>CM032420.1:1005602-2205602 GCA_019049465.1 Dryas iulia moderata | reverse complement strand
TGTCTTTCTGTCCGTTTGATAGCTGATGTAATAACAGCAAATTAGGTTTTTTGCTAAATTATGTGTGGACGAAGTCGATCATACAGGTATTACATAATATAAGATAGCTTACTTCAAAAAAATATATACTCGTACAAAAAGTAAAAAACATATTTAGTTAAATAGAGCTTTTATTAAGTGTAAGATTAGTAACATTTTTAAAAATAGAACTTCACTTTAGTAACATTAAAATAATATAATCTGTAACAAGATATTATGAGTGAACATTCCTACATGACTTTTTTACGTACAAATATTTAAATAAAGTTCTTATTTTACCTTGTTGCAGCGTCTTTTGTCACCGATTAAATACAAAAAATAATTTGATTTCTGTCGGCATTTATTAAAAACGCCCAACGTTTAATGGGTTTTAATCCAGCGGTGGACCCGGGCGTTTTCCCATCTATAACTGTAAGTAATATTTGAGATATACTGACCTACTTATTTGAATTAACAAAGAATATATTATAAAGTGCTCTGTTAGAAATTATAAAATATCAACTACAACAGAGGAGAACCTAAAAAACCTATAAAATTTAAATTAAAAAGAAATCATAGACTATAATTTTATAACTATTCATATTTGCTAGTTTACTTGAACTTAACTTAATTTTACTTGAACTTAATTAAAAAAAAAAACACTTAAATTGTGCGAACCAAATACACGATGAGATTACAAGTTATAAGAGGAAGAAACTAAGGATATGGGCGTGCCTCGTCACTTGCCTTGGACGTGCCTTGCCCTTGCTCCTTGCCTGCCCTTGGACCCACTCCCGTGCCAACTCGCCTTGCAACTTAGCATGACACTCGCCGTGCACGCCTTGCCACTCGCCTTGTCACTCGTCTTGCCACTCGCCCTGCCACCTGCCCTGCCATCGCCTGCCACTCGCCTTGCTCCTTGCCTTGCCACTTGAGGTCCACTGCCCTTGGCAAAGTAAAGTTAAAAAAAAATAATTAACCTGGGCTATCATTTATAATTATTAACTTGTTGTTACTTGAAATTAATTTTAGAAAAAAAAACGTTAATGGTGAAACTAAATCTTTAATTACTGTGCCCATTTTAATCTTATATTTACAGTTCATCAGTGAAACCGTATAATAATAATATAAATCTGTATTGTTTTGTAATTTTCCCGCCCTTTTAGAACTAACACATTTTCCATTTTATCTTGGTTTTAATAAAATTGTAAGAGATGTTTTACTTTATTAATAACACAAATATTTAAATGGTTTACTAGACGAGTGTTAGCATTAAAATCTTTAGAATTGGTTTTGACAGTCGGTCAAGGTTAAAAATTTGACACAAATTTACGTCAAATTGGTTATATCGATATGAAGTCCTAGCGATGTCCAGTGGATGTTTAACGATAATCCATTTTGGGTATGTGTTCTGTGCGATAATCTGTGAAGTTTATTATTTTAGTCTGTGCAATAGCGGCTACTAACAAAAACAGGGAAGAACTGGCTTTCAAGTTACAATACAACGACAATAAGTAAGTCAACCAATATATTAGTAAATGAACTTCACACTTTGTGCTGGTACGACTTTATTATAACATATTAACATATTAGTAGTACCTATTAAATAAGTTATTTGTTTTCAAAAGAAAACATTAAAAATGTCGAGCCTTGAAAACACCATTCTTGTGCCATTTGAAATATATGGTGTAAAAATATAAGAAATACATATTGTTTCAAGATTACAAGACTAATGTCGTCAGTTACTGTGGATTGTTTGTATACAAAATTGGCTATTGATCACAATATTGAATAGTACGGTAATTCATTAGTTAATCTACATTTTTTATTTTTGAATAAGCAAATGTACTTATTGGTATACTATACGGCATGCCTACATTTGATACTTATGCAACGAATATAATAAAATACTACAGGAGACACATTACAAGAAAGAAAAATTATAATTAATTCTTTTATAATTGCTATGTGTGGAGAAACAAGCTCTAAGAAAATATTATACATATATCTTTACTCCCCAATTCCTTTTGATTTTCAGTTTTCAGACAGAAACAAATCTCCTAACTACATGCCGATATAATTGAGGCAAGGTAAGGACCAACAGAGATTAATCTTAATAATTGCTGCAGAGGACTACTTAACAAAAACTAAAAATCTTTACTCAAATTCCCAAATTTAATGGGCAAGTAATGAAAACAAACAGCGCATTTCACGAAAAAAATATGTGTGTAAAGTAAAAATGTAGGTATATGTGTAAAAATGTATTTCTTTAATAGTACTTTATATTTAAATCATCATGTCATTAATAAAGAGAAAAAATATTACGTAAAAATGGTTTTAAATACATAATTACAATAATGTTTAAAAATTTTACAATTTACAATATTTTTCAAAAATATTTTACAATTTTAACATATTTTTAAAATATTTTACAATTTTACATATTTTTAAGCATAACATTTGCATAAATAATTGAAAAAAAAGCATTTCCTTAATTCCATCTAAGAAACCAATTTTAAACATCCAATTATTTGGATTTACAGATACGATAGGAAGATAAAAGATACAAAGCATACCCTCCAGATGTTTCTCATGTTTCCTGAGTGTGGTGTGAAATGAACTGTAAGTATATTTGAAATATACTGAACTACTATTTGAATTAACAAAGAATAGGCTTAGGGAGTTGACTGTTAGAAATATAAACTATAATGGAAAATAAATCTGTAGTGAAATGAGTTCAAATTTAATAGAATGTGCGTGACCCGCTCGTGCTTCACTCATTTCTGCATTTTTCACCCATATTTGGATCTTTGGGATTTCCTAAACAGTCATAATTAAAATATAGCCTATAGTGTAGCTTCTATTATAAAAGAATTATGATCGGTTCAGTATTCTTACATACCCCTACAAACCAATTGGACAAAAACTTACTTCTTATTATACTAGTATAGAAATTGAGCATTTGTTACATGAAGATATTAATATGTATATTAATTTATTTTACAGAATAATGATGAAGAGTGTGATGGGGAACCAGCGAAATACATTTATTGATTGATCCAAGTACATAAAATACACAATCCAAACAAGAAAAAGTAAGATGACTTCATAATAAAAGTTACTGTTATTGTTAACAGTTTTATTGATTATTTTTTTTGTTGTAAACACTAAAAAATACTACAAGTAACTACTAAAGTTTCAAATACCATTTTATATTATTTCAGTAGAAATGATGTGGTTTGTGTTGTTAATTACGATCGCGGGGTGTGTAAAATCCTCTCGTGCACAAACACAACTGACAACTGCTGATGGCAATGAGAAGCCCGAAATGAAGTCTTGAGAAGTACTAATTAATATTATGTACTAAAATTTAAAAATACTTATGATTTATTTATGTATACAAAACTATATTTATTTATAGGGTATATTCTGTTCTCAATGGGAAATTGAAATAAAAACCAACTCTTTATTTTTAAAATTATCTTAAAAAAAACTATTACAATTTGTTTTTTACAAAATATTAATTTAAAATTACCTGTAAGATATATAATTAATTTTTTCTCATTTAATTTACATGGTTCACCAGCACTTTAAACAAAAAAGAAAGAATCATTGGTTTTTTAAACTAAACAATATTAAAAACTGCACTTAATGTTAACTTATTGAGGATTTCCTCTACGAAAGTATTTTTTATAAAAAAAAACACAACTGTCATTAAATGTACTGTATACATATGTTGTGTAGTATGTAAGTAGTTTAAGTACTACACTTAAGACATTTTTGTACAGATTTTCTTATATTCATGTATTCATTTGCTCTTATGTCTTCCTGTGTACAGATCATCGAGAATTAATAGAATGTAGCAAGAAACAAGGACGGCAAACAGAAACACAAATCTTTTTAATTCATTTAATTACACCATAAGAGGTTTGTTAAGTTCCGAAGTATTAAGTAAAAAACAAAACTAAAGGAAATGATGTAAGATAATATCTTCATCTTATATTGTTTAAAATGGTTTAAAAAACTGTATTATATTGTAAGAATTTGTAAAATCGGTGCATCTAATGTATTAGAAGGTGTTAATGTAACATAACAGTTGTATATATAGTTTTTTTTAGATGTGTTACATTATGTATTATAACACATTACTTTTTGCTGACAGAATTACATTTAATACAACTACTAAACTATTCCTATACAAAGATGTACTAAAACCGAATTTATTCAATGTTTTATCAAATAGTTAAGTAAATATTATTACTCAAATTTAATACATATATACTCTTTAAATAATAATTCAGGCCATTAATTTGTGCCAGTCGTAGCCCAGTGGCACAAGAGGTGACTGTAAACGAACTGGTTGGGTTCGTTCCCCACTCGAGGGTGGAATAATTTCCATTTTCTTCGCTATGGTCTCGAGGTAAGGTTAAAGCGCGGCGTTAAGTTCGCCAACTTAACACGCAAGCCTCGAATTCGGCGGTGCGTGGGGAAACGGAGTGTCTTAACACTAGGTTCCTTGCTACCCTGCTGTGTGCGGTATTAGCGTGAAGCTATTTATTTTTTTTTAAAAATATAATTCTCTTTTGTCTTCCTCAACCTGTCATTTGTTTCATTACGTAACCATGTAATGTGGTGTAAAATAATAAGAAAAATTTTCGTGCATCCTGTTAAAAGATAAATTTGAGGCTATTTTTGGTATAAACTATGAGTTTGGTAACATGTGAAATTTCAAGTGAAAAGTAGTCACTATTGTTTATATACAAATAAAAGGTGTGGAATTATGTCGATAATAAATTTCAATAAACTATTGTAAAAACCATATTGTAAATTATGTTTTCTGTAATAATATAACAACATATATTCGTAAACATAATATTATCTGTTTAAAAATAAGCATTGAAACGCTTTTGTCTTTCATTTAAAGAGACCCGCGGGAAAATGTAACGAAAGAGAACTAGCGACATATGCGGAAAGTGCGAATTGACTAAATAAAACAAGAGGGCTCCTTGTTTTGGATATTGTTCTATATTGAGATAGGTTATATTATTTTTTAAAAAATAACTATACAATAGTGTGGGGCTACGCGCAGCGATTTTATTTGTATACAACCCATTAGTGATCCCCTGTTAATTATATGCTAAATCATTATTGTTATCCAACATTATGGTTTTATTTATTCACTCGATTCTCATTGTAACCAAAGAGAGTATCTTGCTCCTAGGAGTACGATGTTTGATAAAATGTTTACCAATTATTAATTACATGTTTTTAAAATAAAAAAACTGTCAAGTAAACTGTGTAAATCTACGTATTTTTAACCTCATACCGTTAAACATTATTAATGTAAAGTATAAGTAAAAAAATAATTATCATTTCGATTATATTAAAACTACTCATTGTTACTATTTATAAAAACGTAATGACTATATTTTAGTAGAAAAATAATATTTCTTCTATAAACATAATTCATGTTAATAAACAGAAACGAAACGTTGAAAAGAATTGTCTATTGTAGTTCTCATGTCTCAAACTTTAGGATAACACCAAAACAAAATACGTAATGAACGAGTTAACAATGCAAAACGTTTCAAACTCAATCTTATGTATAATCTCAAAGACGTAACAATGATAAACTAAAAGTGCTTAACTATTTAAAAGAAGTAAAACAGCTGAGTGATAAAATTATTTTTATGAAACAAGTTCTAGTTAAAAATACCCCCAGTTAATGTTAAATTCAGTGAGTTTTAAGATGCTTTCTCCTATGACGAAAAACCAAAAATATTTAATAATAAACATAATTATAATACGAAAATAACGATAACTAAATTATTCGTCAAAATAAGAGTTATGGAATAAGTTGCTTACATTTAAAAAGTTAACTCTTATTTTGTATATTTTAAGAAAGCAAAAATTTAAATGGATACTAATACATTAGTTTTTGCTTTTTTAAACTATATCAACTAGAGTATACTGCCAATGCAGTATACGATTTTCACCTCTAAATTAGTATGCATGCGTAGTGCCTAATGGTCAGAGTCCTAGTGAAAGGTCTATGTGAAAAGTAGATGAAAGTTCAAAGCCTACGAATATTAAAAGATTTTTTATTTTCCTTATGGTTTTTATTATATTTTATTATTTATTCAAGTTTTTCTGCCATTCTTCCTGTATTTTAAATTGTAAAGTTTTGAAAAAAGTGTTTTTTGTTTTAAACTTTTTAAACATAACGTAAAGGTAACATTTTCAGGTTTTTCAATGTTTGGATATGTTGTAAAAACTGTGATTATAAGGAAGAACTCCAAGTCCAAAACACGTCCAAGTCCAAGTCAAGTACAAGTCCAAGTCCAAGGTCCAAAGTCAAGTCAAGTCCAAGTCCAAGTCAAAGTCAAAGTCAAAGTCAAAAGTCAAAGTCAAAAGTCAAAGCAAAGTCAAGTCAAGTCAAGTCAAAGTTCAAAGTCACGCAAATCAACGTCAAATAACGAAACCTAGCTGTACGAAACCTAACTTTACGAAACTAACTGCAACGAAAACCTAACTTTACGAAACCTAACTCATGAAACCTACTTTACGAAACCTAAAATGTACGAAACCTAACTGTACGACAACCTAAACTCTACAAAATTAACTCTACGAAACATAACTGTACGAAAAACCTAATGTACGAAAACTAAATCTACAAAACCTAACCTATACAAACCTGATGTTTTTATGTTTATGTTTATGTTTATGTTTTGTTTATGTGTATGTTTATGTTGATGTTTATGTTTATGTTTATTTAGTTAGTTTTGTTATGTTTATGTTTATGTTATGTTTATGTTTATGTTTATGTTTATGTTTATGTTTATGTTTAGTTAATGTTAGTTATGTTTATGTTTATGTATGTTTATGTTTATGTTTATGTTTTGTTTATGTTTATGTTTATGTTTATGTTTATGTTTATGTTTAGTTTATGTTTATGTTTATGCGGGGGGGGGGGCGTTTTGTTTATGTTTATGTTTGGTTCGGTTATGTTTAGGTTTATGTTTAGGTTGAGGTTTTATGTTTAGGTTTAGGTTTTAGGTTTAGGTTTTCGGTTAGGTTAGGTTTAGGTTTAGTTTAGGTTTAGGTTTGGTTTAGGTTTAGGTTTGTTCATTTTGAAAAGACCCAAAGTGGCCATCGAATTTAAGAAAGCCGAAAAGAGCGAATTAGTGAATAATTTTCAGGACTTTGTAATTTCATAGAACAGCTATCCAAATATAAAAGGCAGATTTTTTTTCAATTAAGTCAATATATCAAGTACGAATGCAATATAACCTCGTAGCGCTATAGATATTACTTACCCGCCCCGTAGCGTTGACTACCAGAACTCTTTAAAATAGTGCCCTTTCAATTACACTAGCGTTTTACGACTGTCCGCGGGTACTCGTACTGGTTCCAGGAATCTCTACTTAACGGATTTTGTATTGTTCTATTTGTTAAATATAACCATAGATTCTATTGCGCATAATATTCACTTTTTATAATATGAAAATAGTAGACAATACAGAATTTGAGTCATTTCATTCATTTTCAATATTGTCTTGTTGTTCAAGAAGGGAAATAGAAATAATTAAATTCATACAACCAATCGCAATTACAGTCTACACTATCCCACGATGGCTTTCTAATGGATTATGAGTTAATGAAATTAATTCAAGCAACAGGGAAGCTAAGCTGAAGCTAAAATTTACTCGTATACATGAAATATAACCAAATAATATTATATTGTGGATAAATTAAGAATATCAAAAAATAATTTGAATAAAACATGTGAATCGCTGTTTCCATGAGCGACCCATTCAGGACCAATATTAGAACATTATGGCGAGAAAATAATAGCGCGGAGTTCTCTCCGAGTGAAAGCAATCAGACTGCTGTGTACATTCCATTAAGTAGAATTATGTAAGGAACATTATACTGTAACACTGTACATACAAATAATGTGTTATATAAACACATATACACATGTATATAGGTGTAGTTACTATACGCAATAAGGTCTCTTGTACAAACGATCTCGATTTATTATAGCAATATCCAAAGAAAATTAGCCAGAATAATCATTTGGCTTTTTAGGTTAATTTATGTACCTAATATCTTTTTCAGCATACCGCTTTTTTCGCATAGCCGGAAACTAAGTAGTCAGCCAAACCCATATAGCAGGGTAGATAGAAATAACCTAGTGTCAAAACACTCCGTTCTTCACATTTCGCTTGAATCAGAAACATGTTTTGGAAGAAAGGAGAAATAAAATGAATTGAACTATGCTCATCAAGTGGGAATCCAATCCACAACCATCATTTATACATCATATTCCCACTGTGCCACGATAGCCTCAATGTAACTTTAAGAGCTTAAATCTGCAACGTATAGTAACGTAGACAAAACATAGAATCAATTTCCGCCCAATTTTGAGATATTGCATATTTTCCGTCGTCACATCTTTTACATTGATTATATTGTTTATTAATATATTATAAAGTTAAATAGCTAAAAGGATATACTTTAATATTATTTTATTATTGATACAATACAGATCTTTATTCAGAACAAATAGCACACCTATTTGTGTACAGAAACAAGTGGACAGAATAATTTGTTTCATAGTCAAGGTTTGAGCTTAATAAGTCTATATTAATGACCAATATTAATCAATATACTTTGATTTTTATAGGAAATAGCGACATAACAAAGCGCGTCGTTTGTTTGCCACTTTGCCACTTGATACGCATCTTTCGAATTCGGACGGAAACTAGATAACGGAGACTCTTGACACTAGATTCTCACTAAAACCCTGCTACGCTGTAATAAATTGTGATACTGTTGTTGTGCTCAGAATAGCATTTAATATTTTATAGTAGCGCCTTCTAAAGTATGCATAAACAATTTTAGCTATATCTATGACATTAAATAATAAACCATCAATTTTATAATACTTATATTTGCATATAATAAGTTATTTGAGCATGTTGATAATAAAAGCTGAAGTATTGTTTTTCATTTAATAGTAAGATAAGTAAGTAATAAGATCTGTTGTTTCGTGACTATTACATTTGGAAATGAAACTATTCATGCAGATTTGTCACGCATATTTATAATTGAAAACATATTTAAGAATACCCTAAATTAAATAAGAATACTGATTTTAAAAATAGAAACATCTTTATAAAAACCTTATAAAATAATACTAAACATAATACTCGAACTAAAAGCTATTTCGCCTCACACACGCGTACATGAAAGCTTACTTACAAGTAGAACATTAAAGCGTATAGACAGGTCCAGGGTAATGAAATAGATAGTCGTAGCACAAAGGATATTACGACGTCTTTGTTGCGAGCTCCCACCACCCTCCACGTGAGCCGAGTGTCTCGAGACGAACTGGGAACTTTGAGAAATACTTCAGCTTCTTGTGAGGAAATTAAATTTTGATGTGAATTTTAAAAGCGTTAAAAGTGTTTGGGCTTGTGTTTTATTTACGTATATATTGTGTGCGAGCGTTTGGTAAATACAAAGTTGAATAAATACTTTTAAACATTTTTAAAGTGTTATTCCACACTTAGGAAATTGAAAAAGACATTTAAAGAAAACGTATAAAAATTTGAACGCAGCGGGATTCCAACCCGCGCCTCCCACTGAGCCATGGTGTGCTCAGTGGTGAGAGCGCCTGAATGGTATTTCAGGAGGCGCGGGTTCGGATCCCGCTGCGTTTATATTTTTATACGTTTTCTTTAAATGTCTTTTTCAAGTTGAATAAATGTTTTGTAGTTATTTTTTTATTTAATCTAGTGAAGAATTAATGTATTTTTATTACTAACTTTTATGACTATTATATGAATCTAATTATAAATAGAAAAATTATTTTTACCCTGTATCAACGAGTTTTGATAATATTTTACATGCATTTATTTAGTTACAATAGTGAAAATTGTATATGAAATAGTGTAAAATAACTTTCTAAGTCGCACAAACAAAAACATTTCCTTATGTGACTTAGAAAGGGTTTAACATATTCTACGTATACGGGAAATATTTATTTTGGAAAGGATTTGAACTTGTATTTCAATGCACTTTAACTACATTTCTAAGGCGTTTAAAAGCATGACTTCACAAAGAGAGGTGTGTTTGTATCCCACTGCGTTCAAATTCTTATACGTTTAACGAAAAACAAGTTATATTATGTGGCCAGTGTGGCCAGTCGTGGCCCAGTGGCACAAGCATGTGACTGTAAACGACTGGATGTGGGTTCGATTCCCACTGGAGAGAGTAGAAATTATATTTCCATTTTCTTCGCTCTGGTGTCGAGGTAAAGCGCGGCCTTAAGTTCCGCCACTTAACAAAACAAGCCTCTGAATTCGGCGGCGAAAGTGGGGAACGGAGTGTCTTCACTAGGTTCCCTCTGCCTACCCTGCTGTGTGTGGGATACAGCGTGAAGCTAAAAAAAAAGAAGTTATATAATTAAGTGAGTAAATAACACTTTAAAAACGTTAAAATAAACAAAAACATTTTCCTAAGGTGCATCAACTTGATTACCATCAATACAGTTAGATATTTCGTAACTACACCACCATAGCGTACAAAGTTTACTTCTAAACTCGTCCTACATACAAACTTGTATAGACTTGCCGTTAACTAAGAGAATCTAATTGATACGGAGGAAGGAGCTTTCTAATTCTATTTAGAATCATGAAGGACAAAACTTTTAGGCCTTTACTTGTGCTATATAACTTTACTTCCGGATTCGATTATTTCAATCGTAACTAGAGATATCGCAAATATAAATAATAATTAGTACAATATGCACTACCAACAAGTTACAAAAGTGATTCCTATAATCTTGACAGATTTTTTATTAATATAATATTTACGTTTTTAATCGAATTGAAATTATAACCTCAAATTATGTAATTTAGATTAAAATATTGTCTGCTCATTATTTTTGTGTTTTATATTTATTGTTATGTTATTGAGCCTAATTTAGATTTTTCAACATGAAGAATATCGAATTTTATACAAAATTTCAATCCCTATTTCACTACCTTAGGGTTATAATTTTCAATAATAATTTCCTAAAGTACCATACAGGAGAATCAAATATATCGTCAAAGGTGTTAACTTCTTACTTTTGGGCTAGAATGTCCTCACGACTTTTAATGTATATATACTAACGAGAATAGCACTCACAAAAATTGACACACATCGACATGTATTCCGTAACGCAGTTTATTAGTCCCTGACAAAGAGCTTTCAGCTTCGCGTAATATAATTTATTAAGCAGCGTGTTTTTGTGAAGACACTTTAGTTATCACTTTGACTTTGTTCGTATTAAAGTTTGTTGTTACTTATATTTGTTAGTTGCGTTGTGTATTTCTTATTGTTAGTCCACTTTTCAAAGAGCAGAGAGATTTATTGATCCACAGTTTTAAAATATGTTTGTGTGATGATTGTATATATATTACGTAACTTAATATATGTACTCTAATTAAATCCACTATAAAATTTTTGAAGCCGCACTGGGACAGCGTCTGAGGCGCGGCTGATTCTAGCTTCCGTTAGAATTCCCACTCGAAACAATTATTGATTAAATTTTCATTTGTTTGCTCTGGTGCCAAAGAGAAAGCGTGGCGTGGAGTTCCGCCACTTAACACACAATGTCTCGATTTCGAGCAGAAAGTTGAGGATGGAGTCTTGACACTAGGTCCTCACTGGCTACCTCGCTACTAAGCGGGAAAAAGAAAGGTGAAACTCAAAAAAAGAAGATTTTTGTTTTATATTTTTCAGCTTCTTTGTTTTTTCCTACATAAAAGGATAAAGAGAACTTAATGACTATCTGAACTTCAGTATACGCATTTTAAAAATTATTCTATAATTATAACAATTCTAATAATATAATAATTCTATTCTATATCTATAATTCTATTCATATTATCTAAGTAAATAAAAAAAAATCTAAATATTAGGGGCATAGCTTATTCTAAATACTAGTAGCCTACCTACCTACCACGTCAATCACTTATGTCTGACAAACAAGATCTATTCAACCGACGTCAGTCATCAGTAATTGGTAGCGTAACAAAGGATCGATGACGTACTATCTGTCACGTTGAGAATTCTTTTGTTTCAAAATTGGCTGACTTTGCCTATGGAATATAAAGGGAATTCTTCTTTTGATTTGATATTTACTAAATTGAAAATAACCACAATATAAGAAATCTCTAAATGAAATTTTAATTAACTTTTATAACATTTTTAAGGTAACAATTTTGCAAAAATGTTATTATTTCTGTAATATATTACAACTTCAAGTGAGTATTGAGTTTGCATAAAAGAATGAAATATTTGTAGTGTGTTTTAATTTAGTTTTTAGCTGCGTATTTTGCTTGTTATATATTTTGTGAGCCACTAAACTGATAAATTATGAAAGTTCTTTAGTCTAATTAGTGATGAAATTTGAAACAAAATATTTATCTAACAACAAAACTAACAACAAAAATAAGTTGTTATAAAGCGTATAAGAATTTCGACGCAGCGGATAGTAGAAGGCATGGCGCAGTGGTGGAAGCGCCTGGACGGTGTTCAGGACGCGTGAGTTCGAATTCCGCTGCGTTCAAAAGTAAAAAAATGACCAGACTGTTTATTTCGAAAAACTCAATTAATTTAAGAATAAATTTTCAAACATACTCTACTAATATAACAAGTATTTCCATCAAACTATCACCAATATACTTCTAGGCACATAAAGCGACAAATATTTAACTTTATTTATTATACGCGAATGAATTGAAACGTGAGCTCAGCGGCACTATTTTTTTTTTTTTTTTTTTTTTTATGGAATAAAGGAGGCAAACGAGCTGAAGGCCCACCTGGTGTTAAGTGGTTACCTTCGCCCATAGACATCCACAACATTCAAGTTATGGATGCGTTGCCAGCCTTGGGAATGTAGGACAGAAGGAGGGAGGAAGGATGGGATGGTGGGAATAGGGAGAGCTGGCTTACATGCCATCGAACCGGAACACATCATAAGATATTTGGCGGTTCGTCTTTGACATGATAGTGGTCGCGAGCCAGTCGGAGAACGAATCTCCTACCACCAAACTACTGGGTTACCCGCCTTTTACGGGACGCTACCCAGCGGCGGGGGGGAATTGTATTCTTAACCCGTCCCCCCACGGGAAAAACGCTATCCAGCAGATACGAGTATATTCGTATAACGTAAGTAGGTATCGGAACGTTATCGTGTTCCATTCATTAGGTTTCCGATCACACACACGCCGCCTCGCCGATAGAAAGCCACACGCACTAATGACTCCCGCCCTGATCAAAACTTCTTGTGCGAGTTATAGCGAACTATATTTTTGTATTATTTTTAAGCATAACTTAAAAATAGTAAAAAATATTCGTAAGTTCGTGTTATGTCATATGTATCTAAGTAATATTTAAATTCAAATAAACGTAGTATGTAGCAGAAATACTAAGCATAAAGTGAACTAATCTTTTTATACACATCCAAGCACTAAAAAAAGTAAAAAAAAAAATATATATTTATATTTTACTTTAAAACATTTTCTTATTATCAAAATGCAGCTAGCATTTATATTTCATTTGCATGAGAAAAAATATAGTCAATCTGTTTTTGAATTACTACTCTAAAAGAGACTAAATGGACGGCAGTTTCCAACTTAATGTGAAGACCGTAGAACCCATCAAACTATCAAAAATATATATCAAACCAAAAATATAATTAAGAACATTATTACAAATATTCATTTGTTTAATTGTCAGCAAAAATTCAATTCAGAAAAAAAACAAAAAGCTTAACAACTCCGCCCTAACTACCGACACACCCGAACCGGCTCAACATTTTGAGCTCTACCCTCTCGCCACACGAGTCATCGTCGAAGCTGCTCTGAAAAGCTTTGTAATACATACTCGTATGAGGTACGAGGTACGGCAACAATACGCATTCCTCTCACGCGCCCGGCTAATTACTCGCGTGATTGCGGCTCCGAGGGTTTAGGCCGTAGCATACTGTTCGTTTGCTACTGGAGTGGGATAGGGTTGTTTTCTTGTATTTGGTTTACACTAATTTTGTTATTCGGTTTTGAATGCTAAGTTTTTTAAATTTTTTAAGTGTTTTCTATTCTATTGAGTTAAGTTTTTTTTATCTTCGCGCTGTATTCTGCATACAGCAGGGTAGACAGAAGGAACTTTGCGTTAAGACACTCCGTGCGATGGGAGTGCGAGCGAAGAAAATGGAATATTAAATATTTCCACTCCTCGAGCAGAATGAACCGCCAGCCGCCTCACACTTTGCGCCCACGAGCCACGAATGGCTTTATATTTTAAATTTGTTATATGGTTTTGATTATTAAGTGTATGGAATATTAGAAGAGGTTTGTTGGTTTTGAATGCTAAAATTTGATATATGTTTATGCTGTTTTTTATTCCATTAATCTGTGTAATGAAATCTCCATTAAGTTAGTAAGTTAGTAAGAAAACATGAAGTTAACTTATTTATTTTATGTACTCTAAATGAAATATACTTTCGTCTTGATACATTCAAAATTTATAGTGCTAATTATTGTCTAATACAATTCTTTTAATCTATTGATTTCTCTATTTTCTTTGTAAACTTCATGGACATAATTAAAACTTAAGTAAATATAGGAGCTAGTGATTGAAAAAAAAATATCAATAGAATAAAATTTTATTTCAATAAAAAAAATATATGTCGGCGCAATGACAGTTTAAATTATTATAATAGATTAATCGATTTCAAACAACTTTTGATAATAATTTGTAAAATAGTCAGATTTTATCATAAAGCCAATGCAAAAAATAATAATAAAAAGTAGTAGGTAGTTTTGACTTGCTATTTGCAGTATAAATACGCCGGCATTTTCTATACTCGGGGGTCTCGCGTCAGTCTTCGGACAGTGCAGACCTCTCTGTGATAGTATTACGGTGCCTAAATAATAAACTAGGCTTTCAATAATATTAAGCAGTTTTATTTTTAGTCCTTTCATCGTCCACGATTATCAAAATCATACGAGTGACGTCAGCTGTGGTGATGTCACTCCTTCATAACATAGTTATGGCCTTTTCACTCCGACATAACATAAAAGTTTTGAAAATAAATAAAAAATAAGAATTTAATTATTCTAAAAGTAAATCCAAAATTTAGTTAATTAGCTGTAATGGAAGATCTCAATCTCAACGAAATGAATTCGCTTTACTAATTTACGTACATACGAGTATATGAGTGTAAGCGAACAAGACTAATGAAACCTCTATACAAGAAGCTACCATTCTCGCATTGGCGTTTTGTTTCTAATCCTAGCGACTCATACATTTGCTAAAATTAATACCTACCATTGATCAAACGAAAATAGACCCTATTATTGTCCGATAAATATTATTTTTCAATGAATCAAGAACTGAATGATACGATTCATTAATAACTTGGAGCTTATCTCCGAGATTAATAGCCACAGTTAGACCTACGTCATTTATTTTATAATAAGAAAAAGATATATCTTTTGTAAGAAAGATGTAGATACAATTACTTAGATTAGCTTTCTTTGAATATTACTGTTTGAATCATAATATTAAAATACAAGTTTTTATTAAATAAATCATAAAACATTGTGAACGTTTTTTGAACGTTTTTGATTTACAAAACATGTAATATTAAAAATTATGATTGTAATGAAAGAATCGATTAACTTGGTTATTTTATATTACTTGATATTAAAATAAATAAAATCAATTGATACGTTTCTCTGCTCTGGTGGGCTCAGCACACAATGTCAGGCAGTGTGTTTTCAGGCGTGTTTCAGGCAGAAATGGAATCAGATGATCTCAATGCGAGGTCCGCTCTAGACTATCTTGCTCTAGCTACTTTGCTATGCAGGAGAAAACGTGAAGCTGAAGAAAGCATAATATAAATAAAATTATTATTTTAGTATTTTTTTTATATTAATGATTATTTTTTTTATATTATTTTTACATAAATAAGAGAAAACTATTAATTATGCTTTTTGTTACAGCCTGCATTCCACTTCAGTCGACATATATTTGATGAACATGTAAAACATAGCACGACACTTGTTTAAGAGGCGGCGTCGCAATAATTCGCAGGCAGCATTACGTTTGGGAGAGCAAGTGTTCATTTCAATTTGGATTTTAACGAGCTCATTGAGTCCTTCGTTGAGATCGTAATGAAATTGTTCAATATTGAACACTCAGTGTTTACTATTTACTTCATACTGCAGCACAATATTCTGTTAATTAACTTTAAATTGAATCAAACTGTTATTTTTTGATTAATTTAAAAAGAAGGGCTTTTTAAAATTACATGTTGCTACTAAAATTGAATTCAAATCCTGATACAAGAGCAATACTAGGGTTGTTTATGGTAAATATTTTTTGGCATTTCTTAACCAAACATAGTAACTTAATCCTATTTTTTTTCATTGTTGTATAAAGGCAAATCGTGGCTTGGGGGCACAAAGTGCAAATGTAAGCGCGTCAGATTGTGGATTCAATCCCCATGAGGAATTGAATTATTTTATATTTCATTCATTATTCGCAATGATATCGCGAGCTGACAAGCGCGGCGTTGAGTTCCGCCACTTAACACAGGAATTCGACGAAAAATGGTTAACGTGTTAATAGTGTTAATAGTGAACACTAGGTTCCCTTTGCCTAGCCTACTGTGGGATACAGTGTGACACTAAAAACACTAAAATAATTACAATAAATCAACTATTTTTAAATATTTAAAATGAAAACGAAAAATAGAGGATTATTTAGACATAAGTGTACGCTGTGTATTAGCTTATGAATGCATGAATACAATGTAAGTGTTGTGTAAACAGAGAGCGAAGTAAAGTAGAACATGTGTGTAGTCATTTTTGAGTTAATTTTAATGTTTAAGCGAGCTTGATTAGCTGTTGCTGTTCCGGTACAAAGTTACTGTAGAGTGTATTTAATTATTTTGCTAGAGATGTATGTATGTAAGAGATATTAATATGTTAGTTACATGGAGCTTTAATATACTTTAACGTTTAAAATAATATGTATGTATGTTTGTTGGTTTTAGTTTTTAATTTATATTTATGATGTTTTTTTACATTTTTTTCTTAGGTTTAGAGAAAAGTTGGTTCAGCATAGAAGGGAGTTAATATGTATTTTTAACATTTGGATCACAAGTGTCAGGTACTGGCCTGAGCTCCTCTCTCTGCCACGCACGTCTAATCAATACACACCCAAGAAGTTGCTCTTGTATACAAAGTCGGAAAAAATAATTATTTAGATTATCACTTTTGAAGGCAAACATAACAGAATAATAGTAAAATGTAAATGTAGTTATAGTAATCCAAAAATTTTGCAGAAAACATTTTTCAAAACGTATAAAATTTAAACGCATGGAATTTTTCATTTATTGCATATACCCACGACTGTTGGAAACCGTTCATCGCTTTGACAGTTCAAAGCCTTTTAACCTTTAGTCCGTAGTTGGTGATTATTTAGTAAGCAAGTAATGATTTACGAAGTTAATTTGTATGTTTGATGCGGTCTCGCGAGGCTGATTGCGTCGGCCGCACTCCAACGAGCGCCTGCGGTGCGACTACACGCTGCCTACACCCTGCCTACACGATGCCTACACGATGCTCTGCTAGTGTGCATTGAGATTTAATTAGTTGGCGAGTTCATTAAGTATCTTAAATACTACATAGAATTTAGTGTGAGAAAATATAGAATGAGTATATTTACTGGAGTTTATGTGTGTTAGTCAAATTTCAATAATTAATCTCGAATTAGTTTGAAGCCATCGTAGAGAAATGGCGCCAGAACCATTTAATTTTCATGTATCAGCTTTGATGAAATCAAAACATAAGGCATGCAACATATTTTTTTAATTAAATTATTTTTTCACTTTGATAACAAGAGAAACACGCGATGTTAGGTTCCGCCTCACTACAAACAATGTTTCGGGTTCGGGTTTAAAGTGGAGAATAGTTCCTTCCTAACACACAACATAAATCCTCCTTATACTTTAACTTTAACAATGTTAAAGTGTAACAAGAATATCTTATAAGAAAATTAGCTAGATAAGATTAAAATATATTCCAAATTCACAAATACATTTCTATCAATTTTGCTTCTACGAACCTGTTTATTTCAGAATAAACTCAGAAATAAACACCGAGTATGTAACAAGATATAAATTACTTAAATCTCCTACAAACACATGTATATTGCTAGCAAAGTTATTAAACAGTCTACACTCTGTACTGAAGCAGAGAGCTAATCAAGCCTCACGTTAAAGATTAAAATTAACACAAAAATGATTACACTTGTCCCACTTTACTCCTCTCAGTAAACAACGTTTTCATTGTATTCACGAGATACAAACAATATTCTTGTGCATACAATGCGCTACTTTACATTTACCATTTAAAACTTAAGTTGTAATTTTATTAAACACGAACAGTTTGCAATTTTCATCTGTTGTAAGTAAGTATAGTAGTTGTATGGAGATATAATTTAAGGAAGATCGTAAATAGACACTTGTATGAGATAACTAATGGTATTTTTTCAATTTAGAGCAAAACCAAAAGTTTTATCAGATTTTTAGTAAAAATATTACAAGCCGTAACCTTGAAGCAACATCAAATTAGAAATGTAAATGTCTCGGATAAAAAACCTATAAACAAAAAGATGTTACGAAGAAACATCTTTCTTTTATTTATTTAAGGTGATGTAAAGTGTTTTAAAGATTTTTACGTCCATATAATGGAGATCGAAAAGAATAGTTCAAAAATTTTCGGTCTTCTTCTTCTTGTTCGTGTCAATGAAACAGATTAGATGATATTTTGCCAGTGTTTGGGCACGTCAACGGCTTGCTCCGTTCCCTCAATGAAGTCGTCATGTGCCATGGTTTGTGGGTTGGCACCACAGTCACAACATGTGTCACCTTCGGGTATGTATACCCATTTGGTAAGAAGATTTTTACAATGACCAACCTGGCTGCGCAGGCGATTGAGAGACTTCCAAGTTGAACACTGCAGCTCGTGGCCTGTCGGTAAACACTCTTGGGAGGAACATAGTCTGGAGGAGGTGAGTGGTTTATCCGCCACTGAAGTTCGCTGGCACGACACGGATCGCCATCTAAAGCTGAGGTCGACTTCATGAAACTATGGGGACTTTTCAGGCGGGGCCGGGACGCACTGTAACCATATAGAGGATGTCGAGGAAATTTTCGGTAAGACCTATTAAGAAAACTACATATCTACATATGTGATCTATAAAATAAATGAGACGTTGGAGAATCGTATATTTCAGCCACATAGGTATTACATTTGTCAAACTATAGCCCCTAAATTTCAATGTATTTAAACAAGTTTTAAGATTTAAAAATTAGAAGACAACTTTTAGAGGGATAAATCAAGTACGATTTTTTACTTACTCATTGTAAAAAACTTCTTCGTTCTGTTCATCCGCATGGTGATTACATGGATTGCTAAGTAGTTTTTATCTTACTTTAATATAAGACCAATATGTTCGAATTAAAAACATAAGCCTCAAAAAAAGGAAAAATACGATTCTCACCGCCATTATAACCCGACACTTCTATGTAGTCATCGTTTTGCCGTTTACCTATCTATGAGACGAATGAATATTATTATAAACAGGTGTTTCGCCTGTGACGCCAGAGCACTATGTAACATATATACACAAATTCTTATGAACCTAAGTATGTTCGTTGTTTTTTTCTATATATTTATTAACATATTCAACAGGCGACGCCAGAGGAAACAGCTAGTGATATATAATTGAAGTAAAGTTTTAATTCAATGACTGGCGAAACGAAATTATATTGGAGCAATCTACGAAGTTTTCGCATTACGCCGCCGTTACGTAGAGCTTGCGCTGAACTTGGGGAGTAGCGCCGCGTAGAGCGCCGTAGAGACGCGATTTACGAGAAATGTTATTTGCCCGACACGACTTTTCACCCATAATACTACTACATCTATATTCTATTCTATCCTTCTTGAAAAGTACTTATATTGAAGTATTTATTTTCTTGCCAAAAAATATTCGTAATATTCATGACGTGATAAATTTTGATTTCTAAATCGTACTAACATAAAAAGCAAAAAAAGCAAGAGATTAGCAAACCAAAGAAAGAAATGTAAGATGTTGATCTAATATTGAAATGATTTTACAAGCTTCTTTAGTAACTTCATTTACTATGAACTAATTAATATCTTGTATGTTTTTTAGGAACCATATACTCTTCAATTTCAAATATATAATTATAAAAAAATATCAGTATAATAAAACATGCATTTAGTAGAAAGTATATATTTTATTGATTCAAAGCTTAAATAAAAATTTAAAATCATCTTATACGCCAAGATAAAAACATTCATTCTCCTCTGTAAATTTAATTTACTACTGCGTTTTTAAATTAATATTACTTAAAACTTTAGCAATTTTTACTCATATATAATATTTCCCATCCAAAGGTGAGCAACTAGCGCAGCGCCGTGACCGCACGCTGCACTGACGAGCTGACTGCAAACGGAATGCGTCATACACAGAGAATTACAAATTACGAATTGATTAGTTTCATTATTTTCACTCTGGCTTGTTTTAGTAAACAAGTTTTTACTATGTTATGTACATTTCTTGTTTGTGTACTTCAATTGTAGCTCGAATAAATTAAGGATTCTTTGCAAGATCCGCGGTCCGAATTATTAAATCGACGCGTTGGGAGTCGTTATAAGAATATCGCAGTGTTAAAATTAGGTGTTAAAATACAGAAATACAATAATATCATCAAAAATTTCAGCAGCTTTTGTTTTATGATAGGAAGAGAAATAGGTATTTATTACTATAAGCATGAATATTTCCTAACTGCGTAACTGTATTATTAAATGTCCTGTATTCCAACCTTTATATATTTTTATTTTTTAATTACACTTTAAATTAAATTTCAAAAATACAAAACAATTAAAAAACATGTAATTCATAATAGTAGACATCTCTTCCTTTGTAACATGAAGTGGTCGCGGAGGACGGCGGCGGGCGAGAGCTGAGTGAATGTGCAAAGTATAAATATAGTACCAAAATCTGTGAGGAGTGCTGTTGTTCCTATTATTTTTCCTATTTTTCATATAATAATATATAAAAATACTATTAAATTTTGATGTTTTTTCGATCTGATTTGAGAAAGTGCAGCGTTGAGATTTGTTTTCAACACGCTTGCCCCTTTAACAGGTAAAAATTAGAAGACTGAGTGTCTTAAAACTAGATACAATATTGTATTTAGTAAATGTTAATGTAAATATAGTAATAAGTAGAATATGATAACTCGCTTAGCTTACAACTTAATGTCAGTTATGAGTAACAATACAATTTAAAGAAATTTTTGTGTAAAATCAAATGATATAAAGGAAAAACAGGATTTGAGACATGGTGTCTCTATAGTTTAAATATTTAAATATATAAAAATAAAAAATACATATATTCTACCTACCCCACAAAATACAAGGAATATGTGAAAGCAAGTGAATATCTCATAGTTTCTTCGTGTATATCATATAAAAAAACTACTGATGGTGGATAGCTAGCTCAATCATACATATATCTTATCTCGATACATTGTCTAAAAGCTGAATTATCGCGTTTATTCACGAAGTCAGAGGTCAAAGAGAACACATCTCAAAGTCAAACACTAATATTTCTTAGTACATAGTTTGTCACATTAATTTATCGGCTAATTTGTCATGTCTGTGAACTAATTTATACGAGTACGCTTACACGATCATTGAAATATATAATATTATACTTCTATGTGTTGAGTTGCGGAACTCAACGCTGTGCTTTGTCTTAGGCAGGTTAGTTATCAGAGCGAAGAAATGAAAATTTTTTAATTATGATTCTTCCTGAAGTGAAAATTGAACACACAACCAATTGCTTTACAATCAGACGCTGTTCCATTGCCCTGCGACGGCTCATATATATCAAAATAATTTACAGTCATATATTTTTTTTATTACATTATTCTTAAAACACTAACAGTAAAATAAAACATCAAATTTGTTTATACAAACATAGAAAGCTATATTTTATAGGTATCATAACCATGTATAACCCCATTATAGTCACTATTAACCTACTACTTTATGGCAGACACTATAAGTCGGGCGATTCCAGGACAACTAACAATTGGAAAAGAACAGCCATAAATTGGATATTAACAGGCAGTTACAGATACAATACTTGAAGTAGTTTTCACATTTGCGGTCAGATGACGAATTTGTAAAACTTGTAGTCCAAGTGGTTTCTAGTGCTATGATATATCGCAACGTTATTCAATAATTACTTTAAATGCTATGTCTGTCTGAATGTCCGTATGTATGGTTTTGGGTTCGATTTTCTCTAACGGATTGTTATGCAATATATTTCAATTGAAAACAATTGAAATTGTAATTAAAAAAAAATCTTTAAAAAATGACATGGAGTTTCTCCATTCATTCTGTAAACTCTCGAATTGGCAAATAAAGTGGAGAACATAGTGTTGCAACATTTCTCCTCTATCTATTCTAATAGTAAGAAAAAATAATAAGGATCAAATTTTCAGTCACTCTACGTTTTGCTTCTAAACATTGCTGATTAATTAGTAGCGAAAAACGATCCAACTTATCCTGAAGTAGAATTTAAATCCACATTTTACTTCAAATATAAAATTATCCTTTAATCCTACGGTGACTTAGGATATACCTTTGACTATAATTACTACTGTTAAACTATATATAGTTTGCCAAACTTATGGAATATTTACTTACGTAAGATAAACAACATATAAAAAAGAACTTCATCACTAAACTTACGAAGTTCTTCATTCTACATGTGAAGTAACGTTATTGTTCTTTCTCTTACTATAAGTTCTTTATCCACTCGATTTACCTACAAAAAAAAATTATAATAAAAATAAATCAAAAATATCATTTCATAGCTTTCGATTTTCTGTGGAGTGCTAGAAACAAGCTAGCAGAGCAATAGTTGGAATAGAGCCAGTGTCTCAAAGGCAAAGATATTAGTTCCTTCATCTTATTCCAAGTGAAAACGGATGCGAATCGAAACTTCTAATAAAGTGTCTTAAATATCACGTTCAAGTGTTGCTTTTCAATGGAGCTTTTGTTATCGAACATTTCATTTTGTGCTTTAGCGTAAAGCTTTATATTGTATGTATGACACTTTTGTTATGAAAATATATTTATTGAAAAAAAAGTATACTTCTTGTATACTTCTTTTTTAAGGCATAAATTATTAAAGATATAGTAATTTTAATACAAAATTTAAAATAATAAAAGTACGTCATCATACAGTTGAGAACTGTCTAAGTGTGAACTATGAGTTTAGTTGAAAAAGACATTTAAAGAATTTCCTAAGTGTGGAATACCACTTTAAAAATGTTTAAAAGTATGAGTTTAGTTTCTAATTAAGAGAAATGTTTCAGTAAAAAATGTTATAATATCCATACTAATATTTACATTTATAGTATGGATTACTAATGTTATAAATGCGAAAATCTGTCTATTTGTTTATATCGCTTTCATTGCTTATCTATTGTCACAACTAATTAAAATAAAATTTTAAAGCTATCTCATACGTGATCAACTTATTTCGATGAATTTCTTCAGGAAAAAAATTTGACGATGAAAAGTCGAATAATGGTTACCTTTGTTATTCAAAAACCAATCCCTAAGAGGCTGAAATAGGGAATTAATATCGAATTGATTGATACTAATATTGAAATGTTAGGTTTCGTTATCTAATACAGATTGTCTATAAAAAAGCTGACAGGCGTATTGACATTAAGTTGTCTATTTTTATAAATACCACAAAATATAAGAAATACGCAAAAAAGAAACTGATAATGAAAATAAATAAAAAAAATATTGTGAGACAAGACAGGAGTCTAAGCCACGGGAGATTAAGTCTCCAGACTGAGAAAGTAATATTGCTTGTTGTTTCCGGCTCATTGGTTCTTTATTTGTTTACTTTTAAACGTCGCAATTTGTCTAACCATTGTGTCTAACCGGGGAAATGCTTACTGTTATATGTATAAAACGCTGGCGTTACCGAGTGACTGTCAGACAATGTACAAACGAAATTACTTGCTTAGAAAGCTTAAATTTAGAGCTTAAGTTCCTTTAGATTATAAGAAAGCACTAACATAAAGTAAAATCTGGTAAAGGAAGAAGAATAGTTTCTTTACATTTTCTACCTAAATATATTTATAGAGTATAACTCAAAAAGCATATAAATGCTTGGATTCGAATATGTCATATCGCGCGATTTCGGCCAACGTTCTCAATTATGCATTTATGAACTAAAAGGCAATGCATTTTGTCCAAGAAAGAAGATACATGCTTCAATTTTTGAACGTCAAATAATTTACCACTTGTTCATTAAGCTTAATGGTTTATAGTTAGCCTTACTTAGCTTAGATAGCCGACAAGATCTACTATAGAATTAAATAAAACTAAAAACTGAAATTACCATTTATTTTAACAAAAATATATTTTAAAAAGACAATATTGGCTGAAATTTATATTATAGAATGAGAGAAATCAAATAGCACATTAGGTAATGGCGTCCGGCGCTGGGCGGGCGGCGCGGGGCGGCCTGGGCGGGCGGCGGTGTTGGCGCCGCTCCAGAAAGTTTAATGGCATTATTATATCGAGATCGTATCAGACGTGACGGGAACGCTAACTTACTCCGTCGATGTTTTTATTGTAAAAAATTAAATCTATAGAATTAAAGATATCGATTTTCAAATACAGATATGCGTTTCTGGCTAGAAACTTCACTATATAGAATCTCATTAATTTCTGTTGTACATAGTTACACTGACTGTATACGCAATTGGTTGTGAATTCGATTCCTTCTCAGGATAAATAAATTCTATTTATAACTAGCATAGTTGTACCCTTGTACCTAAGACAAAATGCAGTGTTAGGTTCCGCATCACGCCATGTGTCGATTTTAAGTGGAAAGGGCAGAAAGGATCGTTTTCACTCTGGGTTCTCTTTGATTACTCTGCTACGCAAAAAGCTTGAGAAAATGTGATACTGCCAAAAATTGTTTAATCCATACTTATATTATAAATGCGAATGACTGTCTGTTTGTCTGTCACGCTGTCACGGCTAATCGGTCCGATTTGAATTAAATTTAGAATGAAAGTAGAAAAAGTTATTGGCTCAAACATAGGCTACTTATTTTTTCAAAAATCAACCTCTAAAGGATTGAAATAGAGGAAGAAAGTATATATAATAAATCGACACCGCTTGAACGATTGTAATGAATTTTGGCGTAAATATAGTTGATAATACAAGGTTAAACTTTCGATACTTTATTTTTCAAAAGTCCACCTCTGATTGTTGCAATATAATGAAGCATTTATGTATTAAACGTGGCGATGCCGCGAGCGCGCCGCTATTTTAGAATATGTACAAAAGTCCAATAACCCTTCAAATTCAGTCGAACTGTTTTTTTTTATTTTATTTCTATATGCAGTAAATAATGACATTCAATTATTGATTATGGAAATATACTTTGGCATTATCTTATTAAATTACAATTTTTTTTGCTTTATCTTTAACACTTTATAAAAAAACTACTACTTAACGTATATACATGCAATACATTAATTCATAATTAATATATACATAATTAATATAGCCTTACGTTCCCAATCTCTATACAAAGAGCTCCCAACAGAGATTTATACTGCCTCTATTATCAAAAGTTAAAACTTGACGTTTATCGTCTAACTTTGCAGATCTCCTCCCATTCATTAAGCGATACAATCAGATAGCGTTGTTCGAAAACAATTTCGTCCTCTCGATAACAATACCTTTATAAATCTGTCACTGATTACAGAATTGGGCAAGAAGTGGGTCCTCTTAATGGAAACCTATGAAATTCATTTATTTATGGGTTTGACCTTTTTTTTGCTTTATTATTTACGTGAGTCGACCTCACTGCTATATGGACAGCCATAACATATACATTGTATGTGTAGGATCTAGGACCGAAATGAAACGAGAAATTTACTGGATATTAACCAAACAGCTCGCTCTGGTCGAATTCGGACAGGTTAGGAAATAGCTTTCATACGGAATTTTAAAGCATCCGTTAATGTACTGTGGGTTTACATTGCGAGCTTTACATACATTAGGCGATATATCCTAATTAAAAATGCTTCTAGTCCTTGGTTCCAGTTAGATTAAGTGCGATGAGAAGCTTTATCACCTCCCATACGCAATACTTATATAATAATCTATATGTGAAAAATTGATTTACCTCGATAAACAACAGGTGTCTTAACAAAAAGAAGTTGTCATATAAATACAATTAGGAGTATCTATTTCTAATGATAAATTTCTGCCAGCCGCAGCCGCCGCTCTAATAATAAATTATCAAACGGAAAGTGGAGAATGGAGTGTCTTGACACTAGGCTCTCTCTGACTACACTGCTACGCGCGAAAAAGCGTGATGCTGCTTTTATTAATACACTTCTATTAAATTTCACACAGGCAAAGTCGCAGCCATGCCTAGTTCATTTACAAACCACAAGAAACTATCATAAAATTTCATCTACAATCATTTTACTTCTTAATAAAAATATGAAGACTTTGCAAATAGAAATCGAGTCTTACGCTGAGTATAATAGATTAAAAACATGAGTACTTTTATTATTACAAGTCCGCGATCCTCCGGAGCGAGATGAGAATTCCTTACAATCTTATACACTATGCAGTATTTAAGTGTAAGGCATCAGACCGCCAAGTGCGGCCGCCGGCGTCGCCGCCAGCGGTTGTAAGACTTTGTTTAAATTGTTTCTATGTATTTTTTGAGCACTTCTACATATGGTATATGTAAGCTCACATTTTCTTAGTTTACATTTCCATATTCACATTTCGCTTCAAGATCTCGTGCTTCATATTTTAGATGTAGAAATAAATTAACAGTGTTTGAGGTTTAGTTAGCGGTGAAAAACACTGTTATGGAGTTTCTCATAACAAAAGTTGTAATAAACCATGTTATAATTTCGAAGTATCGTATAATAGCGTAGAGGTTTTTTAAAAGAACGTTGACAAATCAGAATAAGGGCAGATTCATTTCCTGGATTGTTGAAATATTATATCGAATACTTGCAGTATTCGATTATAATCGTAAAATATTTTTCACTTAATCTGAAAATAATGTTTAAATTTATATTGCTGATGCTTTATTTAAGCGGTAATAAAGAAAAAAGGATGATTAAATATTTTTTGTTCTTAAACTAACAAAACCCTTTTTCTGTTAGCACAATTAATTGAATTAAGGAGAAATCTTTTAAAAAATGTTTGATTTTTGTTATACAATGCGATGTGTAAGAGATAAATTTTGTAGACAGACTCTCACCTGACTGACTGTATTTAGACTACTATTTCCCACAGCTCCGCTTTCTTGATAGTTGAGAATCGAGAAGAAACTACCTCGTTCTACATACTCCTAGCTATAATTACGTTGAATAGTTTATTGAAGAAAGACAATTTGTTACTTTTAGTATGGAGTTATTAAGTCATATACGAAAAATATTATCATTTCTCATGGGTATGAGACGTATTATCGTAGTAAAGAGTAACCTATGCTACTGTCCAGCTTTCAAATTATTTTCACGAAAAAAAACATGACGTGATATTGCTTCGTTGCGACTTAAAAGAAAAAGAACAAATACACTTTCCCGTTTTCAAGATTAGTAAGGATTTGCCGGTTGAAAAACTCAACATAAAACAAGTAGAGATGAATTAAAGAATAATATGAATTCTTGCTTTGCTTATACTACTGCTACCCGTGACTTCACATTCCTTCAGTCACTTTGTTATTTTTAGCATGGAGTAGTTTGTAATAATGCATCATAATGTATCTTCACATGTATGTGAGATGTTTAACCGCGGTGAAAAGTAGCCTATTATATCACTTACCAGCTATCTTCATTGTAAAAATTGTAACATTAAATTGTTAAAAAAACGAAAAAAAAACCAAATAAACATTTTTCCCATTTTCACGATTAGTAAGGATTTGTCAGTTGAAAAACTCTAAGAACAAAGATAAAACAAGAAGCGACGAATTAAAAGGATAATACGAATTCTTGCTTTACTTATGAATGTAAATTTCTTAGTTAAAGGAGTCTGTTCTGTTCCCGCAGCTTTCATATAGTTTCAATGAATGTCAAACGATAAACTTTAACGATGCACTCCATCTTGCTTTTGTACCTTCTCGCAATTCCAGTATTTCTTTCTAAGTCTAACATATATGTATGATGGTGGAACTTGGTGTCCATTTTATTTGTCCAAACAGGAGAAATTAACTTAATTTTAAGTACAAAAATTTGGTTCAGTTGCGATTGAACCCACAACCATGTCCAGTTGGATACTGTTCAGCTTTCTACTAAGTACAATGTATTAAATTGTCAATGTTGAATTTAATTTTTAAATAGTTTGAAATATTTATTTATATGGTTTAACATTCCTCAGTGGCAAACGGATATGAAAACATTTTTTAGGAAACATATATATGCTTGTATAGTGAGGTTCTAACCCGCATCTCTTGACATGATTCCGAATCCGTCGCAGACAGAGAACTGGAGAAACGAGAATTTTAATCCTGTTGCGATCAAATTTTCTTTTGTGTTTTTATCGTAAAATTTAATTTAGCCTACTTTCTCCAACCTAAAGCTGTAATTTACAGAATATTATTAAATAAGCGACCCGCCCGCGGCTTCGCCCGCGTGAACTACAATTCTTATATCTCATTTCTGGTAATTAAACGTTGGGTGTTTTATTAAATAGGAAACCTATGTTTGACTTTGCGTCATAAACTATCTTCCTGAGAAAATTTATTGAAATTCCTTAAGCGGTTTATATTTTTTATACAAACTTTATTCCTTTAAGAGTTGATTTTGAAAATAGTTGACCAAGAGTCAACTTGACCAAGGGTCAACTATTTTCATTCCGCATTTTATCATAATTAGGCTGATAGATTAGCTATGAAAGCGTAATAAACAGACTGACTGTTAAATTTATAATATTAGTATGAGGTTATATATTTTTTTTCCTAAATTCCCGGCAGATGATGTCGCAGACACAGCTAGAACAATTTATTGGAGCACAGTTCCGTATACAATGTTTTTTGTTTTGCCATCATTTGTGAGAATATAAAGATTTTTTGGATTCGAAACACGTGAGCATGCTACGTAAAGCTGCCCATGTGAAAAGCACGGTTTTTGTAAGTACACACCCGCTACCTTAAGGGTCTGGCCTTGGGCTTTGTTAATGGTCATCGCAAAAGCAATTTTTAATGGGAATTGCAATCTCTTAAATTGGAAAGGCAAATCCGCTGGTATGATTGGGATTCGAGGAACGAATACGGTCTCTCCTCTAGCTGTTAATAGATTAAGCCTCAATAAGTCTTAATAGTAAAAAAAATCACTAATTAAATTTCTTATTTAATTAAGAACCTAAACTATTTTTTTTATAAATAAAAAATAATATATATCTAGGAATATGCAAAATATAATTAATATAACCTAACACAAAAAGACATCTGAGAAACTAACCTATTTACTTAGAATTTAAATTTACTTTACTTATAATTACTTTTAAAATTGTCGATGTACCAACATCCATACTTATATTATAAATGCGAAAGTCTGTGTGTTTGTCTGTCACGCTTTCACGGCTAATCTGCCGGTCCGATTTGGATGAAATTTAGAATGAAAGTAGTAAAAATGACTGGGTCTAACATAGGCTACTTGTTTTTTCAAAAATCTATCGCTAAAGGGTTGAAATAGGGGATGAAAGTTTATATGAAAAATCTAAACCACTTGACCGATTATAATGAATTTTGGCATAAATGTAGTTAATAATCTAAGCTTAAACATAGGCTACTTTATTTTTAAAAAATCCACCCCTGAGGGTTGCAATACAACGAAGCAGTTCACGCGGTGAAGCCGCGACCGGGCCGCTAGTATGCTAATATAATAGAATAATATAAAGACTTAAATTATAGAGTCAAATGAATATAAAAATATAAGAAGACAAAATAAGTAAATTAGAGAAAAAGATAATGAACTGAACGGAGCATAAATTTGTATATTTTTTGTACATGTATCAACGACGTCTTCCCTCGCAGCACTGCCCGCTCGGGTAAGGGTAGCTTGAAACATGCTCTCCCCCCGCTTCACCGCACGTGTATACCGCCTGCGCTCACGTCACATCTCCAGATATTTAATATATGTATTGGTAATAAAGCAACGGGATTGATTATTTATCGAATTAAGATTGATTCGATGTATAAGTAAATTTGGTATGTTAATTTAATACGTATGTAAAATTAATTAAATATTTTAACGTTAAATAATTAAGAAAGTGTGAATATTTAATCCCGAACTATCAACTATATGGATTCAGTTAATTCAAAATGTTTCATAAACCTAACTCTAAATCTAATAGTTTAATTACTAAAAGCTTGGTTTTAAAAATATTAGTAGTCTATATCAGTCAAACGGTTTGTATTTTTTATTGTTTGTTTGTATTTATCATCCCCTATTGCAACTCATTGGGGGTTGATTTTTTAAGAACAGATTAGCCAATGTTTACACTTACGTTGTCTATTACGATGCCAAAATTCAATACAATAGTTGAAACAGATTAGATATTTCCTAAAACCTTTCATCCCCTATTTTACACATAAAGGGGTTGGTTTTTAAGAATTATGGTAGCCTATGTTTGATCTTGTCTCATAAGTATTTTCCTGAGAAAAACCAGGAAATCGGTTAAGCGGTTTGGATTTTACCTACAACATTCCTTCCTATATTTGGACCCCTTAAGGGTTGGTTTTGAAAAAAATAGGTAGCCTATGTTTGACCTTGCATCATAAACTCTCTTCCTGAGAAAAATCAGGGAAATCGGTTAAGCGGTTTGGATTTTATTTACAACATTCCTTCCCCTATTTGAACCCCTTAAGGGTTGATTTTGAAAAAAATAGGTAGCCTATGTTTGACCTTGCATCATAAACTCTCTTCCTGAGAAAATTCAATACAATCGGTTAAGCGGTTTAGATTTTTCATACAAACTTTAATCACCTATTTCAACCCTTTAGGGGTTGATATTTAAAAAAAAAAGTAGCCTATGTTAGACACAGTGTCATCAACTACTTTCATTCCAAATTTCATCTAAATCCGTCCAGTAGATTAGCCGTGAAAGCATGACAGACAAACACACAGACTTTCGCATTTACAGAATATTATTAAATAAGCACACACTTAAACAACACTACCCTCCCAATTACAACATATCTTTGAATTAATACAACTTAAAACTCAACATTACCACCAATAGAATTTAATATCCAGCTAATATCCCATTCTTCGAGCATAAACAATACATGAGGGACAATACAACAGTCAGAGAGAGCGGCTCAAGCGGTTCAAAGTGGAATTCCGCAGTGAAGTTCGAACGCTATAGTTTAATTAGACGCGCTGCGAGTCTCTGACCCGGAACTAAGCGAGCCGGATATTAGCTGCCGGGCGCGGTCAGGTGTCTAGCGGCAGATACCTTGCTGGGGGATTTACTTAGGATTCTATTTTATGTTATAGCATTTGGTTTTAGTGAGAATAGTTGTAAAAAGAATTATTTTACAAAGGTTTTTTGTTCTGTTGGTTTTTTCGTTCTGTTACTTAAGATAACGCGTGACGTGTACCGCCGCTCAACATACAAAGTCTCGATTTCAGACGCAAAGTGAACAGAGTGACATCAGGTTCTCTCTGACTACCCCTGCTTTTTGGGACAAGGCCTGAAGCTGCCTGTATATTTATTTCAAAAAACTCATATATAAAGGCCTTTTAAAAAAGTACATTTTATTCGTGTGTGTATTAAATATATAATATTTATTTCAAACGATTGACTTTGATTGCTTAGGTTGTTATATTTATTCATAAAAATTACCTCGGAATATACTTAAGAATTTTTACCCGCGACGGAACGGCGACTGTATATGTGTTTGGGGTGAGAGGTTGTTTGTTTGTTTGTTTGTGTGTTTGTGCAAATTACTATGTCAATTATTTCCAAAACTATAAGTCCGATTTTGATACGGTTTTCTATGATAGGTTAGGGTTCAATTGGCATATGTTCTTAGATATGTCTTATTGCCTTAACTCACCAGGGGGCGCTGCAGTAAGCATTTTACGTGAAAACGAATGTTTTCAATTATCTCAAAAAATAATAGTCTGATTTCGATACGATTTTCAGTGATAGATTTAGGTTTAATTGGTGAATGTTCTTAGATATGTTTTATCGTGTCAAACCACCAGGGGGCGCTGCAGTAAGCATTTGTTTGTACTTTTTTGTATTTATTTGTCTAAAACCGAAACTACTGATCCGATTGAAAAGAGTTTTCAGAAAAAGATTCAGCTTTGCTTGATGCATATTTTAAGATTTTTCTTTTTTTGTTACGGGGAAAGCTCACCAGGGGGCGCTGCAGTAAACATTTGTTTATGCTAATCAAAAACTACTAGTCCAATTTATATGTAACCTTCAAGGGTAGGATCAGGCTTAATTGGTGCGTCTTTTCATATATATGTTATGGTGACCACTCATCAGGGGGCGCTGTAGTAAGCATTTGCTTTTATTTTTTTGTGTAAAACCAAAAATTTTCTTGTATTTATTTGTCTAAAACCGAAATTACTTATCCGATTGGCTAGAGTTTTCAGAACTAGATTTAGCTTTGCTTCATGCATATTTTAAGATTTTTGTTTTTTTGTTACGGTGAAAATTCACCAGGGGGCGCTGCAGTAAACAATTGTTTATGCAGAGCAAAAACTACTAGTCCGATTTAGATGAAATTCCAAGGATAGGTTCAGGTTTAATTCATGCTTCTGTTCATATATGTGTTACGGTGACCACTCACCAGGGGGCGCTGCAGTAAGTACATTTGTTTGTGCAAAACTAAAATTACGAGTCCGATTTGAATGCAGTTTTCAATGATAGATTCAAGTTTACTTAGTGCATATTTTTATATATGTGTCATGTATGTTTACTTAGTGCATATTTTCATGTATGTGTCAACTCTCTAGGGGGCGCTGCAGTAAGTAGCTGCTTCTATTTTTTTGTGTAAAACCAAAACGACTAGTACGATTGTCAAGAGTTTTCAGTATTAGATTCCGCTTTACTTAAAGCATGTTTTTAAATTTATATTACGGTGACAAGTCACCAGGGGGCGCTGCAGTAAAATATTGGTTGTTCAAAGATAAAATGATGAATTTGATTTGGATGCAGTTTCAATAATAAGCTCAAGTTTAATTAGTGCATGTTCTTGGATATGTTTTATCGTGTTAACTCACCAGGGGGCGCTGCAGTAAACATTTGTTTGTAATATTTAATGCAAAACCACAACTACTAGTCCGATTAGGCAGAGTTTTTAGTATTAGAGTTACCTTTACTTGGTGTAAGTTTTTAGGTTTTTTTTTACGTCAAGAACTCACCAGGGGGCGCTGCATTAAACATTTAATTATGCAAAGCTAAAACTACAAGTCCGATTTGGATGCAGTTATCAAAGATAGGATCAGGCTTAATTAGCGCGTGTTCTCGTATATGTGTCATGGTGACACCTCACCAGGGGGCGCTGCAGTAAGCATTTGCTTTTATTTTTTGTGTGAAACCTATTTAGATGCGGTTTTCTGTGATAGGTTTAGGTTTGATTGTTGCGTGTTTTTATATGCCATATCTACCACGAACTACCGCGGGTCGCTCCAGTATAAATTAGTTTGTTCAAAATCAAAACTACTAGTGGGTTGTGATTTTTTCACTGATTTGGTTAGATTTAAGTTTCGTGGAAATGCCAGGAGCTGCAATAAACATTTGATAACCAGAAAGCATTGGGCTTATAATTTCTTTTGGATTTGCATGAAGATTAATATAAAGTATTTCAATATTATGTAATAATATATAATGTATATCTATTCACTTTAAAAAGTTTAAAATAAAAAGCAAAATTAAAAATTTTGAAAAAACCCACCCAATTTTGCTTTTTTATTCGATGAGTTCTGGTAACTGTTAAAGACAAGTAAATCACGTTAGTAGTGACGATGTAACCCCATGTCACTGCTGTCAGCGTTACCTGCGGGTTCCTCTGAATGTCGTTTGATTCCATAATAATACTTTTCCTTTCATTGAGAATATGATGAATATGATTTAACATTTGGTTCTTTAATTTGACTACGTTATCAAAGAATCAATTACTTACCACAGCAATTAAAACTACAATTCTTTAAGACACAACTCAGTAAGAACAAAAAATAAATATTCTTTAAAATAGAAAAAGTATCAAAGAGAAATCTCATTGTAGCTAAGAAAAGCTTCGTCTCTATCTTAGGGGAGGCGATACCCGCGGACTTCCGGCCGGATATTAATATCCGGTGGACGCCAGCGCCGGTACAGCGCACAGCGGACTGCGCACTTTTGTTAACATTTACCATTTCAGCTAGCTTTGGTTTGAGGTTTTTAGAATTTTTTTTTTTTTTATCATTATCGTTTGGGACAGAGGTGAGCAATCTTTTCTATGCTGGGCTTAAAGTACACTCGATTATAGTGTCTAAAATTATATTCATAGTAGATTAAAAAAGGTGATTTTAATATTAGGTATGTAAATACAGTTTATAATAATAGATTTTATACCATTTATATATTTTATTATTATATAAGTGCGAAATTCTGTCTATGTGTCTGTCTATTCCGTTTTCACGGTCATCTACCGGCCAGATTTGAATGAAATTCGGATCGAAAGTAGTTAAAGTTTCTCGGTAAAAGGTAATATTATTTTTCATAAATCAACCTCGAAAAACAGCTATTAGGTATAGTCATGCAGTTTACACGGCGAAGCCGCAAGCGAGCCGCTAACGTTATTATTATGCGGGCCCGCACTAAATTAATAAGCATGTCCGAGGGTCACTTGCCACTGACCCCTTATATTGATACTTCGACGTGGTATAGTTAATAAGTCACTGAATGAGGTGGTTATAAGTTCAAATTCCGAATGAGGTTATATTTTCTTCTTCTTGTCTTGTTAAAAAGAATGTGACTTTGTAAATACGATATTAAAAATATTATTGTTTTTTCGCTGTGTAGAAAAAGACAACATGCAGCGTTGATTTCGGCTCTTTCCCGAATAGCAGGATAGTCAGCGACAATCTAGTGTCATTTGTTGTCTTTATTTTGCCCCCGAATTTAAAATAAACATTGAGGCAATATAGGCTAAATAAAAAAATATTCTGATTTTCAGTTATAATCAACGAAACACAGTAGGTAGATGTGTAATAAACGTAATCGCGCTTCATAAGTACAAAACGATGTTAGCAAAAGGCCGGCCGTCTCCTCCGGACCGGATATTAACATCCGCTAGAGTAACGGACATACACCCACGAATTATATTGGTTGTTGCTAATATTTGCAAACCATTAGATGCTTTTTTTATATTATTTTCTATTTTCTTCTGGGTCGGCATTTGACTGTAGACGCGATTAGGTGTAGGTTCAATTCCCACTCGGGAGAATGATTATCTATACTTATATTATAAATGGGTAAGTCTGTGTGTTTGTCTATCACGATTTGGATGAAGTTTAGAATGAAAGTAGTAAAAGTGAGTGGGTCTAATATAGGCTACTTATTTTTTTTGAAAATCAACCTCTAAAGGATTGAAAAATCTAAACCGCTTGACCAATTGCAATGAATTTTGGCATAAATATATTTAATTATCTAAGCTTAAACATAGACCATTTTATTTTTTAAAAATGCGCCCCCGAGGATTGTAATATAGCCAAATAGTTCACTGAGAGCTGGCCGCTAGTAGTTAAATAATGTTACGGTATCGCAGAATTTCTACACAAAAGATCTTAATTTAGGGCTGGTTAACTGATTGGTACTCGATTCTATATGACTACCCTACGCAGATAAATAAATTGAGAAATACAAAAAATATATTAACAAAAATATATAACTTAAAATACAGAAGTGCTCATTTAATACTTTTTTATTGTTGTTCTTTACTTATTTAATGACATAAGTCCAAATAATATTTTCACATCATTTTAGTGACACTGTTTATTATTCGTTATCGAAGCAACTTTGTCTCAATAGTTGAGTGTTGTAAAATTAATTAAAAAAAAGATTAAATTAATCATTCCAAATTAAGAATTTTGTTAACTGAGACAATATGTTTAGGTATAGTCATCATTTTCTCAAGTAAGTGAAATGTAATTTCTTTTTGAGAAATAAACTATCTTTAACCATAACAATCAAGAATTATAGATTACAAAAAATATATTATTAAAACTAACTAAATACTTCACGCTGTATCCCGCACACAGCAGGGTAGGCAGAGGGAATCTAGTATTAAGATACTCCCCACTTTCCGCCGAATTCAGAAGCATTGCGTGTTAAGTGGCGGAACTTAACACTGCGCTTTACCTCGACACCAGAGCAAAGAAAATGGAAATGTTAAATATTTCCACTCCTCGAGTGGAAATCGAACCCACAACCAGTCGTTTACAGTCACACGCTTGTGCCACTGGGCCACGGCTGGCCACAAATGCTGCTTATAATTTTAAAAACAGGATCAACTTTATAAGTAAATAACTGAAAAGCAAAATAAGAGAGACAAGAACACGCGTTTAAGAAGTAAAAGACAAATAAGAATACGAGCGCGTGTCGCGTCGCGTCGCGTGTACGTTTATGTATACAGTTGTATGTTTACTTACAACCTGAACAAATGTTTGCGCGACGCAATCATCCCCGCCTTAAAGTATAAAGTAAAAATAAACAGACACGTGTTACGTAAATAAAAGGAAAATTTGTAAACGATATCGTATAACATCTAGATGTATGATAAGTAGCTGTGATTACTAATCCGGTGGCTTTGGGTAAAACAGTTTTTAGCAACTTTTTGTAGGTTCACACTTCTTTCTGCAGGGTAGTCGTATAGATCCTGGTGTTCGACACTCCGTTCCTCAATTTTTGCTGAAAATTCACATTTTATATTTTGAGTGGTAGAACTGAACGCCAAGTTTTCTCTCGATACGGTACGGATACGGATACGGAAAAAGGTAAATAATATATTTATATAACACTTTTATATTTCTTATGATTCACTGTTTGACAAAATCGTCTTCGGCGAGGTCTTAGACGCATAATGAGTGAACTTAGACGCATAATTTATATGAAAGAGTATCAGTTCAAAAGTTACAAACATGTTTTTTTCCTAAGGGTTCTTGAATAAATATTAATAAATACCTCAATTAAATTAGTCACGCCTAAATTAATCGTTAACTTTTAAAGTATTGTAAAGTTTTAGTACAGGAAATGATACTTCTGTATTTTCTTTTAGATGCGTGCGTTTGCAGATACTTGCACAACAATCAGTCACTGTTTTACGTCAGAACTAATAAAAATGAGGGAGGAAAGAAAAGAGGTTTTCTAGTTTAATGTTACGGAAATGTAGTATATCCGTGGTGGTGGTATTAACTATAGCTTAGGTATCTCATAGTTCCTACTTGTTGATTAGCACAAATCAAAGCCGCGATTTATCTTACAATAGTTACACTTACCATAGTCTTACAGTGGGGTTATTTAAATATGCCATTTAAATATATTTCAATAACTCCTCTGTACCATAATGCCCTATATTTTATTCCCTTATTTTTATTCATTTAATATATTCCACAGTACATGAGATATATCCGCTGTACACAGCATCACAACATGTGTCTAAATTGCGAAGAGCTGAACCGGGCAAGTAATTTAAATTAAGCGCGCCCTCCCTCCCCCGCGCCCGTCCTCCCCCCGCCCTCGCGCTGTGTCACTTAATCATGATTAGTCCTACCGCATGTACCGCTTGGATTACATTTTTATATGCTTTTTTATATATTTATATTATATTTGTTGGGTATAAATTATAAAATATATTTATGTATCTATAGTCTGACTACGTGAAAAATCTTATATGCTTATTAAAACTCGTTTTTGTTAAAATCTCTCTTATAAGATGTTTAAGAAATGCCGCTAAGCTATGCGATCATCAAATCTTTGTCGAACACCATTGCCTACAAATTCATTATAAAGAAAACTAAGTAAAGAAAACTAACCAAACTAAAAATATATTTCAATTTCCTAAGTAGCACATTGAAAATGTTAAAATATTATATGTATGTTTTTATCATTACACAATATTTGTTACATGTCATTGTTTCTCCTTTAAAGTCTCCTCATTTGAGCAGTGATAATGTAATATCATCATAGAATGAAAAAAACACTTGAATAAAATTAACTTGAATAAAATCGGTGATCAATCTCTTTTGTCCTTACGCAGATAGTTTTAATAAGGTATTTAGATACTTTTCGCACGTCGTAGTCGGGATATATCTGACTGAACATATAGGACTGACGTTTATAGGATCAAATGTAGAGGGAATTCTGTTACTCAAAACGTTCTTTGGGATTCGTGTATTAGTTATATACAACAAAGTGTTTTATGCATTATTATCAGCTTCAGGCTTTTTTTTAACCGAAAATAAAGAGTAGACTAGTCCGTTCTCCATATTTTTGCTGATTTTTTTTTGGTTGAGTGGCAGAACTCAACGTCTCGTTTTGTCTAGTTGAGGGCATGATGTCCTCCCAGACGTATCCGTCGACGGCGACACACTGTTATTAATAATTAGCTCGACGTTCATGAGCGCGAATGTGACTCGCAAAACCGAATTTTTAAAACGAAATTCGGTCACAGATAGTGCAGTGAAGTTGCCCGCTTTCATTATATGTGTAATTATAAGAGGGCTTGGGTCGAGTTTTCAGAAGCTGGCGTTTGGCGTCGAGGTGTTTGATGCGAGCGCGTTCAAAATTATTAATGCCCGTTTTGACTGCATTTCGCCACTCCTGTCTCTGAGTAGCAAGCACCTCCCAAGAATCACAAGATATTCCACAGGATGTTAGGTGGCGTTTCAGAACATCTTTGTAGCGTAGATATTGTCCTCCGGGTTTACGCTTTCCCGAGCCAAGCTCTGAATAAAAGACTGACTTTGGCAACCTTGAAGAGTCCATACGCACTAGATGTCCAGACCAGCGTAGTTGACACTTCATTAGCAGACTCTCCATACCGGTCATTTTAGTCCGACGAAGAACTTCAGAGTTAGACACACGATCCTGCCATTTCAAACGAAGGATCGCACGGAGACACTTCATGTGAAAGACGTCAAGACGCCTGATGTCATCCTTGTACAGGCACCAGGTCTCCGAGGCATACATAAGCAGAGGTAATATGATTGCTCTGTAGACGGCAAGTTTTGTGTGGAGCTTAAGGTCGTGAGACTTCCATACTCTTTGGTTCAGTTTACCAAAGGCGGCAGTGGCTTTGGCTATTCGCGCAGATATGTCAGACTCGAGACGATTGTCGCTACGAACTAGACTTCCTAAATACCGAAAGGTATTTACTTCGTCTAGTTTTTTCCCACCTAAGTAGACAGCAGTGTCACTAGCAGATTTTCCCCTTGCGGGCTGTTTCAGAATCTGAGTTTTCGACGCGCTGATTACAAGGCCGAATTTTCGACAGGAGCTATCTAAATTGTCGACGTATCTTTGCAGATTCTCCATACTGTCAGCCATGAGGCAAATATCATCTGCATAGAGAATTTCCAATACTGAGGTCTGCTGGACTCTATGTTTTGCTCTGAAACGGGCAAGGTCAAATACGCTCTTGTCCATGCGAACATTCAGTGAAACACTATCATTGCAGTTTCTAAGGGCATCCTTCATAACCGCAGCAAAATATATAGCAAATAGGGTTGGAGCCATTACACAGCCCTGTTTCACTCCGCTTGTTACATGAAACTGTTTAGTAAAGTCGTTTTCGTGGCGTACACGGGCCATCATGCCTTCATGAAATTGACGCACTAAATTAACGAACTTCACAGGACATCCATATTTTTCGAGTACTGTCCAAAGGGCAGATCTCGGCACGCGATCAAAGGCCTTTTCCAGGTCCACAAAACACATGTAGAGGTCACGGTGTTGCTCAAGGCTTTTTTCTTGTAACTGTTTGACAACAAAGATGGCATCAACCGTCCCTCGATTCGGTCTGAAACCACACTGGGTATCGGGAAGGAAGCTTTCAGCCAGCGTACACAGGCGCTTGTTGATGATATGCGCCAGAATCTTGCCAGCCACTGATAGCAGAGCAATTCCTCTAAATGAGCTGCAATTTGAGAGGTCTCCTTTGCCTTTGTATAGCTTTACAATCGTAGCATCCTTCCAGTTTTGTGGAACAAGCTCATCAACCCAGATTTGTTGAATTAGGGCAAACAGTCTAGATTTAATGTTTGGCCCTCCGTATTTAAAGACTTCTGAAGGAAGACCATCTGCACCTGGTGACTTGCCGTTTTTCAAACGGTTTATCGCGGAAATAAATTCTGCAAATAACGGTGGCTCATCCAACTCCGCCGCGACAGGCAGGTTCTCAAGGGCGTCAAGATATTGTAGATCCACACCTTGACCGCCGGGATTGAGCACTTCATAAAAATGCTCAGCCCAACGAAGGAGAACTTCTTCAGGATCAGTCAGCCTTTTGGTCTTATCTCGCGTGTATACTGGAGCGGTCTTCCTAGTCCGAGGTCCGAAAACACTCTTAAGTCCCTCGAAGAATTTAGCAATTTGGTTGGTATCTGCCAGCCACTGTAATTCTTCGGATTTTCTGATCCACCAGTTATCTTTTAATTGGCGCACTTTGATTTTAAGTTCCTGCTGCAAAGATTTTCGTTGTCCAGAGTCATCAGTACTTCTCAAGGTAGTTCTGAAGTTCTCAACGAGTTTCTGTATTTCTGCATTAGAATTATCGAACCAGTCTTGGTTTTTCTTCTGCAATTTACCAATAACTCTTTGTGATGCTTCGAGTAATTTCTCTGCGTACAAACGCGACTTAGCGTCAATGGTTGAGTCACCATCAGCTCTGGACATGGCATGCTCAAATTCTGCGTCAAGGAGGAGCCGAGTCTCTTCGTCGTCTATTAACTTTGTAAAGGCTAATTTCGCCGGAGTTCTATGTTCTGCTCTGCGCGGAGGCTTGTAGTTAAGCCTCATCTTGGATCGAATGAGACGGTGATCTGTCCAACCCTGGGCACCACGCATCGCTCTTGTTATAAGCACATCCTTCAGGTCACGTCTTCGAACTATGATGTAATCAAGAAGATGCCAATGGCCAGAGCGCGGATGCATCCAAGATGTTTTGTATTTGTCAGGTAGCCTGAAGAACGTGTTTGTGATACTAAGCTCAAACTCCGCACATAGAGTTAATAATGCAGTACCATTGGTGTTGCACTTTCCGATACCGTGTTTGCCCAGTACGTTTTTCCAAGCTATATGATCTGTCCCGACACGCGCGTTAAAATCTCCGAGAAGAAAAATCTTATCTTGCTGCGGTACGTTTAGTAGAACTGTACGAAGGTCCTCATAAAATTTGAATTTATCTTCATCTGATGACGTCAAGGTAGGTGCGTAAATGCTGATGAAATGCAGGTATTTACCAGGTCTTATGTAAAGTCTCAGAGTCATGATTCTGTCACTGACGCCTTTTGGAGGTTCAATGAGAGATCTAGCAATGTCATTTTTTATGGCAAAACCTACACCACTAGCGGATCGTTCCGTTGTTGGTTTACCCATCCAGTAGTATGTAAACCCACCGAGTCTCTCACAGAGCTCGCCACTATCTGCTAGATGTGTTTCACTAATTGCAGCGATATCAATATTATAGCGAGTCAGTTCGCGCGCAATGAGTGCTGTTTTTCGCTCGGGACACAGGTTGTGCTCGTTGTCTAGCAAAGTTCTTACATTCCAGGCAGCTATAGTAAAAGGTTTCGTATATTTTTGTTTCTTTCGACCGCATTAAGATGGTGACCGGGCGACCGCGGTTAGCCGACCGGGTAAAAAGTGAGACGAACTTTGTTTAGGCCACCTTTTCTAGGCCCCTCCCCGGATTGGGGAAAGCAGTGCGATCCCTAAATAGGGCTGCTTTGTCGATGGGCGAGCTGCCGAACCAGATTTCCGCCTCAGTCAAATCATGAAGCGACCATCACCGCCCAACCGCCTACGTGCAGAAATCTAGCTAGGGACCAAACTCACCAGATCAGTACCCCACCACCAGTCTCCATCGCCGTAGGACTTTGCTCATAGCCGTGTTATTGCCAGGTGTCATCTGCGCGGGAATATCTTATAGTACGTAAGTGTGTGCGCAAACACAGACGCACTCTCTCGTCCGCCCGCTCCTTATTCCGATGGAACGGAGTACCGCTACGATCAGAGGAACGATTGGATGCAGTGTCTAGCCGACGGTAACTGCACGCGCCCTCTACCGTCGCCCTGGGCCATCCACCTTGCCTTGCTGGATCGCCAACTATGCCAGGCCCTTTTGCACTATCTGCGTTGGGCTGCCATCTTCGCCGCCGAAACAGACTTTTGTGTTGAGCAGGAGGGAACTGCTTTTGTTGGACCTAGATAAGGAAAATAGGAAAGCGATGGAAAGGAATGTGGTAAGAATGGGAAAGTATATAAAGGAAATAGGACACTACTGCCTGGAAGTTTAAGAAGCAAAGACAGTAGAAGCTCGGGGAGCCGGGGTCGCGTACCCGTGTACCACACCACAACTTTTGGTCCAAAAGCTGAGATGGATACCCCTGACTTGAGTTGAGGGCATACCATGTAAATAGTTGTATTCGTAATCATACCCCCGAGTGGGAATCGAAATTATGACCTTTACAGTCAGACACTGATCGACTCCGACACAACGTTCTCTTTTTTCGATTTTTCTAACTTATTTCATGACATTTTTCAAATTGCAACTTAAAACCGATATATTTAACCCGCAGGTCAGCAGAGTAAGCCCCCGGGTAATCTCATTATATGAGCGCTATCACACTAACTAAAGTAACGTAATGCATTTCTAATTCTGCCACTTTTAATACAACGGCTGGGTATTTGTTTGGATTCGTGTCATAAAAGTAACAACTTTCTACTAGAATTCAGTTTCAACGTATCTAATTTTTCTTTCGTTTCTATTTGAGATTGTGAGATATTTTGTGAAAATTGTTATTATTGTTATTAGTCTTTTTATTTGTTTTACATTATGAATGTACGAAATCATAAAGTACCTTCATCACTATCGTTACCTTTGAGGTTTTGTTTTATGTTGTTTTTTGTTTTTTATCTTTTTTTTAACTCAGAGGAATATTCAAATTAATTTCTTTTTTCTACACATGTGACAAGATAATACGAATCGTTGAGCTCCTCTTCTGAATAAGGAATTTCAAATTCGTGCGGAATGTGAAGATCGGAATGTCTTAACACAAGGTTCTCTCTAACTATACTGTTATGCGAAAAAACCGTAAAACTGCAAAAAAAACTCAAACATTACATAAATATACCAAAAGCGAAGAAATTCCATAAATAGTAGAAACAGTAGTCAAATTAATTGCCTTATTATAATGAGACGTAAACAAAAAGCGTAATATTAAAATGTATAAAGCCTTGTAATTGGATATCTGTGGAGAGTCGTCGATGTCCTCGCCGGAGTGTCCTTTAATTAAAAACCCTTATTAGCTCTGTGCTTTGTATAATCTGTATTTTTCTTTCTGAATAAAAGTTGATGAACCATGAAGGAATCTTACGTGTATATAATATATGTCATTTGGATATTAATTAAGTTAAAACTATGTTAAGTAAACTTATTTGTACTTACTTGTTCATTTTGCTTTTCAACTCCAGATTTTTTCTAGTGACTATTTCTAGAGAATCTAGTGTTAATAAGATGCTTCGTTCTAAATTCGAGACATTGTATGTTGAGTGGCGAAGTTCAACGCCACGTTTAGTCTTGTCACTAGAGCAGGGAAATGAATATAATTTAACTATTTATTTATTAAATATTATGAAAAACAACAGCAGCATTCCACTATTATAACACATAAAAAAATTTTTTTTACAGAAACAATGCCAATAACAGTTTTCCACTTACATATTAATTTTAGGTACAGAGCTATACATCTTCAAAATTAATCCCTACTATAATAGCAATAACAATGCAATAAAAGTGATAACATATTTCCTATATTAGATGCACGTATATGTAAAAATTACGCATTTTTATCGTTATTTACGTAAGCCTTAATTAGATGATAGAAATATAATATAACACTAAAATGTCTGCTTTCTGTATGAGGGAGACTCGTGGAAATAAAAGGAAGCTTTTAGTTTCACTCTTTTTCCCTCATTGCAGAATAGTCAAAGAAAACCCAGTCAAGACAGTCTCCTTCAGTCTGAATTCGAGACATTGTTTGTTGAAAGATGAAACTCAACGCCGCATTGTCTTGTTCATCAGAATGGAAAAAAATGAGTTTTAATTATTGCTCCGAGTGAAAATTGAACCTGGAACTATCAACCCGCTTACAGTCTCACTGCAATCACTGCCCGACTGCATTGCGATAATACCATACCAACTAAACTTAGCCTTTTTATAATATAGTCTTTCTCTATTTCATAAATTATATGAATATAAGCTTTTCTTAATTTAACAGGGCTCTATAAGAGATTATACAGTAATTTACTGATTGCACAGTACGTGCTCGGTCACGCGGGCTTAGACAACCATTCACCTCTACCTTTGCCACTACTCTTTCAAATTAGTCTCAAAAACTTATATAAAGTCGAGGCTAGTCGTGGCGCAGAGGTACAAAGTATAACTGAAAAACAACTGATTGCGGGTTCGATTCCCACTCGCAGAGTGAAAATATTTAATATTCCAATTTTTCGCCCTGCGCGGTGCCAAGTTCCGCCGCTTAGCACGCGATGCCTACGAATTCGGTGGAAAATAGGAGTGTCATAACACTAGAACCCCTCTGCCTACCCCTCCGTGTGCGGGATACAGCGTGAAGATAAAAAAAAATCTTATATATATAATACCTGTAACAAATAATATCACGTTAAGAAATGACAATGACTTCAATTAGCAAAGTGTTTTTCTTTTTTTTAACTAAGTGATTAGATGTAGAGACGTAGACATTCCACTTCACGCTTTTCATAACAAAAGCGGTGTCACCATTTAAATAACAATGTAAAATTCTGTTTGCATTTTGCAAATAAGCGGCGGTTTTTTAATGTATTTCAGTGATTTATACGTGTTTTGCGTTTATACGTGCCTGATTTTCTCTGTATTTTTATACGTTTTGTAAAAAATATTTAAAATATTGAATTAATGTCGATAGGAGCCCAGTAATAGAATATTTTAAGTATATCATAATTTCATTTTTTTGTATAATAAAAAGTTAATATTCCTTACTTTAGCATAAATTAAACAAAACTTCACTGCTTCCATTAATTAATATGTAACGATAGACTAAAATACACATTATTCATCCATTTAACTAAATAATAATCACTTCTAATTAATTAACTGTGATAATTGACGGCTCTACGTGCAACTAATCATAAAGCACACCCATCTATCCACGGCCGGACTAAACACTGCTTAACCAGTTTACCTTCAAATGTTATCATTATTAACATAATTATTATATATTAAGTTATATTATTATATGTACATAATTACGATACTTATGTACCCAATATAATTTTATTAAAGTGTTATTCACACACTTGAGAAATTGAAAATTATTTTTAAAGACGTATAACATTATGTTACGTATAAAATTATGTTAATTCATGGCCAGTCGTGGCCCAGTGGCACAAGCGTGTGACTGTAAACGACTGGTTTAATAATTGGAGTTAATTTAAATGTAGAAATAAATGTAAAAAACGTCATTTCAGTTTTGAGTAGCATGTCAATGTAATTTAAGGATTGGAATCAAAGAATTAAGGAAAAAAAGGATACGAGACCGGGTGTCTGTAGAGCTTGAGAATTTAATATAAAAAAAAAACACTAGGGTCTCTCTGACTACCCTACTATGCGAGTAAAAGTGTGATATTGAAATATCCATTTTAATAATCTGAAATAAAACAATTGGATACAAATAGTTGTCTCTTTAGAGATTTATGTAAATACAATACGGTGATAATAAGCCACTTCTAAAGCAATCTACGGATGGAGCCCGTTGGAACGCCGCCAGAGGACGCGCTCTGCCATACTACACATTCCCTTTTTAATGTGCATTGCGAGCCACAATCAAAATAAATACATTTTGTATCTGTGTTTTATTATATTTAAGTAATTGCTCATTGGGGCCAGTCGCGGCGCAGTGGCACAAAGTGTGATTGTAAAGCGACTTGTTGAGGGTTCGGTTCCCACTCGAGGAGTGGAAATATTTAATATTTCCATTTTCTTCGAACCCGCGCCTCCTGAATACCGTTCAGGCGCTCTTACCACTGGGCAATGCGTTCACGGCTTCAATTTTCCTAAGTGTGGAATAACACTTTAAAAATGTTAAAAGTATATAATATTTTTACATATGTACAACATATATCATATATATGTTGTACATATGTTTATATACATACGTAAAAATACATTTGTAAACAAAAAGATAAATCAAAATGCAGCTGTATATAAGTGAATAATATTACCTCCTCTACTAAATTAAGATTTGTGTTCATCTCAAGACTGATCTTACCTACATTCCCTGCGGCTGCTTACGCTAGGTAGTGAATGAAATTACATTTTTTAGTTTTCAAAAGTTATTACTTTATAAAAAATAATATATTAAAAAACATAAAACATTTTTCTTAGAAGTAGTGAAAAAGACATGGTTCCTCTATTTTATCATTGCGACCAAATGCCAATAAGACCATTCCAGGTAGGATATAGGCTAACTGAAAGTAGATTGGTTGCGGGTTTGATCCAAACTTGAAGAAATAAATATAAAAGAGTGAGTTTCTTCGCTTTGATAAAACAAAGCGTGACTTTGATTTCCCTCTCTCCATCCTCTATGTCTCAACTTTGGGTGGGAAGCGAAAAACGGAAGATTGTCAACTATAAAATATAGCAATAGATTCTAGGGGCCACTAGGAGACAGTGTCTGACTGTAAACATGATCATTTCGGGGTCCGATTGCACTCAAAAACATGATTTATATTACTTTTATTTCACCATCGTGGTACCTTAGACAAAACGCGACGTTGAGTTCCACCATCTTGCAATGTTTCGGTTTAGGGCGTAGAGTGAAGGCGTAGAGAGTGAAGAACGAAGTGTCTTGGCACTAGATACTCTGACTACCTTGTCATGTGGGAAATACTTTTCACTACATACAACAATAATACATCCCTACAGTATAATCAAATTGATACCTACAAGTTTTAAGTGTAAACCCAAAACACTTATTTCTATAAAATTCGTCTACCTGAAGCCAGGACGCCGGAGCCGGAGCCGGAGCCGGAGCCGTCCGACGCACGCTATAATTGTATAGCTTTAAACTCTTTGAACGAGTTACGTCGCGACTTTAAAATATTTTGCGTTATTATTTCGAGTAAACCGCTTCAATATAAAAAGATGACAATCACGGTAAGTACTCTTTACATTCCCGTCTTTGTGGATACGAAATTACATTTTGTAAATCTGTCGCGTAGTAGCGTCTGTTTGTGGCGGAAACTCAAAAACACTTTGCATTGGTAATATGAATGGTGGTATCTTAATTAATATTTATATATTTTTTTCGATTTTTTTTAATCGCATCTTTTGTATTTTGCTAAAAAAATTGAGGGTAAGTCAGATTATTCTTAATTTTTCAACTCTTATACAGTTTGTAATAAGTCTTCAAGTGGAATCGGACTTCTTATATCTTATGCGTATATGGATGATTTTTGCCAGGACAAAGTTTTCCCTTTTAAATGATATCTTAGATAGTTTAGTTCTTTGTGTTTCTATTTTGAACGTGTGACTTGAGTATTTATCGCTTCAGATATAACGTTGTATGGAGAATAGACAGAGGAAATTGGGTAGTAAAAAGACCATAAACTATAGAATATAAAATGTTATAAATTGTAAGTTGAAAAGTAGTCCAGTAACAGCGACCTTCACCTATACGTTCACATAAACTCATATCATAGAGTTTACTTACTATTTCATTAACGGTCGTCAACATAACATGTTAGGGTTACATTTTATTTAATATTTACCTCATGTCAATATAATAATTACTACAGAACTTGTAAAAAACGCAGTTTATTTTTAGTCTTATATGAATTGCAGGTTTAATTTTCCTTGAAAGTTTGTTAACAGACCTTTGCATTAAATACCAGCTTATTAAAAACGAAATTACTTAAGAATACAAATAACCAAATTTAAACAATACAACAACAATCATACACCTACATTTCATACAAAACCATACAAATATCCTCGAAAAACAACTTAAGCTGATCTCTTTGAAAGCGCAGGCAAAGTAAAAGAATAGCTTTACACGTGGAGAGGCGTCAAGTACGCGTGCAGATGCAAGTGGAACGCGTCGGGCGACTACGACGGCGTCTCTCGTGGCATTTTTCCAAGCAATTAGCTAATGGTCGCTGTAGGTCCTAGTTGTAGCGGCAAGTTGAAAAAGTGTATGTATTTTATTAATATATTTTTTATTTATATTTAGCTTTACGGTGTATCCCGCATTCGGCAGAGTTAGCAGAGTGTATTAGTACACTTCGGTTCCCATTTTCTGCTGAATTCTGGAGGCATTGCGTGTTAAGTGGCGGAATATAACTCCACGCCTTGCCTTGATACCCGAGCCAAAGAAATGAAATTATTGCTTGCTTACTGGTATTAGCAAAAAATAAAATATTCTTGTGGCCAGTCGTGGCCCAGTAGCACAAGCGTGTGATTGTAAACGACTGGTTGTGGGTTCGATTCCCACTCGAGGAGTGGAAATATTTAATATTTCCATTTTCTTCGCTCATGTCTTGTGTTCTTGACGGTGTCAAGTAAGTACCGCCTCTTAACAAGCAATGCCTCCGAATTCGGCGGAAAGTGGGGAACGGAGTATCTTAATACTAGGTTCCCTCTGCTTACCCTGCTGTGTGCGGGATACTAAAAAAAAAATATTCTTTGAGTGGGAATCGAACCCATAACCAACGTGTTAATAGTACCACTTTCCTATTTATATTAAAATGTATAACCACATACTAACTAATATTTATTACAAAAATTTCATGTATTTCTGATGGATTTTTATAGTGAATAATGGATGTCTGGCCTTTAAGTCCATACAAAGTGTTAATTATGTCTAATGTCATATTGTTAAATCCGTATATTTTTTATAAAAATGAGTCCAAAGTTTATACTTCACGTTTTAATTTAATGACAATACAAGTTCTAGTGTCCCACATATTTAAACTAAAAAGCATAAGCATGCATGCTTGCATATAACTAAGATTAACCAACAAAATATACATAAATAACGCTGTAACACACCCCACACACAGCTTGAAGCCGCTTTTCCACATAATTGAGAGCACGCTACGCCGTAGCCGCCCGTGGGCACCGACACGCCGCCCCGGTAGGCGGGCGGGGCGGACAGGCCCGCGTCGGGTTATTCTTTAATACTTGTAATGCATCGCGATATCACACTGCACCGTGTAGGGATGTTCAGGACTAAAGGGGAATATTTTTATAAGTAGGTGAAATATTTTATTCGTCGTTTTCTATTTGTTGTTTTTTTTTTTAATTTAGTGTTTATTCGTGGTATGGATGCAGAGCATCTAGTGTTAAAACACTCTATATATCGTGGCAATCGTGGCATAGTGGAATAGTGTCTTACTGTAAACACAATGATTGTGGGCTCCACGTGTGTGGCACAAGAAATCAAAGCAAGGAGCGTTTGAACACTAGGTTCTCTGTGACTACTACGTTATGTACACTTTTTCTTACCAGACAAAAAAAAAACTTTAGAATTCGACTTTTTTTCATAAAATAAATTATAATTTTTTTGCAGTCTCATGCTTATTCCTGTAAAGCAGGATTATTAAGTTATTTTTAAACACTTTTTTAAAGTGTTGTTCCACACTTAGGATCTTTAAATGTCTTTTTGTTAAGTTATATTTAACAATCCTGCTCTACGATACTGCTAGTGTGAAGACTCTTTGTTCTTCACTTTCCCCTTAAAATCGGTGAAATTGGTTGAGTAACGGAGCTCAACCTCACGTTTTATGGCTAATCAATATAAAAATCCAATAATTTTAATATAAAAAATTGAAAACAAAGTTACGCCGTCGATATAATAATTAATTAAGGAATATAAATAAAAAAAAATAAATATTATAATTTGTTTAAATATGCCTTAAATTTATTTGCATAAAATAAAAACAATATCTTGACATAAAGACTTTTCGTAAAATGGTCAAAATTTTAAAACAGCAATATATTTCATATCAACGCATGCACAGCCCTGACTTGCTCTCGCCCTCCATTTACGAAACCCGTTTGGTTTCGACTGATGAAAGTTATGTTTATTCCTTTCCCAACAAATGCGAATAGCATCGCGCTTAAACTGATTCTCCCCAAGGACTTTAATATTACCGATGCATTTTATAATAAAAATCTAAATATGGGACTTTAAAACGTTTTTAAATTTTGCTTCATGAACTTCTTCTGCACATTTTTTTTTATATTATCATATTATAGTTTAGTATGAGTGATGAACTTTATTGCAGATTTAGTAAACTTTAAGAAATTCCCAAGAATCAGTTTGATTAGTGCATGAGTAAAATGAAAGTCTAGTTTATTCTAAATTTGTACATATTATAATATAGAACACGATAAATAGAGAACATCTGCCATGTTATTGACATTGCGTTCTAATTGACGGCACTTAATGCCGCATTTTCTTGGAATTTAAAAACATATAACAAAAAACTGATTAAATAAACGTATAAAACTTAAATTTTATACGCTTTCTTAAATATAAATGTTATATCAAATGTAACAATAACACTTAAAATTTAAACAGTGTTTCTTTATCAGTTTCACACTTTTTCCCACACAGCGGGTGGTCAGAGAGGACCTAGTGTTAAGACACTCCGCCCTCCACTTTCCGCCTGAAAAGTGTCTTGAGAGGAACTTAACGCCGCGCTTTAAAATTTGATATTCTATAATATTTAATTAGTAAAAATTTTGATATCATCTCAAAATCATATCTAGCAAAACTAAAATGTAAGTACACAATCCTAATATATATTAGTTGACTTTTCTACATGAATGGTCCTCTGCGACACGTATTCGATGACACTCAGCTCGAAGCGCAGTAGACGTCGTGACAGCACTCGGTGCGCGGACTCGTGACAGAGGGTGGTGGGAATATAGGAATAGGGTAGAATAATGTACGTATTCAATATTAATATTATGTGCTTTTTAGAAATTATATATTTCTAGTATATTTTATAATGTTATCGGGGAATAATAAAGTAGAAATTTAAGTTTTAAAATAAAAGTCTTATACACTTAGGTTATAAAAAAATATTCTTTAGAAACTTATAGAAATATGGACATGGGGAAATTTGAGCGCTTGCAGAGATTGATTTCAAAAGATTCGTTCTCCGACTTGCTCGTGACCGCTGTCATGTCAAAAATGAACTGCCAAATATGATGCGTTCCGGTTCCATGATAAATGTTTCAATTCTTTATTGTCACTCAACCTTCTCCATTCTTCACCCGGAAGGCCGATATAGCATCCACAAATGCTTTAAAACTGGAGATGGCTATGGGCGAATGTAAAACCTTATCATTAGATGGTCCTTCGGCTCGTTAGCCTCCTTTATGCAATAAAAAAAATTAACTCTTAGAAAAAATAGTAAAAGTCACTTAACATAATTTATTAGTTTAATTTGTACACAAACTGGTATGTTCTTTATGTTAGTGGCACTTACATGCATTACATATATCGAGGACTGTCTGTCCGGGGGTAGCGGCTGGCAGAGCGCCAGTGCTGTCCTACTACACTACTACACTACTGTAATAGACGATTCCCCGAATTAATCTATCTTGAGGTATTTACTTAATTATCTTTGCAAATCTGCAATGTTTTTTGTAACACAGAAATAAACTATTGTTTTTTTATATTATTTTAACACTCTAAGGACATATGCTCCGTGTCTTTTTCAAATATTATCCTTTTTTATATAAATGACTTGATTTTCATCCTTAGGCTATAAGGCTTATGGAGAACAAATTGGATTCTCATAGAACATCATGATGTCCTATGAGAATCCAATTTGTTTAAATTAGTTGCCCTCACTCAAAACTACATGAATGTTAAATTAAGTGTAATTAACCTATATTTATTACATGAATCATTTTATAAATAGTACTAACACCTATTCTGATCTATTACATATTTCTTATTATTATAACTACTATTTATAGTATAAGGGTAGGGGCGGGATAAGGATGGCATCACCGCCTTATGGCGGTCTTTACTATTAGAGGAAGAAACTGGTGTTAATTTTTTTTAATTTTCTCAGTTATTTTTAAAACATTATAATTTATACGGTAAGACTTAGGATGTATTTTAAATATACATTAATACTATGTATACATTTTTAACATTTTTTTATATGAATATCCCCCTAAGTGGAAATGGAACTTATAACCATAGCGCGCACAAAACATCTGTCAGGATTCGTAAATGAATACGAAGTCCTTTGTTTTTCCTTCATTGTACTACAGTACAATACTTTTTTATTCAAAGAAATTTATTTAAAACATTATAAAATTATTTTTTAAAGTAATTTCTATTTCAAAATTAATATTATGAATATATATTTTCAAAGCTAAGACAAAGACATTAAGAGAATTAAAGTTATATTTTAAACAAAAGGTGACTTGGAATGAAACTTTTAACACAGTTTTTATAATTTTAAAGAGATTGCACCTTTATATTAAAATTTTAAACGATATGAAGTTTAGTTGTGCGTTCTTTCTATCAACATATTGTTTTGCTGGCAAGAACGTTTGAAGAAGTTATCGAAAAAGAGTGTTACTTAGAACTCTGACGACTCCAATATTTTATATTTTGAAAAAGACATTTAGAAAACGTATAAAAATTTGCGCATCGGAATTCGAACTCGCGCCTCCTGAATACCGCTCAGCCGCTCTCACCGCTGAGCCATGCGTTCTACTACCAGCTGCGTCAAAATTATTATACGCTTTATTACAACTTATTTTTTGTTGTTACCATCGGGTTCGAATCCCGCTTCGTTCAAATTTTGATACGTTTTCTAAATATCTGTGTGGAACACTTTAAAGATGTTTAAAAGTTTTTTTTAATTGTAGTGAAATTTACTTGCCAATAGTTATTTTGTGAATATAATGACTTAACAATAGATAAAAGGAAAGTAATTGACCATTTAAACATTAAGTTAAAGCGTTAGGTTAATATTTTTACCCGCGACGGAACGGCGACTGTATATGTGTTTGGGGTGAGAGGTTGTTTGTTTGTTTGTTTGTTTGTTTGTTTGTGTGTTTGTGCAAATTACTATGTCAATTATTTCCAAAACTATAAGTCCGATTTTGATACGGTTTTCTATGATAGGTTTAGGTTCGATCGGCGTATGTTCTTAGATATGTCTTATTGCCTTAACTCACCAGGGGGCGCTGCAGTAAGCATTTTACGTGAAAACGAATGTTTTCAATTATCTCAAAAAATAGTAGTCTGATTTCGATAGATTTTCAGTGATATTTTCATTTTTAATTGGTGGATGTTCTTAGATATGTTTTATCGTGTCAAACCACCAGGGGGCGCTGCAGTAAGCATTTGTTTGTACTTTTTTTTGTATTTATTTGTCTAAAACCGAAACTACTGCTCCGATTAAAAAGAGTTTTCATAAAAAGATTTATCTTTGCTTGGTGCATATTTTAGAATTTTTCTTTTTTTGTTACGGGGAAAACTCACCAGGGGGCGCTGCACTAAACATTTGTTTATGCAGAGCAAAAACTACTAGTCCAATTTAGATGAAACTTTCAAGGATGGGTTCAGGCTTAATTGGTGCATCTTTTTATATATGTGTTATGGTGACCACTCATCAGGGGGCGTTGTAGTAAGCATTTGTTTGTATTTTTTTGTGTAAAACTAAAATTTTTCTTGTATTTATTTGTCTAAAACCGAAATTACTTGTCCGATTGGCTAGAGTTTTCAGAACTAGATTTAGCTGTGCTTCGTGCATATTTTAAGATTTTTGTTTTTTCGTTACGGTGAAAATTCACCAGGGGGCGCTGCAGTAAACATTTGTTTATGTAGAGTAAAAACTAATAGTCCGATTTAGATGAAACTTTCAACGATAGGTTTAAGTTTAATTGGTGCATCTTTTCATATATGTGTTACGGTGATCACTCACCAGGGGGCGCTGCAGTAAGTACATTTGTTTGTGCAAAACTAAAACTACGAGTCCGATTTGAATGCAGTTTTCAATGATAGATTCAAGTTTACCTAGTGCATATTTTCATATATGTGTCATGTATGTTTACTTAGTGCATATTTTCAAGTATGTGTCAACTCTCTAGGGGGCGCTGCAGTAAGTAGCTGCTTCCACTTTTTGTGTATAACAAAAAACGACTAGTACGATTGGAAAGAGTTTTCAGTATTAGATTCCGCTTTGCTTAGTACATGTTTTTAAATTTATATTACGGTGACATGTCACCAGGGGGCGCTGCAGTAAAATATTGTTTGTGCAAAGCTAAAATGACGATTGTATTTTTGTGTGAAACCTATTTAGATTCGGTTTTCTGTGATAGGTTCAGGTTTAATTGTTGCGTGTTTTTATATGCCATATCACAAACTACCACGGGGCGCTCCAGTATAAATTAGTTTGTTCAAAATCAAAACTACTAGTGGGTTTTGTGATTTTCACTGATTTGGTTAGACTTAAGTTTCCTAAAAATGTTACGGTGACAATCTGCCAGGCGCTGCAATAGGCATTTGATAACCAGAAAGCATTGGGCTTATAATTTCTTTTGTATTTGCATGAAGATTAATATAAAGTATTTCGAAATTATGTAATAATATGTAATGTGTATCTATTCACTTTAAAAAGTTTAAAATAAAAAACAAAATTAAAAATTTTGAAAAAACCCACGACGGTTTAATTGTAATTGAAAAAGGATAAAATAACTAGAAATCCCCCGCCTAAAAGAATATATGTAACGAGATGATGGGGACAACTTCGTCGGGGGCTGCCAGTTGCAACCTCTATTTTAAATATAGTAGCTAACAGTATAGATTTCGTTCTTAAAGTTTTTAAAAGGAATATCAGTTATCAAAACTGTAAATTCATATTAATATTTTAATTTTTTCCTAAACCTGTTTTAACAGCATGAAAACCTAGGAGAACTTAGCAAACTTAAAGTAATGGCAGCTCCGACGAAGTCGTCCCCATCATCTCGTTACATATATTCTTTTAGGCGGGGGATTTCTAGTTATTTTATCCTTTTACAATTACAATTAAACCGTCGTGGGTTTTTTCAAAATTTTTAATTTTGTTTTTTTAAAGTGTTATTTTCACACTTGGAATATAAGTGTTATTCACACACTTGGAATATTAGTAAACGTACTTAAAATTTAAATGAAGCGGGAGTCGAATGTTTATCCTCGAAACCGCACAAGCATTCTGACCATTGACCTATGCGTTGAATAATAAACGTTCAAATTTTTATACATTTTCCAAAAGTATGTTGAACATTCTTTTTATTTCTACATAAATATTCATAAATTATACGTTACATATGCATAAATGTTGTTGGTACACTAACAAAGATGACGAACTTTTATCCTTATCTAAAAAGTTTTTTTTTCGCTTCACGTTGTATCCCGCATACAGCAGGGTGGGCAGAGAGACTCTAATGTTAAGACACTCCGTTTCCCACTTTCCACCAAATTCGGAGGCGATACGTGTTAAGTGGCGGAACTTAACGCCACGTTTTGCCTCGACACCAGAGCGAAGAAAATGGAAAAATGCGATATTTCCACTCCGCGAGTGGGAATCGAACCCACAACCAGCCGCTTTACAGTAACACTTTATGCCACTGCGCCACGACCGGCTCTTAAAAGATTTTAATATGGTAACAATATACTTATACATGCGGGATATAAAATGACAATGGGGAACGGAGTGTCTTAACACCAGGTTCCTTCTGCCTACCCTGGTGAGTGTGGGATACAGCGTGAAGCTAAAAAAAAAACATATCTATAAATACAGACAATCTAATCTAAAATCTTCATGTATTTTTACGTCAGCTACATTTACGAGTGGAGGCAAAGAAACATGGTGTCAGTGAAAATACAATAATACAAATACATGTTAGATAGATAGAGTGAATTAATTAATCTATTATTTATACAAGCAATTACATAGCATTGTCCCCGTAACGTCGGTGAGCCCCACTCTGGCGCGCTGCCATCTCGACCCAATAGCTTGCCGTAGTGCAATATTTATTTGTTTTGATACTAAACTAATAAAACGTCATTAATTTCCTTTATTGGCCTAAAAAGTGTATTTTTAAAGAAATTATTTATTTCTAAAGTTCAGTTTCACCTCTCGACACATACTATTTCGATATCGTGTTAGCTTAAATAAATTTTATAATGTTTAATTTAATGCTTTAACGAATTTTATAATGATTTGTTATTATAGATTATATTATACTTTTTGTATTACTCACTATAGTTGCTTATTTGATTTGTGAAAAATAATTAACGTACTTTGTATAAAATATTACTTGTCAATATAATTGCTGATTTGAGTTATTTTGTAAACTATAAAAGACGGCAAACCAATAGTGGCAGGGTTCATTCTTTCCTTGTGCCTTGACAAGCTAAGTACAGCTAGTGATTTTGTGATAATGTTTGTTAATATATATGATGTTATAAATACTGAGCAGTTTTATTTGGTGGAACTACTGAAGAATTCCTTATAGTTCAGAAGTGGCATGGATACCGCGCAGACGCAACAAAGGAGGATATATTAAGGTCGGTATAACAATGTATATATAAATATAGTTTTGATACTTTTTACTGTATTTATAATTTGACTTTAAAATTTGATTTTTATGATTTAACCCTGAATTGTTTTACATACCAACGTAAAAAAAAAAAAAAAAAAAAAACAAAAAAAAAAAATTGAAAACTAAGACGACTGTTGCTAAGTTTCAGATCATGATTGACAATGAATAATGACGAGGTGGATCGAGAGGGTAGCGAGAACAAGGACCAACACCGCGACGCGAGCTGAGATCGGGTTCATCTAGTAGGCGCACTTCGAGATCACGTCGGCGACGTGATTTCGCTGCAGCGAGCCGCCTGAGCTTCGAGGACATCGTTCGCAGTGATCTCTGCCAGTCAACGTTCGCCGAGACTACCCCACACCATAAGAGGAGCAGAAGGATACTGGTGACTGAGTCATCAGATACTGTGAGGTAAGTGATGTAGGGTAAAGTCTTTACGAAAGCGAATTAGTCTCGATAAAGTAGTAGGTACATTTACAACATAAGACGTCATAAATTAAATTAAATCATTATCCTCTACGTCATCATAAAATCACTTTGCAATGATTTTCAATAAAATTATGAAAAAAATATGAGGAACAAATAATAGGTATTTGGCTAACTAAAAGTGGAAAATTACTCGGAATTATATAATCGGTCAGAACTCAATTACTCCGTTATACACTGCCCAACTTGATGAGAGTTGCCAATATACGGTATGAGGAAATCCCGACTGTAAAATTTATATGGAGCAAGTGGACTGAAATTAAGTAAAACGATTCCAAGGCTTCAGAATTATGCATAACTATCACACAAAACGCTTGATCGTAGACCAAAATAGAATAGAAAAGAATTATTACAAATATAATTCTATCGTTATTGAATAAATGTGAAACCAACGGAAAACTATTGATTGCATTATTGTTGCTATAGACGAACGTAGTGTACGATGGGGGTACAAGTCTGACAATGAATACAAAAAATAAAATAGTTGCTCGCAAGTATTGGTTATAATATGTCATGATCATCTTCAATAAAACGTTCTAAGTTTGGGGAAGAAGGAAACTCTACTTTTGAATGCTTAAAATTTTTAATCTTTAATAATTTGTATTGTGTGTAATTATATAGGACACAACGTTCACGGAGAAATTTAAAGGATAGTAGTAAAAAAAAATATTTTTGAAATAAAATTTGTTGTTACTGTCGGTGTTCATTGATTTTAGTATATCGAAATTATGCTACATAGAACTTGGTAGTCGGTAGTGTACGCAAATAAGACTATTTGATTTAAAAGATCGAGAAATTTTATTTAAAGGATTTGCAAATTATTTGATAAAGCTAAAGTTCATTTACATTTTAACATGTAAATTGATGAAATTTTATAGTACAAAATGAATTATTAAAACGTTTTATTTTATTAGATCACAGTTTAACAGAAATTGCAAAATAGTATTGTAATTATTAAAACGCACAAAAATTAATTTTACATAATAAGTCAAATTTTAACACTATTGCTGAAAACATCTTAAAATATTGTATTTTACCTGGTTTATATTATTTTAAATTAATAAAGGAACCGGATATATTATTTTAATGAACTTAAATAAACAATTGATGAATTTGCCAAAGTTTTGTTAGTTACTAGAGTTCGAATTATATTAATAGAATAACGTAAATAAAATAGAAACGATCAGGCTACAATATGTCATCAAGGAAGAGATGAAATAAAAAAAAATATTTCAAAATAATACATACTTTACATTTAGTTTGTCCGATTTAGGTCTTACTTATTTAAGGTATGGATACAGGAAACGTTAAAGGGTGGGATTGTTACTGAATCATCATCCACTTACACAAGTCTAATTATCTTCGTGAAGAATAAAACTTAATTCCCGAGCGGTGAATGCGGAAACTATGAAGGAGCATTATTCTTTGCCTAGCAATGAAGATCAAAACTACAAACTGGGTGGATATACATATTTTAATATAACATTAAATTTAACGTTAGGAATAAGATTGCGTTATTAAATACAGACTTGGGATTCGTATTTGTCATGCAGTTATCAAGTAGGAACACTATAGCTATTTCAGAAGAACAATGTTGCATATTCTGGTAGTAGAAACGGAGGATTACAATACAAAACATTGATGACGAAATTTTAAGCATGAAACGTATATTGGAAGACATTAAAATGATATTTACAAAAAAAAATATAAGATTATAAAAAAGGATTGTAGAATCGTTAATAATGCATTAAAATGGGTGAACTTTATAGAGTAACATGCAATTTGTTTAAGGAAAAAAACCATGACGATTTAGAACACTTTGACAGATAAAACTTTCGAAAAAAAAAATCGTGAAAATAAAAAAAACTTTAAAGAAATGTTTAATCTTTTCATGAATGTACTCGTAATTATCACAAAACACCGATCGAAAAAAAGGGGTACGCTCCATCCAAATCTGAAAGTGAATAAGCCATTCATTAGCCATAAGCATTCACATAGACCATGTCGATCCCTTTGTTAAAAGAAAATCAAAAGTAAATTGTGTACTGGCTATAGAAGAATGCTGTGAAAAATACCAAAACTAAATGTACTCTTAAATAATTAAATAAATATGCTATTTTATTTGGAGTTCCATTTTGCGTAATTAGTAATAAAGATTCGTCTTTTACTAGTAAGAATTTTTAATTTGGCAAACAAGGAATGCGTTAAATGTAGCCGCTACACCAAGCAAATGATAGTGTTACAACTGCACAATTTTAGAATCATCAGCCGAAAAAAATTAAACGATATTAGTCGATAAAATAAATGTGGCAAACATTTAAAAGAAATTCAATTAGGATTAAATACAACGATAAATGATATGACTGCAAAAAGATCTTCGGAAATTCTATTTGGGTTAAGCATACGTATTAAAGGTAGAATAGTTATATAAAGGTGATAAGTTGTACAATGATGGCAATACAATTCAAGATGTCAAAGAAGTTAGGAAAGAGGTAAATTTAATAATGAACAAAATGTATATTAATAACTAATGCACAAAAACTACACGAAAATAGATTTAATTAAAAATGTACAAATGTTAAAAATATAATATAGATGACCTAGTTAGAATTAAACGTGGTATTTTTGACAATAAAAGGAAATCTAAAAAAAAACTGGTGGCGAAATTTCATAGATCGTATAAAATTAAAATAATGTATATATTGGAAAATGAGGGAAATGTGGTAAAAACTATGAAGGTATATTGTCAGTTAATAAAATATTTCCTTGGGTATCTTATAATTATTTAAATGATGCTTGATAATGACTCTACTACTTTATTCCCATACGCAGATGTAAATAATGATAATTATTGACACGTATGTTAATGTACAAAAATAGTGATGGCGTAGGTAATGATAGTAATGACGAAATTGTTAATAATAGTGTCGAAAATAGAATAATAAATTGCGATGAATTTAATCATGTTAGTGATGCTATGAATTGATGATGTTGTGAGAGTGATGAGGTTGTGAAAGTGATGTTGTAAAAGTGATGGAGTTGTGAAGTAAATTGTGATAATGTTACAATGTTACTTGATGAAATAATGAGTAAGTTCGGGTGCACATGAGACTGATGAGTCAAATGATGAGTGCACCTGAGCTTGCATGATAATCTGTTCACATTTGAGGCCGATAGGCCAACTAAAGGAGTGAAACAGATTAAAATGAGAAATGAATATGAGTGTGGGTCCGGTACACATGAGACTGATAAGTCGGTTGATGAGTGTACCTGGCTAGCACGACAATCTGTTCACATTTGAGGCCGATAGGCCAACTAAAGGAGTGAAACAGATTGAAATGAGGAATGAATATGATAGTTTAGTAATGGATTGTAATGTGTGGGTCCGGTACACATGAGACCGATTAAATCAAATATATAAGTTAAATAATGAGTGTACCTGACTAGCACAACAATCTGTTCACACATGAGGCCGATAAGCCAACTAAAAAGGAGTGCAACAGATATTTTGTATTAAGTTACTATATTTTTTTTTTTATTATTGATTTATATAATTTTACATATTTTTTTTATATAATTGTTTGAACAATTAAATTTCAAGATGGCCGGAAGTAATCATGTTGTATAATATAGTATTATTATTTTTTTTTCTTCGAGAGGACTCGAATTTACAGGAAGGCCGAGCTGTTAGCTTAAATAAATTTTATAATGTTTAATTTAATGCTTTAACGAATTTTATAATGATTTGTTATTATAGATTATATTATACTTTTTGTATTACTCACTATAGTTGCTTATTTGATTTGTGAAAAATAATTAACGTACTTTGTATAAAATATTACTTGTCAATATAGTTGCTGATTTGAGTTATTTTGTAAATTATAAAAGACGGCAAACCAATAGTGGCAGGGTTCAGTCTTTCCTTGTGCCTTGACAAGCTAAGTACAGCTAGTGATTTTGTGATACTGTTTGTTAATAAATATGGTGTTATAAATACTGAGCTGTTTTATTTGGTGGAACTACTGAAGAATTTCTTATATTTGGGTGAGAGGTGGAGAACGGAGTGTCTTGACACTAGTTTCTCAAAGTACCCTACCATGTAAAAAAAATGTGAAGCTGGAAAAAATAAAGGAAATATTATTTTTTAAACTGCTTTGAATATAAATGTTTAAACTAATTAACATTTCAGAGTAATTTGATCAGACCCATAACCAGATATAATTATTTATGCTTACAGTCCGATATTAAATTAAAATAAACAAACAAATTAATAGAAATATTTTTATCCTTTTCTATCGTTTTTTGCTGAATATGAACGAAGTCAGAAGAAACCTAGTGGCAAGACACTCCAATAAATACTTTTTAATAGAAATTGAGATGCTTCGCTATATCTGACTATACAGTGATAGCACAATTTAAATATAAAACATGTAAACAATTCTCATAAAGCACGAATCGATCCCATAATCATCGTGTACATTCAAAAACTTCACAAAAAAAAAAAAAACACTTTTTACTCCTACTACTTACATTATGGGTCATTTCCAAGGTAATAAAAACAAGACTCAATTTACCTCCATAGAGCTAATATAGAACCTTAGCATCTGTTTGTGTGCTGGCGAGGCGCCCATTTTGCTCGGAAAACCTCTTCACTCGTTCCAGTTAAAGATATTGTTTCACTTATCGTTTCCCATTTGTATTGCAAAAAAATGTATTACACGTTTTTACTTTATATACCTTTATTTTAATTCACACACAATTAGTACTATATTAGATATACTAATATACACTTCATGTATACTTCATATTAATATTCACACAGAATTCGCAAAGCGCGGCGTTGAGTTCCGTCACTTAAAATGAAATGTCTTGATGTCGTGTGGAAAGTGGAGAAAGGCTCATATTAGGTTTTCAGTCAAGCCTGCCAACTTAAGCCACATTTTTCATAAATGTGAACCTAGCAAAAAAAGTAAATGATTACTTTTAAATGTTTAAAAAAAACATAAATTGTAATCAGTATCATAAATTAAAACTGAGGCCATCGTGGCATAGTGGAATCTGACTGCAACGTGATGGTTGTGTATTCGATTCCCACTCGGGGGAATGATTGTTGAAATTTTCATTTCTTCGCTCTGATATCTAAGACAAAACATAGCGTTGAGGTCCAGTACTTAGCATGCAATGAACCGGGTTTTTGGCAGAAAATCATGATCGAATCGCGTCTCTTCACTAGCTTCTTATTGACTAACTTGCTATGCGGGAATAAGAGTGAAGCTACAAAAAAGCTAAATTATTATTCTTATTCATTTAAAACAAAATAATACGTTGGAAATAATATCAAAAATAAAGGAAACCACACAATATTATAACATACATATATATATTATATATGTACTAGTATGTATGCATGTATATGAAACCACGAGCAAGGCTTACATACACACATACACAACATTGGCTGTCTTTAGTATAATTAGACATAACGTTAATCTCACGTGTATAGTGTATGCGACGCTCTTATCAGTTTACGTCGTTAATATATTAATTACAATCTCTATTAATCTCAGAGTTAAGCCGATAACATTTAATTAACGTTAAACCGAGTCTTGATTCACTGCTTGCGTATGTAATCAGGTCAAAGGTTGAAAGGTTAACACTTTAATATACTTTGGAAGGGTGAACGCAATTTTGTTAAGATTTAACAAGTGTCTTATGTGTGTGTTATGTCAGTTTTTCTCTCTGTTTTATACTTTTTTCCATATGACAAGGTGGACAGAGAGAACCTAGTGTTATTTATAATATTATTATTTATAATATTATCTCTGCTTTCTGCTTGAATTTGAGATATTATATGTTGAGTGGCAGAACTCAGTGCCGCTTTTTATCTTGTCACAATAACAAAGAAATAAAAATGATTAAATTATGATCTTTCTACCTAGTGGGAATCTAACAATGTTTAACTGAAAACAATATTGAGGGTCAATTCTCATTCTCAGGAAATGATTATATATGAGTTTTAATTCTCCGCTTTTAAGTTCTATTACTTGACATTCAATGTCTCGATTCCGACCTTGTTATGTGGGAAAAAGCGTCAAACCGCTTTATAAATAGAAGAATTATTAAAAGAGTAGCTTTCAGTCATATTAAAACTTAATTTTAATTACGCTAATTACCTTGTACTTTTAGAAGAAAAATAGTTGCAAAAGCTATACAAAAAAGAAATAACTTCAAACATTAACCACTAGCCAAAACTCAAAGATATGTTAATAGAAGTTATTATGCGATATAAAATCTTAGTAATGTCCTGTATCCGCCTCACCTCGTCTGCTGCGACTGGCGCTCGTCCAAAGAGATTCAGAACATCCGATCATATTGTAAACACTCGCTTTCACTCAATATTAAAGGCTAAGATATATTTTTTATTTATAATATTAAAATTTTGGTAGGTTAAATAAAAAAATAAAAAGCAAATTATGTCTTTGAACAATTTTTATAGTGTATTAAAAGGTTTTTTAATTTTTTTTTTTTTTTTTTAATTTTACATTTTTAGAAAACAAAATAATTTGAACGCAGTGAGGAGATTCGAACCCGCGCTTGTAAAAACCGCCCATACACTCTTACCATCATGCGTTTGACATCTAAAAAATTTGAAAATATTAAAAATATATCTTATCATTTTGTTTTTATCATATTACATAATATTCTTTTATAATTACAAATTATTGGTATCCTATTTGCTGTTAGTACTTATATAAAATATTTTTATCCCATCCCCTTTCGCATAATCATGTCTAAGAGACTTGATTATGCGAAAGGGGATGCTATATTTTACGTCTCAATACATAGATGATATCGAGTACTAGTGAAAAGTAAAGAAACATGAAAGAAAACAATGAAAATGAAACATGAACTGAAGGATTGAACTCGTTAATATTTCACTATATTTCTATTTATGAATTAAAATTTGTTAATTAAAATAATACATCGTATACAGTTTTCAGTGGACAATAGCCTCAACAAAAGCTAGATTAATTGACTTCCCTGAGGCGTTTTGCTTATTGGCCTTAGCTCTAAAGAGCTATTAAACGAAAATCCAATAGCAATGGAAATGAAAACTATCTTGTATTAAAATAATAATACTGTCTAGGACTATTATTTTATTAAAATGACAAAATAAGAATACATACTAAATTTAATTTAAGAGCGTAATAGTTCTACTTTATTGAAAGCACTGAAGCCGTTGTGACGTTAGAACAAGTCTGGTTACGAATTTAATTTTGACTTGTGGAAATTGATGAAAATGCGTGTACGCCATCAGCATAAGATAACAAGCAATGATATTTACTATTAAAAAAGGAAAGGTAGAAAAGAACGTGTGTTAACAGTAGATAAGAATTTCCCAAGTTGTATCTGTTTATATTTGACTGTAAACACAATTGTTGTGGATTCGATTTCCACTCGGAGGAAAACTTACTTCATTGTTGTCATCGCTTTACTCTCCAAGAAGACGTAGCGGTGCGCTGAATTCCTCCAATTAAAAAATACTGTCTTCATTTTACTAAGAAAGTGGAGAACGTAGTGTCTTAACACCAAGTCCTCTTCAACTACGCTGCTATACCGTAAAAAGCGCGAAGCTTAGCAAAATTGTATCACATTTAAATCACCTAGTTATATGAATTTAAAGATAACGTAGAAAAGTAGATTACAAATAAATAAGCCCCGCTATTGAATTTACAGCAGAACGATTGTATTGTGGGAACAATATTAGAGATGTGAATAGTGAATGTCCGGCTTTAAATTTCAATTCGTGTACCTCTGACCTCGTAACAATATATCGCAGTCAACGTAAGACCGAGAGATACAAGTTGTAGCAAACCAGTAAATGAAACCTAGAATTAGTTTATATTTTATTTGATTCGACAAAAAAAGTACGTTAAAAATATGTTTAATAAATACCGTTAATTATGATTTATTAAATCCATATATTTTCAGTATAAAGCGAGATGGGAAGAGAAAGAGGGAAGAGATGTGTCAATCCAGTGTGTCTTTTTTATCTTTGTTTTTTGTAACGCCACAGACTCGAGTTCCGCGTACTTTTCAGCTTGTTTTCTTTTATCTGTTTTTTTTATATTTATTTTAGCGAGTGAATACTCGGTCTGAATTGTGAACTTACATTTGTGTAATCTTCGAGTAAATAAACAAACAAAATGTTTAATATCTAGGAATATTTTTAATTAAAACTTAATTATCGCCTACAAATAGTATGATATCTTTAATTTTATTCTTAAAAAAAACTATTTTTAAAGCCTGATGTGCATGTGTGTGCCATAACACACTGAAAATAACCAGGAATATTTAATTTTCTAATATTTTTCTAGTATTTCCTCTTCTAAATATTAGGTTCCAGTATACTAATAAGATATTTCGAGAATTGGTACATTTAAATAATAAATATTAAAGAAATAATAGAAATAACAACCTTATCCTAGCCTTCATCATTGTTTTTCTTGTTTATTGCATTCATACAACATTCACATCTAAAGCCACTCAACATCAGAAAAATCACCAAAAATAAATCATTCAATTCTCAGCACATTCCAATATCAGCTCCACCATATCACAATACAATAAAAATATATAATACAAGTAATTCACCCGAAATACCGCTCTAATACTTTTCTTCCTATATTCCGAACATAGATATATATAAATCCTTACGTTCCCCGACATTAGAGTTCAATACATATTGAAAAAAGCTTTTTTGAACTTTATTATAAGGACATGAAGTCGATTTTTGATTGCAGCTTTAGATAAGCTTTAGTCGCTTGTTACACAGAGGACCAGATTAAGCTGTGTACGTGTCGTAGCTTGAAAATAGTATTTCCTTACAGAATACAAGTGAAATGGTAAATAGCACGTCAAAGTTAACTTATTCTCAATTTGTGTGAAGAGATTTGTGGTACTTATGTATGTATGTATGTATATTTTCACTGTGGGAAAGATATTAAAAGGGCATTCTTCTTATATTATTTATTTTGCAAAAAGGTGATAAAAGAAAATTTAGTTTCAATTACCAATTACATATAAATTAGTCTAACAATACAAATAAAAGACAGGACAAAGAACCACTTTATACTGTAATTTCGTTTTTTCTATTTACGTGTAGAAAATAATGTCAATTTTATTATTAGAAGCCATCACGGCGCAATGGAACAGGGTCTGAATATAATGGTTAGTTTTCCTAAGTGTGGAATAACAGCTTAAAAATGTTTTAAAGTAATGTTTATAAGTTTAATTCCCACTCGGTGGAGTTATCATAATTTAATTACATGCATTTCTCCACTGTCAAAAAATACAGCGCAGTGTTAAGTACCTCCACTCCACATTCTTTTCTCCAATATAGAGGAAAAGTATAAAATGGAATTTTTGGACACTACGTTGCCTTCATTTTGTTTTCTAATATTTTTTTATTTATTGTGATAAATCCATACAAATATTTGTTATTTCTAAATATCATAATGTTTTTTCATGTCCCCATTACATGTCACAATATAGTATACAAGCTTTGTACTGTATCTTACAATACATTTTGTAATTCACTATTCCACATGGAGTCAGATTAAACGAGAACACACGCTGGATAGCATTCAACTACTATAATATATTTTATCTGTGAGACTTAAATGTAATATAGTAGAAGTTACTTTAAAATGTACGTAAAAATCGTATTTTCATTTGTTAACGTTTAATTTCTTTATTTGGTGCCTTATGTCTTTTTGGTGGAATAATTATACATTATTCTACTAATTATTGTAATAATAAGTGCGGCATTGAGTTCCGCCACACAACACAGAATATCTCGATTTCGAATAGAAAATGGAGAACGGAGTGTCATGACACTAGATTCTATCTGACTAACCCGCTAAGCGTAAATAAGGTGATGCTGTTAATTATGCAATACATATGTATGTTTCGACTAAATTTAATTAAATACGAAATTTAATAAAATAATAATTAAATCGATAAAAACATTTTTAAATTTAGATTTTCTCTGCATATCTTGTGGTCTTTTCAAGATGATTTTAATCAAACATTAATTTATAATTCATGAGAAGCATTTTTTCTTAACATATCTATACTACGGCGTTTAGTCCCTACTCGACCAAACTTCTTTACCACGAAAAGTCTCAAGTTCAGGTGAAAAACGTAGAACAGATTTTTTAACATTACCTTTATTTCTGACTACTTTTCTATAAGCAAAGAGCATGAAGCTTAGAGCTTAATGCATATTCAAATAATTAATACATAATTCCGTTTGAATCATTTCCTACTTTACGCTTTGAAACTGATCAAGGTAACTTAATTAATTATTATTGCTTTTAAGACGCACTTAAAGTAAGCTTTAATTTCATTACTTTAATGTTCTTTATAATATATTAAAAAATATGTTTATATAATTTATTTTATTTATATCTTTCTTATGCTAAACATATGTTTGATAGCTTCACGCTTTCGCTTTAAGCTTCATTTAAATATAGTTACTCCACTTCAAGATATTATTTATCTCAATTGCCCTATATCGGCTCCCACTCTCAGTCACTTGAAACCGAGATGTTGTGTATTGAGTGGCCCAACTCGTTGAGTTTTATTCACTCATTTTTTTTTCACCAGAGCAGAGAAAGGAAAATAATTTTAACATAATTATAATTATTTTTCTTAGTGGATATCGAATTCACAACTATTACGTTTACAGTTAGAAACTGTCTCATTGTTCCACGTCGGCCTTGTGTGTTAATTGCACAATGCAAAATTAAACTCCTAATGTTGTATATAAAAACTATGATACATGTATGGGGAACAGAGTGTCTCAACACTAGGTTCCCTCTGCCTACCCTGCTGTGTGCGGGATACAGCGTGAGGCTAAAAAAAAAAACTATGACCAATTATCATTTTAGCTTCATAACACAAAAGAAAATTGCTTTATATAATATAATAAAAATATACTCACACAATTACCACAAATTCTTAGTAATGACGGACTTCTACAATAACTTACACAAAGAGATCACACGCGTTGTGGCGCACACAACGAGTTACGTATTTCAATTACTTAGGAGATATTATTTTTCGTTCTACTGTAGCTTCTAGAGTTAAATGAAAATGTTAAATTGTTATTATGTTTATATTATATTTTAATTATTTTCATTTCTTTTATCTGGTATCTAAGATAAAGCGTAGCATTGAGTTTTGGCCCTCAACGTGCAATCTCTATTTTGGGCGGAAGATGCAGAAACTTCCTTCTGCTGTTTTATAATTACCATTTTATTATATTAGACTATTTACCATAGTCATTACTTTCTTTATAATTTCCTTTGCTATGCGGGAAAAAGCGTGAAGCTGAAAAAAATAATAAAATAATAAATTCTAGCAAAAAGAAGGAACGTATTAAATCAGCACAATATCCACTTTAACTACATTCACGAGAGGCGAGTAATAAACATAAAGGAAGCGAAATTTAATCAAGTTTCGCTTTAGTCTCGAGCATCATATCAGGCGATAAAAAGTTAAGTGAAATATAAACTGTATAAGAGTTTCAAAAACAAGAATTAATTACGCGAGCGGAGATTAAAGCGGGCTTTGTATAGGTGAGAAGGGGTTGCGGGGTCAGAGCGCCTCCCTGAAGCACACCAGGCGCCCCACAGGCGAAGCCTATACAGAATGTATTACAAAGCGACCGGGATACGACCTCTTCTATTTAAATTGAGAGCAAAAAGCTTTTGGCCTTATTTAAGTAGTGACGTTTTGTTAAACGAAACCGTTCAACTTGTAATTTCTTAAAAGTGTATTTTATATTTTGGTTTACTATTTTATTTATTTATAAGGTACAATTATTATTAAGGACAGTAAAAGCTGGAATTAAAAGTATGAAAAGCTTAGTTTATAAAATTAATTCTCACCACCTTACGTTTATAGCTTCCCGCTAGTATTAGCTTCATAGTGTAAGACATTCCGTTTCGCACTTTACGTTCGTAATCAAAACGTTTGTGTTGAGCGGCAGAACTTAAAACCGCGTTTTGCCAGAGGAACAAATGAAAATAAGTTATATATAAAATAAATGGCGAGTGCGTATCGAACCCACAACTAATCGCGATTTACTGTTTTACTGCGCCACGATATTCCTCTAGATACGTTTGTAAAAGTTTTAAAGTAAAGCTTTTAAAGTCGTATTCTACTTAAAACACATTTTCAATTAATAAAAGTAATATCAAAAGCTTACTTTTCTGGCACTGACTTAGAAATTCAGTAAAAATATCCCAAGAAATAGATGAGAACAAATAACTTGGCTTCGATCAGTGTCCGGAACCGCGAGTTAAGCGAGTTAGTTTTAGTTGGGGCGAACTCGCGGATCCGCAAATAAGCTTCCGACTGAATTATGTTAATAGAATCGTCTGCAGTAATATATAATAAGTATTAGGAAATCGGTCAAGAGCATTCGTACTAAGAAATTGGGTTCTGTAGAGTTTTATTTAATGTATCTAAAAAGCTTTTCTTCATGACATAAAATAATATAAAATAATGAGGTTTGATGAATTTTGGAATTATATTTAAATAAAATATTAATAGGAAGCCTGACGTTTATTCCCTTATAGTAGAGGTAAGTGTTAAGACACTCCGTCGTTCAGGGTCAGCCCGAAATCGAGAAATAGCCTGCGAGGACATTGTGTCTTTTTTCTGAACAAAGAAATGAATACGATAACATTACCTTACTAACAATTAGTGTATTTACAGGAAGACACGAGGATTTCAATTAATATAATTTCTATCGATTTTCTTATTTTTATTCGTTTTACGAATATTTCGACGAGAGAAATATGAGTTTTTATTCCGGTTTCAAATGATTATATAGCAATTTTGAAACATAATATTTTAAGATTGGTTACCTGATACAGTTCCTTAGCAACGAAAAATAATAATATAATTTAAAAATAATCATTTGTCAATACAAAAATTGAACATGTAATCTTCTGGTATATTATTTTCAGAAACTCTGACTTATAATATTGTAATATAAAATCCATAGCGTTAACCAATTACGGAACGCTCTCGCTATAAGATAGATGAATGCCTTGCTCTTGCAGATATCTGAGGAATATATTTTTATGGTTTCAAAACAACTTCTTGCATGGGAAATTTTACTTCGGAGATTTCCTCCTATATTTTTTATATAGAGAAACCAATATTTAATAAACTTTTTTATTTGTAGTTATGCGAACATTTATTTTTTTGAAGCATAATGTACAGAAACTACGTCTTGGTTATTATTTCTAGTCAACTCTATAGTATATACATGTAAATATACTAATAATTTATTATATTTTGTTTAAAATGTAGGGTTCAACATTTTAAACTAATCTCTTCCTAATACGCAGCTTAATAGATTATAACTTTGACCTCTGTACAACCGAACATGTGTTTTCCATACAAAGTGCCAAGGGCGAAGTGACCTGTGCTCAAATTGCAGGTTCGATGGGCCATACTGCCAAGGTTCGCGGAAGACTATGATGTTCCTCTGGTTCCCGCTAGGAGCAGCAGTGGCCGAGCACTGTAAGGTTATAGTGGGTATATGGATGATCTACATCTGCCTGTCTGGAGACCCACATGACCACGACCTAGGCCCTGATTCTTCACATCAAAAGGTTGGCGCCATCATTTAAACAAGTTAACTGTAAAAAGACAAAATATACAATTGTTGTTAAATTATTATTAGAATATTTATTACGTTATAATTTGAACGTGATAACGTGAAACTTTCTATATAATAAAATGTGAACTCACTACCATTACGTAAATGAGAGTCACTAACGCTATGACCTGATATAATAATAAAAAAAATATATATAATACATTATATACATATTCTTCTACATTATGTCTGCTTAAAATAAAGTTAAGTATTAATAATTGCTAACCAGTAAACTTATAATTTTTAGTTCTCAAAAAATACAATTAATTTTATGTAAGCAATTCTATATATTCTGAAAGTAACATTGTAATAAGAGAGTACAAACATTCCAGTCGCTTGCTCTTGTACTCGACTATAGGAGTAACACTCGGCTACAATATACACGTTACGTCGATATGCATAAATAGTATGTCTTTAAATTTCTTAGTTTTCGTTGATTAAAATATTATTATTTGTTGTAATATTTATAATTTATCAGGCTATATATGACATCTTTGAAAAAGATAAACTTATTTACTAGAACCATAATAAACAGATTTTAATAGCTGAGACCAGTCGTAGTTTAAAGGTAAACGCAACAGGTTGTGGGTCTGATTCCCACTTGAGGAAGTGACATTTGTAATATTTCATTTTTTTGCTCTGGTGTTGACTTTCGCTACTTAACACATAATGTCCACAACTCGGGGGAAAGTGACAAACGGAGTATCTAAACATTAAGTTACCTCTGCCTACTCTGCTCAGTGCGGGATACAGCGTGAAGCTAAAAAAACGGTATTTCATCTAATTTGGAGTCCCTAACTCGCCTGTGATTAACCTCACCTGAAAATTAACCTCTTGAGAAATTTAAAAATAAGTGTTTTCTCTATTTTTTGCACATTTCCGAAAGACAACGTGGTTAATGGACCAATAATGCAAATTTTAAAGAAATCCAGTAAACCTATACTTGGCCGCAAATCCCAGGCACTGCTTCAATATTCTTTCTCTCTCTTTAGGGGTAGTTAATCACACAGTGAAATTATGAGATTTTAAAGAGTTTCTTCTGTATGTTCTAGACAGATCAGAAAGTACCTCTATTATAAGAACTCAATAGATTATAAAAAATATTCAATTAATTAATTGCTTACCTTTACGGTATTTCCCATATAGCAGGATAGTCAGAAAGAATCTAGTATCATGACAATCCATTCTTCACTGTCAGCCCAACATTGTGTGTTAATTTTAAGGCAGAAATTGTCGATACGCTTTATCTTAGGTACCTGAGTGGAGACGTGAAAATAAAATATATACTTTTCACTAAGTGAGAATCGAACCCAGTAGCAACGTGTGTATAGTCAAACGCTTTCCTACTACGCCACTAACTGAAAATATCTAACATAATAATATAATTAAGTTGTAATAAAGCGTATAAGAATTTCGACGCACCTGGGCGATTTTCGGGGAGCGCGGGTTCGAATTCCGCTGCGTTCAATTTTTTATACGTTTCCTAAATATCTTTTTCAATTTTCCTGCATGTGGAATAACTCTATAAAAATGAAAAAAATATCTAAACTACCCTTAAAAAAGCCTTAAAAATTATTATCTTACAAAACTTAAATTTAATACGAGTTAATTCCATATAATGAAGAAATTTTCATGTTTTAAAATCGACTTTTAACATTTAAAACAGGAAGTTCGCTTCAAAAGCTCCGAAATCCGCTTATTCTTAACTTTGTAACTAACTGTAATACCTCTAATAACAACTATGTTACAGTCAATTACTATTTAGTTCAGTTCGCTATCGAGCCGCGCGTCAAACAACTTAGTTTGACTCGGAGCAAGATAAGCTTCACGCTGGAACTTTAAATTGTGGAGTTTCCTTCTACTTATTTGTAGAAAGGTTTTTTATGATGAAGAGTAAAAAATATATATGTTGGTATTTTTTTTTGTAGTTTTATACATTTTATAAATAGCAGTGTAGTTAGAGCAAAACTAGAAGTTAACACGCTCCGTTTATTTTTTCCCATCGGAAATCGAGACATTGCTTGTTGAGTAGCGGAACTCAATGCCGTGCTCTGTTTTGGGTTCGATTACCACTCGATACCACGGGAAAATGATTATATTTTCAATAAATTTTTATTCTTTCACTCTAGTATAAGTATTTTAAAAAAAGGCGGCGTTGAGTTCCACCAACCAACACGCAGTATTTTGAATTCAGGTGAAAATGGGTAAACAGTGTGTCTTGACAATAGATTATTTTTTATTAATTTCCTAGCCGGGATAGAGCGTGACCTATAAAACATATAAAAACACTTTATATACACAAAAGCTTAAATAATAACACAACCCTAATAAAAGGGAACATAATAAACAATAAACAACAAGTACCCAATTGACCTCCACTATCAATGCCAGTTAGTTAGCAGCCGGGTCGTAATTGGACGGGCGAAGGACTGCGGTTCGATTTAATTACCCCTTCATTCCTCTGACATCGAGACGCCGAACTGTCGGGCTTTGGAACTTTGTATACAACGTTTCTACAACATATCTATACTAGGGCTTGCAATCCCGGAATCTTGGTGTTCTAAGGTTGGAAGAATCTCGTATCGTTTTCTGATTCCGTGGGATTGTCGGAGCGGGATCGGGCGGGACTTGACTTGAGCAGTCGGCGTTACATAACCACGATCACTTGGTGATTGGCGACATGGAGCACTGGTAAAGAAGAGAAGAAAAAAGATAAAACTAAGAACTGATATGATGATATATGATGAGATATGATGATAATGATATATGTGGATTTTTAGGCTAAAACATAAAGCGACAAATCAAATGTATGTTGACGATTCCTTATTTATAAAAAAAATTTAGAGAAGAAAATAGAGAAGTAACATCCCCGATTCAATTTTGACATTTGGTTTTATCTTTTGAACTCGCCATGTTTAAATAGGTATAAAATAGTTTCCTGGTTTTGTTTTTATCTATAATATTCATTTATAGCAGCTATATTCATTAATTATTAAAGTTATCGTACCAATTAAATCTCTCCAATATTTATTTTAAAATCTCTCAATGTAAATTACAGTTTACTGATATGACTACCTAATAGTAAGAACAACTTGCAGGAGACAAGAGGTGAGATAACATGCCGGTGTTCGCGAACTTTCCGAAACAACCCAAAAATGAAAATACTTAGTCTACAATTTTAAAAATAAAAGAAATAAATCTACGAAGAAAATATATTTATCTGAGTTTTCGCTATTAGTATAATTTATATAAAAAAAATGTACACTACAAAATTAATAGACTTTTTTCCAGGTTCACGCTTTTACCCCAAACAGCAAAAATAAAAACTTAGTGTACGTATTTGCAATTTTTCGCTTGATTCTTAAAACGCTTTATTTTATAACCAGAGCGAAGAAACTAAAATAAATTAAATATCATTCCCATATTGGGAATAGGATCCACAACCATTCGGCTTAAAAATATATATTTTCTCTTTTATCTTTACAAAAAATAAGTTCGAGTCCTTAACATTTAATTTTTAACAACTATTTTCTTTTTTAGTGCATAAAAATATCTAAACAAATCTGATCCGGGTTATACACAAACGGGTTACAATCAAAACGACAAGCTAAATTAAATAACGTCACCGAGTTCCTCGGAGGCGTCGCGTCGCCGCTCCACCTCGCCGCTGTGATTCTCAGGTTCTAACTTAATTATGCCGTCTCTGACACTTTGAAGGCATACTCTCTCAAGTGTTTTGTATTTCACGTTGCGATGACGATATTTGCTAAAAAAGTGAGAAATATTTAGCTTTATGCTATTTTCTATGTTCAAGCACACTACCCGGTGGTAGTCGAAGGAAATCTAGTGTTAAGACACTCCGACCGTGGCCGTTGTGGCGCGGTTGGACAATGTCTGAATGTAAACCCGACGGTTTTAGATTTGATTTCCACTTGCGGGCATGATTATTCATTTGTTCGTTCTGGTAGCAAGACAAAACACGGCGTTAAATTCCGCCACTCGATACACAATATCTCGTTTTCGGGAGCGAAGTGGAGAACGGAGTGTCTAAGAAATATTAATAATATTTTTTTGTTAGCTTTAATTATTAATATTAAATCTTAGTTGCACATTAGTAGTCTCAATGTAAAACAACTTGTATTTGCTAAAATCAGGTAAAAAATCGTGTGGCCTTTCACCATCACAACGTATTAATGAGCTTCCTTTTCTCAATTCTACATCCATTCGGTCACTTTACTTACTGTATAATTAAATTGATTCAGCTGTATTTGAAGTAGTAACCGTTACATACTACAAAATATGTCTTAATCTCGTTACAATATCCCATTAAAATTTTCGTCAAAATTACTACGAAAGGCTTTTACATTATAAACATCTAATCCACTTTTCAATTAGGACATGAGTACACGCCGTAAAGCGTATTCCTTTATTCCCCTTATACTTAACGTGAAGGATACGACAAATGTACTAAACAACAAAAATATTTTTTAATAAGCGTATAATAATTTCGACACGGGGGAATATAGACTTAGCGCTTGTACGGTAACCAAGACATGTTCAAATTTCTATATTATACGTTTTCTAAAAATGTTTTCCATATCTTAAATACAATGTGAATAACTCTTTAAATACGTTACAATACATTATGTAATCTTATAATATTATAAATAAGTAGTTTTTTCAAAAAAAGTTTTGTAACAATAGGACTTTAGTTAATCCTTTAATTAACATACCACGATTATAAAAATTTTAATGTTGAGATTTAAACTATAAAAATCGCTCAGTAGGAAAGACTAAGTGTATTGTCAACAACACAAGTTATTTATATCTTGATATTTAAACAAGCGCACAGTAACATATACACTATAAAAACTCCATATAAAGGCTCTTTGTCTATCATTGAAATTCGGAATATACATGAGAATAATATCAAGCTTCTTAAATATTAATACTAATGGTAAATATTACAACAGAGTTTGCCAGTCAATATACCTTAATACTAACTATACAAGAATATATAACATTTAGATTGTACATTCAATGAATCAAGCTCACAATTCATAATTATTAATCAGCCTCACGTTTTTTTTCTTTCATAGCAGAGTAGCACAAGACAACCTAGTGTCAGGACACTCCGTCCTCCAATTTCCACCCAAACAAAATCAAATTGCAACACTGTAAGTTGAATGGCGGAGTTCAACACCACACGTTGTCTATTCAGATAAAAGAAAGGAAAATAATTTAAATTTAAATATTCCTCCGAATGGAAATAGAACTCACGACCCATCGTGTCTACACTCAGACGATATTACATTACGCTGCGTTTACTATCTGCTCCGTAATACTAAAAAAGATGATGACACGAAACTAATAGTTCCTCTAGCCTACATTAAATATTTTATTTCAAAATCGTATCGTTCCCGTCCCATATATATAAATGGAACTCATCTCCCACAGCCTTCATTTGAGCTAATGCGCGGATGAATCACCGTCCCGGTACACTGTACACTGTAGACCGAAGCCCGAAGCCCGAAGCCCGTAGCCAACAAAACAATACTAGATTGTAAATGTATGATTAGAAAGGATGATGACGATGCCGTCGGTTTTGTTTTAATTCACACAAAGGAGCACTAAGTCTGAAGGAATGATGTCTCCGTAATGAAGTCGCTGCGTAACTGTAGATGCGAGGTGAGGGTGGGAATAATAGGCTTTTGTTTATTGAAGGTCATAAGTTAGTTTTTTTTATGTTAAATAAGCTTTTAATCTGTATATAAAGAAAAATGCATGATTGACTATCTGTATATGGAAGCTGCAAGACAATGATTTTTAATCTTATTTTTCTCTTTATCAATATCTATGCGTTTGTCTGTAGCCGTATAGATTACACAACTAATGAGAACGGGTCGTTAGTGTCTAAGTAAATACCATTATTTTTTTGGTTTCCAAATGATTAGAGCTCAATTTAGCTTTTATTGTATTTTCATTTCTCTAGAGTTCTTATTGTATGTGATAAAATGGGCTTTTTAGACGAAAAGAAGTATTTTTAAAGAGTTTTTTGCTCTCTTTTTAATTATCTGCCCTCAAAATTGTGTTAGAGTACGATGATACGTGACAATGGAAAAAATGGAACTCATTACAATTTAGTTAGAAATATAAGTGTCAACAGTATAAAATTTCACGCATTGACGTCGTTATGATATTTTTTTATTATAAGTTATATTATATATACTTTACGTAACAATATACGTATATGTTTTTATCCTTTACTCATAATTACTGAACCGGTAAATCAGAAGACCGGTTATGAAATTACCAAACATATCAAAGACAGGTAAATCTTACAGGCAGGTTAATCTTTGTACCTTATTTAATATTTATTATATATTCAATCAAATTTAATACATATTTATTTACATTTTGATAATTCTTAGATTGAGGCCGCGTAGTGCGGTACGTGACGTTTGACTGTAAACACAATGGCTATGGGTTCGATTCCCACTCGGAAGAACATTTATATATCATTTTCATTTCTTCGCTCTGATGTCTAGTGACAAAGGGGATTGTAAAGTTCCGCCAGCTTGTTTTTTAATAGTCCTTTGCATGTCCACTTATATTTTACATATATTAAGGAGGACAGAGAAAAATTAGAGTTTGGACACTTTGTTCTCCCGTTTAGGTCGATAGAGTTTACTTTTGTCGAACTGTAGAGATGAAAATATTCTAAATATCTACAACTCCTCCAGTGAAGATGTAAGTCGCAACCATCGCTTCTAAATCCTGTTAATAAATCTGATTATTGTATAATATCTTGGAAAATAAATTTATTCTTAATTTTTGAAATAGAAAACCAAAAGATTGCGTTTAAATTTTTAGTTTCCTAATAAATATTTTTCAAATTTCAAAGTCCTTGAATAACACTTTAAAAATATTAAAATACCTATACAAAGCTATATCTTTATGACCCAAGTATTATAATTTTGCGTAAATTTATGTTAAATAGGTAAATTTCACGAGTGACTCACTCGGTGGAAGCACGATGGAAGTCTATAGAAACTCATCGTTCGAGCGATTAAGCACCGACTTGCCGGCTCACTGGGCCCTGAAATTCAACAAAACTATCATATCATATTATACTTTAATTTAATTTAACATGAAAGCTTGGATTTAATCATTTTGTAATTATAATATTGCGCAGTTATGAAATTTGGTTATTATCAATAATATTTTATATGTCATGCATGTATTATAATTAATTTCATAAATTCAGCTTCATGATTTTTTTCCACATAGCAGTCTAGGCACCTAGTATTACAGTTGTCTCAGTTCTTCACATGTATTAAGTGGCGAATTTCAATGAATCTCTTTGTCTTATAAAGAGTGAAAAAATGAAAATAATTCAAATATAGTCATTTTTCGAGAGGAAATCGAACCCATAACCTTCGTTTGTACTATCGGATGCGGTCCTATTGTGCCACGACTCGTTGACCTCATTATTTGTATATCTAAACTTAGAAATACTTTTTTTATAAATATAAATATTTCTATTTTCCCTGGAGCTGATTCATTACTTTCGTCATCAGAAAGATAAATTCTAATGACCTATAAAAGCCTCTTAATTTTAAAGTTATAATATTTTTTTTAATAGGAGTCTGACTATGGTTGTTGGTCCGGTTCCTCCTCGGGGACATAATATAATTATTTTAATTTTCCCGCTCTTGTACTAAAACTAAGCGCGGCGTTGAGTTCCACTGCTCAACATGTAATATTCGAAGCAGAAGGAAAGTAAAGGACGGGATTTCATGTCATGAATATAAGAAAACATGCGTACATAATACTTTCTCCTCTTGTAAAACTTTCAGAACGCCAATTTAAGCTCTTTAGAAGTTGTTAACAAGCTTAAAAATCACTGAACCGGATGTAGGAGACAGAGGTCGTGTACAGTAGGTATTTACTTACTTCTTTTATACACGCAAGTAACATAAGTAGTAATAAGATTCACTCATTTGATCAGTATTATTGAGTTATTTTCTCATTCAAGGCAGTTATTGTTTGTTAAAATATTAAATATTTTGTTTATCTTTTTTCGGTTATTAATTGCGACTTTACATCTATAGTATCTGCCAATATCTTAAATGCACTGAAGGAAGTAACAAGAACGAATTCAATTTAATATTCTTTCATATTATTTCGCAAGAAAAGAAGTGCTGAATGAAAAAAAATGTACCATATAATGTCTAAGATTAAGCAGAGGCGGAGAGTTCAGCCACTTAGCAAAAAATAACACTATGTTGGGCGGAAATTGGAAAACAGAAATTTGTAACATTAGAGATTATCTCTGACTGTTGTGCGTGAAGCCGTAAGCCGCATGTTTTAATTTAGTCAGAACCTACTTTTCCCTTAGTAAATATCGAACCCTCAACTATAGCATAAAAGCAGTCAAACATGCCCACTGCACTATAATAATGTTATATAATATTCGAAACACTACATACAAACGCAGTCATCGGATGCCACGCGTGGAGTAACGCTAACGCTCAAAAGGAATTTTAATAGCGCTGTCCGTTGAAAATTCCTCGCTTTACAATGACGAGCGAATATTTGATGACTGACGCTTGTTTGTTACCATTCACGCTTTATTGAGAAATTCACATTCTCATTGCATCGCTCAAAACATTCAACATTTTATTGCGAACGCGACGTGTGTGCGTGTGTCCCTTTTGTACATATTTTATGATTTATGACAAAAAAACGTGGACTTTTTTTCATAAATTATGAGTAGTGGGACGTGTTATATGTATTATGGGATGGTGGAATGAAATATATGTGTATTTTTCGAGGTAGGTGTGGGTTCGAGTACCGTTGGGTAGAAATTAGTACTAAAAACATCGTCACGCTACTATGCAACTTTTATATCGCTATCTAGACTTGTCATTTATTTTTATCATTCTACACTACTAATGACTGTTTACTGAGATTCAATTGTTATACATATAAACATATGTATGTATGTACATAGCCATGTCTTTGTGCCCGTTATATGAAGTTCGTGAAAGACAAAATAAAAAAAATAATTACTCCCTGCTTTAAACTATCGTCGTGGCGCAGTGGGGGAGAATCTGGCAATAAGCACGAAGATTGCAGGTTGGATTTTCCCTTTTGCAAATAACTAAAGCCCGGAAAGGAGTGTCTTCATACTAAGTAATTTCTGACTGACATGCTATGCGAGGAGAGCTGTTTAATTTTCTTTTGTTTAAGTTATTGTCATTAAAATCACGAAACTTAATCATTGTAGTATGTATTATGCATATAGAATATTGTCTTTAATAAGTTTTAATGTAATTGTGGAAATAAGTAGAATAGGATAACTTGCTAAGCTTACCTTAAATCACCTTAGATCAACTTACTTCAATAATTTAATGTCATTTAAGAGATAAAATCAAATTATATTAAGTAAAAGAGGATACAAGACCATAGTGTCTGTAGTGTTTAAGTATTTAAATTAAAAAAAATATATGTGTTATGTAAAATATAAACCCACCAATTTACCTTACAAAATAAGAAATTTTAAAATTTCCCAAGTATATATTACACTGCCAGTAGATATAGCTGTTGGCTAGAAAAAAGAGGGATATTGACCATAACACAGTATGCATTTTAAAGAGGATCCTTGCAGATCGCCAGTGCTCGTACACTGTGTGCTACGATAAAACAATATCATTATACATATTTTTTGAGCTTCACAAATCAGTTGTATTAAGCGTGGGTAAAAAGGTATACTTACCTTTCTACTTTCCATAATGTGTCTTGGATATGTCATTTTCTACTTCAACAGTAAACGAAAAAAATATAAATGTATTATGAATAAAAATACATATGGTCAATAGAAAGTTTGAATTCTATTTCGCTACCGCTTTGAGTCTGGAGAAGAGACAAAGTGTGGCGTTAAGTTCCGCCACTTAAGGTTTCAGATTCGGGCAGAAAGTCAAGAAAAGAGTATCTTAACTATAGGTTCTCTCAGGACAACTCTGTTATGCGGGGAAAAGGGTAAAGCTGAAAGAAAAATGAATAAAAATGAAACTCTCAATTATCATATGTTCAATCAGTCTTCTCAACTGCGCTTTGATGTATTTTTTATTTCATTTTTTGAAAATATATTCTGTGGTCATAAAAATTCATAAAAATGTACCCGCAAGTATACTACAGGTAGGTACGAGGAGAATCTCTCAGGAAATGCCTGTGATGGGGCAAATTTGTATCTAAAAGGAAGCACCTCTAGACGAGTCAGCGAATATAAAGGAAGGTGAATACTTCAGTTTTATTGGGGAAAGGATATTATAACCAATATTTGAGTAGATCAAATATTTCAGAGATATGTATGATAAGACTATAACATGTAGGTATGTAGTTATACTTAACTTAATATTGGTTTTAAAAACGTTCAAATTATTTTATTATATTTAAAATAATTTGAATTTTAAAATGAAAAATGTACATTAATAATTTATTAGAAAACATTTGTAGAAAATGAAACCCTCTGCGATCAAACATTAATACATTTTCGTTAAATATTTTTCAATTTTCGAAGTGTCTGAATAATACTTTCAAGGTGTTAATAGTAAATTAATACCTTCATTGCAATTTTAAATATTATTAATAGTTTTTTTTATTAGCCTCACGCTATATACCGCACACCGCAGGGTAGGCAGGTGGAACCTAGTGTTAAGACACTCCGTTCCCCACTTTCCGCCGAATTTGGATTGCGTGTTAAGTGACGGAACCTAACGCCGCGCTTTGCCTCGACACCAAAGCGAAGAAAGAAATATTAAATATTTCCACGCCTCGAGTGGGAATCGAACCCACAACTATGTAGTCTTTACAGGCACACTCTGTGCCTCTGCACCACGACTGGCCCCTTATTTGGATTTAAAATCAAAATATTATTTATTCACATTGAGTGTTACAAGTATGTAAATGCGTACGCTCTTCAGTATTGTCAGTCGCAACGGGAAGCTACCACCAGCTTGAAAGGCACTTCTGCCGAAAAGTTTTATTATTATATTAAACGTATTAATTTATTTTTTGTGTTTAGTAAAAATGTTCTTACATTTAATTAGATACATTAATTAGATACATAAATAATAATTTTAACATCATAATTTGACGTCAACACATGACGATATGAGTATTAGATAAACATGTACGAATATATAGCCGAAATAGGTTTGTAAAATGGATTTTCTGATTTGTTTATTTATGTATATTTATTATTCATGTTTATTTATTTGTGTTAAATATTGATATAGTATTGTAGTATGTATAAATCGTTCTAACAACTTAGCTAAACGCTTTTTTCCACAGAACAGAATAGGCAGAAGAAACCTCATATGAAGACACTCTCTTCTTTTACTCGATACGAGTGGTGGTACACAACGCCACAACTTGTCTTACTAAAACGATTGATTCAAATAAAATAAATATAAATATTCCTTAACAGTGGGCATTGAACCCACAACCAATATCATTAACAGTCGGATACTGCGAAATACTACTACATTTTTACCTAAGCTTTTCCTCCCTATTTTTCTTAATTTTGTACAAACATGTCCCTAGTGCACTATATTGAGAGTTAAATGAGCTAAAACGTTGTTATACCTTATTTCAGCGTCACGCTTTTCCCCTCATAATAGGATAGTCAGAAACAACTTAGTGTCAAGACACTACGTTCTCTTCTTACTACCGGAAATCGAGATATTATATTTAGTAGCATATATAAATAGCGGAACTTAATGGATTTTATCTTATTTACCAAAGAGAATAATATATAATGTTTCCCTCAAGTGGGAATCGAACCTACAACCATCGTTAGTCAGTCAAAGCTATCCCACTGTGCCACAACGTCCTATTTTTTATTACAGTACTACTTAATAAATATCAAGGGTTACAATGTAAGATTTAGAAGGCAGTGTTACCACCCCGGGACAGGCGGGATTAGACGGACTTAGAGCGAAGCCTGGAGATTTTCCAATTCACTCACTCGAATAAAGGGGCTTTACGTAGCTATGTAGCTACGTAACGTAACGTAAGCACAATTTGAGCTTTTTGTTTTTCAATTTATTTTATACTTAGCTGGGCTGAGCTTATTACAACTGTTGAGCTTCTTATGTGTTACGAGTATGTTGGTAATGCCTTGCACAGGTATGTACATATAATGTATTGTTTGGAGTTATGCTTTTAAGTTGGGCCGTTTAACTTTGTATGAAAACAACACATTGATTTTGAGTTCGAATCCATTTGTGGAAAAGTATTTATATTTCATAAATAATATTTTAGTTTCAATAATACGGCTATATAAAGCATATTGACGTCTGCCAACCAATGTCACCATGTCTCTTAATGGCTGCAGCGTGGAGGGCAAAGTAACTTAAACGATATTGTTTATCGTTTTATCTATCGACAATTTGGCTTACGTACAAAGTCAGAAGAATGTAAATAATCTGATTATATGCATATCATATATGTACAAATTACATAAATATTACATTTTGGAGGCTATTGTGATGATTTCCACCACCCGGAAATGATATATATTTTCTTTATTTCTCCATTCTGGTGCAAAGTGCGGTGTTGAGTTCCGTCACTCAACACAGCATATACTCGTAGTGTATTTCGAATTGAAAGTCGAGAACGAAATGTCACTAAAGTAGATTCTCTCTAACTATTATACGAAATAACTAGAATAGAATAGAATAGAAAGTATAAAGCTGCAAAAACATAGACTTCTAACATTTACTCTAGGTATTAATTTAGTAAAAGAACATTTAGTATGAACAGCTATTAAGATATTATAAAAGCACCTTAATAAGTTAATCTTTTTAAGTTTAATTAGTTCTACGCGACACCATTCAAAAGATTTAATTCTTTAAGCAAACCGAGGTGTGGTTTCGTGAAATTTCCAGTAGGTATCTATCCTTTATTGTTTGTCTCCTAAACTTCGTTTGTTGAGCGAAAATTGTATTGTGTTGAAATAAAGCAATTGTGAAAGTGTTGATTGTCTCCTCTCCGGAACAAACTACGCGATGAAAATAGACAGCGCGTCTTAAAATACAAGGAAAACCACTTCATTATGTGTTCGGTGTCGGAATTGGGTGGAGTTGTGCAGTTATTTGTAAACTTATATAATTTTAGGGGTTAAATTCTTAAAGATTTTATTTTTATATCTTATCTTCTGTAAGGTGGAAAATAGGGATAAGTCACTTGGCACGAATTTTTTTTTATAGCTTCACGCTGTATCCCGCACACAGCAGGGTAGGCACAGAGGGAACCTAGTGTTAAGACACTCCGTTCCCTACTAATAAAATTATACAAGATATAGTAATTGTATTATATTATGACTCAATATCTGTTAAATAGCGTTATTTTTCTAAAAATACTAAGTGCTGTTTTATACTACTTTAAAACTGTTATTCACACATGTATGACTCATGTTGGTGAAAACACCTTTATAAATCGTCCATTCAAGAACTCATTGGTTTGCGCTCAGAATGATTGGATGATTTCTGAAAGACGCGGGATCGAATCCCACTGCGTTCAAATCATTGTACTACTGAAAATGCTCTTTTATGTCACATTGTAACTGGTCTCCCCCCCTTCAATGAACTCATCCCTTCATCGATCTGAAATGTTTGAAAATATATTAATCAAATCATGCCTTGGCTCATGATACGTCTTGTGGTTAGGACCTTTATTGTTATGTTGTAAGTAACTCAAGTTCTTTTTGAGATTCAGAGGTAACAGTGTTAGGAAATTCTACGTGTAATATATTAAATACATATAATAAGCCATCAGAAGGTAATCTTTTTTAATTATAATTGCCATCAGAAAGGTATTGACTCATTTTATATATAAATTAGCCATCAGAAGGTCTTCCTTCTTAATTATTAGTTTGCCATCAGAAGGTATAGACTCATTTATATATTAATTAGCCATCAGAAGGGTTCTAGACATGCAAGTATCTAACACAAACTATCCGTTGCAATCACCCAGAGCTCGTCCGAGGAAAAGCCCTAGGATCGTCTCATTTATCTCTCACTTACAACTATGCAAGATAGCTATATTAAGAGAAAAAATGGCCGTGTGGCCCCGCCCCGCCACTTGCCGTGAGTTCCGTCCGATCGCAGACCTGTCCGATCATATTGAACCCTCCGAGACACAACGAAACAGTTCACGTATATGATACTTACGATGCCTTAGCAAACGATCAATTATTAGTTAGCTGTCACGTCATGTTTGTTAAGTTTGTGTGTGATCTTTCTCAAAGGTACTTGTTACGCTTATTATATATATTTAATTAGTTGTACATTGGTTTGTGAGGCCAATGTAATTCGTCGGGTTGTGAAGCCGATATACGTCACTGGTTTGTGAGACCAATGAATTCGTCGGGTTGTGAAGCCGATATACGTTACTGGTTTGTGAGACCAATATAATTCGTCGGGTTGTTAAGCCGATATACGCCACTGGTTTGTGAGGCCAATGGATTCGTCGGGTTGTGAAGCCGATATACGTCAATGGTTTGTGAGACCAATGAATTCGTCGGGTTGTTAAGCCGATATACGTTACTGGTTTGTGAGACCAATATAATTCGTCGGGTTGTTAAGCCGATATACACCACTGGTTTGTGAGACCAATGAATTCGTCGGGTTGTTAAGCCGATATACATTAATGGTTTGTGAGACCATTGTCACTGGTTAAGCTATAAGCTATAAGCTACCTGAACCCACGACAGTCGCATGTCACACGTTATACCACAATCCGACTTTGTACAAGCATCGCTTACGCAACACAAGACAGCATCAGAAAGGATACAACAAACCAACGTCGCTATAGCGGATCACTTTACCAAACATGTCGGCCTCGGTGCTGCAAAGCTACATTGATTGTGTCACCGACATCGCTTATCAGTAAGCTATAAGCTACCTGAACCCACGACAGTCGCATGTCACACGTTATACCACAATCCGACTTTGTACAAGCATCGCTTACGCAACACAAGACAGCATCAGAAAGGATACAACAAACCAACGTCGCTATAGCGGATCACTTTACCAAACATGTTGGCCTCGGTGCTGCAAAGCTACATTGATTGTGTCACTGACATCGCTTATCAGTAAGCTATAAGCTATAACCGAACCCTGACAGTCGAGAGACAGTACATGCATCGCCCCTGTACATGTACTATATATTTGTTTTTTTAAGATTTACACATTCGTATGAGATCGTGCCAATTATTGCCATAAAATACCCAGCTATCAAACGCATTATATATTAATAATATCTTATTATTATTATTTGTACATATTTATATTATTTTAAATTTCATACATTCGTATGAGAATATTTGCCATAAAACATGTTATTATTCAATGCATCATTTAAAAATAAATGATGCATCGAACAATAACACATTTTAATAAATATTATTTACACTCGCAACTTTCAATTAATTTATAAATTTATAATATTTAGGAAAAAGTAAATTATAGTGTTCATACAACACTGTTTTAAGATGGCGCCGCCATACGCCAAATATTTAAATTAATTTGTACTGCAAATTATACGTTTTCTTTTTCATAGAACTATTATTTAAAATATTTATTGCCTTTAATACTATTATATTATTTAGTTATTATTATTTAAATATTCATTTCAATATTCGCTTTTGTTATTTTTATATTATTAATGTAATAAGAACTCACCAAGCAATTCTTCATAATTAACAAATATGCATCTTACCAAACTTGAATATTATAAAATTATTATATTTCGATCACTTTGCATTTAATATGTTAAATTTATGTATTAAATATCCATTTCCTGGTATTCAATTTATAATATTTGCAATTTAATATCAATAATTTTCTAAGCGTCACTTTTACCGACGCCACGCTCCCGCCATGCTCCCTTTCTCTTTCTATTCCCTTTTTAAAAATCATAAACTATAATCGGCCAGCAACTCATACAGCCAACGTTGCTTTTTCTGAAAATATTAATAAAATATTTTTTTTTTATTATTTGTTTAAACTATTCCATAAAATTGTATATATTTTTTTATTATTATTAAATTATATTATTTAATATTTTTTTTATATTCCTACGTTTATTTATACATAGTATGTATTGTTACAACAAGAAGCCACCGTACTAAATTTTTGCAATATCTGTTAATCACTCAGAGACTACCTACCAGAAGAGTTTCATATACTTAGATAGATTACTTACTACTTAATGTAATAAAGTATTCATAATGTAAAATATTATCTGCTACTTAGTGGTCTTGCAAACTTTAATCAAGCTTTAATCAAAGTTTTCTTTGAAAGCGTTATTTTACAACTTTGTGTATTAAAGTTTTTGGGTAAATATATAATACACTTTTCTATTTTATATTTTCACTTGTCTGCTCTGTCAGGAAGAACTTAGTAAAATTTCGCTCCATATCTCCATATTCGTGACTGTCATGGCGCAGTGGGGCAGCGTCTAACTGTAAAGCGATGGTAGTGGGTTTGATATATTTAAATTTTCATTTTTTCCCTCTAATATCTAAGACAAAGCGCGGCGTTGAGTTCCGCCACTCAACATGTATTGTATCGATTGGTTGAACTCGGCCGCACGATTTAATCAAATCGGAAAAACTAAAATAATTTTAGAAAACTTAAGCATTTGAAGACAATGCGACTCGAACCCGCGCTTCTTGAAAACTATTCTAGAGTTCGGACTGCTAAGCCATACGTTCGCAGCAAGTAATTTTTGTTTGTTGTTAGCATCGCTTTGTTGAGATACTAGTGACCCGCTTGCGGTCTCGCCGCGTATTAAAATATAGCCTATAGCACTTCTGAATGAACTCCTGAAGAGTGTAGTGCGGTTCAGTATTTCTGAAAATGGCCCCTTACAGATGAAGTTACAAAGTTTACCTCTTTATTATATTAGTATAGATTTACAAATTTCTATTTAACATTTACTAAAGTATTTCACATTCTAAATGTATAAATTATATTTGGCAAAATCGGATATAGCAAAGTAATATGAAACAGAGAATAAAATATATAAACATTCTTAGGATTGAAATTTGAATCTATGCAAACAGTAAGACTATCCTACACCACTGTAAAGACTTTAAGAAAATCAATGATTTTTTCATTAGTAATGAATTTTTCAGTGTCTGTATAAATATTTCATATACGAAAAACAGAATTTAAATAGAAATTCAAATCGCTGTGTAATAAAAGTTTTAAGCTAATTTATTTATTACAATAGGATAAAAAATGAAAAGGAATCTCGGGAAGTATAGATATTTATCAAGAGCCACGAATAATTCTTCCGCAGGTTGGTCCTTCTGTCAATGTAGCAATGTACATCAGCAATGTACATTGGGCGTACATGCCCGTAATCGTCGCTGTGGGCAGCTGAAGAGCTGAAGATTAAATGCAGGCGTGCTATTAAAAAGGCCAAGTCACTCAGTCGACGATAACAGCAAATAGGTATATGTGAAAAGTATTCAAACTGTTCATTTCTTTTTTCAAAAAGAGGGATAATAGTTGTATATATGTAGGTACATATGTATACTCTTATCTAATCTACTAGTAACTAGGATTTCATAAATGACTAAAGTCACACTTTTTTATGTCAGTGACGTTGCGTTGACAAAAATTATGAAATAGACGTGGTCAAAGTGCATTTGCGATGCCTATTTCCTATCATTCTCAATTTTTTTCCAATCAATCTATTATATAAACATGCCTTGTCATTACTTATAGACCCACCAATGTCACTAAAGAGATATAAATGCGCGGTGGGGTATTTTGAAAAGCATGTAGATTTGAAAAAAGGTGTTATTTTTACCTTACTGCATTTTGCTTTACTGAATTTCTCACAGTGGGCAACGCTCTTGGCAGGTGGACCGACGATCTGGTCAAGGTCGCCAGGTACCGCAGGATGAGAGATGCTCAGGGCCAATTCGAATGGAGTTCCTTGAGGGAGGCCTATGTCCAGCATTGGTCATGAAACGGCTGAGACGAGACGAAAGATGAAAATTTCTATAGCAAAAACACGTATGATGAAAATACAGTGGAATTGATAACTTTTTTCTTTTAGATATGCTTAAAATCATTAAAATGTAATCATTTCCCCAATTGGGAATTGAACACACAACCAATTGCGTTAACAGTTCATATTGTCACATCACAGCATAATGGCCTCAATTGAAGGTTAAAAACTATTATATTGCGCCATCTACATTCCTGACTGTGTAATAACAAGGAGTATAAGGTTGTCTTTTTTAAAAGTTTTACAGCGCCATCTATTTAATATATTCGACACTACTTTTAAAATGCTGAATGAGTCTTTTATATTACTTTTTGTTAAGAAAATCAGATGTCACTAATAAAAAACTTGTAATCATTTTACTAAGCAATTATAAATTAATAGATAAGTAGCAAAATTTGGAATAATAAATAAAATTAGATTAAAAATATATACTAAATATTTATTTAAGAATGTTATCAATTTGACATTTATAATTCATTCCATTTCACCGCTCCAGTAAAAAAATGGACAGCGTTAATTACCACTACTTAACATATTACCGTCTTTAATTTCTAATACTATGTTTTCTCTTCCTGCTCCGCTATGCGTGAAGTTGATATTTTTTATAAATTCTATTTCAGTGATATTATAATAACTATTTCGTTCCTTACTTATAATGAAGCAGTTATTATAAGATGCGCTAGATGGCGTTGACCTGAACTAATAATAACTAACATATAGCTTACAAAATCTTGTCTAACAAACATGATAAACTTCTTTCTTAATACTATCACGTTATTGCAGCATCAAAAGAAACTGAAAAACGTTAACAATCAGTTGAATTTTTAAAGAAAACAGTATTGCAGTAGGTTATACGATATTTAGCCATGCGTTATATGTCCCTATGTACATGAATGAATTGGGTGATATTCTAAATTAGAATAGGGGAAATAGTAGGATTATATAGATTTTGAAAATGCACTTACTTTTTATAATTTGGATTTGTTTGAATATGAATACAGTTGTTTAATCTTTCGACAGAACAATGAATATACTTTTTGTATGCTTGTCCCCTTGTTTTACTTCACGATTTTTTCATGCGCATGGTGGGCAGAGAGGACCTTATGTCATGACACTCCAGTCTCCAGTTTCCGCCCCTAATCGAGACTTTGCGTGTTGACTGGGGGAACTTAACGCCGCGCTTTGTCTTGGATACCAGAGCGAAAAAATGAACATTTAAATTAAATCAATCCCCAAGTGGAAATCGAACCATCGCTTTACAGTTCGACGCTGTCACATCGCCACGACGGCCTCAAGTAAGCCTCCGTAAATGTTTTAATATATACTTTTAGTACTCATGATAATAACCATAAACTATGTACTGTAAGTTTTAGCAAAATAATTTATCACTTATTTGTCTCTCCTTTTTTAAAGGAGAGACAAGTATGTTAGTGTTACTAAATGAAGAAAATATGTAGAATAAAAACTTTAACTAATAATTTAAATATTTATCAAAAGAAATGATTGTTCGTAACTGAGGTCCAATTAATAATAAATTTCAATTAAGCCGTTGGACGCTGACAATGACAAACGACTAGCCCCCGCTGTGTCCTACTAAATCCAAATGAACTGAAATCCTATAGCACCGAATTGAAAAATTTAAACAATTTATAGACCAAATAAACTAAATACTAAAATATTTATATACCATATTATTGCTGCAATTGGGAAGCGCATTACAGTTAAGGCGCAGTGTTAAGTTCAGCCACTTAACACGCAATGCCTCCGAATTCGGCGGAAAGTAGGGAATAGAGTGTCTTAACACTAGGTTCCCTCTGCCTACCCTGCGGGATACAGCGTGAAGCTGAAAAAAATGATACCTTACTTTGCAGCCCTTAATAACAGGTTCGACTCTCCGTTCTGGCAATAGACGAAGCGCGGTGTTGAGTTCCGTCAACAGATGTATCGATTTTGGGCAGTATGAATTATGAAAATATAAAATTGAATCGTCGCGTTTACAGTCATACACTGTCACACTACGGCACGATGGCGCTTTTTTCTTATTATCTTTTTTTTTTATTTTCTTACTTTGTTTTTGGAGGCATTGTGTATTGAGTGGTGGAACTTAACGCCGCCCTTTGCCTCGGACACCAGAGCGAAGAAAATGGACATATGAAATATTTCCACTCCTCGATTGGGAATCGAACCCACAACCAGTCGCTTTATACTATGGGCCACTGCGCCACGATTGGCCCCAAATTTTCTTACATATAGTTTATAATTGCTACCTGACTCTTGTCGTCCCGCAGATCTTTTAACCTTTATTATTGTTAGATATCATTTTTTGTCCCTTTTATCATTCACTAAATCTAAAAGTTCTACTTTCTAAGTCTTCTTTTATATTTACGTATTTGAAATAATTTGTTTCATTAATTAGAATTATAGCTTTGCTTACATCAAATTAATCATATAATTATACATCATACGTACTTAAATATTAGCTATACGGTTAGGTGATATAATGTTAGGCGTTGACGTAATTAGGGCAAGTGGGGAGGAGGGTCATCGATCTAGCTCAGTTTAGGCAACCCAATGATGACATAACTATTATACTGCGTCCTGTTCCTGCTGACCTGCTCTCACAACCAAACGTCATTGATATGTATGTTTAATTACGTGTATTAATTGTTATTTCAAGTGTCATTCAGATATTTGGAATAATAAATAGCAAGTGGGTTCGATTTCTATTCGAGGAGTGTAAATATTTAGTGTTTCCATGTTCTTTGCTCTGGTGTCGCGGCGTTAGGTTCACCACTTAACACGTAATGCCTCCATAATTCGGCGGAAAATAAAGAACGGAGTGTCTTAACACTAGGTTCCCTCTGTCTACTCTGCTGTGTGCGGGATAAAGCGTGAACCTAAAAGATTATATATATTGAAAGTCTAAATTAAATATTTAAAATTGCCCGAAAGATAATATCTAGTTTTATTAGACTTGTAAGTTAAAGTGTTCAATAGCTTTGTTTATGACGCTTCTTTGTTCTGGATGGATGGGCGTGGTAGACAGATAGAACTTAGTGTCAAGGGAAATTGTTCCCCACGCCACGCCCGCAATCGGGATATTGTGTGTTAAGTGGCGTAACTCAACGCTGCGTTTTGTGATTTGAATTGGATTTTTTAAATAATTAAGTGAGAGCCATTCTGTTCCGTCCAATTTCATGGGAAGTTGTTATTATATTAATAAATCTTAGAGTGAAGTCTTTGTTGAAATCCTTCTACAGATATTATACTGACGATAAAAGTTACGACTGTGTTTAAAATTTGACATGGTCCAATGGGAATAGGCAGGATATAACTTCCTATCCAATTGACACGGGTTCAAATTCAGTTAGGTGTAACTTCCTCGAACAGAGGTTTTAATAAAAAATACTTTACTTTCTCACATACTATTTAGGTGCATATATTACTCTGATAGTCAATTTTCTTTTCATAAAATGTAATATGAAATTTATTACAACGCTTGAAATTTACGAACTTTATTAAATGATTATTAAACAAACAAATTTTAAAATGAGTTTTACTACGTACGTCCTTTACATTTATTTTTCTTATGTATTTTTACCCGCGACGGAACGGCGACTGTATATGTGTTTGGGGTGAGAGGTTGTTTGTTTGTTTGTTTGTTTGTGTGTTTGTGCAAATTACTATGTCAATTATTTCCAAAACTATAAGTCCGATTTTGATACGGTTTTCTATGATAGGTTTAGGTTCAATCGGCGTATGTTCTTAGATATGTCTTATCGCCTTAACTCACCAGGGGGCGCTGCAGTAAGCATTTTACGTGAAAACGAATGTTTTCAATTATCTCAAAAAATAATAGTCTGATTTCGATAGATTTTTAGTGATAGACTCAAGTTTAATTGGCGGATGTTCTTGGATATGTTTTATCGTGTCAAACCGCCAGGGGGCGCTGCAGTAAGCATTTGTTTGTACTTTTTTTGTATTTATTTGTCTAAAACCGAAACTACTAATCCGATTGAAAAGAGTTTTCAGAAAAAGATTCAGCTTTGCTTGGTGCATATTTTAAGATTTTTCTTTTTTTGTTACGGGGAAAACTCACCAGGGGGCGCTGCAGTAAACATTTGTTTATGCAAATCAAAAACTACTAGTCCAATTTAGATGAAACTTTCAAGGCTAGGTTTAAGCTTAATTGGTGCGTCTTTCCATATATGTGTTATGGTGACCACTTATCAGGGGGCGCTGTAGTAAGCATTTGTTTGAGTTTTTTTGTGTAAAACCAAAATTTTTCTTGTATTTATTTGTCTAAAACCGAAATTACTGATCCGATTGGATAGAGTTTTCAGAACTGGATTCAACTTTGCTTAATGCATATTTTTAGATTTTTCTTTTTTTGTTACGGTGAAAATTCACCAGGGGGCGCTGCATCAAACATTTGTTCATGCAGAGTAAAAACTACTAGACCGATTTAGATGAAACTTTCAACGATAGGTTGAGGTTTAATTGGTGCATCTTTTTATATGTGTGTTACGGTGACCACTCACCAGGGGGCGCTGCAGTAAGTACATTTGTTTGTGCAAAACTAAAAGTACGAGTCCGATTTGAATGCAGTTTTCAATGATAGATTCAAGTTTACTTAGTGCATATTTTCATATATGTATCATGTATGTTTACTTAGTGCATATTTTTATGTATGTGTCAACTCTCTAGGGGGCGCTGCAGTAAGTAGCTGCTTCTATTTTTTGTGTAAAACCAAAACGACTAGTACGATTGAAAAGAGTTTTCAGTATTAGATTCCGCTTTGCTTAGAGCATGTTTTTAAATTTATATTACGGTGACAAGTCACCAGGGGGCGCTGCAGTAAAATATTGTTTGTGCAAAACTAAAATGACGAATTCGATTTGGATGCAGTTTCAGTGATAAGCTCAAGTTTAATTAGTGCATGTTCTTGGATATGTTTTATCGTGTTAACTCACCAGGGGGCGCTGCAGTAAACATTTGTTTGTAATATTTAATGCAAAACCACAACTACTAGTCCGATTGGGCAGAGTTTTTAGTATTAGATTTACCTTTACTTGGTGTAAGTTTTTAGGTTCTTTTTTACGTTAAGAACTCACCAGGGGGCGCTGCATTAAACATTTAATTATGCAAAGTTAAAACTATAAGTCCGATTTGGATGCAGTTATCAAAAATAGGATCAGGCTTAATTAGTGCGTGTTCTCGTATATGTGTCATGGTGACACCTCACCAGGGAGCGCTGCAGTAAGCATTTGCTTGTATTTTTTGTGTGAAACCTATTTAGATGCGGTTTTCTGTGATAGGTTCAGGTTTAATTGCTGCGTGTTTTTATATGGCGCTACATCAAAACTACTAGTGGGTTTTGTGATTTTCACTGATTTGGTTAGACTTAAATTTCCTGAAAATGTTACGGTGACTATCTGCCAGGCGCTGCAATAAGTATTTGATAACCAGAAAGCATTGGGTTTATAATTTTTTTGGATTTGCATGAAGATTAATATAAAGTATTTCGAAATTATGTAATAACATATAATGTGTATCTATTCACTTTAAAAAGTTTAAAATAAAAAGCAAAATTAAAAATTTTGAAAAAACCCACGACGGTTTAATTGTAATTGAAAAAGGATAAAATAACTAGAAATCCCCCACCTAAAAGAATATATGTAACGAGATGATGGGGACAACTTCGTCGGGGGCTGCCAGTTGCAACCTCTATTTTAAATATAGTAGCTAACAGATTTCGTTCTTAAAGTTTTTAAAAGGAATGCTAGTTATCAAAACTGTAAATTCATATTAATATTTTAATTTTTTGCCAAACCTGGTTTAATAGCATGAAAACCTATGAGAAGGTTTGTGCAAACTTAAAGTAATGACAGCCCCCGACGAAGCCGTCCCCATCATCTCGTTACATATATTCTTTTAGGCGGGGGATTTCTAGTTATTTTATCCTTTTTCAATTACAATTAAACCGTCGTGGGTTTTTTCAAAATTTTTAATTTTGTTTTTTTTCTAATAATCTCTTTATGAGGAAGACAGGAAAGACAATCAAGAGACAAGTCCCACTGTTCATCCACTTGGCGAAAATACATATGTACAAAGTACAAATTTTCTTTTCGAATTATTTTAATATTAATTGTATTTAAAATATTTTAATTTCTCCGCTCAAGTTCCTGAGACAAATTGCGGCGTTAGGTTCCGCCAGCCAGATTTTAACTGCTCTTACAAAGCTGCTTATTATTTATATAATACATAATAGCTTTAAGCCCAAAATCTATAAATAATATATATAGCTAAAACATACTGCATATATAATGTAACATTACAATATAACATGTTGTTAATATTTAAACATCTCCCCTGAAACACGATTGTATGTCTCCTGCAGGTACACTTGCGGCTGACAACCTGTTTATGTTACGTTTGAATTTACACACATCTGATACATTGGGATTTATTTATGTGTGTAGTAATATACGAGTTGTCACTTGCTATTTCGTTTACGAGGACTTCAAGTCTTTTCAATACTATTTTTATTGTTATCTTTAGTAACTTTGTCGTTAAAACTTTTTTTGGGTAAAAAGTTAGAGAACTTCTATACCACATTTATATTCCTCTTTCTCCCTCTCTATGTTATGTATTTTTGGCCGTTTGTTGTTGTTCGTTTGTCTGTCTATTGCTCAGAAATGTAGTATGTTTTTGGCTAGAGATTTCACGATTAATAATAAAGCCAGTTTTGATTTTTGCCATATAAATTACGTTGAATAACTATTTTCCATTCGATACTTTATTTTGGCTGCTTGGATCATAATATAAATACGTATCTACCAAACTGAATAACAATAATAATTCAAAAGATAATTTTGAGAGAAATTAGTTGTGCCAATTTTAATTGTATAAGCCAGTCGTGGCTTGTGGGCACAAAGTGTGACTGGTTGCGGGTTCGATTCTCATTTTTAAACTAAAAAAAATAATATTTCGTTTTTGCTCTGATGTTGAGGCAAAGTACGTCGTTGAGTTCCGACACTCAATGGCTCCAGAATTCGCAGGAAACGGAGGAACGGAGTGTCTTATGATAAAGTTATCTCAGTCTAACCGACAAAAAGGATACAGCGACAAAACATATAGGTACTATTGAAATGGGGGATTTACCTAAATTTGTTATTTTAGAGACGGCATGCAAATTGCATATAAATAAATATTTGTATATTCATTTTACATAGTAACTGAGTACTTAATTAAATCGTTCATTTCAAACAAATAAGCGTCTTAAAGTAGTTCTCTAGTAATTATTTTTGCTTTCGCCAGCAAACTACTTAGCGCAGGATTATCCAAACTCCGTCGAACTGAAGACAAACCTTTCCTACTTTATTCAAGGATCGACAACTTTGCTATCAGCTTGTGAGATCTGCAGTATTAAGCAATGACTTAGCTCGGCATATAATAGTGTTATATCTGTCTTGTGTTTGTGATCTTAAGATTCATCTTAAGATATGTTGGGTAGTTGAGTGATTTAATCACTTTTATTACACTATCGTGGTATAGTTCAGTATACCCGATGGGAGTAAGTTCAGTTTCAGAAAAGTTTATATTTATACTATAATAAAACATTCTATCTGTTTGTACGTACATATCTTCATTCCGGATAGAGTTAAGTAAAGATTTTTTTTATGTATAGCTTTCTATCATGAACATGATTTAGAGTATAATTTCGAAAAGGATTCTTGGACTAACACTAAATTTAAAAACATAATATATTGGTAAGTTAGCTTGGTTGGTAAGTTGGTTTATTTTAAACATTTATCTTCATATGTTGTAGTTTAATGTATTGAGATAACCGGTTTATACGGATTATAAGCCGGTTATCTCAATAATATAGGGAATCATATAGGGAAAAAATATTTCTACAATTAGAAATCAAACCCACAACCATTGTAAGTGTAGTCATATACTGTCCTCCGCTCCACTAAAGCTTATACAATACAGTTTTGTGCAGTTTTCTCAAGATATTCTTTTCTCCATTTCCCACTCATATCCAATTGTACATTGAATAGCGAAACTTAACGGCGCGCATTATCTTACCACCAAAGTGGAAAATAAAAATTATTTAAATATAATCAACCATTCCCCCGAATAAGAATTGAATTCACAACTATTTACAGATAGACACTATCCCACAAAGCCACTATACTGTATACAATACATACATACCTGCCTAGGTATAAAGCTTATAACACAAAACAATCATACTTAGTGCTTATGTCCTCATTATCCATTACTACCGTTATATTATTTAGCTCTAATTAAACGACACTCGACAATTATGTGACCGAAATTTTTGTATTGTTATTACGCCTCTATAAACGAAATAGGTAAATACGTGACGTCGTCATGACGCAGATGCATGAATGAACGCGGTGATGGCGGGTTCGAGTCTTAATAGGGGGAAATTGTGTCTTTCGATTTTAGATCTACTTTATTAAATAAGGTTTTCGTGGCGCAGTTGGACAGCGTTTGATTGTGACGCTATGGTTGTGGGTTCGATTCCTACTCGGCGGAACGATTGGGTATATTTAAATTTTCATTTGCTCGTTTGTTTTAGCTTTAAGCTACATCTTGTACACAGAAGGGTAGATAGATGGAACCTAACTTTAAGACACTCCGGTTTTCACATCCGCCAAATTCTGGAGGCATTACAGTTTAAGTAGCGGAGCTCAATGCTGCGCTTTGTTTCAACACCAGAACGAAGAAAATTAAATATTAAATAATTCAATTCCAGTCACACTTTTTGCACGACTGACCTGGAAATTAAGTTTCTGCATCTATATGAGGATAAAACACATAAGTATTCAAATTTGTGCGGTCGATAGCAACTCACATAATCCTCTTAACTAGGTTGATCTTTGGACTCTAATCAAATGTAGTTCTGCTAGTACTTTGTTCTATATCTTTATTCATGTAAATGAAATTTGTGCCGGCTAATCTACCAGTCCGATTTGGATGTAATTTAATAACAGTAGTAGTAAGTAACCCAGGGTCAAACCTAGGCTACTTATTTTTTTCAATGTACCTCTAAAGGGTTGAAATAGGGGATGAAAGTTTATATGAAAAATCTAAACCGCTTGCCCGCTTGGATTGAATTTCATAATTGATAATCCAAGGTTAAATTAAATATACTATATTTACAACTTTATTTTTCAAATATCCACGCCCGAGGATTGAGTAGTTCACGCGGCGAAGCCTCGAGCGGACCGCTAGTATATTCAAAAATTTATAAGAAACATTATATAAAAGACAGATTTTTTAATCTTGTACAATATATTTCGGCTTGCACAGCACAGTTGTACTACGTTTTAATGTAAAGTTTATTGGTTCAATTTCTGTTAAATGATACTTAAACTATTTACATTTCTATGGTCTGGTAACAAATACTAAGTGCGTCGTTAACTTCCGCCACTAAACGCATATTGTCTAAGCTTCAGACGGAAAATACAGTTGATTCTTTCCTATTACCCTTATGCGAGTAAAAGTATAAATTCAGTATAATTTTTTATTTGGCTTATTTGATAATGTAACATAGGATTAATATTTACGTTGTTAATAGTTAACGTATTACTTATTGATATTACTAAAACAAAAATCCTCTAAAATTTTCACACAAATTCGAACATGTACTACGAAAATCAACGATATTAAGCTTATAAAGCAATGCAAAGGTAATTTTAAAATGTATTTACATTTCAATCCAGACGTATTCGCATATAAAGCGTAAATGTTTGAGTCGCCGGTCACCAATACAGGTATGCCCATTGACTGACTGATTATAATACACGTGAATGAGTTATAAAATTCTAATATTTTTTATTGAATAATCATTTAAAAAAGTTTTTATTTACATAACTTTCAGTTGAAGTATGTATTTTTGGTATATTTTTGTCAAATATATTGAAAGGATGTGGTTGCATTGATTTTTGTAAAGCAAAAACAAACAGCTTCACACATTTCCCCCCATAGTGGGGCTGCCAGAGAGAATACATTAACCAAATTTCATATTGGAATATATACAGCTCTGCAATGCAAAAATTAAAAAATCTCACGTGCAATTCGACGCGACTTTTATGGAGTAGATAAAGGGTATCATATCTTAAGATTGGATGTACTTCTCTAACCCCGCGTGTAAATTATGTTGCAAAGGCTATCTGAAGCTTAATAACACACTCGTCTAATTAAGCCTAATATAAAGAAAATAATAAAACAAAATCCCCAATGAAATATAGTGTACAGGCCTTTGCACAAATACAGCTTCAGTTACGTCACAGCTGCATCACAATAGGTATCTTCTCTTCTTTTTTACCCGCGACGGAACGGCGACTGTATATGTGTTTGGGGTGAGAGGTTGTTTGTTTGTTTGTTTGTTTGTTTGTTTGTTTGTTTGTTTGTGTGTTTGTGCAAATTAATATGTCAATTATTTCCAAAACTATAAGTCCGATTTTGATATGGTTTTCTATGATATGTTAAGGCTCAATTGGCGTATGTTCTTAGATATGTCTTATTGCCTTAACTCACCAGGGGGCGCTGCAGTAAGCATTTAACGTGAAAACGAATGTTTTCAATTATCTCAAAAAATAGTAGTCTGATTTCGATAGATTTTCAGTGATAGATTCAGATTTAATTGGTGTATGTTCTTGGATATGTTTTATCGTGTCAAACCACCAGGGGGCGCTGCAGTAAGCATTTGTTTGTACTTTTTTTGTATTTATTTATCTAAAACCGAAACTACTGATCCGATTGAAAAGAGTTTTCGGAAAAAGATTCAGCTTTGCTTGATGCATATTTTAAGATTTTTCTTTTTTTGTTACGGGGAAAACTCACTAGGGGGCGCTGCAGTAAACATTTGTTTATGCAAATCAAAAACTACTAGTCCAATTTAGATGTAACCTTCAAAGGTAGGTTCAGGCTTAATTGGTGCGTCTTTTCATATATATGTTATGGTGACCACTCATCAGGGGGCGCTGTAGTAAGCATTTGCTTTTATTTTTTTGTGTAAAAAAAAAATTTTTCTTGTATTTATTTGTCTAAAACCGAAATTACTTATCCGATTGGCTAGAGTTTTCAGAATTAGATTCAACGTTGCTTGCTGCATATTTTAAAATTTTTGTTTTTTTGTTACAATGAAAATTCACCAGGGGGCGCTGCAGTAAACATTTGTTTATGCAGAGCAAAAACTACTAGTCCGAATTAGATGAAACTTTCAACGATAGATTCAGGTTTAATTGGTGCTTCTTTTCATATATACGTTATGGTGACCACTCACCAGGGGGCGCTGCAGTAAGTACATTTGTTTGTGTAAAACTAAAACTACGAGTCCGATTTGAATTCAGTTTTCAATGATAGATTCAAGTTTACTTAGTGCATATATTCATATATGTGTCATGTATGTTTACTTAGTGCATATTTTCATGTATGTGTCAACTCTCTAGGGGGCGCTGCAGTACGTAGCTGCTTCTATTTTTTTGTGTAAAACCAAAACGACTAGTACGATTGTCAAGAGTTTTCAGTATTAGATTCCGCTTTACTTAGAGCATGTTTTTGCATATTTTAAGATTTTTCTTTTTTTGTTACGGGGAAATCTCACTAGGGGGCGCTGCAGTAAAATATTGTTTGTGCAAAGATAAAATGACGAATTTGATTTGGATGCAGTTTCAATGATAAGTTCAAGTTTAATTAGTGCATGTTCTTGGATATGTTTTATCGTGTTAACTCACCAGAGGGCGCTGCAGTAAACAACTACTAGTCCGATTGGGCAGAGTTTTTAATATTAGAGTTGCCTTTACTTGGTGTAAGTTTTTAGGTTTTTTTTCACGTCAAGAACTCACCAGGGGGCGCTGCATTAAACATTTAATTATGCAAAGCTAAAACTACAAGTCCGATTTGGATGCAGTTATCAAAGATAGGATCAGGCTTAATTAGCGCGTGTTCTCGTATATGTGTCTAGATGACACCTCACCAGGGGGCGCTGCAGTAAGCATTTGCTCGTATTTTTTGTGTGAAACCTATTTAGATGTGGTTTTCTGTGATAGGTTCTGGTTTAATTGCTGCGTGTTTTATATGCCATATCACGAACTACCACGGGGCGCTCCAGTATATATTAGTTTGTTCAAATTCAAAACTACTAGTGGGTTTTGTGATTTTCACTGATTTGGTTAGACTTAAGTTTCGTGAAAATGTTACGGTGACAATCTCCCAGGCGCTGCAATAAGCATTTGATAACCAGAAAGCATTGGATTTATAATTTCTTTTGGGTTTGCATGAACATTAATATAAAGTATTTCGATATTATGTAATAATATATAATGTGTATATATTCACTTTAAAAAGTTTAAAATAAAAAGCAAAATTAAAAAAATTTGAAAAAACCCACGACGGTTTAATTGTAATTGTAAAAGGATAAAATAACTATAAATCCCCCGCCTAAAAGAATATATGTAACGAGATGATAGGGACGACTTCGTCGGGGGCTGCCAGTTGCAACCTCTATTTTAAATATAGTAGCTAACAGTATAGATCGTCGATTTCGTTTTAAAGTCTTTAAAATACCAGTTATCAAAACTGTAAATTCATATTAATATTTAATTTTTTTGCCAAACCTGTATTAAAAGCAAGAAAACCTATGAGAAGGTTTGTGCAAACTTAATGACAGTCCCCGACGAAGCCGTCCCTATCATCTCGTTACATATATTCTTTTAGGCGGGGGATTTATAGTTATTTTATCCTTTTACAATTACAATTAAACCGTCGTGGGTTTTTTCAAAATTTTTTAATTTTGCTTTTTTTTATAGAATATTACTAAAAAACACATTTTTAGAAATCATAAAAAAAATTAACGCAGCGAGTTCTCAAATCCTCGCCTTTAGGAAACCATCCAAGCGTTCTGACCACTAAGGTACCCTCTCGTCTTGTGAATTTTTCTAAGAATATTTTTTCACTCTCCCAAACTCCCCTTTAAAATATGTAAAAAATAATATTAGAAACTCCCATACAACATCAAGTAATACAATTAATTATAGCAATGACCCACAAACTATCAAACGTGACAATCGCATGACCAATTGACCGCGCCCTCATGCATACATACATATATACGTACATACATACGAGTATATACATACACACATAATATATACATATATAAACACATACATGCATATATTTTTTTTTCTTTAGCTTCACGCTGTGTCCCGCACACACTCCGGGGCACTCCGTTCCCACTGTTCAGAGTCATTGCGTATTAAGTGGCGGAACTTACAGCCGCGCTAAGCTAAGTAAGAAGAAAACTCCGCTCCTCGAGTGAGAATCGAACTCAGAACCAGTCGCTATACAGTCACACTTCGTGCCTCTGTGGCACAACTGGCCCTATACATATATACATACATACAAATACACTTAATACAATATTCAACATAACCTAGATTACAACTACTATAGATATACAAGTGTATACAATAGTATATGTATGTACAATATATGACCGTATCTGGGTTACCAATCCGCAGATGCGACGCCGACGCGTCAATATTAATTAATAAAAACCGCTATGAAATCGTTTCATTTCGATACTCTACAGAGCAGACAGATTACGTTGGCGATTTAAATCCGAACTGAACGGGTGATGCAGTTTTGGATTTATATATGGATGTGAGAGTTATTGGGAGAAAAGACCGTTGTGTCGCAGTGGAACAGCGTCTGATTGTAAGCATGTTGATAGTGGGTTTGGTTTCCACTTGCTAGAATGTTTATATATTATTTTTGCTTTCGCTCTGGCCCTTAAGACAAAGCTTGAAGTTAAGTTTGACCACATAACACGAATATCTCGAATAAATATCGAATGTCTCGATTTAGGTAACTTTTCCCTCGCTTCACGCTCTTTTCTCTAATAGCATAGATAATGCAAGCAAAGAAGGGATCTAGTAAAAAGAAAGTGTCTTTTTACTTCGTTTCGTCTTAAGCATCGTTAGGAGTCATCCTTGAGGATGCACATGCTTCTTTTTTTTTAGGGTAAGTAATTTGGTCAAACATCGCTGCGTTTTAAATGAATACTGAGTATTAAAAAACGAAGCCTTAGATAACCATTCGTTCTTCGAATCGTATAGTTATCTAAGCCATAGAAACAAAACGGTACTAAATAAAAAAAATATATAAACTTTCACCCAGTGGAAATTGAATTTATAAATATAAGCAATATATATCGAGTGATATTCATATAGTTAAAGAAACTATCTCGCTAGCGACCCGCTCGTGGCTTCGCTCGTAACCATAACTGTTTCATATTTTCTGCGTGCCGCGGCCGCGTTCTTGCTTAAGATAAGCGGTTTATATTTTTTATATAAACTTACATCTCCTATTTACAATCTTTAGAGATTGATTTTGGAAATAAAAAAGTATCTAGGTATATTTAACCCTGGGTCTTCAACTATTTTCATTCCGAATTCTACACAATCTCCGGACCTCTGGTTTAGCCATGAAAGCGCAACACAAACAGACAGACAGACAAAAATACTTTTGCAAATACTAATACTAATATGGAAAAATGGGTTTAATATTCTAAACAATTGCTAATAAAAAAGTATTAATTTTAATAACAAATACACATATAATAGAGATTAAATATTCATTCATTGTACATTCTACATGTTTGCGAATACCAACTACCCAGCTAATTTTAAACTTGCTAACTTTGTTTTGAAACTGCTAGCGTAATTAAATATTATTGTTTAATCTGTATGTGCATGCATTATATTATTTTAATATGAAAAACTTTGATTAAAAATATAACTACAATATTTTAAATTTTACGGCTTTGAATTTCACCATTCAACGCGTAATATCTCAAATTCAGCGGAAAAGTGTGCGGAGGAGTGTCTTGACACTAAGTTCTCCCTATACTGCTATGCAAATAACCTTTGATGCTGGTCTTCTACTATTTTGATGTCGAATTCCATTCAATTAGGGACACTAATTTGGTTGTGAAAGCGTTACAGACATACGTTTGCATTTATAATATTAGTATGGATACTTATGTCCTAAATATTAAACGTTTTTGTTCTTTCCTTTTTCTAAGACTTTGCTCTTTCTTGTGGAAAACGAAGTGTCTTGTTACTAGTTTCTTTGTTTGAACCCATGAACAGATTTAATACGACAGAAGCCTGCCTTATTATAAAAAGATTTTTTCTGCTTTTATAATATATTTTTTTTAGCTTCACGCTCTATCCCGCACATAGCAGGGTAGGCAGAGGGAACCTAGTCCGCCCCACGTACCCCGCTTTCCGTCGAATTTTTGGAGGCATTGCGTATTACGTGGCGGAACTTAACGCCGCGCTTAACTCGACACCAGGCGAAGAAAATGGAAATATTAAATATTTCCACCCTTCGAGTGGGAATCGAACCCACAGCCAGTCGCTTAACCGTCGCACTTTATACCTCTGCGCCACGACTGGCCCAGTTAATGTAACCGAAATATTTATTATACATTATACTTACAAAATCTGAATTTTTACATGATTGTATATTTTAAAATAGCTAAAATATCTTCACCCACGTTTTTACAATTTTGCTTTACAATTTCCAGTGCTCGAGTAAATAAGCTATAAGTTTATATCTCATGGCGTTGTAACTCTTTTAAGGATCTCTTGTGAGGTAGTCAGAGAGAACGGAGCGCCAAACAGTTCACTGTCACCTACCTTCGGAAGTCCCCATGCGTTTTACATGACATTCCTCCCGTGCTATCAATTCTGTATCTTTAAGGTTAAACTGAGCTTTCACTCAACCTTTATATATGGCACGATTTTAGGTCTAGTACAATGTTTGTGTTAGTCTGAAAATTATGTCCATATATACTGCATTAACGTATGAAATTTGCTTATTATGTATTGTAAGCGCGATGATAGGTTGGTGATTCCTACTCAGGGAAATGATTATATTTACATTATCTCTTGACATTCCTTTTACTGCAAAATGTACATGTATGTATATTTTTTAATGTCTATACATCCTGGTAATTTATCCTGATTAGAAACACGTAGCAACTAACAAACCCGTCACCTATTTAAAACATTGCTTTAGAAATTTCACATCTGATAATTCAGTGCGGTAATTTAAACCGGCATTTAAAAAGTAAACTTTTCTTTAAGCATTGTGAATGCTGTGAACAGCATTCACATATAATTATTATTATACAAGTTATATTTGCAAAAAACCGTGTCATTCAATGAATTGAACAACACGTTTTTTTGCAAATATGTATAGCTTTTTGTAAAAGTATTTATTTTAGTTGTTTAACATTGCTTTCATTCTGGAACCTTTCTGCTAACGCCATCAACTTTCTATTACAACCTGAAAAACACTTCGTTCTATACTTTTTGCCCAGTTCAAGACTATAAGTTGAGTGGCAGAATCCCACGTTATGTTTCTTTATTCAAATGCAAATACTGTATATATCGGCCAAAACGAGCCAAGAGAAGCGCAAGTGCGCTATCTACTTATTCTAAATAAGTTATGTCCTTTTTTTGAACCCTTAAAGGTTAGTTTAGGATTATACTAGATACATAAAATATTCAGAGTATCTAATCAACAGTGGTATTACTAAACATATAAAAACTTCAATTGTATAGTAATCACTTTCCTAAGGAAAATCACGAATATAGCGTGTTCTCTCAAACACACACTGCGCCATAATTATACATCTCTAGTACAATACAAGTAGTAAATTTCTTTGATTACGCGTTCATTATGCAACAGTATGGTACCTACTACTTACCTGTTAAATTGAGTGAGATTTTCACACTTTGAGTCTAACCTAATTTACGATGCAAGTGTTGCGGGAAACGCTGACAGAGCGTTGTGTATTTAACCGAGCTCTCTTATAAACGGTTTACGTTCATACTATGAAATACGCCGTATTTGATACTGAGTTATGTAAGGGTTGTAAGCTTGTTTAGTACAATTTGCTATTGAATGAAGAATAATAGTAAAGGGTAATTAATTTTAGAATATGTATACAAATTTCTATGCAGCGGGGTTTGAACCCATGGCTCTTGGCAACCGCCCCAGCATTCTAACTGCTAAGCCACGCATATTAATATGTAGATAGGTTCGATTATACATGAGTACATATTATTCACGCTTTATTTCTGTGGAGAGATCAAAATTGGTGGCAAACTAAAATGAAAAACGAAAACAATATTTAAATTATTTTGATTGTTTAGATTTGGTACAAAGAAAAAGGGCGCCAAGGAATGTCGCTATTCAACACGCATTAACTCGAATTTGGACGTGAATTAGAGAAAGGACACTCCGTTTGCTACTAACTTGTCTCTGATTAGCCTATGCTGCGTGGGTATAAGCGTGAAGCTGCATTCTTCTATACTAACACTTCTAACAGTTGCCTTAAATAAACAAATAAGTTAATTTAGAACATTTCAGCCTAAAAAAAATTACTATACACTTTTTTATGTTTTTATCATATTCACCACGGATGTTTGCCTCACACCTTTTGCTATTTAGCACAGAATTTTATTGTATTTAAAGATTTTCTGATATAACTACATACCTAATTCCTACAACTTTCTTAAAATCCAGCATTTCATAACAAATAAATTACCCGTTCTAGCCAAAATTTGAACATCCAGGCACCACGTACCAAGGAGACCCTGCAAACATTCTTCCCACAATACGCCCTTACATCAAACACTGTACCTGTGCCTATTCTCTGAGCCTGTGCCTGTGCCTGTGGCCACTACGTTTGACAAGTGGCGCGTGAAATTGCCGTTGCTTACGTTTAATCGGAATCGTTCCGGCTGGACGGCACATTATGCAAATTTGTGCTTTATACACGTGTGAGTGCTCGTGACCCGGTCGTAGCCGCGCGGTCGCACTGAGCTTATTCTACGGTTAAACTATTGTTTGTATATGTATGGGGATTGTCTTATTTGAATGTGCCTATAGTGGTATATTAGCAGGATATGGAAAAAGCATGGGTTCGAATCCAGCTACGTTTAGTTTTTATAACATACTTTACTGTTTTGTGTATACTGATGATATTAAATTTTACTATGAATTCATAGTTTTTTTATCATCATGTTTAACTACAATGGCTACATTTATCGTTTTTTTAATAATTGTAAAGGAAAAAAATAAGTTGTAGTTGCATGTAGTTGCATGTTTGCTGCATGTTTTTTCTCGCATAGTAGAGAGAACGTAACGCCAATACACTGCTCGTCATGATTTTCCCGAATTCGAAACATTGCTTGTCGATTTGTAGAACATAATAGCCCTATCTCTGTCTTATTTACCAGGAAATTTACTAAGAAATTAAAATAATAAAATTATAATCACCCCACCGAATTGGAATCGAACCCACAACCAAAAATGGCTACAGCCAGGCATTACCTCTCGTCAGACACTCGATGATCTCAATAAATATAAAAATCCTAAAATATTTTCAATTCAAATCTAAATTCTATTGTTAATTCCCAGAACAATTTAATATCCACCATTACATTATAATTGTAAACTATATTGTGTTATCAAATGCAGCCCTTTGTTTGTCAAAATCACATGCAATATCGAGGAACAGAGCCTCGTACCTGAATAATTGGGGGCGGATCGATGACACGATGACGTAACTACACCACACTGCATGTATGCATGTATGTATGTACGTATGAATGAATGTATGTATGCATCCATACTTATACTATAAATGCGAAAGTCTGTCTGTCTGTCTATTACGCTTTCTCGGCTAATGCACCGGTCCGATTTGGTTGAAATTTAGAATGAAAGTAGTTAAAAATTCAGGGAAATAATCCACATTTAAAGGGTGGAAATATGAGATGAAAGTTTATATGAAAAATCTAATGCGTTTGATCGATTGTAATGAATTTTGGCATAAATATAGTTGATAATCCAAGGTTAAATAGAGAGTACTTTATTTTTCAAAAATCCACCCCCGAGGGCTGCAATATATTCGTTATAACGAAACAAATGTGCAGTTCACGCAGTGAAGCCGCGAGCGGGCCACTAGTGTATGTATATATGTATGTATGTACGTATGTATGACTGTGGGAGACTGTTGCGTGACCTGAGTATGGCAATTTAGACTTTATTCCACTCCATTTCATTATAAACTTCATTGGATGTTTGTTTGTTAGCTCAATTTCAACTGTCATCTGTATCATTAAATTTGGTCCTTTAACTAAAGTTGTGACTTCTATAAGTTGAAGTTTATATTTCTTTTAAAATAATATACACATATTGAGTTATCATACAATGTGTTATTTAAGAAATTAAATTGAGATGCGTGCGTTGGTCACTTTGAGATGGAAGATTAAAAATAGACTAAGACATTTACACTAAAGATTGGATATAAAGACATTCTTTCCTCCAGTTTACCATAATTTTCGTCACATTAAATAGTTAGTAGTGACATGTTACTACATCAGGTACGTTATCTTACTACATCAGGTATAGATATAATTAAAATATCATCTTTGTTTTGAGTGGGAATTGAATCTACAGTTTCTTTTTGTATATATACTGTCTTTGGATGGCTTACATGTTTTTAATACGTTTTTTTAAATTTAAAATATGCTTTGGAAACAATGTTTTCATATAGTACATTCTCTGACCATCTACTGTCATTGAGTTTTATATTTTTCATTTTTCTTTCAGCTTCACGTCACACATCGCAGAGTAAGCAAAGAGATCAAGATTCTCTGTCTTTCTTTTTCCACTTTAATTCGGGGATTTCTATTTGGAGTAGAAGAGCATAACGCCGCGTTTTAACATAACTTCTTGACCAGAGCAAAAAAGTAAATATATTAAAATAAGATCACTTTCTCAACTCGGAATCTAACCCCCACCTGATGGCGTTTACAGCCACACGCTGCGCCACAATGGCCTCAAAGTTATGATATTATATAAAAAAATATTAAATTCAAAGTCGATTATGTTCCTACTTCAACGCTGTACCAACGCGACGCTGCCATTTCCGTAATTTCCTATCTTTATGTATGAGTAAGGGAGTTATTTTGACGACCTTATGAAGAGATTCAAATTTTCGGTCTCCTCGAAGTCCATAATAAAATATCTTTCTCACAAAGCGTTGCCGGGCGTTGTTAGAAGTTTCTTAGTATACGAGTATAACGTCATAAAGTGCAGGTTTTTAATTTTCTAGCGAGTTTATATTCGTTGTCTTACCACGAAATAGTAATATGTTTCCAAAATTTATTCATCATGATTGAATCTTTAAATATTATTCTTTTATGTTTTTTGACTTCACGCTTTATCCTGTACATAGCAGGGTAGGCAGACGGAACCTAGCGTTAAGATACACCGTTCCCGTCGAATTCTGGAGGCATTGCGTCAAGTGGCGGAACTTAACGCCGCACTTTGCAAAGAAAATAGCAATGTGGAATATTCACAGTCCTGATATAGCAATCGAATCCACAACCAGTCGCTTTACAGTCACACATTGTGCCACTAAGCCACAACTGGCTCCATCGATTTATTAAATCGAATCGAATAAATTATTATATACTTTTTTCAGCTTCACCCTTTTTCCACCTTGGTAGTCAGAGCAAATTAGTGTCAAGACAGTCTTCACTTTTGGTCTTAAATCAAGACTGTTTCTTAAATACGCCATTTAATAAACTAAACTTTAAACCGCGCTTTGTATTATGTACTAAAGCGTTAAAATGATAATAATTTAAATATCATTCCTTCAAATGGGAATCGAACCTACATCCACGTCCATTTCGTCGTATTATAAAGATGTCTCGTATAATAAGACCAACAATCGACAAAGCCAAATAAAGTATAGTATACACAAAAACATATTCCCCTATTTTATTTCAATAACAGAGTAAATATTTAAAACAAATATCGTTATATAATATTTATTATTCCGTGATTACTGTCCGTTTGGTATATTCGCATGTATTGGCTTAAACATAACGTGGTACAATATTGGTCGCCACTTTTAATATATTTTATTATATTGAAATGTAAGATCATCGTGGAGCAGTGCAACAGTATCTAACTGTTATCATGATTGGTTGTGGGGTCGATTCTCACTTAGTGAAATGGTTATAATTTAATTATTTTCCTTGCTCTTAAAACAAGGAGTGGCGTTAGGTTCTGCCACTAAACACACTAAGTTTCGGATTCAGGCAGAACGCGGAGAACGGAGTCTTTGACACAAGGTTCTCGTTCACTTCTGAAAAAACTAAGCGCAAAATTACCTAATAGTAAAGGAGCCATATATTTGTCACAAGAACATGTATTTAGAAAAATAACAAAGTAAGTAGAAGATAAAAATACAACACTAAAATCCAATACAAGGTCATCGAATGAGCAAAGAACAGAGACAATAGTGATTTAACACTACATACTAACAAAGTTTTTCTTATTTCCTACATTAAAAAATGTATATAAAGTAATTTATATATTTGTGGCCAGTCGTGGCGCAGAGGCACAGAGTGTGTCTGTAAAGTTGTGGGTTCGATTCCCCTACGAGGAGTGGAAATATTTAATATTTCCATTTTCTTCGCTCTGGTGTCGAGACAAAGCGCGGCGTTAAGTTCCGCCACTCCGAATTCGGTGTAAAGTGGGGAACGGAGTGTCTTAACACTATGTTTCCTCTACCTACCCTGCTGAGTGCAGGATATATAAAAGTAATTTATATAACCAATTCGCGAGCCACGCAGCGCCACGCCGCATCGGACGCTCTCATTATCAGTATGTAAATAGCCGCGATTTATCGACGTGTTGTCCCGCGCTCTGATTGCTTGATTAAATAATATATTATCGCAGTGCGCTCGTTGTTCCTCATAATACCAAATAAGCCTTCATCCTTCGATATTAAAAAATATTCCTTTTGTCCTTTTTGTTTCTGGCATTATCGTAAATTTTCATTCTTGTCCCAATTTTCCCCTTCATTTATGATAGAATTGTTTAATTCGGCCTGATATTAAGCGTTTCGAGAGGAAGATTATTTTCTCTATACATATATATTTTGGCGTAATGAAAATATGTTGTACTGAATATAGTTTTGGGCCTTAAATGGTATTTGGCTATTGGCAAAAAGCGGAGATCGATTTTGCTAGCCGTGTGTCTTCTAAATGGCTAACTATATTGAGTCAAAGCATGATTATATTCCTCCAGTCTAGATCGGCAATTACTGTGGGATTCGAACCCACGATCCACGGTCATCAGGAAATGTCCTTTAAGATTTTGAATGAAATAGCTTATATGTGAAGATATCTTAAATAGAAAATGCAAAATAGAAGTTCTTTAGTTAAAATGCAGTATATAAAAAGTAATTATGGTCCATATAATAAAGTTAAACATAGGCAACGCAGCGGCTACAGTGCTCGGGCAAACTGAATTATACGCAGAAATTGCTTCACCGCCCGCCCTTTGATCTACCAACTATTCTATATTGGAGCTATTTACTCTTGGAACTTTATATCGTGTTACTTTATTGCAAGTCACTTAATTTGCAACTTTTTTGCATAATATAATTTTGTTTGTACTTTTATTTTCTTCCAGATGGGTAGCGAAGAGCTGTTGTGTATGAGAAGTATGTTAAAGCACCACTTCCTTTACTTACCGCGTAATTGTAATAGTTCGGATGTTGAGTGGTAGACTTAAGATTGTGTTTCTTTTTAAAGTGAAGGTAAAAATTAATACAAATATAATCATTAATCAATCGTCATATTTGCAAACCATGAAAGTACCTTTGTGAGTCCTCAATAGATAAGATTGAACTTTTTAAGTGGTGGATCAACAAACTTCTTACTGTAAAAAGACATTTAGAAAACGTATAATAGTTTGAACGCAGCAGGATTCGAACCCGCGCCTTCTGATAACGGCCAGGCGCTCTTACCACTGAGCCATGCATTCTACAACCAGCTGCGTCGAAATTCTTATAAGCTTCATTACAACTTATTTTTGTTGTTAGCTCAAATTTCTGCTACTTAAATATTATTCTACGAACAATCGTTTGGCAAGAGAGAATGCTATTTATCAAATACTTTTAAACGTAGGTTCGAATCCCGCTGCGTTCAAATTTTTAGACGTTTTCCAAATGTCTTTTTCAATTTTCCTAAGTGTGGACTTTATAAATGTTTAAAGCAGCGGTTATCCTTTATTATCTAGTTACGGGCTTAGCCATTTGTCTGGAAATATAAAAAAAACAATTAGACGCTGTGTCACTGCCTCTCAATGATACTACATATTGTATCTATATTAAAAAAACAAAATTAAAAATTTTGATAAAACCCACGACGGTTTAATTGTAATTGTAAAAGGATAAAATAACTATAAATCCCCCGCCTAAAAGAATATATGTAACGAGATGATAGGGACGACTTCGTCGGGGCTGCCATTACTTTAAGTTTGCAAAAACCTTCTCATAGGTTTTCTTGCTTTTAAAACAGGTTTGGCAAAAAAATTAAACATTAATATGGATTTACAGTTTTGATAACTGGTATTTTAAAGACTTTAAAACGAAATCTATACTGATAGCTACTATATTTAAAATAGAGGTTGCAACTGGCAGCCCCCGACGAAGTCGTCCCCATCATCTCGTTACATATATTCTTTTAGGCGGGGGATTTCTAGTTATTTTATCCTTTTTCAATTACAATTAAACCGTCGTGGGTTTTTTCAAAATTTTTAATTTTGCTTTTTATTTTAAACTTTTTAAAGTGAATAGATACACATTATATATTATTACATAATATCGAAATACTTTATATTAATGTTCATGCAAACCCAAAAGAAATTATAAATCCAATGCTTTCTGGTTATCAAATGCTTATTGCAGCGCCTGGGAGATTGTCACCGTAACATTTTCACGAAACTTAAGTCTAACCAAATCAGTGAAAATCACAAAACCCACTAGTAGTTTTGAATTTGAACAAACTAATATATACTGGAGCGCCCCGTGGTAGTTCGTGATATGGCATATAAAAACACGCAGCAATTAAACTAGAACCTATCACAGAAAACCGCTAAATAGGTCGGTAAAAATCTAAATAGGTTTCACACAAAAAATACGAGCAAATGCTTACTGCAGCGCCCCCTGGTGAGGTGTCATCTAGACACATACGAGAACACGCGCTAATTAAGCCTGATCCTATCTTTGATAACTGCATCCAAATCGGACTTGTAGTTTTAGCTTTGCATAATTAAATGTTTAATGCAGCGCCCCCTGGTGAGTTCTTGACGTGAAAAAAAACCTAAAAACTTACACCAAGTAAAGGCAACTCTAATATTAAAAACTCTGCCCAATCGGACTAGTAGTTATGGTTTTGCATTAAATATTACAAACAAATGTTTACTGCAGCGCCCTCTGGTGAGTTAACACGATAAAACATATCCAAGAACATGCACTAATTAAACTTGAACTTATCATTGAAACTGCATCCAAAACAAATTCGTCATTTTATCTTTGCACAAACAATATTTTACTGCAGCGCCCCCTGGTGACAAGTCACCGTAATATAGGGGAGAGTTGCGATCATTGGACCGGCTCTTTCATTGGACCACCTAATTATTTCGAAAACTATGATTGTCACAAGGAGTTTAAAGCGTTGCTTGGCAACAGTGCCGCGCCCGATATCCCCCTACCAAACCTCAGTTTGCTCGCAACGCGTTGCAAGTAGTGAAGTATGCACCTGTGTTAGCGGAGACCGTGATATAAAAATCGAGTCATCTACAAACTGATGTAAGTAGTATTGTAATAATTCTTTTTGTATTATTAAAGTAAATCAGAATAGTAAATATATCTACGCTTACAGAGAGTATAAAATTTTAAAATAATTTTGCACGTTATTTGATTTCCGCTTTCATTCTGTTACCTGTACCTTGTTGCCATCAATGGACCACAATGGTGTCGCCATCATTGGACTGGTCCAATCAAAGAAACTTAGAAGTCATTCACTTATTTTCACTTAGTATAATACTAACAAATAATTTTATCTGTTTGACTATTATAATATATGTTTAACTATTATAATATAATTGATATTGCAAATGTAATATTAAAGTTAATAAACAAAGTTATACGACTGTTTCTTTTTATATATGTATACATATACATACATACCTTTTTACTGTAACTACATTTTATTTCTATGTTACAGAATGTCAACAGAGAAAAACAAAAGAAAATATTGTTCTTGGAATGAAACAAGCATGAAACTTGCTATAGAATTTTTGAGAAAAAAAATATCGGATTAAATGAAGCAAGTCGAATCTATGGCGTTCCAAAAGCCACATTAAAAAGAACCAATAAATAATAAATTTATATTAAAATTATGCAATCATTTATGATTATTATGTTTCTCTTTGGAATTCTCGGGTTCATAGGAACCCGGTCCTTTGGAAGGCTTGCGTGGGGACACAGGTTCAACACGTAGAGGCCCCTTAGAGAATAATAAAATGTTTTACTGTGACGCATCAGCCGGGATCCATCTCTGAGTAACTACAGTAAATTGCCCAAAGATGGTCACCGCCTAATGCGTAGGAACTATAGATAATATGTAAAACTAATATGGGGCTATGGAATGGAGTTTGGATGGACTGGGTACTGGGCTATTGAGTGAGACTACCGGACGTCCGCCATTTCAACAGTCTCAAATTGAGTGGTTGACGGATGGTGACTCGCACTCGCCTCCCACTAGGTGGGCCCCCACAAAGCGGCGTAATGCCTCGGGCGCAACATCGGCGTGGTCGGCTAAGGGTGTAGAGAGGTGTGCACCGGTTTCACCATCACGAGCAAGCTCGAGAGCGGGTTTCCCCGCTATTACGCAGATTGAGCACTTCCACCCTTCCGAGCATATAGCTCTTGCGCTCCACTCTGCCAGCCAACGAAGGCAAGCCAGAGGCGGGGGATAAATATCAATTCCCCTCTGGATGTCTCAGGTCCGTGGGGTCGCCACTCCCCAACAGCTCGCCACAAGCTGCCCTGCGGGTTGATTATTATTATTATTATAAAAACTTTTGAATAAATTACTTTGTGTTCATTTGAGTCACCTTAATTGAACCGATACTACTTACTCTACTAAGTCCAATCATGGCAACTTAGTGGTCCATTCAAGGTAACGGTGGTCCAATGAAAGCAACTTTTCATTGAACAGTTTCTTTACTATACCTTTAAAACATCGCAACTATCATCATTAATAATTTATATATCATTAATTTACATAAATAGCTTTACTGTCCAACAATTGGTTTTTATTTATCGGTGATATTGCATGAGATATAATGCGATAAAGTTAAGTGGTCCAATCATAGCAACTCTCCCCTAAATCACAATACATGCTCTAAGTAAAGCGGAATCTAATACTGAAAACTCTTGACAATCGTACTAGTCGTTTTGGTTTTACACAAAAAAATAGAAGCAGCTACTTACTGCAGCGCCCCCTAGAGAGTTGACACATACATGAAAATATGCGCTAAGTAAACATACATGACACATATATGAATATATGCACTAAGTAAACTTGAATCTATCATTGAAAACTGAATTCAAATCGGACTCGTAGTTTTAGTTTTATACAAACAAATGTACTTACTGCAGCGCCCCCTGGTAAGTGGTCACCGTAACGTATATATGAAAAGAAGCACCAATTAAACCTGAATCTATCGTTGAAAGTTTCATCTAATTCGGACTAGTAGTTTTTGCTCTGCATAAACAAATGTTTACTGCAGCGCCCCCTGGTGAATTTTCATTGTAACAAAAAAACAAAAATCTTAAAATATGCATGAAGCAACGTTGAATCTAATTCTGAAAACTCTAGCCAATCGGATAAGTTATTTCGGTTTTAGACAAATAAATACAAGAAAAATTTTGGTTTAACACAAATAAATACAAGCATATGCTTACTACAGCGCCCCCTGATGAGTGGTCACCATAACATATATATGAAAAGACGCACCAATTAAGCCTGAACCTACCTTTGAAGGTTACATCTAAATTAGACTAGTAGTTTTTGATTTGCATAAACAAATGTTTACTGCAGCGCCCCCTAGTGAGTTTTCCCCGTAACAAAAAAAGAAAAATCTTAAAATATGCATCAAGCAAAGCTGAATCTTTTTCCGAAAACTCTTTTCAATCGGATCAGTAGTTTCGGTTTTAGATAAATAAATACAAAAAAAGTACAAACAAATGCTTACTGCAGCGCCCCCTGGTGGTTTGACACGATAAAACATATCCAAGAACATCCACCAATTATACAGTCGCCGTTCCGTCGCGGGTAAAAAAAAACAGTTTCACTCATGTTCCCGCATATTCAGTGATAGTCTAGTGTCAAGACTCTCCTATTTTTACTTTCCGCCCAAAATTGAGACATTATATATATTAATTATATATTGAAGCTTTTTATTCATAAAACTTTAGATCGCATTAGACTTTTCTCTCGTGGGTTCGATTCCCACGCGAGGAGTGGAAATATTTAATATTACCATTTTTTTCGTTCTGGTGCCGAGGTAAAGCGCGGCGTTAATTTCCGCCACTTAACACGCAATGCCTCCGAATTCGGCGGAAAGTGGGGAACGGAGTGTTTAACACTAGGTTCCCTCTGCCTACCCTGCTGTGGCGGGATACTGAAGCGTGAAGCTAAAAAAATAATAATAAATAAATAAATAAAACAGGATGAACAAGCGGCGCAGTTAATAAGTATTTAATTGCAAGTCTGATCATTGCACACGTTGTTATGAGTTCGATTCCACTCGAAGGAATATATTGATTTTTAACTACTTCTGTTTCTGTGGTTTATTGAGATTCAATGCAGCGTTAAGTTTCGCATCTCAACCCGCAATGTTTCTAAAACGGATTCAAAGTAAAGAACGGAGTGTTTTAACACTATTTTTTAAGTATATTTTGAAAGTGATTCTACTACACTGAAGATCTTATTGATCACCGGGTCATATCCTACTCTTACTTATAGTTATTTATGAAACAGTTGTTCTTGTTAGAGTACATTGTTAGCTAAAACTTGAATAATAAAAGTATTACTCGTGTAATATAAGTATTTACTTTTTATATGAATTCAAGCGTTTTCTAAAAATCAATTATTCTCAACTGACCAATAGAATAATATAAAATAAAATAATATAGATATTTAGTAGTTAACAAAAGCTATAATCAAAACACATCTATTACAAATCAAAAGGTTGTTGTAAAACAAAGCGCGCTGATTGATCAACCGCCTGAATATTTTAGATCGACGGAAATTCATTTTTCACATTTATCGCGCATTTCATTAAAGTTTCACAAATGCGTTATGGGTTCGTATTTAAATTAAACAGCGCAGACTTTAGACATTCATGAATAGTGCAAATGCAAAAAAAAATTATATTTTTTTTAGCTCTCTGCCTTTCTCACTTAGCAGAGTAGTCACAGTGAATCTAGTGTCAAGTCCCTCCATTTTACATTTTTTTTGTATAACCATTACCCCAGCTGGGAATTGAACCCATTGCCAATAACTTTTATAGTTAGACGCTGCCCCTTGGCGCTACAATAATCTCTGTGAATATCTATATCATAATATTTTAACATGTTATTCGATGGTCTGTAATACTCAACAAGGAATCTTAACTTTCCCCAGTGGGATTATATAAGAACCCACAACCATCGTGTTTACAATCAGACAATACTTCCCTGCGTCATGACAGACTCATAAACACGAAAGTGACTGAATTGTTTAAAATACGAAAAAAAATATTTTTCATTTTTTCAATATTATTTTTATTCAAACTTTTAAATGAATTTGGAGTCACGGGGACGAAAATATGAAAACGGAGTGTCTTATTTATAATTTACTTTCTAACAACATATACAAGGCACTATAACAAATTTATAAACTATTAAAGTTTTTAATTGTAAAACTTAAGTTTACTCTGCCCTACAACAGCATATAGTGGATCGATCTACTCCATATACATACATACATACATACATACATGTATGTATGTACGTACTACACGAGTACGTTATTAATGTATACGCCCGTGTCTCTGTCACGTGATATCTCTGTAGGCCACTGCATTCAAAATCATACAAGCTTTATCATGTTGATAAATTATCTTAGAATAACAGATATATATGTGAAAAATTGAATAATATTGTAAATAATGTTGATAAAACCTCTATTGTAGCTCAGTTGGAAATAGTTTGCTTAAAACGATGGTTCTGGGTTTGTTTTAATGCTTATAAATGTATATTTTATTTATTCCGGTCTTCTTAGACATTTTGTATCGTTGCTTTTCGACTAACCTCTTTTAATCCTATAGCTTGTTGAATAACATACTGTATCAAGATAAGCAATAAAAGTATTTCATTTCCGTATTGTGTAGTAATATAAAGGTAGTAGGTATATAATTGCTTCTTGGAAAAACTATATATTGCAATACAAGCTATTTAATTGGGGCTAGATAACCTAATATTCAATATATTAACAATGTAACTTAATAAATAAAGTGTCAATTTGAGTTCCGCCACTTAACACGCAGTGTTTCGGAGTGAAAAATTGAGAACGGAATATCTTTACACTAAGTTCTCTCAGAATAGCTTACAATGTCAAAAAAATGCTACTTATTAATTATCAAATCACATTTTTGTGCCAATTAAGCCGATGTTTTTTTCATTCTATTGTATCCATTGAAACAATCAAAACGCACAGTAACGTAGAGGCATAGCGCGCCTGCAGCGGGGTGTACGTCAGCTGGCACTGACAAATTTATGGCCTGCATCGGATCTACCTCCGTCATTTATTGCGGGCTAATTGAGGCTGGAAACTTTATTTTTAGCTATTTTAGATGATTTTTCATGATTTATTGTTTATATTTAAGTGTAAGTATTTGATTCTGATAAATGTTTCCTTGAGATGAATGACTTTTTATATACGCATATAGTGGTGTGTATCTGTATGTATATATATACTTCTTATTGTTTTTTACAGCTAGACATTTTTTACCACACAATATTTTAGCTATAATGTCAGAGTGGCATTAGTGTTGAGACACTTCTAGTCATTGCGTGTTCAAATTTGGAATTCAATGCTGCGCTTTGTTTTAAGAACAAGTGAGAACAACACAGTGAAAAAAACGAAAATAATTTATATACAATAATTCCCTAAAGAAGGACTCGAACCAACGACCTATTACACTCCTGCAACTAGACTTGAAGCTGCTCACTTCGCTACAATAGCCTCTTTTTTATTATAAAATCAATATTGCGTCAAATGGGAATTAAATAGCTATCCTATATATAATGAAATGAATCAATTGCAAGTTGAGAACAGATAGTTTTATTTTTTTAATGTAATTATAGTATTTTCGAAAGAAACTATGTTTAACCGGATTAATCGCGTATATTTTTGGTATTCGAAAATACATTTTTAGAAACCCGACGTTTCGAACACTTTACAGTAGCCCGTGGTCACAGGTAGTTAAAATAGTTTAATTTCAAAATATGTAGTAATCGCGGAAACAAAAGATCATATTATGTAATTATAGTATACTATAACTAAATGGCGTTAGTACAGTGTATTATTGTAGCATATTATATGCAAACATAAAAACTATAAAACTATAAATAAACTTTATATTTATAGGATAAAAGTCATATTATGTACTAAGTAATATTAGATTACGCATTATATGTTATATTTATATAATGTAATCAAGAGCGGTCTGTCGTTTAACCCGACATTAGCAGACATGCGTGAAAATGTCAGTTACCAAATTTCAGGTGTGACCAGACAGGGCAAATTGGGGATAACTCTATTGCGTGCGGGGATCGTATGAAAACGTGATTAAAATCAGTGTAGGCACAGTTTATCACAAGTTGACGCTCTTTTTAAAGTAAATTAATAAAATATTTAGAGATACTAAAAAGCAAGTAGTTTTCTGAAAGAACGTAGTTATAATATTTTGGTTTTTGCTATTCGTTCACTTTGGGAAAATAATTATTTAGAATTTAAATAATTACACTACTATTTATAAAAATAGCTTCACGCTATATCCCGCACACAGCAGGGTAGACAGAGGGAACCTAGTGTTAAGACACTCCGTTCCCCACTTTCCGCCGAATTCGGAGGCTTGCGTGTTAAGTGGCGGAACTTAACGCCGCGCTTTACCTTGACACCAGAGCGAAGAAAATGGAAATATAATTTCCACTCCTCGAGTGGGAATCGAACCCACAACCAGTCGTTTACAGTCACACTCTTGTGCCACTGGACCACGACTGGCCACTTGTGCCACTACTATTTATAATTACAGTATTAATACGTAATATATAATCATGTTTAATAATTATTGTATACATACATATAATAAATGTCCATACGTGTATTGCAGCAATGCAACCGAATAAAATGGTGTTTTAATTGTATATCTATATTTCAAACAACTATACATATAAAGGATATTGATCGTATACTTCAATAAGTAAATTTTATTTAGTAAGGAATTATGCATTTTATGCTCTGATGCACTCATCGTGCTATATCCCGCACACGGCAGGGTAGGCAGAGGAAACCTAGTGTTAAGACACTCCGTTCCTTATTATTAGAAGGAAGAGTTACCAATTTGTTTTTTCTTACACTACGTATTGTTATTTTATAAAAAGCTTCACCTAAAGAAAAGTGCAGAATAAAGAGACAGAAATATATATTAAAGACGCACAGATAAGAAGATTATACAATCCACGCTTTACTAAACGATCGTAATTATAGTACCCTAGTAATTAAAATTTAATGCCTTATGTTCCGTAGTATAAAGAGGCAGTTGAGTGAAGGGAGCTTTAACAAAGTAGGTAAAAAGCTTAAAAAAACAACGCAGTTCCACGGAGCTTCAGTAACAAAGTCAATTAAGAGCGATTTCTACATCACGTGTCGGTACTTTAGAAGTACTTAAATCGTTCTTTAAAAGCTAATATTAAGTTGTAGAGATATGTAGATGTGTAGTCTTATGTTTTTAAAAATATACGAGTATTATAATATCATTAAAAGTTAAAAGAAAATCTTGGGTTTAAATTTTGCTTTATTGCTTTATTTATTTGCTTTATTGTATTGGTTGTGTTAATATTACAAATTTATTTAGGTTAGGTTATTTATGAAACCTGAATACTCTGCTCAAATATGTATAAGTATAGATGATAAATTAAACTAGCATAGAACATGGCATTTAACAAATTAGACAAGGAAGAATGAAATGTCGCCATAGTATTTTATTTTATAGCAACTATAAATAATTTATTTTAGCATCTTTATATGTGTAATCATGAAAATTATTGTACAAATATATTACACTATATAAACATTATAATCAATTTAATATCAGTAGCCGGGGCCAGTCGTGGCGCAGTGGCACGAACGTGCGACTGTAAACGACTGGTTGTGAGTTCGATTCCAAATCGAGGACTGGAGATATTTAATATTTCCATTTTCCTTCGCTCTGGTATCAAAGAGGCAAAACGCGGCGTTAAGTTCCATTATTTAACATGCAATGCCGGTGCGTGGGGAACGGATTGTCTTAACACTAGGTTCCCTCTGCCTACCCTGCTGTGTGCAGGATATAGCGTGAACTTAAAACAAATATCAGTAGCATGTTTTTCATTTTATGCACAATTTTCTATATTGTACAACACTTCGCTCATAAGTACTGCTTAGGAGTATTTCTATCTGGTAGGTAGTTCAATATTAATCAGTCAATATTCTTAAATTTTAAGTAGCTGCTAAACCACGCATCGGTAACGTCAGGAACATGTTCACGAATTAATGTAATCTTCGCGATACAAATATATTCCTCCTTTGCATCCATAGGATATTCATCCTTATACACTTCTAATTAGAGGTTGTATTCCTCTAATCTTATGGTAAGATGTTCCTCTCCCGTGGTTAGTCCCATCGAACGTCGGCATTCAAACAAACGTTCAAAGCATTGAGTTGCAAAGTGGTTTCCAATAATTTTGAGTAGAATCCTCGGCGATGGGAATTACTCAGAGACAAAGGTTTATTACGTGTTTTAGATGTACGAGTATGATGACATAAAGGGTGGAAGTTTTGTAACAGATAGAAGTTTTAAATTATTTTTTATATATTATTATTTTATAATTATGTCGTATTTATAGAAGGAATTTAATCAATCTATAAAAAATTACACACAACAGAATTTTAACCCGTGCCTTTTCTTGAAAGCTTCTTGGAAAGGTGGGTTCAAATCCTGCTGTACCCAATTTTTTAAATAGTTTCTAAAAATGTTTTTAATTGCCTAAATGTTTGAACAACACTTTAAAATATAGACTATATTTACTAGATTTTATCATCAACATTAATATGAAATATTTTTTTCTTGGTGTGTGGAGGTGTTGCTATCAATTTATTATAACAAGCTCTGATTTGGTTATAGCTTAATGCAACTCCTGCTTTGTAAATAAGATATATTTACAAAGCAAAGCAGTCAGAGAAACCTTATTGTTTAGACACTCCGTTCTCCACTTCCTTCGCTTCACATTCACTCGCGTTAAGTAGCTTTACCAGATTAGTAGTAGTTTGACCAGATAAATATTACAAAACTTGGTTTTATTTCTGTTTTGAAAAATTATTCCAAAGTAGTATTCGAAGCAAAACAAAAGCTAAAAGTATGTATTGAAACATATTACCAGTAATTTGTGATGTAAATCCAAAGACTGCAGCAGTAGGGTGTACTGTGTACTGTACGGTATGATGCCGGCTGGTTGTCCCGACGCCGGGCCTCGGGGAGTTCGGAATCTAATTGTGGGAGCCTCAGGCGTAGCGCACAAGTGTGTGGAGCGTGTGGTATAAGCCAGAGACTTTTGTTATAAAAAACAGCTTCACGCTTTATCTCGCATAGCGGGGTAATCAAAGAGAAACTAGTGTTAACCTGTATGACTCTCCATCCTGCAATTTCCGCTAGAAATCGAGACTTTGCGTGTTGAGTGACAGAACTCAACGCCACGCTTTTTTTTGAGGAATAGACCGAATAAATGAAATTTTAAATATACTCCGAGTGGGAATCGACGGCTGTCCCTGTCCAACTGCGCCACGACGACCTCTTTATTATAACAGCGTTTTTTTTTGTTTTAGCACCGTAAGCAAAGATATTAGTGGTAAATCATTTCGTTCGTAATATTCTCTCTTATTTAAAAGGCATACGTTGGCGTGTTTCATCTCAAAAGATTGGTAATTAATGATTACATCAAATGGAACTTAAACTTGTAAAAATCACTTTAAGTTAAATGTTTCTCAATCAGCTACGATATTCTCTTATACATTACTAGCAGCCCGCTCGCGGCTTCGCCGCGTAAACTATTTCGTTATATAGCAACAATGGGGGGCGCATTTTTAAAAAATGAAGTAGCCTACGTTTAAGCTTAGATTATCAACTATATTTATGCGAAAATTCATTACAATCGGTCAAGCGGTTTTGATTTTTCATATAAACTTTCATCCCTTATTTCAACCCTTTAGAAGCTGATTTTTGAAAAAATAAGTAGCCTATGTTAGACCCAGTCACTTTTACTACTTTCATTCTAAATTTCATCCAAATCGGACCGGTAGATTAGCCGTGAAAGCGTGACAGACAAACACACAGACTTTCGCATTTATAATATAAGTATGGATGTGTGGAACTTTTTTTAGGAATATTAATAAAAATTGTGGACTTCATGATATATTGACATCCGATGCATAGAGTGTTGAGTATTGGAACTCAACGCCGCGTTTTGTCTCATTCCCAGAACGAAGAAATGCACTGCGCGACTAGGCCTTCAATCCCTAGCATTAACTCCAAATAATTTTCATATTTGAAGCAGTAATCTAATTTTATTCAGATTTGAAGACATTTTACATAACTTTATATGAAACGAAGCTGCAGTTTAAAGATAACGCGCTTCTCTCATAGCTTGCGGTCGCAAAGCGGATTAAACATAAAGCAACATACACAAGACAGTGGGTGCGGTATTTATTATCTGGCGACTCATTTTTAAGCCTCAGAAAGTTAGCCTTCTGGAATTTAATTAAACATTCTTTTATTTCCTTACTATTAGTTAGAGAAGCGTAAAAGAATTTAATAGTGGTTTTTGATATGTTGTAGACGTTGTTTTTATTTTATTAATAAACTTAAAATATAATAAAACATGTATTTTTTAATATATGTATATTTTTAATATGTATGTACTGTTAATAGAGGCCAGTTGTGGCACAGGGGCACAAAGTGTGGCTGTAGAAGCGAATAGTTCGATTTCCACTCCTCGGAAATATCTAATATGCCATTTCCTTCGCTTTGATATCGAGGTAATGTGTTGCGTTAAGGTCTACCATTTCATAAGCAATGCCTCCAGAATTCGGTCGAAAGTGAAGAATGAAGTATATTAACAATATGTTCCCTCTGCCTACCCTGCTGTGTGCGGAACACAGCGTGAAGCTAAAAAAAGTATAACGTTTACTTTAGCATAATGATGATGTGTGTGCAAATGATTTCATTTGTTATATAACGTCAGTCCCCACTATATATATATACTTTTACTTAATTAAAAATGCTGAATGATGAAAAAAAAATTATTAAAAATGTAGTAATAGGTTACCATGGTAGCACTTCATTTTCCATATGCGGGCGGAACCTGTATCATTTACATTGCATATTAAGTGTCGGAGCTCAACGCTAAACGTTGTCTAGTCTTTAGAGTGAAGACATGAAAATAATCTAAATACTATAGTGGTAACCATCAACCAATCGTCTAATAAAAGCCACAACTATCTCGTATACAGTCTGACTCTGTCATACTTCGCTCATTAATACTCATCAATTTTTAACATAACGTTTAACAAAAATAAATAAAAATTAAAATTAAAAATAAAAATAAAAAAGCCTTTTAATTTCCTGTAAACTTACATATGATATACACACTTACAAATATATACAGTCACTAACAAATCATACATATGTAAACTAACTATATTTACAGTTTAAGTGATTATTATATAATCTGTATTACAATTAAATATTTTAGATGTTTTAAGTGGGTAAGTAAATTATTTAATAAAATTTAGCTTTAACTTTTAGTGCCCTTTAACTAAATAGCAATACACTTAATTTTTTTCAAAGTTTTAAGTATATAATCTTGTGTAGGATTTAAATCTTATTTTTAATTTAGTTTAACTATATGATTTTTAACATAACGTTTAACAAAAAGTAAATATATTTGTTTTATATATTTTATACCAGGTTCTGGTAAAAAGTAAATTTATTTTTAAAACTTTTAACAAAAGCTTAGATAAATTTTAACTTATATAAGACAATAAAAAGCTATTTTCGAGATAGAAACTCTAAACTTAATTGTAATTTACTAGTCTACTTCCAGTTTAAGACTGACTCTGGAAGTCTTAGGACAAATGTTTGGACTGAGCAAGCCACTACGAACTCTAATACATACTGAAGTTGTCTCGCAGTGCGCAGTGCACAGTGCATGGTCGAACAACGTTACTAAAACAATGTATGAGTTCTACAAACAAGTCCCGGAATAGCAGTGGTTTAGTTTAAATATAAATGTGTGTACTTCGTAATTAGGATTCTTAAATATCTATGTATTAATAAATGTTTCAATAGGTAGAATAATTACAGGCATTGCGTAAAAACTTTATTTTAATAATTCTTACTTATATTATAAATGCGATAATCTGTCTGCTTGTCTGTCACGCTTTAATGGCTAAACTATCGATTTGGATGAAATTTAAAATTAAAGTAGTAAGACATCCAGGGTCAAACATAGGCTACTTATTTAAAATGTTAAATAAAGTGATGAAATTTTGAAACGATTGTAATGAATTTTGGCGAAAATGTAATTAGTAATCAAATGTCAAACATAGGCTACTATATTTTTTAATAATCAACCTTTGAAGGTTGTAATATAATGAAACAGTCACGTAGTTCACGCGGCGAGGCCGCGACCGGGCCGCTAGTAAACTATAAATTAATAATAATAATTAAGAAATACTAAAAACTGTAATTCTAAGCCAGAATTAAATAAATCAGTACATATAAAGTTTAACATTTAATCGATGGTCATTGTGATGCAATGGGACTGCATCTGACTGTAATTGCGATTGATTTCGGTTTCGATTCCCACAAACACAAAGCGCAGTGTTAAGTTCCACCAATAAACAATATCTCGATTACAGGCAGAACGCGGAGAACAGAATATCTTTACAATAGACTAGACTAAGCTCTCTGAATATCCTGCTATGTAGAAAACTACTTAAACTAAAAAAAAAACATATGAATAGTTCTATGATTTTTTCGAAATATTCGGTTAACATCTATTCCAAGAAAGTATTATCTTATGTTATAGTTTTGGTAAAAGTTCTGCTGAGCTGAGGCCATGCATTATGCATACTGCTACACTCTGACATGTTATCTATTGAATAAGCCTGGAAGTACACACATCTCTTGTTTTTGTTTAAACTTGCTATGAATATAAGCTTATATGAGAATGAATATAACCTTTAGCGAAAAACTGCATAGTAAAAGGCAAAAACTAAACATTGACAAATGAAGTTTTAAAAATAACATATCCATAACATTAGCTTCTTGCTAATCAATATAGTTGAAAATGCATCTTTGCATCAAGAGAATGCTTTTTTTTTCCTATATAGAAATCTAGTGCCAGTTGAGGCCAGTCGTGGCGCAGTGGCACACGTGGGACTAAACTAAACGTCTGATTGTGGGTTCGATCCCCACTCGAGGAGTAGAAATATTAAATATTTCCATTTTCTTTGGTCTGGTGTTAAGTTCCGTCACTTAACACGCAATGCCTCCGAATTCGGCGGATAGTGGGGAACGGAGTGTTTTAACTCTAGGTTCCCTCTGACTACCTTGCTGTGTGCCGGATACAGCGTGAAGCTAAAAAAAATTAAAATCCACTAAAATACATGAAAACAACAAAACATTAAAGTATATTTAAATACGAATTTAATTTCAGCTATTTTGTCCCCGTACAGTGCATACGCTTAATTCTATAGTAATTAGAGCGCGGCGCACAAAGCGACCATTTCCAATTAAGTTAAAATTAAAATGAAATCTATTCAGTATTCGTACTCCGATAACCAAAGCTCATAATCGGCTTCCATCATAACAATGTGAAATAGATTTGTGAAAATATCATTGTTATTATTTATATTGTGTATAATAGCAAATATGAGGGCATTGTGGTGCAGTGGCAGCGTTTAATTGCGATTGGTTGTGGGTTTGTTCCTCATTCGGAAAATTGATCATAACATAATTATTCTTAATTCTCCGCTTCAGCGAAGACATTCAACACGCAATGTTTCGAACTCGGACGGAGAGTGAAGAACTGAATGTCGTGACCCTGGTTTGTTATTCAAATAAATTTTTACAAGCACTTTTGAATCGTCGAATGAACATTATCCTACCACCAGCTTGGAAGGCAGTTCTGTTGAGAAAGCCGGAGAGAAACTCAACAGTTGCTCTTTTCAAATTCTCTTCTCTAGTTAAATAATAGTCTCTTCTCTAGTTAAAAATAAGTATCAAAATTTTGAATTAGCTAATAAAATCCTGAATTAGCTGGCTTCAAGCCATAAAGCAACCAATTTTATTAAATACTAGCGACCCAGCCGCGGCTTCGCCTGCATAAACTACACTACTATATCTATTACGTATCTACAGCTACCCATATTCACGTTTAAATAACAAACTTTATTTTTGAGCCTAAGAAGAATCTCATCTTTTCTTATGAATTTACATACCAAAAAATTATTTCAATGGCACATTTGAAGAAACTCTACAGAAAATTTCATGCCTGAGGTGTATTGTAATTTTGCAATCATTAAAGATAATAAATAACCTTTAATTAATAAATAATTTTTCATGACTTATTCAAAGCAAGACAGACCACGACCTAACGAAAGTTAAACGAAAGACCTAAAGTTCTTCAGGAAGTATGATGTACTGCGCATAATATTAAAAGTAAAATGTCTATTATAAAGAAACTTTTTTTCACAAATATTACCATTTTTAACGATATAAAAGTATTAATTTCAATTTAGCGTTACGGGAAAAGTTAAAATGTGACATGACAGTGACATGACAATGCTGCCATTATAAAAAAATAAAAAGTTATATAGATATGAAATATATGCATATTTATTTTGTACTTCTTAGTTTTATAATTATTATATTAGTAAATGAAATTAGAAGTATTTTAGCTTCACTTGTAAAATAATTAACACAATTTGACTATGTCAGCTTTTTTTTAATTTTTGCCGAAACTGTATTGAATACCAGGATAAAAACTATCCCATATAATGCCCTAGCCTCTAAGCTAATTCCATGCAAAAAATCATTTATTTCTATTCAGTAAGTATCAGTGTATGAAGAAAATACTTATATCGGTTTTTTATTTTTTCCAAAAAAACTACATCGAATACCGGGATAAAAACTATCCTATATGTACCTTTGGACTATAAGCTATCACCATACTAAAATTCATTCATTTCTATCCAGTAGTTTTTGCGTGATTGACGAACAAATTAACAGACAGACAGACAGACAGACAGACAGACAGAAAGACAGACAGACAGACAGACAAAAATTCTACTGAGTGGATTTTTGGCCTCTGTTATCGATATATTAACGCACCCAATTAAAATTTTTCTGAAATTTTTCATGTACAGAATTGACTTTTCTACTCTTTTATTATATACTAGCGACCCGCTCGCGGCTTCGCCACGTGAACTACCACTTTCATCCTCTATTGCCTATTTGGGATTGCTTTTTTTTTATAAAAGGAGGGTAGTCAAATATTGACTATCGTCACTAATTATGTTCATGAGAAAATCATCGATACATTTAGTGCAATGTCTATATTATTTGATAACATATAGCGATAACTGTTCAAGTAAGAAAACGTACGAAATCTGCTATCATATGATAGTAGATATGTACCATCAGTACCATATGTACCATCAGTACCATATGTACCATCTAGTATATTGTATTATAAACCGGTCATAATATCTTAAATAAACTTTACGCTTTTTATTTTACAATTGTGTTACTTATTGATATTAAAAAATAGCTTTACATGCAAATAATCAATGCAATTTGACTTTGCCAGTTTTTTACTTTTCTGCGGGAACTGTTTTGAATACCAGGGTAATTTTTAAAAAAAGAGAGATAGCCTATGTTTGACCTTGCCTCATTAAATATTTTCCTGAGAAAATTCATTAATTTCAGTCAAGGAGTTTAGATCTTTCATTCTCACTATATACTAAACATACATAAGTTTCATCCACTGTTTCAACCTCCTAGGGTTTGATTTTTTATAAAGTAGCCTATATGACCCTGCATCTTCAACAATCTTCTTTACGAATTCCCATCAAAACATAACAAATAGAAGAGATACAGATTTTTGCATTTTTATAATAATAATTTTAATGAGTGCGGATATGTCTAATACAATGTCAACTATATAATAACAAATGGCGCTACCCGTTGCAGAAAACGTAGTGACATCTGTTGTCATATAGATTATATAAATATATAGATTATATAAAGTTTTATAGACCGATCAAATGTATATTTAATAAATGTTATGCATATTTTATTTTATAATTATTTTAATTAGTGATATTGAAACAAATTTAGCTTCACTCGTGAACTATCGACATAATTTGAATGTTTTTTTTTTAATTTTATTTTTCTGCGGGAGTTGTGTTGAATACCGGGATGAAAACTATCCCATATGTTGCTCTAACCTCTAAGCTAACTCCATACAAAAATTCATTAATTTCTACCCGGTAGATACCGATATACAAATGATTTACTTATATCGGTTTTTTATTTTTTCCAAAAAAAATACATAGGATACCGGGATAAAAACTATCCTATATGTACCTTTGGACTATAAGCTATCACCATACTAAAATTCATTCATTTCTATCCAGTAGTTTTTGCGTGATTGACGAACAAATAAACAGACAGACAGACAGACAGACAGACAGACAAAAATTCTACTGAGTGGATTTTTGGCCTCTGTTATCAATATATTAACGCACCCAATTAAAATTTTTCTGAAATTTTTCATGTACAGAATTGACTTTTCTACTCTTTTATTATATATAGAGATAGAGATAGAGATATAGATATAGAGATAGAGAAGATAGAGAAGAGATTATAGCACCACTAGACAGACATTAGTGGTAAATCAAGTCTTATTTAAAAGGCATACGTTGGCGTGTTTCATCTCAAAAGATTGGTAAAATATTTTTAATGATTACATCAAATGGAACTTAAACCTGTAAAAATCATTTTAAGTTAAATGTTTCTCAATCAGCTACGATATTCTCTTATACATTATGTATGGATTTTTTTTTAGGAATATTAATAAAAATTGTGGACTTCATGATATATTGATATTACGTAATCACCTGAATCCGATGCATAGAGTGTTGAGTATTGGAACTCAACGCCGCGTTTTGTCTTATTCCCAGAACGAAGAAATGCACTGCGCGACTAGGAATCCCTGGCATTAACTCGAAATAATTTTCATATTTGAAGCTTTCTAATTTTATTCAGATTTGAAGACATTTTACATAACTTTATATGAAACGAAGCTGCAGTTTAAAGATAACGCGCTTCTCTCATAGCTTGCGGTCGCAAAGCGGATTAAACATAAAGCAACATACACAAGACAGTGGGTGCGGTATTTATTATCTGGCGACTCATTTTTAAGCCTCAGAAAGTTAGCCTTCTGGAATTTAATTAAACATTCTTTTATTTCCTTACTATTAGTTAGAGAAGCGTAAAAGAATTTAATAGTGGTTTTTGATATGTTGTAGACGTTGTTTTTATTTTATAAACTTAAAATATAATAAAACATGTATTTTTTAATATATGAATATTTTTAATATGTATGCAATGTTAATAGAAGCCAGTTGTGGCACAGGGTCACAAAGTGTGACTGTAGAAGCGACTGGTTCGAATTCCACGGAAATATTTATTATTTCATTTCCTTCGCTCTGATATCGAGGTAAAGGGTGGCGTTAAGGTCCACCATTTCATAAGCAATGCCTCCAGAATTCGGTCGAAAGTGAAGAATGATGTATATTAACAATATGTTTCCTCTGCCTATATATATATATATATATATATATATATATATATATATATATATATATATATATATATATATATATATATATATATATATATATATATATATATATACTTTTACTTAATTAAAAATGTTGAATGATGAAAAAAAAAATTAAAAACGTAGTAATATTTCACCATGGTAGCACCTATATCCTTTACATTGCATATTAAGTGTCGGTACTCAACGCTAAGCGTTGTCTAGTCTTTAGAGTTAAGAAATGAAAATAATCTAAATACAAAAGTGGGTTCTCACTTTCCAACCAACCAACCGTCTAATGAAAGCTGCAACTATTTCGTGTACAGTCTGACGCTGTCATACTTCCCTCATTAATACTCATCAATTTTTAATATTACGTTTACCAAAAAATACCGTTTTTTTTTTACGTTTACCAAAAACTTATATTTGTTTTATGAATTTTATACCAGTTACTGGTAAAAATTACATTTATTTTTAAAACTTTTAACAAAAGCTTAGATTACTTTTAACTTATATAAGACAATAAAAAGCTATTTTAGAGATAGAAACTCTAAACTTAATTGTAATTTACTAGTCTACTTCCTGTTTAAGACTGACTCTGGAAGTCTTAGGACAAATGTTTGGACTGAGCAAGCCACTACGAACTCTAATACATACTGAAGTTGTCTCGCAGTGCGCAGTGCACAGTGCATGGTCGAACAACGTTACTAAAACAATGTATGAGTTCTACAAACAAGTCCCGGAATAGCAGTGGTTTAGTTTAAATATTTGTGTCTTGGTTGGTAATTAGGATTCTTAAATATCTATGTATTAATAAATGTTTCAATAGGTAGAATAATTACAGGCATTGCGTAAAAACTTTATTTTAATAATCCATACTTATATTATATATGCGAAAATCTATCTGCTTGTCTGTCACGCTTTTATGGCTAAACTATCGATTTGGATGAAATTTAAAATTAAAGTAGTAGTCTTACTACTGGATGTCTATCCAGGGTCAAACATAGGCTGCTTATTTTAAAATGTTAAATAAAGTGATGAAATTTTGAAACGATTGTAATGAATTTTGGCGAAAATGTAATTAGTAATCAAATGTCAAACATAGGCTACTATTTTTTTTTAATCCACCTTTGAAGGTTGCAATACAATGAAACAGTCATGTAGTTCACGCGGCGAGGCCGCGACCGGGCCGCTGGTAAACTATAAATTAATAATAATAATTAAGAAATACTAAAAGCTGTAAATCTGAACCATAATTAAATAAATCAGTACATATAAAAACTTTAACATTTAATGGAATATCATTGTGGTGTAATGGGACTGCATCTGACTGTAATTGCGATTGATTTCGGTTTCGATTCCCACAAACACAAAGCGCAGTGTTAAGTTCCACCAATAAACAATATCTCGATTACAGGCAGAACGCGGAGAACAGAATATCTTTACAATAGACTAGACTAAGCTCTCTGAATATCCTGCTATGTAGAAAACTACTTAAACTAAAAAAAAAACATATGAATAGTTCTATGATTTTTTCGAAATATTCGGTTAACATCTATTCCAAGAAAGTATTATCTTATGTTATAGTTTTGGTAAAAGTTCTGCTGAGCTGAGGCCATGCATTATGCATACTGCTACACTCTGACATGTTATCTATTGAATAAGCCTGGAAGTACACACATCAAAAGGCAAAAACTAAACATTGACAAATCAAGTTTTAAATCTAACATATCCATAACATTAGCTTCTTGCTAATTAATATCGGTGAAAATGCATCTTTGCATCAAGAGAATGCTTTTTTTTCCTATATAGAAATCTAGCCAGTTGAGGCTAGTCGTGGCGCAGTGGCACACGTGTAACTGTAAACGTCTGGTTATCCTGGTCGATCCCCACTCGAGGAGTGGAAATATTAAATATTTCCATTTTCTTTGCTCTGGTGTTAAGTTCCGTCACTTAACACGCAATGCCTCCGAATTCGGCGGATAGTGGGGAACGGAGTGTTTTAACTCTAGGTTCCCTCTGTCTACCCTGCTGTGTGCCGGATACAGCGTGAAGCTAAAAAAAAGAAATCTAGTGTCAAGACACTCCGATCTCCACTTTCCACTCACGCTTTGTTCGTCACCATAACCTAAGCGGAGAGATGAAATACTTTAATTGCAAATTGAACCAGAAGGGAAATTGAACCTACTCTTATCTTTATTACTTAAAATCCACTAAAACACATTTGAAAACAACAAAACATTAAAGTATATTTAAATACGAATTTAATTTCAGCTATTTTGTCCCCGTACAGTGCATACGCTTAATTCTATAGTAATTAGAGCGCGGCGCACAAAGCGACCATTTCCAATTAAGTTAAAATTAAAATGAAATCTATTCAGTATTCGTACTCCGATAACCAAAGCTCATAATCGGCTTCCATCATAACAATGTGAAATAGATTTGTGAAAGTATCATTGTTATTATTTATATTGTGTATAATAGCAAATATGAGGGTATTGTGGTGCAGTGGCAGCGTCTAATTTGTTATGGGTTTGATTCTCTCTTTGGAAAATTGATCATAACATAATTATTTTTATTTCTCCGCGAAGAAGACATTCAACACCCAATGTTTAGAACTCAGACGGTGAGTGAAGAACTAAATGTCTTGATCCTGGTTTCTTATTCAAATAAACTTTCGTTTCTTAGTCGAATAAACATCATCCTACCATAAGCTCCGAAGGCAGTTCTGTTGAAAAAGCCGGAGAGAAACTCAACAGTTGCTCTTTTCAAATATAAAAAATACAATTTTATTATTTGATACAATAGTAGCTAACCTGCATTGGTCTCCAATCAGATTAATTCCACACATCTTTATCATTTAAATACTCTTTTATAAGCCTTACTTTATTAATATGCTTTTTACAATGATTATAAAGCTCTCCAGTGGCAAATCTAAAACAAGCTGAAGTATTTTATATATACGTATATTCAAGACCCATAAAAGATTTATTTACTTTTGGAGGCGATAACATGGCGATACAAGTTTGTTTTTATTTCTTGTTTCTATCGTATGTTTTCAGCAAAGCGCTGAACATGTTGTCGGATAAATAAAATATTATTTCATTAACATTCTCTTTGATTAACCTGCTTTGCGGGAAAAACAGTAGTGCTTGAACTAGTAAAAAAAACAGTTTAGTTCTTTTTGCCGCTTTGCAGGATGATCCTAGAGAAACTAATATCAAGACACTGATAATAACATATGCTAATTCTCCTGAGAGGGAATCGAACCTACAACCGTCGTGTTTACAGTCACTGTACAACTGTGCCACAACACCATCACTTGCTCAATTAGATAAAATAAGAAATATTGGAGGTTCTATCTAAGAACTACTTACCTACAATATATCTAAATCCTTGGCCTAGTTAAATAATAGAAAAGAAGTATTAAAATTTTGGATTAGCTAATAAAATCCTGAATAAGCTGGCTTCAAGCCATAAAGTAACCAATTTTATTACATATGTAAATAACTCGAATTATGAAATATCTGTACTTGAATAGTAAGTGAATAATGGATAATTCTAAGTTAATATTTTTTTTGCCTATCCCATATCGTATGGGAAATGTATATAAAAACAAAAAGTTAATAATTTTAAGAAAGCTTATATATTAAACATAATTTTTAAACGAAACCACCTGCTACCTATCTAGCAACCTATATAGCAAATAAACTATCGGCTACTTCAACCTATTCCATCCACTTCTGCCTCATTTTCATATATATTACGAAATACAATACGAAACTCTCTAAACACTACTCAATGAAACGTTTAATTTAAATGAGCTTTCAGAGATAGCCAAGTGAGAGGTTTCGGGGGATGAGACAGCAATTACGTTAGAACCAAGGAAGGTGTTTGAAGGAACCTCTTAACAGTATCAAGTAGCGGGTCGGAGCGTCGCGATAACTATGTGGCTTAAGATTCTCAAGGAATTCTCTATATACTTAGCTATTGTTATTTAAAGACAAGTTTGGTAACATTAATTTATAAAGTATTTTGAGTATTTGTGATGTTTTAACGCTTAAGTTCAAAAGTTAGATAGTTGTGTCATTGTGAAGTATTCAAGTGTTTGAATAATAGACAATTTTTAAATTTTATTCCAAAATGGCATGATATAAGCTACATTTTTACTATTATTTTTTCTTTATAGATCAATTTGTTCACTAACAACAACTTATATACATGTTTTATATAAACTTACAAAATTATGCTTATAAACTAGCAAGCTATACTGTATTAATTTGACACTCCTCAAGAAAATTATTTAAAGTCAAAATCAAACAATGTTATTAAAAATAAAAGTTACACGTTTAATTTTTTGAACGTTATATAATTTATCACTAGTTCGGTGAAGTTAATGCCTCAGACCCGAGAAGAACCGGCGCAAGAAACTCAGCGAGACTTCTTTTTTTTTAAACTTAAGTCTCTCTATTAAAAGAGTACTCTTTATTAAAAGAGTTAAGGAAAGTAAACTACTAAATCTAGCCTTCTCTACACAATATAATTCCTTAATACAATATGATACACAGTGCTGCCATTATTAATCAATACATTTACTAATTATAAATACTAAGAGCAATATACGTCAAATCAAGGCACAGTGCTGCCATAACCAGTCAATTATTACTAACCTCAAGTATACCACGTAATTATAACAAGTTGTTTTAGATTCTTATCTAACTAGAGAGAATGCTATATAGATATTGCGTGTTGATTGGGAGAGTTCAACGTCTCCTTTGCCTAGGTAATAGCGCAGAAAAAAGTAAATAATATACCTCATTCCCCGAATTGGAAATCGAACCCAAGTCATCACGTTTACAGTCAGACATTATTCCACTGCGCCACGGTGGTTATTATATGAAACAACGTCTGGATTCAGCTTCACGCTCTTCCATAATATATGCAGATATGATGCCTGTTCCTCACTTGACATAATATGTAATATGCATAGCATGTGAGTATTATTAAGATCTGTACTTATTATTGTTTAAGTTTTTGTAGGTTCGATGACCACTTGAGGAGTGGAAATAATTAATATTGACGTTGTCTTCGCTCTGGTGTCAAGGCAAAACGCGGCGTTGAGTTCCGCCACTTAACACTTAACGATTCGCCGGTGCGTGGGGAACGGAGTGTCTTGACACTAGGTTCTCAGACACTCCTTTCTACATTTATCAGCAGAATCTGAAACATTGCTTTTGAGTGACGGAACTTAACACCGTTCTTTTTATTTTTACCAGTATACAACCAAACGCTATCACACTATACTATACAGCCTTAAATAAGTAACTAACTAGGTATAATACAAAAATAACTAAAATTTGAACTCCCAAAGGTTCCTTCTACCGGAATCCATCTTACCATCTTATAGCCAGCGTCACCGTCAGGTCGCAAGCGCAATCATAACTGGATCAGTACGTCGTGATCCGACCGGTGATTGAATCGCAACTCAACTCGCTCGGATTATACTCGCCTACTCTGTTATTCAAAGTCCTTAGTGTGGTGTGGTCTGAGTACTAGCGCGTGGTTGGAGAAATTGTAATTAAATTTAATAGAAATGATATAAGTTAAGGTATTTAAACTATAAACTAAAATATGAAACAAGAGAAAAAACAGCACATTATAACTATGAATTAAAAACATTAGTCAATAAAGATTGAGTTAGGTGATTCAAACATCTACACACTTTAGAAAAAGCATATCATGTTTATACTCTTTTTTATCCTTTTAAATAAACTAGATAATAATGATATTAATACAAGAAGTAAAGATGAACAGCTTACTCCTAGATTTCGTTTTCAATAATCTCCATGTCGTTTTTTTTTAATCATGTCTTTCAGGTCCACTCAAAGTACAATGTCTAATGTCAAATAGCAAAAAAACAAACAACGCGATGTTTATATTTTTATTATCTCATGTTGTTGGCAAACTATATTAGGCAATACCTACCAACTTTGCGAACAACATGAGATAAAATAAAAATAATAAGATATTCCTCTAAAGCGCTCACTACCAGCACACCCAAATACCATAGTTCAATGAATATTCAGATCTCCTCATCTCTCGCCGCGGCGGAATAAACAACCTACCCCACGACTAGCTATACAAACACCCAAGAGCTGAGATCGTATACTGTGGAAGCAATAAACATTACATTTTACGTAGATAGCTGTTATATTAATGCTAATTATATATAAGCAAGCTTTTAATTTATGTAATTATGTTATTTCCTAATATTATATCTGTATTATATTATTGAGCCAGTCGTGGCGCAGTGGCACAAACGTGTGACTGTAAAGCGGCTGGTTATGGGTTCGATTCCCTCTCGAGGAGTGGAAATATATAATATTTACATTTCCTTCGCTCTGGTGTCGAGGCAAAACGTCACGTTAAGTTCCGCCACTTAACATGCAATGTCTCCAAATTCAGCGGCAAGTGGGGAACGAAGTGTTTTAACACTAGGTTCGCCCTGCCTACCCTGCTGTGTGCTGGATACAGGGTAAAACTATAATTAAAAAAATATCTGTATAATATATAAATAGACTTACCTTTTTTTTCTCTCTCTCTCTAATACAACTTTATGCTTTTTGTCACATAACGGGGTACTTGAATGATTGATATTTTTTATTTAATTGTTATAGTTGTTATAATCGGGTTAAATATTTTTAATTCTATGTCAGCTTCCATTTTATCCCATATAGCAGTGTAGGCAAAGAGAACCTAAATGTCAAGACACTCTGTTATTTACTTTCGTCCAGAAATTGAGACAAACGGAACAAAACGCTGTCCTTTGTCCCGGGCAAATTTTCGTGAATCGGAATCTAATCAACAACCATCGCATTGATGTCAGATACTATTCCACTGCGATATGACCGTATCAAAGTAAAATAAATTATAAAAAAAAACAATAGAATGACTTGAGTTCCAATCTGCAATAGAAACTGCAGACACGCATATAGTACTAAATAAACATCGATCTCTTATACATATAAAACCATTAAAATTGTTGAATAATAATCTCCCCTACCCATTAACAGGCCACAAGTAAATAGGAACTAAGTATAACGCGCCTCCATTACGTAGTGCAAAGTGAATATCAAACATAGACTACTTGTTAGGGGCAACTGAGACTGATTTCAGCGAAAACTAAAGTGGTTCAGAATTTCTATTTCAGATTTAATTCTTGGAGGTATTAATATTGCTGATGATACTTTGAGTGTTTAGAATTTTTAATTATGGAATGTCAATTTTGAATGTCTGTGTGGATTTGTCGAATGAAGGAATATTTAAGTAAGCTCTTCCCAAGTTAACCAGTTAAATGCTTTTTGGTACCTATAGCTAAAACAATCTGCCTTGCTAGATGCAAAAAATATTTTGTTTATTTTAACCTTTTTATTTAAGTTATATTTTAAAGTTAAATGACCTAAAGATTGTATTTTATTTTTTATTTATAAAATTTTGTGTAAAAATCCAAAAAAATAATTCTATATACACATAGTACATTCTTCATATCTTACAATTTGGAAATCCTTTTTAAACATAGCGTTCAACTTTTCATAAATACATTTTTTATTTATGGTTGTTTTATAATTTTCTCTAAGCATCCACATATAGTATACACATTTTTAGGTCTTTCTTTTTTTCTATTTTTATAGCGTCACGCTGTATCCTGCACACAGCAGGGTAGGCAGGAAACTTAGTGTTAAGACACTCCGTTCCCCACTTTCCGCCGAATTCGGAGGCTTGCTTGTTAAGTGGCGGAGCTTAACGCCGCGCTTTACCTCGAAAATCTTTCTTCCTTAACAATATTAAAGATATTGACTTTTATATAACACTGAAGCAGAAATGAATCTGTTACCACTAAAGTGAGTACATTCTAAATACGAGTAATATTTCATTTCCAAAGAATTAGCGGAAAATTAAAATCTTCACACTTTGATATTTCTGATATACTCGTATACAGATATATTAAAAAAAGAACACAAAAGTATTAATTAATTAATATAACATACAGATAGTGGTTTGGTACAAATTAATGCACTAAGTGCATTGTGTTCGTGTGCCGCAGAGAGATTACTCAGCGAGTAGCAATACATTTGATTTACCTATTGTACGGATGTAATTCCAATTTGCATAATTATATTATATGCTTTTAGCATATTAAAATATATAATAGTCATTAACTTAAAATGGAATCTGTTTATAAAAGCAAGGGGTATGAGAGGAAGAAGTAAATTCTTATTTTTTTTTTAAGAATATAGTGTCGATGTTGGAAAATACTAAAGCCTTGCAGATTAGGAGTGTGCAACCAGTGGCCCGCTTTATATTTTTATGGAGCCCGCCGAATGTTTATTTATATTATAGGTAGTCTCCCGCTAACTTATTCTTATTTTATTAACAACAGTAATTTTGCTTGACAAAAATTTAAAAAGGTATTGTCCAGTCATGATCTAAATAATATTAAGAAATTGGCAAATGCCAGTGTATGGGGTGAATGTATAAGGATCGTAACGTTTGGTTTTCCTTGCTCTTTAGTTGCCTCACTAGGGATGGCTACGAGAAAATCAAACGAAGTAAATAAGAAAATTGAAGCATAATATTTTACTCCTAACTTATATGTTTTTGTAAAAAATATGTTTTTGTAAACTATACACGTACATTCTGCTTAGATGATTGTTATTATGTGTTAGATGTAATTGCTGTCGTTAGTACGATAATATTTCAAAAGTTTTTTTATTCAAAAAATATTTGAAGAGTATTTGCAAATTGTACCAAGTTCAAGTTTATATAAAATTTTAGTAATACTCAATACGTAATACTATAAATAAAAATAAAATTTAATAAGATACTTAACATGTTATGAATAAAAAACATGATATTGATTTTGATATATAAAGTTATAACCAAAGGTGAGTGGTAAGACAGGCAGGGGGAGACCTCGGTTGACCTTCGAAAACACAGTATCGATGATACTGGAGGAAAATCACGTATGTGTATGAAGAGGTTGATGATAGTGGATGAGGTGAAAGAAGTATGCAGGGACCGTAGCGTTTGGTACTCCGTTCTCTCTGACTACCCCGCAAGGGATACAGCGTGAAGGTATAAAAAAAATTTTTTTTTTTTTATAGCTTTACGCACATTTTTTTTTATAAATAAAGACGCCATTAGGTTATTACAACGGGGACATCGTGTCACATTATAGACGAAGTGTGATTGTAAACGTGATGATTGAGTTCCTCACTTTAGGCAATTTTAGTTTTTAATTATTTTATTATTTGTTTCATTAACATAATCCACGGCGTTGAGTTCCGCCAAATAAATACACAATGTTTCGAATTCGGACGTTAACGGTAGAATAGAATTCTTTGATATTACTGCTTTACTCCTATGGTACTATATATGCTACTATGCTACAAAAGACATATATTAAAAGAAGCGAGTAAAAATGACTATTTTAAAATCAAAGGTAATATTAAACAAAAAATCAAGTGCAAATATCAAAAGGTAAACAAAAATATGTTTTTAACAGAAATAAATTCAAGTTTGTTTTGTAAGTTTTTACACAAGTATATCGTCGTATCTCGAGCGAGCAGGCGTTGTCGGTTGACGGCGAGAACTATGTGTAGATTAGTTAAGGAAGACGTGGGACATGTTTGGCTAAAAACTTGAAAATTGCATATTTTAATTTTTAAAAGTATTCAAATATATAGAAAATATAATTATACATAAATTAATTGACTGTTCTCAAAAAAAAATGATTACAAATTAGTTAAATCATACTGTGTATTTAAATAAACGTTTATTTATTAAAATCAGATTAGGGTATCTTACATTTAGTATCCATATGTTAGGAGCTCATTTTTATACAAAATAAGCACATATCTGTATAAAATTTGAGCTTAATCAGTTGAAGACATATGCTTCAAAAGACTAATATAATATACACAAGACTGACATAAATACAGTGTAAGTTAAATAAAATATTTTTTTATGTCTCTTAATCTTAATTTTTAATTACAAAACATATAATTATAAAATAATAGCATTAAAACATTTATAGTACATTTATGTTATTCTTTTCCATCTTTATTATATGTAACAACCTCACTATTAAATATATCTTCGTGACTAAACAACTGTAACAATCTGTTAACCATTATAAACAAAGTAAACAAACAAAAAACCTCTAAGAAATGAACAAATATAATAAATATAATATAAATATTATTAATATAAGAAATAATATAAATGATATTCATTGTCAGGCTGGCGCACGTGCAGGAGCTCTCCCGCTAAGAGCTCGAGTAACATAAGCGTTTGTCAATTCACGAGGACGTCTCACAATAATCTGTTTAAAAACACTTTTATTGCCTTCACTCAATTTCTTCATATTGAGATTTCAATTTGTATATTTTTTCTATTTACGTTTGGTAGAATGACTTACATATATTCTAAATATACAGGTATAAGTCTATAGTTACATAGATAGATATAATACATGTGATGTGACGGAACTCAACGCCGCTTATTTTTATTACATCGGGGAGCTGAAAGTGTTTTAAATATTACAACAACAATAAATCTGTATATAACAATTACTTTAAAAAAAAAGAAGTCCCGCTGAGTTTCTTGCGCTGGTCCTTCTCAGGACTGAGGCATTAAATTTATTGAACCGGTGGTAAACTAATTGACGTTCAAAAAATGAAGCTTGTAACTTCTTATTTTGAATAAAATTATTTGACCTTGACTTTATTAATCAAGATCTCATCGTGGTGCAGTGTTATAGCGTCTGACTGCACGCTCGGTAAATGTAGGTTCGATTTTCTCTATATAATCAATATTTAAATTATTTTACCCACTCTGGTGACATGATCAAGCGCACCGTAGAGTTCCCCTACTTAATATGTATTATTTTTTTAATTTCTTATCAGCTTCACGCTATATCCTGCACACAGCAGGGTAGGCAGAGGAAACCTAGTGTTAAAATACTCCGTTCTCCACTTTCCGCCGAAATCGAAGGCATTGTCTGTTAAGTGGCGGAACTTAACGCCGCGCTTTGCCTCGACACCAGAGCGATAATAATGGAAATATTAAATATTTCCACTCCTCGAGTGGGAATCGAACCCACAACCAGTCGTTTACAGTCACCCTCTAGTGTCGTAATCGCTCGCAAAAGTATATTTCAAATTTACACATTAAATAAAATTATACAAATTTTCTTCTGTTTTCAATATTAATCCACAAACGTGTAAATTATTATACTTGTATAATTATAAAGTGGCGTCCCATGAAACTGATAATACAAGCCTTTTTATGTTAATGAACACTTAAAACTATAGGCCTAATTGGAAAATAATGATTCAATTTATTGAATTTTAAAAATATAAACTGCGTAAAAGTTTTCAGATCACAGTGAATAACTGAAACACTTCTAGTGTTTCAAAGTAGGAGCATTAATGCTATGGTCGTGGATTCGATTTCCATTGACGTATGTATGTCCACGATATAACAAAATAGATTGGAGGGAATCTAATACCAATAAAAATATATATACTTTTCCCTCTTATTGTTGAATTTTAAGACATAACCTTTTAAAAGGTGGATTTCTCTAGTCAGAAGTTTCTCGATTTTGCCGCATAGCATAGTAGCCAGTGAGAACCTAGTATCAAGATGACCTCTACTTTCCGTCCCAAATAAAGACATGTTGTGTTGAGTGGCGCTTTGTCTTAGATATCAGAACGTAGAAATTAATATAATTTAAATATATTCATTCCCTCGAGTAGATATCTAACTCGCGACCATTGTCTTTACTGTCAAACACAATGGCTTAAATCTAAAAATAATCACGAGAATTGAACTCACAATCATCCATTTCCCGATCTAGCATTGACCTACTGTGCCACAATAGAGTCAAAAACATACACCAAAATATTTGAATATTTGTTACAGAGTTACGCGAGAACGGTTGAATAGTTTTGTAGACAATTTTACGCACATGTAAACTACGTAACCTAATACATGGAATAGTTTTCACCCGCGTTGTCGAGTTTAAAGTAAATAACCTTGTTATGCGATACCTATGTAACGTGAGGAAAAATTCAGTGCTTTTTTTTGCATGTTAACGCTTTTTCACGCCTAGTACGGCTTTAGAGGACATGTAGTGTCAAGTCACTGTGTCTACTTTCTTCCTTAAATTAAGACATTACGTGTTGAGTGGCGGAACTCAACGCCGCGCTTTGTCTTTGGTACCAGAGCGACTAAATGAAAATTTTGTAAATTGAATCTTTACCCCGAGTGGGAGTCGAACCCATAAACATCGTGTTTATAGTCAGGCACTGTCTCACTGCGCTCAGTTAAAATAAAAAAAAATCATAATAGTACATTTTTTAAATAAAATTATTATCCACCGTAACGGAGTGAGACAACAAAATGGCTTGTGGATTTGATTCCCATTTGAAATGTTAATAATTTAATTACTTTAATTTGTTCAGTCTATCAAAACAAATTACGGCCAATTTCCTAAATGTCCGAATAACACTTTAAAAATGTTAAAAGTACAAGTTATGGTGTTGATATCTATAGTAAAGTAAACGTAGCATTTTAACAATCTACATTTTATATGTATGTATTCCTTTAGGTAAGTGTGAGGTGCGTCAAAGTAAAAAAAATACATTAAACCTGATCTAGTCTAATTAAGCTACTTTTATATTTTCTTGTTTTACAAAAGTTCATTATATACAAAAAGTATTATAATTATTAAAAAAATTATTTATTTATTTAAGAAGCCAACATAGAATGCTTACAATTTCAAAAGTGTATGAAACCTTCTCAACTTAAAAACATATAAAACAGTTATAACAAATAAAATTTTATAAATTTTATAAAAAATTCTAACTAATTTCGCTTTTTTTAATAATTTCTCATACGAAATACACAATAATAAAGAAATTATGATATAAATTATATAAAAACATTTAATAAAACTTTATCTACAATCATAACACAAGTATCAAGTACGTTCTCCCGCCACTTGCGGTCGGCCGGGAGTCGCGCGCGGTCGTGCTACGAGACGCTACGCCGTAGCCCGTAGTCCGTAGCTCGTAGCGCTACGTCGTGTGAAGTTTTATAGTATTCCAGTGAGTGGAATGTTTTGTTTAAGGATTTGAATTTTAACAAAACGTAAGTATGTGTTTTTTTTGTTTATTTAATAAATAAATTAATTAATTAGTTAATAGTTATATATTTTTATAAAAATTGAATCTGGTATAACTTTTGTTAAGTTATGAAAATACTTTTTTGGGTTGAAAAGTTTTTTTTTAATTTTTAATTTAATTATTTTAAAAAAAATAATGTTTGTTATAGTTATATTAACTTAATTTTGAAAACCAAGTATAACTAAAGTTATAAAACTTTATTAAATTAACCAAAATTACTCATCAACTTATTCAAAACATTCATGTTTTAATATAATTTATGATTTTGATGTCACAGTCTTTTTTGTGTTAGTTAAAATATATGTAAATCTGTTAATTATTAAATAAAAAATTCTTTATGATTATATTTCGTTTCACGTTTCAACATACTTTTATTATTATATATACGAACTATTCTTCGAATTCTATTTTGTCTCAAATATTAATTATCTGTATCTACATACTTTAGTTAATAATTAAGTATTTAAATTATTTATTAAATCTTAAAGTCAAGGTTTATTGTAAGCTATATAATGTGTTTGTATTTAAAATGTATGTATATCGTTGTACTATAGTTTACCCGTCTATGAGTAAACACGTTGGTTTTAAGTTAAAATATCACTGGTTTAATGAAATTAGCATCAGATCTTAATACTTCTCTTAATTCACATATCATTCTACATATCAGTAGGATAAGCAGCAAATTATTGGTGAGACACTCTTTTTTCCGAACCAGAATAGAAGAACTAAAATAATTTTTAATATAAACACGAACCGAAGCTGGTATGAACCCACCACCGTTCTACTACGCAAAAGTTGTGAAATTAAAAAAAAAGTTAAAATGCAGAGTGATTTTTTACTAACTTTTAACTGTCTTTCCTCTATATCTAAATTAAGTTATGAAAGAAATGCAAAAATAAAATTTAAATCAAACATAAACATTAACTTTTATATTAAAATGATAATGGAATAAAAACAAGGACCGCATTTAATGAATCTATTGTCTGTATAATTGTCATATACACTCAATCGGTTTAATTTAATTTTTCCTTATATTATTCGTTTGAAGTTAATTACGCGGCGGTCGCAACAGATGTCCTGTAGCTTACAAATTAAAAGTCTTTTATCTTTCATTTGCACAAATTCTCATTTTCTTCAAACGTACAATTCTCTTATAGAAAACAATTTGCTGTACTATGTAGGTATTTCTTTAAGAAATATTTACTATTTGTATTTATAACGAAGACATAAATGGTTAAAAGTGGAAAACGGAGTGTCCTATTTCTAGGTTCCCTCTGCCTACCCTGCGATATGCGGGATACGGCGTGAAGCTAAAAATATTTATATATTATAAATGGTTTTTTACACTTTAACAAATAATCAATGTCTTAAAAAATAATTACACAATTTTTCTACATCAATATTTATGTGAAAATAAACTATTTTAACACTTTTAAAGTATTTTATAAAATGTTTCAAAAAGTGAACACAGCTGGCATAGAGTGAAAAATTTACAAAAGGGGTGGGTTCGAATTCTGCTGCGTACAATTTTTTGCGCTCTCTAAAAAAAAATATTAAATTTACAATTGTCATTATTTTCACTATCATTATCAATGAGTGTGTAGGGCATTGAACGTATATTCAATTAAATTTAAAAAGTAGAGCAAAGTGATTCATATGTGGGTAATGATACTCTGATACCGGTCTTGAATGATTGAATTTAAAAATATAAATAAAATGTGACATTTTTCTCGTCCGTCCCATATATATTGTAAATATATACAAAAGTGGAATATGAAATGACTTGTCATTACATGTTCAATTTATATTCATGAAAAAATAAAAAAAAAAAAATATATATTCTTGTTATTAAAGGAAAATATTTAATTATTCATGAAATTTTATTATTTACATTTTTTGCAAAGCGTATACGTGAGTATTAAATAAAAGTTCTGAAAATATTGCTTTGGTTTTTATATGAAATACAGAAATGAATTTCATCAAAAACATAACCACTATATGGCCACTGCAGTTGTACAGCGTGTAACTGTAAACGCGATAGTCGTGGGTTCGATTCTTTTAAGGGAAAACGAATATATTTAAATTATATTTCTTCACTTTAGCATATCATTGAGCTCCGTCATACAACACGCAATATTTAAGTTTCGGGCGGAAAGTGGAGTGACTTGTCACTACGTTGTATTTGATCACCCTGCTATGCGGAAAGACGCGAAAAGCTTTCTGCTAAGGACAAAAGAATTGAGATTGAGCAGAAAGATAAAGAAATTGTATATACTATATCACGCAGATAGTGATATAAATATTGATATAATATAAACATTAATATTTCCTCTTTATGGATTGATAAATATTGTCTATTATATGTTCAATAAATTTGGAATTTTATATAAAATATTTAAAAATATATACCAAATTTTAAGTTTTTTATGTTAAACAGATTTTATTAAGATTCCTAAAGTAATTCTAAATAGTTCGTGTATAATATTACAACATGCGGTTTTTTTGTTTGTGAACTTGGTATGAAGCGTAAAGTTATATATTTATTTATTTATAAGGTCTGCACAACAGAATATACACGTAACATCACATGAACATATTATATTAATACAAATATTGCAAGGTGTTATTCAACTTACAGGCACACACAACATACTTTGCACACATACATAAATAAAAAAAAATGAATAAAAATGTAAAAAATTTTCGCTTTATAATAATAATGTAGAAAATAAGTTATACAACAAAAAATAGAAAGAAAGTACAAAAAAAAAAAATCAAACCCTTTATAACATTACATTAAAAGCAGATAAAATACAAGAACTACAAAAAAAAACTGAAAACTAAACATAAACATAAAAAAAACTAGGCCACAATATAATGATTATCAAAACAAGAGAGTAGGTCAAGAGTCTCGCAAGGATTCAAAAATTTTACGTTTAAAACATCTTATGGTGTCATAGGCCACATCAAAGTCCTTGATATTGCTGCTAATTTCATTATACTGACACGGGAGTGTTGGTATGGGAGAATTCATTCCTAATTTGGTCCTGTACAATTTGATTATAAACTGGGTATATACAATTATATTCTAACAAAACATTAAACACACAATAATTTCAATAGAATTAAGAGCGATATATAAATTATCAACAATTAAAGGTACCTTGAGACATTTTAAAAGCATCATTAAATAAAATCCATTATGCAATATACAACAATTAAAACATCTTCTAACGCTTTCACAAAAGAACACACTCTCATTTCTTACAGAATCGATTTCCAATACAGTTATAACCGCGGCAATGAATGTTATTTAATTAAGATATAATTAAAAGGGAAGTTGCGTTGCTTGTCTTTGTGCCTTTGTGAGAGTAAATTATAACGGGAAGATGTTGAGTGAATTGTTTTCTGCAATTACTGAATGTACTAGATGTAACCACACTTAATCAGTACCATCGTAGTGTAGTGGTAGTATCTAACTATAAATGTAATAATGGATATGAATTTCGATTCCCATTCATGGCAGTGATTATAAAAATTATAGAATAAGTTAGTAGAGGAGAACGGAATATTTAGACACTAGCTCTCTCTCTGACTACACTACTAGGCAGGAAAAAACATAAAGCTATAAAAATAGTTGAATAATAAATAATACACTTAAATTATATAAGGCAGAAGCAGAATCCTTTAACATATTAAAGGTAATGTTCACGTTTTTAGAAAATTGAAAAATATTTTTTTAGAAAACATCACAATCTCCGCAGTATCCAAATGTTTATATATTTTCTAAAGAAGCAGTAGGTATAATTTAAAGAAGTAATATGCACCTAAATTATAATAAAGCCTTCCTGTAAAAAAGTACATAACAAACCTAATATATAGCAGAGTAGGCTGATAGAATTTAGTGATACAATTCTCCGTCCTTTTTACTTTTTTCCAATTGTGAATTGTGTTCAATGGTTGGTGATGGTTCAATGGAAGCTATCACCATGTTTTGCCTCATCAAAACGAGATTAATTAGATAAGAAAAAACATTTTTTGTCCATGAAAATAATTTAAATGTAACTCCTTCTAATCCCTGGTATAACGATCAAACTCACAAACATTACATTTACAATCATTCGCTTAAACACACGACGAAGATCCTTAAAAATATGTAAAAATAATCAAAACAACCAAAACAAAGCCACCTTAATAAGAAGTAGGCTCTACATCGCCACGTAATAATAAATTGCCGTGTATATAAAACACTTGGTGGCTAGAATGCGAGTCCGAACAAAAGAGCCGGTTTAAAAGAAGTATAATACACGAATGTTTTGTTTGTCCAGACATACCGAGTGCTTGAGCATTGTGGGGAAGAATGGAACCGCCTTATTGTAATATATTACTCAAACATAGCTATATTTTAATCATTGTGATTATTACATGTTTTGGTGAATTTTAATGAATGATTAGCTTCACGATTTTTGCTGTGTAGAGCAGGTAAGGAGAATATAGTGTCAAGGTAACCCTTTCCCCACGTTTCGCCATAATCTGTAATATTTTTTGTTGAATGGAGATTTCAACGGAGTGCTTTGGATTGTCAACAGAGCTTAGAAACGAATATAATTTAGACCAAATATATTTTGCTTCTTTATTATAATATGCCGATGCAACCAAAACATTAACTTTCATTGCGGTTCGCAAGACAGATTTAAATGATAACTAAATACTAGCGGCTTCGCCGCGTGATCTGTGTTGCTCTTTCGGTACATTGCAACCCTCGGTGGTGGTTTTTGAAAAATAAAGTAGCCTATGTTTAACCTTAGATTTTATCAACTATATATGTATATACCAAAATTCATTACAATCGGTCAAGCGGTGTAGATTTTCCATATAAACTTTTTTTTTAGCTTCACGCCGTATCCCGCACACAGCAGGTTAGGCAGAGGGAATCTAGTATTAAGACACTCTGTTCCCCACTTTCCGCTGAATTCGGAGGCACTACGTGTTAAGTGGCGAAACTTAACGCCGCGCTTTGCCTCGACACCAGAACGAAGAAAATGGAAATATTAAATATTTCCACTACTCGAGTGGAAATCGAACCCATAAGCAGTCGTCTACAGTCACACACTTGTGCCACTGGGCCACGACTTGCCCCATACTGACGATATTTTATGACAAGAAAGTAAAATTATAAATTTTATACTTGTATGTTGTCTTTCTAAAACTCAACTAGATCACAGGATTGACAATATTATCCAATTTAATTTGCAAATATTATGGCAATTTAGCAAAATATTCATAAAATATCTCGTAACTTTCAAAGATAATTCCTTTCCTCATTGGTAGAAACCATATAAAAATTTTGCCGCACTTTTTGAATTAACTCAGACCGAGAAGCGAGAAGCTCTAATATGTAATAAATAGTCATGAAAAATTACAAGCCGCACCGTAAAATTCTATATTTCACATAAACTATCTTTACCGTTTTTTCCCACTTAGATTTGTTAAAAAGTTAACTTAGTGAAAAACAATTTTTATTTTAAATACCTGCACCAGATTGCACGTCGGGAGATGTCGCCGGCGTGCCATGAGTGTAATGCACCTTTTGATTCGACGCATCACACTCTGGCCGAATGCCCCGCTTGGGCCCCACAACCCCGCGCCATGATGGCTGTAGTGGGTAGGGACCTCTCACTTTCTAGTGTGGTGGAGGCTATGCTGGAGAGTGAGAGGAACTAGTCTGTGATGGTCTCCTTTTGCGAATCAGTCATTGCATTAAAGGAGGCCGCGGAGCGGGTGCGCGAGACCAACGTCAATGCAAACTCGCTCCGCGGTCGGAGGCCAGGGAGTGGGAGAAGACGGTACGCGCATCTTCAACTCCCTCACTCCCCCTCCAAAATTTATAAAATATATAACATACCTCTTGGAATCTGACCGCTAAGCCATGCGTTCAAGAGGAGCAGGTTCTAATCCCGCTGCGTTCACGTTTATACGTTTTCTGAAAATGTTTTTTGATATCATAAATATATCAATAACATTTTGATATATGAAATTGAATTACAACTATTGTATACATTACTTTACTAACTTTAATGTTATTTTAGAATATTTAAGAAAAATATTAATTAAGCTGGTAACTGGCGTAAAAAAAAATACTTATTAATGAAATTCTTGTACGCACATCAACATGTTATTTAAAAACGCTTCTCTTTTTTTTGTAAAAAATAATTTTCCAATTTAATTTGCAAATATAGTGGCAAAAATTAAGTTTATACAGTGTTAAATTTCCTCTCTTCTCTTTAGTGCGTACTTATTGCGTGGTGTAATGTCGTTTGTCAATGTCGTTTTTTTGTTTAATCATATTTCATATTGAAGAATTAAAAATATTTTTTTTAATAAAACCAATTGAAATATATTGATGAAAGATATTGTAAATTAAAATTTAATATGAACACAGCTGTGAACGTTTTTATAATAAGCCTTTTTATACTAACTTGTAAGACTAATCGTACAGTAGTTGCGATAACTGCAGTTAAACCTGTTATTAGTATTATACAGGCTTCTTACTACCCGACTGTTGGCTTCTGATGTAGTAGATTGATCAGCTGGTAGATTTTTTTAACTTTTGGCGTCCCTGTTATTTTTTGCTCTTTGATTCCGTTTTTTTTTCTTATATAATGATGTAAAAAAATAAAAAAAATATACATGCGGCTCGTCTTTAGAGGTCAAGCGTCAAAGCGTTCTCCTTAAAACTTTTTGTATTTTTAGTAACTCTTAGTGGTATTCTTATTTTTAACTAAAAGTATATAAGGTACAATTATATTGCTACAAATTAAGTCATAGTCGAGGTGTATTTAAGAATTGCACTTATTGTCGATAATTTAACTGAATTTTTTAAAATATATATTTTTACGTAGTTACGTAGAACGGCCAAAGTGAAACGATAGCTTCTATCTACCACAACAAAATGTAACGAATAGTGACGTAAGCATAAAGTCAAAATTTGCATTACAAAAGCTATTTTATGTATATGTAATATTCGAGTAAATTACAGGTACCTTATTACAATTGTAGTTAATAATTAATAATTAGACTATCGTAGAGCAATTGAATAGCGTGAGACTGTAAACGTGACGCGAAGCAACAAACCCATGGATTTAATTCTCACTCGCATGAATATGATCAATTATATTTAAATTATTTCTGTTTTTCTGCTTTAGTATGGGTAAGCGCGGTGTTGAGCTTCGTCTATTTCATGTCTCATATCAAATTTTGGACGAGATAAGAAAAACGGAATCTTTTTATACTAAGTTATCTTTGGCTATCCTACTATAGGATAAAAAAATAATATTTAACAAAATATTTAACAAACAAACTTACATATATTTACATATACATATTTTACATTCGCAGGGCATGAAGTTCGTCGGAAGTGTGGCCTTCCTTCTGCTGCTGTCCGGTGAGCATTTTCATCTATTGTCTACTAACTCGCGTTCAGCTACGCCTCTATTGCACGGTTAGCGTTTAACCGGATGAATTGAAAAGCTTGCTCTAAAGTTTATTTAGTTTTCTGCTTTCAAGGAAAGTTTGTTTGAATTAGTTTAAAAGCTATAGTTTTAATAAATATTTGGAATATATTTATTAAAACTGTAGGGTAATATTTAAAATAATATTGTAATCAAACCGGGAAAGTTAGAAAAGGTTTTTATGTTCATTATTGTATTCCGTTATTGCAGCCATCGTGGAGCTGTTAGATAGCGTAAACACGCGTATTGTGGGTTCAGTTCTCAATCGGGTGAATAAATATAACATTTTCATGTCTTCGCTTTGTTATTTGGGAGAGAGCGTGGCGTTAAGTTCTGCCAATTCACACTCAATGTTTGGATTTCACGTGGAAACTTGCAAACAGAGTTTTTTGAAAACTATGTTCTCCTTGGCTACACTGATATCTGCGAACGCAAGAGTAAAGCTCCTTTTTGCTACTTTTAAAATCAAAATTAAAAAAAAACTAAATATAGGGGCTACTCGTAGCGCAAGTGGCATATATGTGTGCCTGTAAACAACTGGTTGTGGGTTCGATTCTCACTCGAAGAGTGGAAATATTTAATATTTTCATTTTCTTCGCTCTGGTATCGAGGCAAAGCGCGGCGTTAAGTTCCGCCACTTAACACGCAATTCCTCCGAAGCCGGCGGAAAGTGGGCAACGGAGTATTTCAACACTAGGTTCCCAATGTCCTCCAGTCGGTTTCTCCTACCCTGCTGTGTGCGGGATACAGCATGAAGCTAAAAACAAGACTAAATCTTAGCAAATAATAATAAAACAAATAAAAAATTTAAATAACTAAAATTTCCACACAAACTAAACCAACATATATTTGCATGACAAATCCTGCCCTAAAGTCAGTCTAAAGTCAGTATAATGACAACTTTTCACCCTATTTTAGGGTGTTTCAACTCGATGTATGTCAATGGTAGCAGGTCTCGCACTCGACCACGAACGCGCCGCGACGGGGGCTCAAGGGGGCTTTTACAATGAGCCATCTGCTTATTGACACTGAACGAAACTTTAACTTTTTCTACCTTTTGTTAAGTGTGGGAGAAATAATCGTAGATTCGTAGATTGGGGAAGATTGTAGATGATTATTTAAGATATGGTTGTAGTGTTTTGGAGTTATTAATTGTATATTATTGTTAAATGTATATTAAATATAGATTAATATTTGTATTCTTTGAGTTCTAAGGGAAAAGATGAGTAGTTATTAATATTATGGGCATCTCCCACTGGAAATTATTTATTTATTAAAGGTACATATTGAATCGAATTGAAAGCAAGACTCATTTGCAGGTTGTGTAAGCCTGAGACTTGATTTCACGTAAAACGATAACATTATTTTAGGCGCATTTTAGTGGTCGAGGTAAAATGCGGCGTTAAGTTCCGCCACTTAACACGCACTGAATTGCCTCTGAATTCGGCGGAAAGTGGGGAACGGAGTGTTTTAACACTAAGTTCCCTCTGCCTACCCTGCTGTGTGCGGGATACAGCGTGAAGCTAAAAAAAAAATTAGTAGTGAATAAATTAAAAATCTATTTCTACACATCGTATACGATGAATAATCGTTGTGGCGCAATGAGACATAGTTGGACTGTGAACGTGATAATTGTGGGTTCAAATTCGATTGGGGGGAATTGAGGATTATATTAAAATTATTTTTATTTTTACTCACTGGAAGCAAGACAAAGCGCCGCATTGAATTACATCTCCATTCGAGTGTGTTGACAGTAACTTTTCTCTGAGTGCCTTGCTATGCAGAAAAAAGCTGGGAAAATAGTATATAAAAAATATAAAAACTACTTTTTTTACGCAATACTCCTGAAAGCTGTTCCACCAAACTAAGCGTGTAAATAATCAGTAGTTAAAAAAGCTGTAAAACTTAAACAGTAACTGTTCACAAAAAGTTAAACTTGTGTTTTGTTAAAGTAATAAGAAAGCTTGCTTGCGTTAAAGCGCTAGTAATTTTGAAGGATAAAGAATATAAAGTTTAGAGTGCAGTGAGCTGTATCTCGCATCTCCTTCGTTTGAACGCCGGCTTAGTTTCAAGTTCTCTGCTCCGTTATAATTACCTTTTAAACTGCGTATAACGAGTTTATAACGTATATAAATTTACCTTGTACTATTACGTTAGTTTCGCAGAGGATATTTAATTTGGAATTATTAACACAATTATAGTATACTGTATGTTATTATAAGAAGTGTTTTCTAAAAGTGTATATGTACCAAATTTAATTTTTACTTTTCGTTTTTCTTACATAGAAGGGTAAGAGAGAACTTAGGTTTAAGACACTTCGTTCTCCATTTTTCAATAGAATAACAGGATACGTATCGAGTGTAACTTAACGACGACTGGCAAAACTAATAATAGTAAAATATTAGTCGTTGTAACTCTAAAGCTTGAAATTCACAGGCGTTGCATGTTAAGTGGCGGAACTTAACTCGACGCTTTGCCTCGACACTACAGCGAAGAATATGTGAAATAATAAATACTTCCACTCCTTAAGTGGAAATTGAATCCACAACCAGTCACTTTACAGTCACACTTTGTGCTTCTGCGCCACGACTCGCCCCAAAAATTAGGTTCTCATTTCTGAGATTGTGACATTCTCTACTGTTCTTTTTTAATTGGTAGGAAGGAATTAAGGAAGGACAGTAGTAAATGTGAAGAAATTAATGTGTCATACAAGAGAAAAAAATATTAAACACAAATTGCACACAAAAGAATAATTATAACCGTACAATACAACCTTATCGCCTAAGGTGATCTCATACACCTTTGTATCCTCAGAGCTATACAAGACAATGGATAAACTTACCTTCTCTGGAAATTGAAACTAAACTCATTCCACTAAGAGACATCCTAACTACTTTACCACAACATCAAACACATATACAAAGAGATACAAATCTAATATCCATTAGATTTAACACATGACGTTTGTCGTCCTTTAAATCCATAGACGAATGCGTCCGTCAAAGGATTTCGACGTATGCCATCGACAATCGTAACTTGGCCTTTCCTGATTTTAAATCAAAAGGACCGTGAAAGGGGCTCAGGGTTCAACGTGGCTGGTCGTTGGCTGCCCCACTTTTTAATTACATGCATCACGCCGCGAGTGCGATTTTATAAAGGATTTGAAGCATTTTCAGTGGAAGCAACTCGCATACTGTCTTTGTTAGTCGCGGATATTAAAATGTATGTATGTGTGTATGTGTGTATGATCAATGGTGTTTTGAATTCAAAAATCTATTGAATTTCCTGTTTTTTTTATTCGTTCGTTCAATATTTTTTTTGCTGAATGTTGAATAAATATTATGGTTTAGGTTGTGTGTATGTATGGTTTTGTGTTACGTTTGCTTAGTACAAGTATGTATTTTACAGCGGCCATACACAGTGATAAATAATTATTTCTTGCGTTTTATGTCTACTTTAATCCCAGAATATTTTTGCAAGAAACTTAATAATTAAATTAATTTTACTTTCATATTCTTTCGAGTAAACCATTCTGTACATTGTATAGGAAATTGGCAATATATTATTATGCAATAAAACGTCAAACGCTTGTGCAGGTATCGCCACAGCTTTTTACAGTGGTCGATATTGTTTTATCTATTTTATTTTTATTTATAAAATAAAAATTCTAAATTCTTCTATTAGATAATGACGAGACCATCGTGGCGTAGAGAGACATCGTCTGACAACAATCGCAATTGCTTAAGGATCAGTTTCTGCCTGACTTTCATTTCAACACCACACGCAATATCTCAAATTAGAGTGGAAAGTGTAGGACGGAGTGTTACTTATACGAATAAAGAACACTTGTCATTATTCTGACTAACTTGCTATGATATGTAAAAAAATAAAATGATTATAATTTCTGTCTACGCTTATATGTTTAATGATTTCGTGAATTAAACAATGTTTTTTGAGTATTTGAATAAAATGCAGCTTGAGTTTCAATGCTATAATTACAAATATAATAATGGCGGTAAGAATAAAAATGAACATAAAAACTTCAAACTATAGACGCGACGACTAAACGGCAAAGCGCCTGTACAAATTAAGAAGCAATAAAAACTTAAAACTATATTAGTATTGGCTGCAGCCTGAACTTTTCTTTAAAAAAAGCTCTTTCGTTTTAAAATAACTTTAACGAAAAAAAAATACCATACAAATCAATAAATTCTCCACATACCTTCATAATGTATTAAAAAATACCAACAAAATTCTACTTTAATAATAAGAAATATTTCATAAAATAACAAGCATTCATTATTTTTAAAATTCATAAAAAAATATTCAAACATAACGTGAAATATATTTATTTTTTATTTTTTGTTAAAATCACAAATATTAGATTGTGGTAATATTAGAATAATGATTTTTGGTATATATTAATTATGATGGAGTAGAGTTCGATAGAGTTCAGGTTAGTTTTAGCCTGAGTGAGAGTAAGTACCACGCTCCAATAGTTTGTTCTCTGGTAAATGCAAAGGACTTTGTAGAAACACTAGATTTTCAACGTGGCTTTACCAAAATTGTACTCCTACGTGTAGGTACAGTTTAACCTAGTGAAAAATAATATTTTTAGGTATAAAGAAATTTCTATATGAGATTTATTTATTTACAATGAGAAATATCTATTTTTTAAAGATTATTAAATTACAGCCTATCATAGCGCACTGGGTATCCAACATCCACTATCAGTTGTGGGTTCAATCCCATTTGGCTGATGTTTTTAAATTGTTATTCGCTTTAGTAACTTTTGTACCACTCAATACATGAAATATTGAATTTGGGTGGAAAGTAGAGGACAAAGTGGTCTAGTTCTAGTTTGTGTCTAACAACCTACATAAGTGTAAAAGAAGCAACGCACTTTTAAATGGTTTCACCATTTTTTTATCAATTTTTTTAATTCAGACAAATAAATATGTTTATATTATTTACATAAAACATTGGTTATATATATAAACAAACTTTTATGAATAAACTTAAACAAAATTAACAAAATTAATTTAAAAAATAAACTTTTATAATATCTAATATCTTATTTTATATTTCAATAACTGATTAATGCTTTAATTACAAAAAAAATATTTAAAACCTCACTCCAACTCATAAAAAAAAACAAATTCTAAGCACATTGTTCCATCGATAGGATAGTGAAGTATCAATTAGCGGCATAAAGCATCGCCTCGCTAGATAGCAATCACCGCCTCTATATCAACTGTAGTGGCATACATCAGGTTTGACCGTGAGTACACCACCTACCCATACAGATGATCGTAGAAACAGATATTAATACGCGAACCGGAAGTGCATGTTTAGCAGACTGAAAAATGGCGTGCTTTGAATAGAAAATATTAGTTCATTTTACATGGTGAATGAATGGGTTGTTATTTTTAGTAAGGTTGTGTAGAGTTTTAGGATATTATGGGAAATTAGCAAGAGTGAGATTGATTTGATATTGGGCTTCTTTTTAATTTAAAATGTATATATAGTGGTATGAGTAAATATAGTGGAATACTTACTGTAAACGCAATTGGTTGTAGACTCGATTACCACTTGATACATATTTAAAATATTCTCATTTTCACAACCTTGTACACAAGCAAGCGTTTCAGAAGCGTGGCCTTGAGTTCTACCTCTCAGCATATTATGTCTTTATATGCCAGCCGACAGCTGAAGACCTGTGTCGATTTGAATAACTTTAACACGATCGACACAGGTGAACCAACATACTGGCCTACTGATCAAAAGAGAAAACCTGATTTATTGGATTTCTTTATTATAAAAGGACTGTCAAGGCAATATCTTAAAATTGAATCTTGCCTTGACAGTAGTTCTGATCACACCCCAGTACTTCTAACAATAAGTAATAATGTAATATTCTATGACGAACCAGAAACACTATATAATCAATTTACTGACTGGCTAGGCTTTAAGGAACAGTTGGAGGAGGACATACAACTACAGATATCCTTAAAATCACCTGCTGAGATCGAAGATGCCACAAAGTATATTACCAACTTAATACAAAACGCATGCTGGAGTAATACTCCACTGAAAAACAAAATAATCTCAGCCAAAAACCTTCCACTTGAAATTAAACGTAAAGTCCTAGAAAAGAGAAGAATGCGAAGAATCTGGCATCAAACTAGACACAAATGTGACAAGACGTCCCTAAATAAAGCCATAAGAGAGTTAAAAGACATGCTAGATGAAGTAAGTAATTCCACTCTTCAAAACAAGTTGCAAAACCTAACTGCCACAGCCTCCACGGAGTACTCGCTGTGGAAATTCACCAAAAGTCTCGACAGGCCGCAACAAACCAAACCGGCGCTGAGAAATGGCAACGGAGGTTGGGCTAAGACTGGCAAGGAAAAGGCAAACATCTTCGCGCAACACCTTGCAAATGTTTTTAAGCCAAACGATAGTTGTTTTCCTGAACACGAGCAAGAGGTTGACAATCAAATTCAGCAAGATCTTCAATTATCTCCACCACCAAGACCAGTAACTATAAAGGAAGTAGCAAGCCATATACGATGCCTAAAAAATCATAAAGCGCCAGGCTTCGATCTCCTTACTAAGGAAATTCTAACACAACTTCCTAAAAAAGCACTAGCATTTATAACTACGCTCTTTAATAGCATATTTAGAGTTCAATATTTCCCACGTATATGGAAAGTGTCAATTATAACTATGATACATAAGCCGGGCAAACCTACAGATGATGTCACTTCATATAGACCTATAAGCCTCACACCTATACTGTCCAAAGTGTTTGAGAAAATACTCCTAAGTAGAATAGCACCAATACTGACTGAAAACGGAGTAATTCCTAAACATCAATTTGGCTTCAGGCAAGAACACTCGACTGTTGAACAGGTACACCGGGTGTGTGAACAGATTAGGAAGTCCTTAGAAGCAAAAGAGTATTGCTCTGCCACTTTCTCGTACATTGAACAGGCATTCGACAAGGTGTGGCATAAAGGTTTGCTTTTTAAAATAAAAAATACCCTACCGCACAGCTACTACAACCTGATGGCTTCCTACTTGTCCAATCGAATGTTCCAAGTACGAGAAAGTGGAGAGACATCTGATATGTTCAATATATTGGCAGGAGTTCCTCAGGGCTCTGTCCTTGGCCCACTTCTCTACACCTTATACACAGCAGATCTCCGGGAGGCACCGCAGATTACTACTGCTACCTTTGCCGACGATACAGCACTAATGGCAAGCAGTTCAAATCCTGTAACTGCATCAAATATCCTTCAAACAGGTCTCTGCAAAGTAGATGACTGGCTCAAAAAATGGCGCATTAAGGCTAGTGCCTCTAAATCTACTCACATAACGTTTACGTTAAGAAAAGGAAATTGCCCACCTGTAAAACTGGGTGATGCTGCGTTGCCTCAGACTGATTCAGTCAGATATCTTGGCCTTCATCTAGATAGAAGACTTACCTGGCAGAAGCACATTAAAGCAAAACGCAATGAAATAAACATCAGATATAGAAATATGTACTGGCTCTTGGCACGCAACTCCAAATTATCTGTAGATAACAAGTTGCTTATCTACAAAATGATCCTGAAGCCAATGTGGATGTATGGAATTCAACTATGGGGGAGCGCATGAATCTCCAGCATATGTATCATACAAAGATTAGATAATTGTATCTTATGCACCTTAACGAACGCCCGATGGGGTGTCAGTGACTCGGAAATACACAATATTCTAAAAATTAAAACAGTAAAAGAAAAGATAAAAAGCTCCACCATCATATACAAAAATCGGCTCAGCAACCACCCGAATAAACTAGCCACAAACCTTATGACTATCTATTATAGTAAACGCCTCAAACGTCACGACATCCAGACACTAGATGTTAGATGATAAAACACGAGTAGAGATTCCCGCTGGGGAGGTTCCTCGAAACGCCAAAAAATCTACATCAACAGATCTGCTCAGAGTGTAGGACTGATAGCAGATGAAATCAGAGAAAAAAAAAAAAAAAATGTCTTTATATAAAACGGAAAGCGCAGAGCGTATGTAGTGTGTTGACACTAGCTTCTGTGTGACCATTCTACTGTGACGGGAAAGCGTGAATGTGGTTTCTTTCTTTATTTTTAAATATGTACCTCAGATATTCTTTTTTAGCTTCAGCAGGGTAAGAAGAGGGAAGTTAGTGTGAAGACTCTCCGTTCTCGCTTTCGGCCGAATTTTGGAGATATTGCGTGGTAAATGGCGAAAATTAACGCCGCGCCTTGCCTCGAGACCAGAGCGAAGAAAATGGAAATACGAATGCAAACCCATAACCAACCACAACGCTATACAGACACATTTTGTGCCTCTGTACCACGATTGGCCCCAAACTCATTTTTTTATTAACGTATAAAAATCAATCACTGATACATTTTGCTCATACTCAGCTCACCGCAGGGCTCGGTCCTTGAGACCGTCATAAAAAGTGAATTCAATCACGCAACAAATATTTGTGCGTCCGACCGCGCGGGACCGCGTAGGACCGCCCGCTATAAATCACGATTGGAGATATTATGTGGACATATTCACTTTTACACCTGACTTTTAATGTAAAGAATTGCAATATATGTTCTGCTACCGGTTTTGGTTTTGGTTGAAAGTAAATATGTCCTTATATTATAAGGAACAGTAAGGAGTCATATTTCTTATATCAGAAACGGGTATATCATTAGATTTTGGTTAACTAGTAAATACACGATTTTTCTTAATTTCAGTATCAAAATATTCCCCCACAAGAATTCGAACCCACAACCACCAAGTTAATCTTTAAGTCATTAAATTTAATCACCTTTCCCTCCTTCCACACACCTACAAACAAACATAGAGACTAGATACATAGCACACAGCAGGTATAGGCTTTATAGTTAATACCCGCATCTCCCCAAACTAATATTGCTTTGAAGCGTTCAATTCGAAAGTCAATAGCTCGCCGTTTGATTGCAAAATCAGACCTAGGTATATACGCTTATGAAATATTTGGTAAAGGGCGTTGTGGTGTTGCGGAGAAGATATAGAGATTTTTATGTTGTATCTATTGATTTTTTTGTTTTTGTATAGTTTTAAACAAATTAAAACTTCTTTGCATCACATAATGTGGGTAAAAATTTTCCATTTTCATCTGACGTCTATTTTAAAGAATTTTTGCAGGTTTCGCGTATTGGGAAGTCAGACAGAACTTATGTCATAACACTTCGTTCTCCATTTCTCAAAATCGAGACATTGTATGTTTAGTGGCGGAATTCAACACCGCGTTTAATTTGAATGATCATTTCTAATACCTTACTTTTAAACGTTATATGGATGGACGTTAAGCTTACCCCGTTAAGTCCCATTTGCGCCACGATGGAATCATGTCATTACTTATTTTGAAAATTTTAATTACAGGAATTTAATAATGCTATAAAGTGTAACTTAATACGTTTCACATATTTATTTTTAAGCAGCGTAATACGTTATAGTATTAAGTCATTTGGTAGAAAGTTTTTTAATTTATTTTGGATTGTCCAACGCCATTTTTCATTTTTATATATTTTTCAGCGTTCCGCTTTTTCTGTATAGCAAAAAGAGAGACAATTTAGGGCCAAGACACTTCATTCTCCTTTATGTCACACGGAAACATGACAGTGTTTAAGTGTCGTAGCTCAACTCCACGTCCTAGGTATTTGAAAGAAGAAATAAAAATAATTGAATATATTCAGTTCTCCGAGTGGGAATCGAACACAAACAAACGCGTTTACAGTTAAAGCTTGCCCGCTGTACTTCAATGGGTTCATTTCATTTTTATAGTCTGAAACAAATAAAATAATTTAAAAATTTTGTTTCCCTCATGTAGTAATTGAACCAATAACCATCAATTCTTACACTTCACAACTATGCCACTATGCGTCATGTACAGCTATAAACGTTATATACTACATATTAAGCCTACCCGGCTCAGAACAACTCCTATACAGCATACACTATACAGTATACAGTACGTATACACTGCGCCAGCTATTCGCTTACTCACGACGATATTAACGCACGTCAGCAATCTATGTGAAACATTGCTGGGAAGCTGTTTCCATTTGCCAATGGGAAAAATGACGTCGCAAGCAAATTTTTCTTCATATCCCTATATATTTATTTTTGAAAAAGTTAATACGTGAGATCCAGGTTTTAAGTTCAGTTTGAAAAATATATAAAATAAATAGAAACATACAACAACGTAGAAAATGCATTGATTATACTTTGTACAAGATAGCTTGATCTTTTTGACAGATGTCATTTTTTCTGATCAATATAACTTTGCAATGATTAGTTCGAGATGATGGCACGAACTCCGACGAATCTGGTTATAATGAATTTGACTGTGCTCCTCTTCCTTAATAAAATTGTTTTATTTTTCACATTAATTTTTACATACATATAGGATTATTTTTGGACCTCCAAGAGGTGGTTCAGACCAAACAACTTTTCCAAAGAAACATGAATCGAAAAGTGTAAATCTCGTCACAGTTACAAGAATTTTAAAACGTTATAAGGATTACTAGATATTTTCTCTTTCCCATTACTAGCCCGTCTGTCAAAAAGATCAGGCTATCTTGTACAGAATATAGTTGTAAATTTTATTTTGTTCCTGTGTAATGAATAAAATTTAATTTAATTTCTTCTTTGTCTTAATGAATTCTGCCACTCCCTTTATTTGAATTCTGCCAATCAATATGCAACCTCGATTTTAGGTGGAAATTGGAGAACAAAAGGTCTTGACATTCGGCTCTTAGATCACTTTGATATGCAGAAAAAGGGTGAACTTGAGAAAAAATAACTAATTTCTCATACGTAATAATAAATTACGTACTTCTATCTTCTTTTGTTTCCCAACAATGCCTGCCAGTGAAAACAGGCACATAGCTAGTGTCAATAATCGCCTTACACCATCAAAGCAGGAGTAACGACTCTATGGAATGAGAACTCTACTGATCCTATGTATGTTTGTAGTTATAAATGCAAATTACTAGATTTTTGCTCCGATATTGCCTGCTTTAGAATATAAATTAAAAAAAATAAGAGGCCCTTTAATTTCTTGTAAAATATACACACAAATTTTTTTTTTAATAATTTACTTTCTTACTTATACGTTATATAGTATACGTATGTAGATCTCGTCAAAAAGTGTTGTATGTTTTACAACAACCGCATACAATGAAAACCCATATAGAATACTTTAAAATCATTTAAATTAAAAAATAAATATTTATTTAATAATCATTTTAATACAGATATATATTTTAAATAGTTGTTTTAAGTCAATTGGAGTTGTTTAAGCAATACTACAGTCAGAAATTAGTAGGTAAATTAAGACGATATTTCCTGTTTTGCGGCACCGTTTAGCAGTTAGTCTTAATTGTAGACTAACCGTAGTCATTACATGCAGTCATGTTGCATCATTCTAACAATTGGATTAACCATTAAGTGATCCCACTAAATAGTTTCGATCAAATTACACTCCTACCTCGTTAATTAACATAAATATACATATATATATTTTATATCCAATGATTGAGATTGTGTATATTTTTTATTCAATGAAGTTTTTGTAGAAATTGAAATGCTGAACAATGTATTTTTTCAACTTCGTGCTTTTTCCCGTACACATGGGTAGTGCGATGAAACCTAGTTTCATAGCATGCCATTCTCAACTTTGCGTAAGACATTGCGTGCTAAGTGTGCTAAGTGGCGGAACTTAACGTCACCAAACACGCAGCATCACGCAGCATGTCTTACTATTAGAGTATCTTTGATTACCCTGCTTTACGACACTATACGATACTGACAAGAATATATCTATATCGAATATAAATCGATCGAAGAGACATGTACCTACATTAAATCTCATAAACCTCGTTCCATTACACCCCATTCTTGCCTAAACAGAATTAGTTTAAACTAATATTCGTCAATATATTCAACATATAGCACAGAAGCCCCAGCACACTGAGCACTGTATAACTTAACTTGCCTGAAGAGATTAATGGCAGATGTTAAGCGCTACGTGATTTGATTACTAATAAAGGGATCAATGGGTAATGACGTCACGCCTGCAAGCCTCCTCGATGTAGTTGGCTGAGTGACAGTTTATATATACTATATTATTTTATATATTATTGGCATACATGGATATATGCTAATTTTTAAGTATTTTTAGTGCTTTAGATATAAAGTCAAAGTCAAATTTTATTCAAAATGAGAAGTTATAAGCTACGTTTTTTGAACGTCAAATAGTTTTACCACCGATTCACTAAATTTAATGCCTCATACCTGAGAAGAACCAGCGCAAGAAGGCGTGTTATCATTTATAAAATCTTCAATAAGGTTATTACCTAATTAAAGATTTGAAGGGTAATTCCCTTTAACACACAAACGTCTTTTCACAACTTTTTTAAATTGTGATATAGAAAAGTCTTTTTCGTTTTCTTGGATCCTATTGTAAAAGGTATACACTGTCCCATGAATGAATTATTGACTCGATGCAATCGAGTCACAGGTGTAATCAGTTTATGTTTATTTCTCGTATTAATATTATGTTTGTTGCCGATTTTTGTAAAACCCTAATATTTTTCTTAACATACATGACATTAGCAAATATTGAGAAGCAACAGTCAATATATTAATTTCGTTAAATTTTGTTCTTAATGAATCTTTCGGGTCTAAGTTATAGATTGCACAAATAATTAATCAAAGTGAACCTAGTATCAAGACACTTCATAATCCGCTTTCTGTCTGAATTCGAGATTGCGTGTTGAGTGGTGGAACTCGATGCCGTGCTTTGCCTTTTTACAAGAAGGAATAAAATTAATAATTAAAATTTAACCATTCCTCGGATGAGAATCGAACCTATAATCAGTAAGTTGACGTCTTTCGATATACCTAAACATATTTCGTGACATATAAAGAGTGAAACACTCTCCGCTTTTTGTTTACTTAGAGCAGTTAGTCGTTAGAAACACCTATGTAAATACATACATATTTGTAAGTTTTTTTTAGCTTCACGCTTTATCCCACACACAGCAGGGTAGGCAACCAAGTGTCAAGACACTCCGTTCCCCACTTTCCGCTGAACTCGGAGGCATTGTGTGTTAAGTGGCTGAACTTAAAGCCGCGCTTTGCCTCGACACCAAAGCGAAGAAAATGGAAATATTAAATATTTTCTCTTCTCGAGTGGGAACCGAATCCACAACCAGTCGCTTTACAGCCACACTTCGTGCCTCTGCGCGATGACAGGCCCCTATTATATATTATATACAGTTATAATTATATTTACAGTTTTACATTTTTACCCGCATAGCAGTTTAGTCATTAAGAACCTAGTGTCAAGGCACTCCTTCTCGACTTTCCACCCGAATTCGAGATACTGTTGATTAGCGGAACATAACACCGCGATAATTTAACGCTGTTTGCTTTTAAGTTAAAATACATAGTCAGGTATCTATTTGCGGTCCCTGATGAACGCTCATTAACTACCACAGTGTAAACTATTGGAACACCTACATTTAGTAAAAACTAAAGCAAATGTATAGCTGCTATATATATATTGTACATACCTGCGTCATATTGAACGGGTAGAAATCTCACAAATTTTAGGTTTAAAGAGGGAGCTTTTAGTATTAACTTAAAAATATGTTAAAATGCTTGATTTTTGATGATTAGAGACTCAGAACTTACTGGGTTATTTCTACGTATTATATTTTTAAAGCCACCGAGATGCAATCTCATCGTCTAAATATAATAGTAGAATTTCACGAGTAGACACGAAAGTGTATACACGTATTTATAAGTGCTTCACAATTTTAGTTATTTTAAATTATTAAGTAAACATAAGCACAAGTTGAATACCACACAGTATTTTTTTAGCTTCTCGCTTCATGATTATCGATTCTGATATTTTTACTAACAATCATTTAATTTTTTAGTTTTTTCATATACACATATTTTCCAAATTCATAAACATCGTTGTTTAAAACTGCTCCCTAAAAACAAGTTACTTTTTGTAGTTGTTCTTACATTTTTTGTTCGTAATTTTGATGTTGTATGAGTTTTAGTTTCTTTTAAAGTGTTAATTAGTAAGATGTATTCATTACTAGGCATCAAGATAAAAGCTGCCTTATTTACAAGCATTTTTGTAAATAAAATGACACAAGTCTACTGTGGCTTGTGAACGTGATTCTCAGAATTACTGCAGGTTACATTTAAAATAATTTACTTTAGGATAACATGAATTCTTAAAAACTTGTAATTAATAGCAACGCTGCTTTGCGTTTGAATATATTCGTATATATGTATATGCAATAGACATAAATAATGTTTTGAAAATAAGCATTTCCCCCATTCAGGAAATTATTATAATTAAAATATTAAAATATTTGGCTTTCCTCGTACCGTTAGATAGTTAAATATTCCGTATTAACAAATAAATCTGCCATATATTTATGTATGTAAAATCGTATAACATGATTAGAAATTAACGAAATCACTAATAAGTTCTTTCTAGATATCCTTCATAATGTGAGATATACAAACACTTTTATCCCATATATCAGGGAGCAGCAGAGAAAATCTATTATCAAAAAATTGCCACCATTTTCTATTTTGTTATCTTTCTAATTTTTGAATAATTGTGTAGTGAATGGAGAAATTTTAACGTCTTCACCGTAGGAGAAAAGCGGAGAACAGAGTGACATATAGCACCACGTTCTTTTTACATGCACACAGTATAAGTCGAGAAACTGGAAGTAAATAATTATATCTATAACAAAAAAACATTTAGAAAAACAAAAATAATCTGTAATAAAGCGTGTAAGAATTTAGACGCAGCTGGTAGTAGAACTCATGGCTTAGAGGTCAGAGCGCCTGAATGGTTTTCAGAAGGCGCGGGTTCGAATCCCGCTGCATTCAATTTTTTATAAATTTTTATATATTTTCTAAATGTCTTTTTTAATTTTCCTAAGTGTGGAATAACATTTTAAAAAATGTTAAAAAATGTATCTACAACATACTTAAAATAAAATTCAATAAATTGCCATTACCTCATCACTCAAAGATGCACTATTTCGTAGTTACATTCAAAATTCCAACATTTGGTTCTCCCGAACATTAGAGATGATCCGCCGAATCCTTGCATGGATTAAGTTAGATACACACTGGATACGGATAGATCTCACTAATCTCGTACTATAGAGTGCATACTTTAGAATACACGTCTACATTATACTTACTAAACGTTTTATGTTTACTTTATCTTTTTTTAACTTTTAGCTCCACGCTGTATCCCGCGCACAGCAGGGTAGGTGTTAAGTCACTCCGTTTCCCGCTTTCCGCCGAACTCTAGAAACATGCGTGTTAGGTGGCGTTCTTAACGCCGCGCTTTGCCTCGACACCACAGCGAAGAAAATGTAAATATTAAATATTTTCACTCGTCAAGTGGAAATCGAACCCACAACCCGTCACGTTTATAGTCACACTTATGGGCAGCTGTCCACGACTTGCCTCAATATACACATATTTAACATAATTATGACATAAAAGACATAGTGGCGCAGTGGGACAGAATTTAAATAAGATTAGTTGTAGGTTGGATTTCCATTCGGTGAAATGATTATGTTTTAATTATTTATTTTTATTTAAAACCTAAAGGAACGTGAGGGAGTTAGTGAGTAAAGTAGTGAGTGAGTGAGTGAGTGAGAAATTGATTGAGTGAAGGACTAAGAGAGGGACAGTTAGAGTGATTGACCTAGAAATTGAGTTAGTGACTGAGTCACTGAGTGAAAGTATAAGTGAGTAAGATATTAAGTAAAAGAGTGAAAAAGTGCATTAAAATTGAGTGATAAATATTATTTTACCTACGAATTTAGACTGACAATATATTTAAGTTTTTTTTATCAGTGACAATATTACCTTAGGTGTTCTGCGATGGAAATAACTGTAACAAGTAACGACGTCTCCCAACGGAGCTGCTTAACGAAACAAGCACGCGCTGTGGGATGCTTCATTTATCTCAGTTTACTAAAATGTTGTGTATCTAATAAGAGCCTTAGATAACCAAATATGTATGGGAATTTCAACTAAATAATAACTTGATTTTTACAATAATTATGTGTTTTTTTATAGCTTCACGCTGTATCCCACACAGCAGGGTAGGCAAAGGGAACCTAGTGTTAAGACACTCCGTTCCCCACTTTCCGCCGAATTCGGAGGCATTGCGTGTTAAGTGGCGGAACTTAACGCCGCGCTTTACCTCGGCACCAGAGCGAAGAAAAGGGAAATATTAAATACATATTTCCACTCCTCGAGTGGGAATCGAACCCACAACCAGTCGTTTACAGTCACACGCTTGTGCCACTGGGCCACGACTGGCCACAATTATTATGGAAAAATTATTTTTATATTAAAAATAATATTTTCATTTCTTCGCTCGGTAACAAAACAAAGAACAGCGTTAAGATCCGCCACTGAATATTTCTACATATTGGGCAGAATGTGAAGAATAAAGTGTCTTGACACTTAGTTTCTTTTTGATAGCCTTTATTTATATTTTTTGCTGGTTTATTTATATTTTTGTTCCATATATCTCGTGTTAAAACGTATATAAAATTCGGCGGTGCGTAAAGAACGAAGTGTCTTAACACTAGGTTCCCTTTGTCTATCCTGCTGTCCGGGATACAGCATAAACCTAACTAAAAATCATCATAGCATATAGTAATATAGAAAAATAAAAAAATAAAATTTCCTATAACGTAAAACTTTAACAAAATATAAATATTCAAAGTTGACTTTAAAACCTTTTAGATTCTGACCCAGTCTTTAAAGCCATCCATATTTTTAAGCTTCAACATTGCCTCTGAGCTTACGTAAGTTTGAAATGCAATCAATGTCCTACGGCAGCCTCATTTGGTTTGGTGTATGAATATGCAGGTATATTGATGTATATAGTAGTACTTATATAAGCATAGATACTTATATTAATTAATAAATTAAAAAAATTGTAATTATATATATAAAAAAAAAAACAATTTTACAGTTTTTGTAAAAAGGTTGCCAGAATCTACTACATTTTATCTATATGAGTTTTTCAAGCCATCTTGGCACAGGGGAACGTAGTTGGCTGTACATCCTATAGGTGGAGGGTTACATTCCCAATCGAAGGATTAAAACATTTTCACTCTCCGTTCTGGTACATAAAACAATACACGGCATTGAGTTCCAACAATCACACGCAATTTCAAAGTCAAATAAAAACTGGTGAACCGAAGAGATTCTTAACACTAAGTTCTATCTGACTACCCTGCTACAAGAAAAAAAAGCAAAGCTGCTATTTACCATACACCTTCACACTACTTCGCACTCAAATACAGAAACTTAAACCAAAAGCTTCTTGACCCACTCCATAAAGTCCTAAAAGTTCACAAAACTCATTACACAACATTTAAGGCTACTTTTCTTGAAACTTCCACACTGAGTGTAAAAGATCGTTCATCCCAGCTTACGTAAGCCTGAAATGCAATCACAGGCCTGATCAGAGGCCGTAGAGGCCGTCAGAGACCTCTTTGTCAGTAATCCGCGTTTGATTGCGCCGGTCGCATTAATACTGTAGACTGTAGATTGCTCAGTTTATACCTATCAATGATTTCAACTGTTCTAAGCAGGATATTTTGTAGCTATGAAGTTGGAAATTTAAATATTTTCAGATTTTAGTTTGTATTTTTGTTATTTTTTTAGTCTGTTGGTTATCTCATAATATGAATGCAAGTCATTTCCTGTAGAAGACTGGTTATTTTTTGTAATGAAACTATGATCAATTTTAATAAATGGCAAACGTCAAATTTAATAAATGGCAAATTATAATATTGTTTTTGTAGTTTTTAGAATTTGAATAGTGGTTCTCGTTGCTTTACTTTAATGTCGCATGTTATGTAGTTATCATCTATTACGAATGTTCAAAGATAACAGATATGAAAATCATTGTTATTCCTTTTGTAATAAAGTATCTACGAACTTTTAAAATCTGGATTATTGTTAATTATACTCCTAGAGCAGGTAAAAAGTAGGCAGAAAAAAATCAGATGTAAATCACTCTTTTTTTAAACATTTAAAAAGAATGAATATCTGTAGGTCTATATTTTTCAACAATTTTTCATATACAGTTTCAATAAACACAAAGATATTTCATTGTCCATTTTTCATCGAGCGTGTTACGAATATGAAATCAATAGCAGGCTCAGCTTTACAACATCGATATCATACATATATGTATGTATGTATGTACGTATAGTATAGTATAGTGACATCTATAGAGCATGGCACGTGACGCACATTTCTGAATTTGGCTTTCGTTTATAAAATACAAAAGTGATTTACATACAAAAGTTTTTATTTAGATTAAGTATATTTTCAATATAGATATATATTTAAGAAAGTGTCTCAATAAGATTATGATTCATTATTAAAAGACCAATCGTAGTAAGAGGTTCCAATCGTACTCGAGGAGTGGAAATATTTAATATTTCCTTTTTTTTTGTTCTGATGTCGAAGCAAAACGCGGCGTTAATTTCCGCCACCTAACATGTAATACCTCCAGGATTTGGCGAAAATCGGGGAACAGAGCGTCTTAATACTAGGTTCCCTTTGCCTACCATGTTGCGTGCAGGATACAGCGTGAAGGTTAAAAAATAATTCAAAGACCATCATGGCATAGTTGGACAGTGTTTGGCTATTAAGGCAATTAGATGCGGGTTTAATTCGCACTCGGGGGACTATGATACTTAATTTATATTAATTTTACATCTCGGGCGGCAAATACAAAACAGAGTGTATTGACATTATCTCTGGCTACCCTGCTTTGTAAGGAAAAACGATGAGTAAATAATCAAGGGTAGCTTAAATCTTGATTAAAATTAAATGTTATATAACAAACAATAATTTCATTTCATTCCAATACGGAATGGATTCCTTAGTTTTTAGATGTCAGTGAACAAACATATTATTTTTACTGTTTTATTATAATATCTATACATTAGTAATATTTGTACTATTCTAATATTGTAATGTACCTCCTTAATTCAACAGTATTAGGTTACAAGCTGTGAAAGCCGTGCGGCTCTGTGGTGATGTCTGTAACGACGGCGGGATCACGGGAACAGTTATTACCTTATCCCGACGATCCTTAACGTTTGGGGATTCTACAAATACACTGTCTTGTTCGAGGTGTATAAGTTACAATTGCATTTGAATGATAATATATAGGAGTTTTTTTTAAATTACTGACTTCTTATTCTTTTAGATTTAAAGATCTTCAATTATAAGTATATTAAGTTAGACGAATGGCTTGATATGGTTCGAGGCAAAGTGAATTTCCCATAGATCGTGATGGTGGAGTACTTTGGAAGCCCTTGTATCCCATGTAGAGGACATAGGACAATAAGTCAAATTAAGCAGACAGTAGATATTAACACTACGCTCGGACAATTTCCAAAAGGCGTTAATTTGATTCTTGCTTCGATCAATTTTTTAATAATTTTTCTAATATTTATTTCATGTGTTCAATGTGTGAATAACTCTTTAAAAATATTAAAATAAAAGTTATAAATATTGCACGTTAGGTGGCGGAACGAGTTAACACATGACCGGCTGCTAACCATTTGCACTAGTAATACCCATATCGGACCCACGAACATTGCGCAGTCAAATATGTTCGAAACTACAAAACAATAGCTTCGTATTACAGAATTGTAATTTCAAATGAGTGATTATTTTTATTTCTCCGCTTTAAGTTGTTCTCCGAATTATTTCAGCATATAAAATAATTTGGATCTGAAAGACGGAGAACCGAGTATCTTGGCAGAAGACTCTCCTTGTTAAGTCTCATATACGGGAAATTACAAATAAAAATTACCCTAAAACAATAAATATTGGATAAAAAATAGAATCAAATCTAATACTGTTCGCCAAAAAGCTTTACAGCAAGTAGCAGAGAGAGAGAGAGAGAGAACGAATTTAGTATCAAGATACTCCGTTCTCCACTTGGTGACTGAAAGCATGTATTTCACCTAAGAAATTAAAACATTTCAAATACAATCATTCCCCAAGAGGGAATCGAACCCACAACCATCACATTTGAAGGCAGACGGTCCCACTACCCCACTATGGCGTCAAACCCTTTACCTTTAGTCACTTACTATCTTATCATGAACACCTGGAAAATGTACCAGACCGCTTGCAAACAAATATTTTGTTTTGTTTATATAAAAAAAGTGGCTAATTTAGCTCCGTCCGTGTCCACGCATTGATATTCCGCCGGTTCCTCGCCTGTTTTTACACGTTCCCAACTTTCGTATTAACTGGTCAAACAATGGAATTGAAATACGGAATTAAATTGGATATCTTTTATATTGTTTTATACGAAAAAAGTGTCCCAATTCCGCTACGCTGATTGTTTTACGCGACCAGCCCCAGAAATAAATATAAGCGGGCCATTTCGTATTCATAATGCAATGTAAACAGCGATATTTATTGATATTTACTGAATATTGCATAAATGAACACAATAAATAAATGGATTGTTTTTTAAATGAATATACTAATTTTAAATAAATAAATAACCTTTATGTTTTTTTTTCTGCGTAGTAGGTGAGACAAAGATAACTTATTGTAAAAACACTCCGTTCTTCAATTGACACTTTCTTAATGTTTGTCGACTGAGTAAAACGTAAAACTATTCTTGTAACCAGTATTACGTGAACAGACTAAGTTAAATAACACTTACTTAAGTCTAGTATGAAAGCGTTTTCAATTAATTGTTTGCAGAAAACATTATTTGTATGACGTTATAACTTAATAGTATTGATATAATACACATTATATTATAATTAACTGAAGACTAATGTACATTACAATATACACAACAATCAGAAAAATGTTCATTTTTAGTGAATAATTGATAACGACTAAATAAAACTTTTAATTCGTTGTGCTAGATTTACAGTTCAAAAAATCTAATACAGCTAGGAAAAAGTAGATACAAAAAATATATGTATGTAATATAAAACCACATTTGGTAAACATTTAAACATAATAGAGTTACAACATGAAAATGTAATGAAAGCACAAAAATAAAAATTTCTACTTTAAACCTGGGACTTGACGGAATTTGGCCTAATTTCTGCGCGCATTCTTCATGTATTTTTATTCGGCTATCCGTTAAACCTATTTTGTGCAATTGTTAGAGACCGTTCGTTGAGGCCGTCGTGGCGCAGTGGGACAGCATCTGATTGTAAACGTGATGATTGTGGATTCTTATTGGTAATTGCTATATATGATATATATTATATGTTTTTATTTCTTCACTGTGATATTTAAGACAAGACACAGTTTTGAGTTCTGCCACTCCACCCACAATATTTATATTTTGGGCTGAAAATGGGTAACTTGAATTATTAGGTTTTTTCTGACTACCCTGTTATATAGGAAAAATCTTGAAGCTGAAAAAATATAACTGTAAAAATGACAGCCATAATTATGATACCTATGATAGGGATATTTTGAGTCGAGAAACTCCAATAAATTAAATTTAGACCCGATCAAAAAATTAAGAAATTAAATGAATATCAGTCATTCAGACAATAGACGCTGATATTTAGACACTAAATATTTTAATAAAAATATATATGATAACAAAATATGGGAATTCATCTAATGTGTTTGTAATACATATAAGTCCCTGAGCTTCACGCATTCCCAGTTACACGCACTTTCCCGCATAGCATTTTAATAAGAAACCCGCATCTGCGGGAAACGTTATAATATTATTACTTTAAACCTGGACTTTACGGCTTGGCCTAATTTCTTCAAATTCTTTACATATTTTAATTCGGCTATCCGTTAAACCCACTTTGTGCAACTGTCAGCATGTTTGCACTCAGAAACGCACTCTAAAGCAATTAGACATTCATAATACTCGTGAGTATAATTTTTTAAAATATTTCCCATTTTTGTATGGAATTTGCGGATTAAATAAAGGCGCTGCGTTTATGAAAAAAACTGGATCCACATGAGATTATATGTTTAAATAGTGAAACGGCTTCAGTTGATGTCACTGTTGTGAAATGTAGAGCGTTTTCAAACGTTGGGAATCTCTAAAATAATATTGTCAACGTTTTTTTCCATTTTTTCCATGTTTTATAAGATTTTATTATACTTTAATAGTTATTATATAATCATATTGTTTCTGCTTTTAATTAATTGTTTATTCATTTAGTTCAGTTAGAATGTATTTAGTAATATAAGAGACGTTATTTTTTCTTTTTTGTTCTGAATATAGATATTTTCTTTATTATTAATAAAACTTATTATCGCAGCATGCAGTCGTTGCAAGTCAAGCTGTATGGAAACAGTATAATATGACATGACACTCCAATCTTTTACTTTTGTCTTTATCTGAAGACATTTCGTATTAATCAATGAAACCCAACGCCATGGATTGTCTTAACGTAGCAAAAAAATATAACATTTTAGACATTGCCAGTACTCCAAGTAGAAATCGAATCAGAATTCAAACTGCACTCAATTACTTATAAGCATTCACTAGAGAGAGTTAGGCTGTAGGAAAACATTGTCATGTCATGAAAATCTTTTATTTTACGCTATATTTGAAGATATTGCGTGTAAAGCAGTGGTAAACTCAACGCTATGGATTATTATTCTTCCATAACAAATCCTGGAACTGGACTGGTTATGTCTAAATGATAATTTAGACATTGCCAATCTTTCAAGTAGAAATCGAACCAAATTTCAACCTGCACTACTTACTTACTACTTTCAACGTAATATCTGACTGTAAACCATCACATTTACTGTACCAAACGCCCTCGATTCAACTCATGAAAATACAAAACCACGTACGTACTTACACAACTACGTGATTTATGCAACCGTGGTCATTTATAGGCGGTTGTAGCGCAAATATTTTAATATCCGTACAGTGAAGCAATTAGTGACAATAGTACGTAGGTAATGGGCTTTATGCTCGGCGAGCTGGCGTCCGGCCAGCGGCAGGTATGTGCGGGTATGTGTATGTATGTATGTATGTATGTATGGTATATACTCTGGTTACGTTGTTTGGGATATAATGTTTTATAAATTTTTGGTTAATTGATTTTATTTTTGTTTGTTAAGTAAAGATGGTGAGAAGGTTAACGTGGTGCAGTGGAAAATGTATGTCTGATTATAAAGAGGATTGGTTCAGGAAAGAATTATAGTTAACTTATTATTATTTTTCAGCTCTAGTACTTAAGACAAAACGTGATATAGAGTTACGTCACTCACACATAACTATGAGATTTAAAATTAGGTCAAGACTTTATTAAATCTTAGATCTAAATCCTTTCTTAGACAATAAGAAGATAACTACTAATTTAAAAGTAAGCATTTACTTCTTTCTGTCTATCTCTTTCATTGATTATGTAAATTTTTGGCCCAGTTTTAATAATTTCAGATTTTAAAATATCAGTTTGGGCAACACAGCGTGTATCGATAAAAGCAATGAACCTTTTCCTGTTATTGGCTTATTCATGTAAAGCTACAGCTCGTTCCAGTTGGATAATCCCTGCATTTTGGATCGTTTACATTATATATTTTAATAATTAATATCGTCTTTTTAGGATATTTATATATTATAGTTTTATTATTTTTTATAATGTCACTCTTTTTCTGTTAGAGAGACTCTAGTGTTAAGACACTCCTTTCTCCACTCTTTACCTAAGATAAAATCATTGTGTGTTGAATGGAACTCGACGTTGCGTATTAATTACCTTAGGTACCAAAGGAAAGAGATAAAAATGACAAAATATACTCATTCTCCCAAATGAGATCGAACCCACAATCATTACAGACGCCACCGTTACAGACGCTGTCACTTCACCACGGTGACTGTACTAGGTTAATACTTAGTATTTCAAAATTTTAGTTTCTTCATACTATAATAGTGCAACATAAGTAAACATGTACATATATTATATACATACACAGTAAGGCTACATAGACCATTCCCCATACAATATTCCGTAGCGACGAGCTGAGGCAATATCGCGCTCTACAATGAGTCTAATCTTACTTTATTACTCGGAACGCTTACAAGGTTTCATTAATATGGAATAACTAGAGCGTCCATGAAGTGGGACGAAATGAAATATTCTCATCGGAGGCTACAAGTATGTGTACAATGTACATGTATTATATTAAAATGTGTAAGATGTATTCGTCCTTTTATTTCTATCTATTATGGAATATTGTTTTGTTCTTTCTTTATAATATATTTATTTTTGCATAATGGGGTAGTTAGAGAGTGTCAAAACCTAGTGTCAAAACACTATGTCCTTCACTTACCGCCTGAAAATTGAGATGACATGTTGAGGGACGGAGTTTTGTTTTAGATAATGACAGAAGAAATGAAAATTTTAAAATAATCATTTCTCCTAATCGGGAATCGAACCCACAACCGTCGCGTTTACTGTCTGATGGTGTTCCACTGAGCCGCGATACCCTCAAACCAAGGTGACATGGTATTTAAAAGAAATGTTTTGCCATGTTGGTTAAGTCTCTCTCTTTATCTCTGTTTCTCTTTCAACTCTTATTCTTTACTAAGCGGCTTTCCTTATTCATTGATGGCCCATCGTTCTGACAAAATCATTAATATATCTGCTTGATAATCAAGTCTAGTTAGGTACTATATTACCATACTATATTAGGCACTCCTATCTAAGAGACTTTTTAAATATAATTATAGGTAACATGAGATGAGAGCCTTTATTTTGTAGACATTTCCGCCAAATACATTTTTTTTATTTAAAATCAAAATTTTCCTAAGGATGTCTTTTTATTATTTATTTAGATAAAAATAAATTCACTCAGATCTTCCACCGACATTTCCTCACTAACAAATCATTTATCTAACTAATACCAATTGCTTAAAGCATAATTACATACATATAATATTTATCAAGTTATTTTCCTTATCTCAATAGGAAATTAAAATTTTATTCTACTACCCTGTATTTACAATAATCTTCTAAACAAATGTTTCTCAGAAAATCACGAACTCGGTGGTTTCTTTAATAATAAAGAACAAATCCTTCAAGGAAAATGACCAAAGGAAAAATAAACCTGTTGGATTTTCAAGAAAGGCCAATGTAACGTAATAATACACTCTTCGACTAAATAGACGATGGTTATGGGTTCGATTTTTGCATTAGGAAAGATGATTATAATTAATTTATCTCCATTTCTTCTCTCTGATAAGATAAAATGTGGCTTTGAGTTTTATCACTCAACGCGTTGTGTCTCAGACTCAGGAATTCTTAACTCTCTTAACAAGAACTAAGTACATAATAATATAAAGATATGATTTTAATACGCAACATTATAATTAGATTCAAAAGATTAGAAAAACTTTTTTTTTAATTTTCGAAATAATATTGTTCCCGTTAATAAAATAAACTCGAGAATTTCGTTTAAATTAATATGAATCTTGAGTCGTTTTTTTGTTTGCAAATTCAATGTTAAAAAAATATAAGTTTCATGTTTTTGGTGCTCAAGCAGGTTTCAAAAGGATCCTGGTACAATCAAAATAATTTATCACTCCATATCTCGATCTCGGGTGAACAGTAGAAAAACGGAGTATCTTCATACTAGATTCGCACCTACTAGCTCGCTATGTGATATAAAACGTGAAACTCTAAAAATATCTTATAGATTTTCATTTTCAGTGATTTATAAAAGGTGTCCAAACCAACAATTTATATGTATTGTTGAAGACTTATTATTATCAACCTCTAACAGTATACATATTAAAATAATAGGTCATCGTGGCGCAATAGGACAGCATCTTACTGTAAGCAGCTTTAACTGTGGGTTCGATTCTCACCCGGATGATTAATTATATTTAAAGTATACTTGTTTTACTGCTCGGTACCTAAGGCGAAGGGCAGTATTGAGTTCCGCCACTCAACACGCAGTGTCTTCATTTAGGGCGGAAAGAACAGAGTGACTTAACACTATGCACTCTCTAGATACGCTGCTATATTGTGAAATGGTACTACACCAAAATATATACAAGTACACACATCAAGTCAGTCAGTCTCAAGCTAACTCGTCGAGAAGATACTCTATTCCTATACGAAATTCACAAGCTACGTAATAAGATAATTTAGTCGGCTTCTCTTCCCCCGAGAGTCGTTCCCTTTGTTACTGTGTAATAATTGCATATTTAGTTTGTACATTTCAACCGCATACTTGAGTGTTTCGTTCTGATTCTTCTGAAGGATATCTGTTAGTAGACTTATGTAATAGTGAGACTATTTTTTTAGCTTCACGCTGTATCCCGCACACAGCAGGGTAGGCAGAGCAAACCTAGTGTTAAGACACTCCGTTCCCTTCTTTCCGCCAAATTCGGAGGCGTTGCGTGTTAAGTGGCTGAACTTAACACCGCTAGTAAGACTTAAAAATGTATTATAGTTAAATGATATAAAACTTCTAGAAGGGTGGGAGGCCCAAGGAGGCTTTAGACCTGGAAGAGGGTGTATGGACCAGATCTTCTCCCTCCGCATGATCACAGAAAAATTTTTGGCTGTAAACCAAAAAGTTTTCTGTGCTTTTGTGGATTTGGAGAAGGCATTTGACAGAGTTGTGCGAAAGAAGTTATGGGAGATACTGCCTCGGTACAATGTGAACGGACCCTTGTTGCAGGCTGTAAAGTCTCTTTACCGAGATCACTCAGCCTGTGTACGAGTAGGAGCTGGCATGTCGCCTCGGTTTGATATTCAATCGGGTGTCAAACAGGGTTGTGCCATGTCAGCTTGGCTGTTCAATTTGTACTTGGATAGTTGTCTCCAAGGAGTGAAACAAAGTGATATGGGAGTGAAAGTGGGTGACTTGAAGGTAAACTGCCTGTTGTACGCAGATGATGCAGTGCTTATTGCATCATCAGAATGCGAGTTGCAGGCATTGGTCACCATCCTGAAAGATGGGTGTGAAAATAATGATCTAAGCCTGAATGCGAGTAAAACTAAGATTCTGGTGTTTGAAAGAGACGAAGAAAGAACGGAATGTAAGATCATGGTTAACAGAAAGAAATTAGAACAAGTGAATGAGGTGGTATATTTGGGAAGTATGTTTAGCAGAGATGGAAGGTATGATATGGATGTTGAAAGGCGTATTGCTGCCGGTAACAGGGTTAACGGTGCCCTCGCTGCGTTGATGCGACGGCGGAACGTGAGCATAGCCGCACGTTTAGCTGTGCACAATGCAGTGCTGGTACCGACGTTGCTATACGGCAGCGAAACGTGGGTATTGCAGAAGAAGAATGAAAGAAAGATGAATGCTGTGGAGATGAGATCTCTTCGAAAGATGTGCGGAGTCAGCTTAGCTGACCGAATCCGCAATGAAGAGATACACAGAATGGCAGGTATTAGCGAGAACGTCATAGTAAGAATGAAGAAGGGCGTGCTCAGGTGGTTTGGGCACGTCGAGAGGATGAGTGATGGAAGAATGGTAAGAAAGATCTATGAAGCAAAGGTGAGTGGTAAGCGAGGCAGGGGGAGACCTCGGTTGACCTTCGAAAACACAGTATCGATAATACTGGAGGAAGGTCACGTAAAAAGCATGAGGACCCCCCGGAGGGCGTGTATGAAGAGGTTGATGACTGTGGACGAGGCGAAAGAAGTATGCAGGGACCGTAGCGTTTGGCGCTCCGTTCTCTCTGACTACCCCGCAAGGGATACAGCTTCACGCTAATAGAATATGATATAAAACTTCTAGAAGAATTTAGAATGGTTTTTCACAATATACTCGTATATTTACAGATATAAGTTCAGAGATATATTATATTAAAGTTTTGTGTAATGTTAGTATTTATTTATTTTAAAGCTTTACGTCTTTCCCTGCATAACAAAGTAGGTAGGGAGAACCTAGTGTTAGAACCCTCCACTTTTAATTTTTCACCTGGATTTAAAAAATTGTTACTGTGTAATTGTTGTTGTGTACTTATCAGAGAAATGATAACAATTTAAATATTAATTAATACTTATTATAGAAGAAAGGTTTAGTTAAAAGACGTTTGCACATATACTTATAACTAATCAAAAAAGGAAGGGAATGATTATATTTGAAATATATTCACTCTCTACTAAAATGAAAAGCAGCGTTCAATCTACCTACTTAATATATATCGAAATTAGGTAAATAGTGGAGAACAGAGTGTCTTGATATTAATACTCTCTGCCTACTCTATATGGGAGAAATCGTAAAGCCGACAAAAAACATTGCTTACAACTTCGTACTAACCACTTGTTTAATTTAAGAAACAAATCCTTTCAGACGCATTCAAAGTAAATCTTCAGTCATTAAGGAGCTTAATTTTGTTCATGGTAACTTAATTTTTCTTTTCATTCATTAAGTTCTACTTGTTAAATTAAAAGCAATATATTTCATAGAAGCATTTTAGAGTACTTGAGAGATTTATTTTTAAAATGTTTAGTAAGGAAATATAAAATGTTTTACAGTTTCAGTTACTATGCTGGCGTAGTATGTTAGCGTCTGATTATAATCACGATTGATTATGGATTCGATGCCCAATTGGTGAAATGATTTTATCCTTAACTTTACTAAGGATAAAGCGCTTGAAGGGAATAAAAGCTGAATTGAAGTGCAAAGTGATTTTTAGAGACATGGTTACGCGCGTGCAATACTAAAGGGCAGTTTGTGAATATAGCATATCTATAGCATCTTCACATTTTTCCTGCAGGTTGAGGCTTGTTCCACTTGAAGATTGTTGGTTTGAATCCCAATCTGGGGAACGATTATATTTAAATTTGCATTTTTTCGCCCTGGTACCATAGACAAAAGTCGGCGTTAACCTTCGCCACTCCGCTATGTTTCAATTTTTGGCTAAAAAGGGCAGAATGTTTTGACACTAAGTCTTCTTTAACTATCCCACCATTCAGGGAAAAGCGTGTCTGCTATGGATATGCGATATTTACGAACTGCTCTTCCGCAGTACTGCACGCGCAATAACGATTTGTATCAGTGTAATCATCTCTCTAATCATCACTTTGTGCTTTCAGTGAGCTTTTATTCCCCTCCAGCGCTTTATATTAGGTGCGTTCAAAAGCAATGCTAAGTAAAACGTTTCATGTCATATCGTCCTGTCATTCGTGGCAGTGAAGCCTGTGACTTCATAGGGGCCTTCCATCATGTTTTTATGTTCAGTTACCATGTGGGTAGTACAGATAAAATATAGGGACAAATTACACATTTCTTCACTTTTTTATGTATATTTAGGGATATTGAGTAATGAAATACGGAATTAATCATCGCATTTCGGTAAATAAAGCGGGACATAAAGAATGGGTAGTACATTTTTTTTAAATAAATTTTCGGAGTGTGAGTCGAATGCAAGGCGTAACCGTTGTGTGTAGTCAAATAACTTGAAATTATATTATGGCTATGTGATGGACAAGATATGCTGCATCACTCTGTACTCTTCGCATATAAACTAGAAAAAATGTGATTAAAAGTAATAAATAAATTTAAAAAATAAAACTTTAAAAATATTGTAGCTTAGTGGGATAGTATTTAATTAATATATGCGATAACAGTTGTATCCTTTCCCATTTAGTAAAATATATTTAAATAATTTTGTGTTCTTTTAGTAAGACAAAGGCGGTATTGGGCTCTACAAACAAATTAACAATATCTCACAACTGGGCAGAAAATTGAGAACAGAATTTTGACATTAAGCTATCTCTATCTTCCCCTATACTAAAAATACCTGAATCCACAAAAAAATAAGCAGGATTCGAACCCGTACACATAGCACACAGTCATATGAATATTATGAAACTTTTTCAATCGTAAAAGTTTCCCAGCGTTTGTTTTGTTACGACTATACTCGTATGCCGGTTCCTGTCGACTCGGAACGCGCATGTAATCATATTTTTTCTCTTTAACTTCACTCGCACATTAGACGCTTAGCAACACAAACTTTACTTTTTATGAGTTCTGTAACTTAATTTGTAATATTTTTATTACTTTTATAAATCTGAAAATGTAAGCGTTCGTATCAAGTTTTATTCCAATAAGCAGTGCATTTTTGCAAGTTATTATATCACGACGTGGTGCACTGTATGATAGCACAAGAAGCACAGTCTGCCTGTTTACGCGATGGTTGCAGATTCAATTCCAACTTGGTGAAATGATAATATTTTCTCCGCTCTGTTTACTATCAAGGTGCGAAATGGCAGTTCGGGTGGTAAGAGAATCTTAACTAGTAGGCAAAGAGCAGCACTCTTTGCCTACTTTGCCATTTGGAAAAAAGCGTGAAGGTAAAAAAAAAATATTCGCCAGTTAAACTTCTTCTACTAACAATCTAGTTCAAGGCAAGCTGCGAATAGGAACTTACTGAATCATTTTCTTTATTTACTCCAAAATTAATTGTGTAGAAATATAAAAAAATGAAACTTTACATTAATTTCTGATTATTACGTTAACGAATTTCGTTAAATAAAAAACTACTATCACATTTTTTACATTTAAACATTTTTAAAGAGTTATTCCACACTTAAGAAAATTTAAAAAAAAACATTGAGAAGACGTATAAAAAATTGAACACAGCGGAATTCGAACTCGCGCCTCCTGAATACCGTCCAAGCGCTCTCACCACTGAGAATGCCTTCAGTGGTGAACGCACCGGAAGTGGTTCAAATTTTTATACGTTTTCTAAATGAATTTTTACTATCACAATATTTGCTAGAAACCAAACAGTAATTCTTATAATAAGCCAATGTTTAATTAAATTTCCCCATACTTGACGTGTCACACACGATAGGCGTTTGCCATTTAATTTAACATATATATAGTTTAGATTTTGCTACGTAATTAAATTACGAAGGTTTCAAGTCGAGGCTGGAATTGCTTAATTACTGTATAGCAAATATTCATATTAAATCTGATATTTTTTGAGTACTCTCGTATGTAGTCAGTTGCAGTTCATAATTGGCCGATGTAGAGATATGGAATGATGTTAATTTATCATCAATATTTTATGTTATATTTATTATTTATTTGAAGCTATCGTGGTGTAGTGGGTCGATATTTGACTGTAAATGATATTGAGTATTTTTAATTATTTTTGTTGATAAACATCTAGTTAGCTAACTAAGTTAAAATTTTACAATAGAAGCTTTAAGAAAAGCCATGGAAGCCCTTAAAAATGAATGAAATCGTCCAATATATTTCTCCATTTGAATAAGTCTTATATATTTGAATAAGTCTTAAATGCGTTTAATTCTACCATTCAATATTAAATATGTTGAATTTGTACAAGTGGCGGAGAAAGGAGGGTCACGACAATAAATTTTCTTGCCTAAACTATTATATGGGTCAGAACGTGAAATTAAAAAGAAATGTTATTGAATAAACAAAATAATGATTTTTGTTTTTATTATGAAAGTTACACATACGAATCCATATGTAACTAAGATCTGAAACATACATAGTACAGCTGATTAATGAATTTCATATATTGATTGCAATCTCGGGATATAATATACGTCAATAGTTGAAAGTTGACGACGAATAAATCTGCATGATTTTTCCCGCACTGTGGGATACTCAGAGAGGATCTAGGTTCAAGACACTCCGTCGTCTACTTTTTACCTGAAAATCACGATGTTGCGTGTTAAATGACGGAAATCAACGTTGCGCTTTGTATTTATTACCAGCGCGAAAAAATGAAAATTTAAATAAAATCATTCTCCGAGTGGGAATCGAACCCATTATTAACAACAATCGCTTACAGTTAGACGCTGTCCCACTTAACCCCGTCGGCCCAAACAGAAAAATATATCGTAAAATATTCACAATCACAAAACTGGGGTAGCAGTAACTTTATTGGTAAGCAAGTTTTTATGTCAGCTGGAAATCAAATAACGGTCGTAATACACGTCCAATGTACAGAGCGATAGTTTGCAGTCGAGCGCTTTGTGATGAATCGCATTTTGGGGACTTTTCATTTGTGACATATAAAGCGGAGCTCGCTGCGACGGTTTTGAATTTGAACCCTTGTACTTTGTTTATATTTTTTCTTTGACAATCATGATATAGTGTAATAACTACGTTGTCAAATTTATAAATGTTTAGTAAGTTAAAAATTTCGGTTTTATTAAAGTAATTTAAAATCAAATCAGATCTGTAGGCTGTCGTGGCGCAGTAGGAAAATGTCTGACACAATAGTCATGGGTTCGTTTCTCACTAGAAAGAATGATTGTTTAAATTATTTTCATTTTTTAAATCTGGTACTTTTAAATATTTTTATTAAGTGTTATTTCACACTTAGGAACATTGAAAAAGACATTGTATAAAACAATGAACGCATAACTCAGTGGAGAGACCGCATGTACTTACTGGTACTTACTGTTAAGCGCGGCTTTAATTTCCGCCACTTAACACGCAATTTCTTTATTTCAGACAGAAAGTTGTCATAACACTATGTTCTATCTAACTACCAACAATTTAAATGTACATAATTCTAATACAATTAAGTAACCACTTTCTATATTCTATAAGAGGAAAAGACAATAACAAAACTTAATACAAAGTTTATAACTTGAATTACATTAAACAGTACTCAGCCTTACAGAACAATACTCGAACATTACTTTAAAAATCTTTGTACATTAAAACGAGTAACTGCAACTGTTCAAAATAGTAAAATGTAAACATTTTTTTATCATTGCTGTCATTCACTATGCGCCTATATAATTTCACAATATATTTCGTAGCATATTTCGTAGCACCCGAGCGCTACGTTTGAAGTCACGTCACTCAAAGAATTGTGATCCTCACCGTACAAAGCGCTCCAGACTCTTTGTTGGAGACTATCAATTTTAAAATTAAAATAGCATTTATGTTTATCATTTGTTTGTTTTGTTTGATTTTTTGTATTTTTTTTTTCAAATTTGTAAGTGTTTTTATTGTTGTTGTATAACTCTATCATATTGTGCTAACGATTCAAAAATTATAGGACCAAATTTTGTAGTAAAGAACTTGGAGAACGTAAAGTGTATTACCATTAATATTCCTATTGATTGCCCTGCTTAGATAGAGAAAAAATGCAGCTACCTTCGAAATAAATAAAAATTTAATCACAGTAGTTATAGTTATTAAATTTGTTCAATCGTTTATATTTGATGACACTTGATATCCTCAATATTGCTCAGTTTTTCAGGCATAAATTCGCGATGTAATAAAAATTGTTGTTTTAGCAAAAATCAATACTAAGCTAATTTGTTTTCATTTAACTTTTTATTTCAAATAAGATCAAATTCACAATAATCTAACAATTTACAACATCACAATACAGTATTTAGCGTATAAATCAGTCTTACGGAGCATATAAATAAAATATAATCATCAAATGTCTCACTGACACAAGCAGAAGTAAAATGTATGAATAGTGGCAGGGGACTGACGTGGAGTAATGGCAGGCCTCGGGAGCGCTGTGTGACGTGACACCGGCTCGCGCATCAATGAATCTAAGAATGGGAAAATACGCCTTTAGGTTACGTATTTTGTACTAGGTCTATGTATTGGTGGAGCTTTTGTGTTTGGTGTTTTTTGGGTTAGAAATGTAATTTTTGTTTAATTTTTATTTGTAGATAGTGACAATTTAGTGTCAAATTACTCCGTTCTCTACTTTCTGGATACATGGATTCGCGGTATTGCGCGTTGAGTGGCAGGACTAAACGCCGCGCTTTATAATAAAATATGAAATAAGTCTAAATATAATAATTCTCCTAGCGGGGATCGAACTACGATCTTTGTGTTTTTAGTCAGACCTGTCACTCTGCATCAAAATATATTTTACTTAATGTTGTGACGAAATATATTTCTTTCTCAAAAAGTTAGTAATAGTATGTCACTCCGTCCTCCCGTCCGTCATCCTACATAAGTGTCCGAGCATTACGTCACACTTTTTTTAAATAAATAGCGTACACTTTAACGTCTCAATATGACATTCTCTGACTGTTATTACGATTGACTGCAAATTCTGTTGACACTCGGTAGTTTGATCGTAATTTAATTATTTTCGTTTCGGCTTTCCCGGTGAACTAAACAATAACAGTGTCTTGGTTGACATCCTACCCTGTTTTGTAAAGAAAAGTTTGAAGCTCATAACAAAAATTGGAAAAGTACGACTGATTGTGAGTTCGATTCCCACTTAAGGAGTGGAAATATTTAATATTTTCATTTTCTTCGCTCTGGTATCGAGACAAAGCGCGACGTTAAGTTACGCCACCTAACACGTATTGCCTCCGAATTCGGCGAAAATGGGAAAATGGGGAACAGAGTGTTTAACACTATGTTTCCTCTGCCTACCTTGCTGTATGCGAGACACAGCGTAAAGCTAAAAAAATGGAAGTAAATAAAATATAGATGCGTGTTATAAAGACCACGTTCCACAATAACTCATTATACCTTGAATTATTGTACTTTACGCATTTTTATATACCTCATCCAGTATTTTACATACATCTAACAAACACACATACATCTCAGCACATCAAACGCAGGAAGCTAGTCTATTCCACAGCATGAATACTAATTGCAATCGGATTTACGGGTCCCCCGCGACGCCACCGGCCTGCCCCCGTCACTCCGAGACCGGGACTAATGGCTGCGTCGTGCCACTTCGTTACGTTGTAGAGAGTTTAGAGAATTGACAGCTATTATGTTGAATTTGTTATCTTGTGTTTACATGCGAAGTGAGGTAGATTTTAATGGGAAACATTATTTATTTGGTTTATGTAATTTACTTATATTTACTAGTATATTTTTTTTTAGCTTCACGCTGTATCCCGCACACAGCAGAGTAGGCAGAGGGAACCTAGTGTTAAGACACTCCGTTCCCCACTTTCCACCGAATTCGGAGGCATTGCGTGTTAAATGGCGGAACTTAACGCCGCGCTTTACCTCGGCACCAGAGCGAAGAAAATGGAAATATTAAATATTTCCACTCCTCGAGTGGGAATCGAACCCACAACCAGTCGTTTACAGTCAGTCACACGCTTGTGCCACTGCGCCACGACTGGCCACATTATTAATTACAATACAAGTAAATTATATAAACCAAAAAAATATTTTATTCGAAACAGGAAGTTAGTAAAGTTAATACCTCAGACCTGAGAGGAACCAGCGCAAGAAACTCAAAGTCTGTGTATTTAAGTTACCTATATACGTAATACCACTATGTGTGTATCTTATTTCTGGTATCTAAGACAAAGTGCGACGTTGAATTCCGCGACTTAACACGTAATTACACGTAATTTCTCCTAAGTTCGGAGGGAAATGAGGAACAGAGTGTTTTAACATTAGATTGTGTATAGTTTTAGTGATAGAATTAGCAGCTATTATGTTGAATTTGTTATCTTGTATTAAAATGCAAAGTGAGGTGTAGAAGGAGTGTCTTTTTAGGTAATATTTACTTTCTTGTATGTGTCAGTTACCTGTAGATATGATTTATGTATTTATGTATAAAGGCAGAAAGAAGCTTAAGACTTTGAGTAGAGAAAAATGTGAAAATGAATGTAATATTTTCATTATATCTTCACACTTATTCCTCCAAAGCAGGGCAGTCAGACAGAACTTAATATTGTGACACTCCATCGTCCATTTGCCACCTGGATTCGAGACATTGCATAATGAATTGGTGAAACTAAACGCCGCGCTTTGCGTTTAACGCCGCTGAATTATATGTAAATAGTTTTATTTCTGCAATCAAGTTTAAAAAGATAAGGTTTTTATTATTATAATTTAACACGCAATGCCCTTATGAAATATGTATTGAATGAAAGCTTAGTTTAGAACTAGCTGTGCTCGACTTCACCCATATAAAATTAAACAAAAACAAAAATTAAATTAGTTTTAGTCACGTCCTTTTAGATCTGTTATGTATTACCGTCTACTATACTAGCCTCGTGAAAATTGGTCCAGCCGTACCAGAGATTAGCCAGAACAAACAGGCAGACAAAAATTGTAAAAAAATGATAATTTGTTATATGTACCGTTTATATATACTCGTACATCGCATTTAGAAAAAAAACGGCTGTTTTAATATTACAAGCTGACCCTCTAATTTCATTTATTTGTATAAATGGTGTATCGCTGTATGTGACATGTCGTCTACTAAGCTCATGTGATGGTTTAGATGTGTGAAGTGTTTCAAAATGCATACTTCCACATATAAAGAGAGAATTCAATATCCGAATGTAACCAAATCAATTGAAAATGCTTTAGAATGTTTGGATACTTAAGAGCAAATTCCCACTCTAGGTTATAGCAGTGTCAAAATAATTTAGACTTAATTTTTAAAAATGTTAATTTATAAATAGGCCCGTCGTGGCTCAGGGGCACAAACATGTGACTGTAAACGACTCGTTGTGGGTTCGACTTCCACTCGAAGAAATATTTAACATTTCCATTTTCATCATTCTGGTATCGAGGCAAATCGCGGCGTTAAGTTCCGCCACTTAACAGGCAATGCCTGCGAATTTCATGGAGTGTCATAACACTAGGTTCCCTCTGCCTACTCTGCTGTGTGCCGGATACTGCGTGAAGCTAAAAAAAACTATAATATAGAATTCTCATTTGTGTACTTACAAAATAATAAAAATTCTTTTTAAATTTATTTTTGAAAGCCTTTTGATTCGCTTTGAAACAAATACCTCTACATAGCCTTTCGCCGAACAGATCAATGTTTTTTACATATTCTTTCTATGTTCGTGTATAGTACAGTCTCAGCGCAGTGGGTCAGCGTCTGCTTGAACGTTTATTTATTTATTTTATTTATTTAAATACTTTATTACACCAACATACATAGAAAACAAGAATATATAAACTAGCACATAATATCGGTGGAAAGGCGGCCTTATCACCACAGGTGATCTCTTCCAGACAACCCTTACTAAGTAAAAGATCAGAGGACGCAAGAATATTGGTTGGTGTACAAATGCATTAGAAGCTCCAGCTATAATAAACTTACTTAAAAAATTACATACTATATGATACATACAAACTTACGTAAATACATTTTGTATAATATACAGATATATAGACCATATATACTTATTTATTAATACATATATTAAAATTAATAATAATAAACTTACATAAAATAAATACATAGACATACATTTTATAATGATAGGAAATAGTTTTTGAGACGACGCTTAAATATGTGAACAGATTTAGACTCAAGTATATCCCGTGGAAGGTTATTCCAAAGGACTGCAGCCTTAATGGTAAAAGAGTCGCCAAAGGTTTGTGTGCGACTCAGTGGCAATTCCAACTTGTTGTCATTTTGTGATCTGAGGTTAAGAGAATGGTTGGCGCCGAGGAAACAGAACCTTGACTTAAGGTACTCTGGAGTGTGAGGATGGTAGAGGATGGTATAGAGGAGTGCAAGGATATGTTAGATTTCCGCAACTCAACAAGCAATGTCACAATTTCGGCTGGAAAGCAGAGCATGTAGTGTCTTGTCCTAACCCCTCTCTAACTACTCCGTTATATGGAATAAAACGTCAATTTAATATTATTATATATTCCCTAAATCAAATTACAAAGTACAGAACAGTGTTACGAGAAATTAAGTTCCCTCAATCTTAAACTACATTAAATCTACTAACAAGCAAAAAATAATAATAATCAAAACCACAACAATCCCACATCGTGCCTATCTCAACTACTGGGTCATATCGGACATGTCAAAATAATTCGGTCAGCGTTCCGCTCGGCTGTTCAAGAATAATGGCCGGACGGGGTTTGGAATACGTTCGCTTTAATGCTTTATTTCCTAGTGTGGTTTTGGTATAGACGTACTGCATAGCTCGATGCACAATATTCCTATATTAGTTGGGCTTATCTATCATTATGGGGCTAAGGATCAGCGTCTGACTATAAATGCGATTGGTTGTAGGTTTCATTCCCATTTGGGGAAATTATTTTACTTAAGTAAGAGGCCAGTCGTGGTGCAAGAGCACAAAGTATGACTGTAAACGCGATAGAATGTGGATCGATTCCGATTCGAAGAATGGAAACATTTTATATTTTCATTTTTTTCGCTCTGGTGTTGAAGGCGCGGCGTTAAGTTCCGCCACTTACCATATAATGCTTCCAGAATTCGATGGAAAGTGGTAAAGGAAGTGTTTTAACAATTTAAGTAAGGTTTCGTCTGCCTATCCTGCTGTGTGAGGGATACAGCGTGAAGCTTGAAAAATAATAGTTATATTAATTTCTCCGCCCTAATATTTAAGACAACCACGGCGTATAACAAAACTTCTTCATTTCAAACGGTAAATGGAGAACGGAGTGTCTTAACACTATGTTCTCTGTAACTACCCCCTTTTGTGGTAAAGTGTAAAGCTGCTATAGTAATCTATACATTGAATTCATCTATACCAGGCCTAAACACAAGCAAATATTTCTTTATAAACCAGTAAATTGTAAATAGGAGTTGCCGAAGCATTTCACCCAAGATTTAATTACTTTGGAACTTTAGATTGACTCCCTTATCCTTATCATTTCTGAATCAACGCAAAAACAACGGGCAAATACCTATTTTCCTTTGTTTTAAGCCGAATCTAATCCAACTTGCTTTCATTGTTGCGTTTGAAAACATAACGTCTTGTCTTAATTCCTTAAAATTTGTTAATTGAGGTCATCGTGGCGCAGTGGGTCAGTTCGGACTGTACTATGACTGTACTGACGCGATGGTTTTGGGATCAATTATAATTTTCATTTCTCCGCTTGGGTTAAATACAGCGCGGCGTTGAATTCCGCCTCTCAACACACTTTGTATTAAATTCAAATGAAAGATTAAGAAAAGGTTGTCTAACATTAAGAATTCTGCGAGAAAAAGTTGAAAAAAAATTGTTTATTATAATATAGACTAACTAAAATCTATAAGCTGTTTTTCCTTAAAAAAAGATGTATACCAAACCACTAAACAACTTACACGGTTTACATTATGCATCACTAAATAGATGAATAATAGAGATCAAAGTAATTAAATTTTCACTCGCTTATCTAAGAGTGATATACCACTCGCTAACCTAACTTGTACTGTAAGGGATATAGTTTAATATGTTTCATTATTTACTATATAACTAATAAATTATGAAATTACCTCTTTAAAAAACAAATTGGTACCAAAAAGTTTGCCGAACACATTCAAGACGGTAGCTCCTCTGGTTTTACATGGGGCCTGTGGGCGGCGGTGTTCACATAATATCAAGTGATGCGACCGTTCGAACGTTCTTACCTTGACCGTTCCATAAAAAAAAAGAAAAATAATGTACATATATGCACATGAAAAAAATATATATACATAAATATAATATATACATAACACACATGTACATGTACATATATTAAAACCTCCCCCACTCCACTAAGAAACCAATATAATTTAATTCAAATCTTTAGCTAAAATCTCCAAATAGTATAATCAGATTTGAACCCAAGATTCTCGATCTAACTTTATAATTCTGATTATTTCATCAAACTATTGAATTATAAAGAGGAGCCGGCGTTGACACGTGGCTGCAAATGTGATTACAAGTTGGAATGGCAAATGGTTAGGGATAATTTAACTGACCCGATTCCACGTTGGAAATTCTAATCGAATTATCAAACTTCAAACCCTTCAATTGATATACTAATAACAATAATGTATAATTGAATTGGACTATAATATATAAGTAAGGAATTAAGTATTGTAAAGCAGATATCAAAAGAAAGTATAAAAAGTAGTAATCAATTTTTTAAACATAAATTATAATTTTTCATAAATTTTCAAAAGAAATGTAGTGTGTTGAAGGTTACTACGTAATTGTACCTGTAAACTATTGACATAAACAAAATTCCGCTGAGTTTCTTACACCGGTTCTTCCCAGGTCTGAGGCATATTAGCTTCAGTGAACCGGTGCTCAATTATTTGACGTGCCAAAATGAAGCATTATACACATACACGAATTTGTATTCTTAACACACTTATACTTGCATCTATTTTTACACTTTTGGGTATAGTAATATTATCATCGACAATTACACTAAAGATATAAAAGATAGCACAATGTCTAAATAAGGCAGTATGATACAGCAAAAATTTCCTTTAGTGTAGTCCTCATTTTTTTTTAAATAATTATAAGTAGGTATAATTATTCTATGTATTATAGTAAAGTTCTCTCGTATTAGCTATTACCTTACAAGATGTACATACACATGAATTGAGGAGATCATGGCACAGTGGGAAAGTTTTGATTGTAAACGCGGTTGATTATGGATTCGAATGGACCACTTGGTGGAGTTATTATAGTTAAATTATTACCACTTCTCTGCCCTGGTTATACAAAGTGCGACGTTGAGTTTTGATATTCAACACGCAATGTTCCGACTTCAGCCGGAAATCGGAGAGCGAAATTTCTTTACTTCTTTTTTTGCAGGTGGCGGAACTTAACGCCGCGCTTTCTCTCGATACCAGAGCGAAGGAAATGGAAATATTAAATATTTCCACACCTCGAGTAGGAATTGAACCCACAACCGTTTTAAGTTTACAGTCACACGTTCTTGCCACTGCGCCACGACTGGCCCCTTCACGAGTTTCTTTACCCTATATTATATATTTGCCTCTCCTACTATAGTTAAAACTAAAGTTAAGAAATTATAAGCTATATTAGAAGCTTTATTCCTTTCAAACATTACTGTATGAAAATAATGTTACATAAATTATTTATTATTTCATTTTTTCAAATGAAATTATTGTTAAATGTTAAATGAAATTACCTAAATTCAACGTTTTTATAGATATCATAAATTGAATATTCAGTTTTAAATTGAAAGCGGCTTTGTTTTGTGTTTGACAAAAGATGTGCCAAGATTGTTGACAAGAAGGGAACTTTACAAGTTCTTTATACATTACGACGTTTATACGTTTCATTATTTTATTGCCTAACGATTTTTATATTTAATTCAATATAAATATAAAAAATATATATACGTTTTCTTATATACACATGATACTTTTCTGGTATAATAGAAAGCGCGCAGCGTTAAGTTCCGTCACTCAACACGTAAGATTTTAGGCGGAAAGTAGTGATCTAAGCGTCATGACACTAGGTTCTCTAAAATGCAGAAAAACACATAAAGATAAAATAAATATGATAAATGTCCAATTAACGTAAAACTATGGATTTAGTCACTATTTATTATTTTATTTTTTTAGGATAGGCAGAATGAATCTAGTATTATGTCACTCCGGTCCCCATTTTCCGCCAAATTTCGGCCTTAACGCCGCGCTTTGCCTCGACACCAGAACGAAGAAAATGGAAATAATATATATTTTTAATCCTCGAGTGGGAATCGAACCCACACACACGCTTACGGTCACACTTTTGTGCCACTGCGTCATGACTGGTTCCGAGTTAATTATCATAACTATATAATTTAACTTAAATGAAATGTAAATTGATGTCATAAGTTAGTAGTTAGGTAGTTAGGTACATATAAAATTGCATCTCACACGGAACACTTAGACGCGGAGTAATTACTACACGAGCGAGCTCAAACCTCACGAGGCTATATAACTTTGATGCAATTAATGTGATCGATACGTGACTGGCATTGCTCTGTGTGATAAATTGTTCAAATTTGTTATCTATTGAAGAAATTATTTTGAAGAAATATTAGTGTTCCGTTGAAAATTCTCTCATTATTTAATAAATACTCCGGAAAATTTATTTCTAATACTGCTGAAGCAGTTTATTGTAATTATTTTATATATTTTTGTTTTTTTTTTATCTTAAAGTTACCCTTGAGCCCTCAGGTGTTTTACACAGGGGTTTGGGCGCCAATGTTAACATACCATCAGGTAATCCCAGGCTTCATTACAATCGTATTTATACTATAAGACTTAAAATTTAATAATTTCAGTTAATACAGTAACTCCGAGAAACCTTCACTCAGTGCAACGTTACAATGTTCAAGGAGTAAGCAGAATTTCAGCTTTCTATGTCCATTAGGTTTGCCGATGTGATGTCTGTCAGTCAAACTGCAGACTGACTGACTGGCTGACCATACTTAGTAGCAGAGGAGTTTATAGATGTGTAAATTTATATGAAACATAATCAACTAAATAAACTTCCATTGTCATTTCAAAGAAATACATTTTAATGTGTTTTCTATAAAAAACAATAACTGTATAATTATAAAAAATGTTTTTTTTTATAATTATAATAAATATATTATAGTAAAAGTAATATAGTTATATTACTTTGTAAAAATGGGACAAGAACGCGGATGAATATGAAATTGTAAAATTTAAAAGTTTCATAACATATATACATGCATACAAAGCTTAATTTACCAAAACTTAAAAACATGTTATAATTATAATTTAAAAATAAATCGCTCAGAAAACACAACAAAACGCAATGTTTTGTTTGTTGTTGAGTTTTGTCACTTAATACGCAATATCTCGGATTCGGGTGGAAAATGGAGAACGGAGTGTTCTGACACATGGTTCTTTCTGCTTTCCCGGTGTGTAAAACAGATTCTTTTAGAACAAACACACTTTAATACATAAATAAATAAATACAGAATGTATCCATAAAAAAAAACATGTGGCCAGTCGTGGCCCAGTGGCACAAGAGTGTAACTGTAAACGACTGGTTGTGGGTTCGATTCCCACTCGAGGAGTGGAAATTATATTTCCATTTTCTTCGCTCTGGTGTCGAGGTAAAGCGCGGCGTTAAGTTCCGCCACTTAACACGCAAGCCTCCGAATTCGGCGGAAAGTGGGGAACGGAGTGTCTTAACACTAGGTTCCCTCTGCCTACCCTGCTGTGTACGGGATACAGCGAGAAGCTAAAAATAAATAAATAAATACATAAATAAGATTAAGAACTTGAATGTAGTTAAATATTCGCATCTCTCATTCACTCATTCAATTCAGTGGCAAGTCGTCCAACAAACAATCGCATTATGTAAATGCGTCGCGGCTGTGAGCACTCCAATTTAATTTCGCCTCAATTTCCCTTTCAAAATGACAACTTATTAGAAACGCTTATTTTTATATAAATATATTATTATAAGTATAACTAGCTTTCGTCGACAACTTTTCTGAGAAGAGTTCATTCTTAAAGAAATTTAGCTTCACGCTGTATCCCGCACTCCGCAGGGTAGGCAGAGAGAACCTAGCGTTAAGACACTCCACTTTCCGCCGAATTCTGGAAGCGTGTTAAGTGGTGGAACTTAACGCCGCGAAGCTTTTTGCCTCCTGAATATTGCCACTCCCCGAGTGGGAATCGCACCCACAACCAGTCGATTTACAGTCACATTTAGTGCCTCTGCGCCACGGTTGACCTCTATACCAGCAGTTTGGTGGTAAGAGATTCGTTCTCCGACTGGCTCGCGACCACTATCATGTCAAAGACGAACTGCCAAATATCTTATAATGTATTCCGGTTCGATGGCATGTAAGCCAGCTATCCCTATTCCCACCATTGCCATCCTTCCTCCCTCCTTCTGTCCTATATTTCCAAGGCTGGCAACGCATCCATAACTTTAATGTTGTGGATGTCTATGGGCGAAGGTAACCACTTAACATCAGGTGGGCCTTCAGCTCCTTTGCCTCCTTTATTCCATAAAGAAAAAAAATAAACAATTTATTCTCCATTTTATGAGTCTATTTATTAATTGTAAGACCGTCGTGCTGCTAGCTAGATAGCGCCCGACTATAAGCGCAAATGTTATGGGTACAATTCCCAGTTGTGGGAATAAGAAATCGTTTTTATTTGTACGCTCTGTCAACTAAGACAAAGTATTTCGTAGACTTCTGTTACTCAAAACGCAATTTCTCGATTTCGGTCTTCTTCGATGTCAATCTCTGACTGCCCTGTTATGGGAGAAAAGCGTTGAACGCAAAAAACATTATAAGTAGAAGTTGAACGCGCAACCTTTTTTTTCATCTTCACGCTGTATGCCGCACACATAAGGGTACACAGAGGGAATCTAGCGTCAAGCCGTTCCCCACTTTCAGTAAGTGGCAAAACTTAACGCCGCGCTTTGCGTCGACATTAGAGCGAAGAAAATGGAAATATTATATATTTCTACACCTCGAGCGGGAGTCGAACCCACAACCAGTCACTTTACACTCACACCTTGTACCTTTGCACCACGACTGCCCCGATTATAGGCTAATTAAATAGTTTAATTATACTGCAATCATTATTTAAATATTTCTACATATTCATTTAAAGGTAACAAAGTAACAAACGTTCAAACAAATAGCTTGTTATGTATAGAGATTCGTTAGCAAACGATAATATATCCTTCCCGTTTGAAATTCCTTTGACATATGATATCCCCTACAATATCAATAAGTACGTTAAGATTTCGAGCAACAAAGAATAATCATTTATGTAGCAAAAATAATTATTTACATTAGAACCAAAACGACATTGTATATAATATTGTATTATATTTTTACGAATTTTCTCCACATAGCAGGATAGTCAGAGAGAACCTAGAGTTAAGACACTCCGTTCTTCATTTTCCACACGATTCGATTCGTGTTACGTGTTCACATCTTTTTTTGTTATCATTCCCCCGAGCGTGAATCGTACCCATAACCAATCGTTACTACAGGCAAATATGCCCACTGTGCTATGAAGACTTTATTAGTATTCATTACCAAATAGGTAATGAAATTATTTTAACCAGATTAATTGAGAAATAACTTAGGTATTCGAAAACACGTTTCTGAAAATTCAATCTTTCAAACAGAACGCACTACTGTGCGTGGTCATATGTAAATCAAAGTGGTACCAAAAATGTGCGAAATTAGTTGAAATCAATTTTAGTTTCATTAAAAAGATCGTGGAAATAAAACATCTTATATCTTTTTATTTTCTACTGCTTATTTATTTTAATAATATTTATTTTGATTTTATTTGACATATTACAGTAAAGGATATAGATTTTATTGTACCTGCTCATTCTTATTTCCTTGCCTCCTTTTTTAGGGTTAGTATAGAAAAGTTGTTCGTAAAGAATAACATTACTATTTTCATATTTTTAAAGTATTTATTTAGGCATTAAAGAACTTGAAACATATATATAAAAAATTAAACGTAGCGCGATTCGAACCTGCGCCTTTTGCAAAGTGTCCAAACTTTATAACTACAAAATCATACGTTTTACATACAAATTACGAAATATACCTTTGGATAGGAAACGGAGAGCAGAAATTTATAAAAATCCCTACAGTGATGCTAATAATAAACAAAATGATTTAAGAAATAGAATAGATGTATTCTGATGTAGCAGGATAGAAGTATCTTCGTATTGAGTGACTAAGTTGCCATTTTTGTAATAGAAACGGATCTGGAACCTATTACCTATCAGTACAGTTTATAATTTTACAGACGTACCTTTTATACTATGTTATAAAATTTCATATACGTCCTACATAAAAAAAGATCTTTATAAAATTTTCGTAATTCCAGCTCCCTTATAAATTTCGAAAGTCATTTACATGTTAAAATTAAAGGGAACCACATGAAGGGGCTCTATATCGTTTAAATAATTATATAAAAGTTTCGTGAGAGAGGCCGCGGCTCTGGAGTAATTATCATCTGGTCAAACGTTCCGTGACAATTACATACACTGCGACAGTCGATTTCTATCTCTACGTATGCTATTTAGTGCAAGTTATAAGAGATTTAGAAAGATTAAAAGTTTATAATGCTTTAAGAAAAAACTGTTTTATATTTTTTGCCTCATAGCCCAGGTTAGAGGACCTAGTGTCTTAACACTCCGTCCTAGGCTTTCGGGAAATCGAGACATTAGGTGTTGATTGCCGGAACTCAAGGTGCGCCCTGTTTTTGATACCAGAGCGAAGAAATGAAAATTTAAATAAACAATTCTCCCAGTTGGGAATCGAACCTACAATCATCGTGTTTACAGTCAGCCGTTGTTTATTAAGCTGCCTAATGCTTTAGATGCACGATTTATTGATATTATTCGTATTTGAATAGTTTTGTTTGAATATTAAGTTCATTTCATTTAAAATAATTTATTCAAAAGTTTTGAAAGAATTTTTATTTACAGAATTATGATAATCATATAATAAATATCATAGTAGGTTTAAATTTCAACTCTAAAAAAAATTTAAAATATCAAAAAAAATATTTTTTAAACAAAAAAGGCACATGATTTCGTTCTATTCATAATGTACCTTCAGGTCACTGGCAATCAGTGGATTGCCACTTACTACTGGTATTTTGGTTGAATAGTATTAAAAGGAAATTCCCTTTAAAATGCATAACTTAATTGTTTTTAACTATTTAAATATAGGAAGATGCAATTATATTTTCTAACGTTTACTAATAATTCAAAGAACTCATTACAAAAAAAAAAATATGTAATGCATAATATTTCATGCCTTGTACCACACACAAACCAAAATGGAATCGCTTAGAGGGATGGTCATTTAGTTAATGGCTCTGCAAGTTGAATAGTGTTTAATATTAGTCTAGTACCATTGTATGGCACTTGTGCTTTTGACATTATTAATATGGGAGTAAAAGCCAAATAGCAATTGCATTATGTGATTGAACCTCCTATACTATACTACCTGCGGCAGTATATTGTGAAATTTAATGTAACAGTTGATTTTGTTGATAGTTTAATTTATTTATTTTATAGTTTTATAGTTTTATTGGAGATTGTATTTTTAATTAAATTAAATTTTATTTTGTATAAAATAAAAATATACATTTGAAAACCAAGATGTGTTTGTTATCTTTAGAATGCGAAGTAACTCATGCCTAAAACATACAATTTGAGCTACATTGGTAATTTGAACGTATCAACATAGTAATAAAAATTATAACATGGTAATCACCTCAATTAACACTTTTTTGAGAAGAAAGTAAATGACGCCAATCATGGCGCAGGGACACATAAGTGTGACTACAGTCACGACTTGTCGTGGGTTCGATTCCAATTCAAGGAGTAGAAATATTTAATATTTCCATTTTCTCGTGTCGAAGCAAAATGCGGTATTAAGATCCTCAACTTAACTCGCAGTGCCTCTAGAATTCGATGAAAAATGGGAAGGAAAGAAGCGGAGTGCCTTAACACTATGTTCCCTCTGCCTACCCTGCTAAGTGCGGTATATATAGCGTGAAGCTTAAAAAAAGAACACGAGGAATGCAGAAAAATAAAATACTAGAAGAATCTCCATACTTCGCAAAACACACCATAAGAAAAGAGTAACAAACAACTATAAATTAAATATAACCTCACATTATCCAAGTCCATACTAAAACACAGACAAAACCACGATCACAAACTAGCACAACAAATGTTAATAAAAGCAGTAAACAAGAAGCCACACTTTAACAAAGTAAAGGTATTATCAAGTCCGCCGAGTCGCGTCCCCCGACTCCCGACTCCCGCCGACGGCATTATGCAGATAAGCTGTACTAAATCAGAGCATAGCAATTATTGTGCTTTTTGGCTTTATCAAGAAATATGCCTTTTTTAATACTTATTTCTTTTGTGTTATATTAGAAGCCATCGTGGCTGTAAATGCGGTAGGTGACAGGTTCTATGACAACTCGGAAAAACATTATATTGAAATCATTTTCGTTTCTCTGCTATGGTAAGAATAAGACATACATGTTGTATTCAGATACTCAACACAACACATTTTGAACGGTAAATAGAAAACGAAGTGTTTTGACACAGTTTTTTCTTACTAACCTGCTATACAGTATGTGTAAAGTTGTTTATTATTTCCATTTTAATGAACTAAATAAACAGATTGATATTAAAAAAAATATATAAATTAGTCCATTCTATACTTTTCACTTATAGACACTGTGTGATTTTGAGAAACATTGGCAACCTAACGTACCAGACGAACGGAACGAACATTTTTAAACATTTTTAAAGTGTTATTCCACACTTAGGAAAATTGAAAAAGACATTTAGAAAACGTATAAAAATTTGAACGAACATTTGTTACATTGTAATTGTTTCCCCATATGAGAATCGAAAGTCATTTTAAAATATTAATAATATTGATATTTATCATAAATATCAACTAGTATTTAAAGAAATGTTATATATCTTCAGCTATATTTCATTCTTTTCTTTTTTCATCCTCACGTTCGCATCTAGTGTCATGACATTTCGTTCCTAACTTACTTCCGATATCAATCTAGCCACCTCCGATCTCCACTAAATCTAAAGTATATTTATTATTCTTACTTTTCCTAAAATACAAAATTATAACTTTTAAGCAAAGCGATATCTCAATATGAAGTAGAAAGAAGATTTATTCAATAAGGACTGTAAACGAGATTCAAGTCCGCAATACTCTGAGTCCGTTATATTTACTGCATCTGCATAACGTCCTCTGCGAAACTTTTTAATGTCTCTCTTGGATAAATGCTCTTTGTTAGGAAATTAACTTAATTATGTAATTTAACTGCTGGCTACAGAAGCGATTTGGATACAGTTGGATCATTTTAAATGTAATGAAACATGCTGGTTAAGGGTTCAATTCTTGAAATGCGGGAACAAGTGTGAAGTTACTTTTTTTTCGTATTTCCTTCTTTTTGTATGGAAAACGGAAAGAAAGAAGCTCGTAAATTAATTCTTAATTTTTTTCATTAAATTATGTTGAATCTGTTATCACGCTTTCTGCACTCTTGCAAGGTAAATAAAGATTTCGTAAATTTATATATCTATAAACAAGCTAAGCCATGCGTTCTAGCCTTCGAGGTGCGGGTTGAAATTCCGCGGCGTTCAGATTTTTTTTGTTGTGTCTAAAATGTTTTTCATATCCTAATAATGTACGTAAATAAAATTTTGAAATCTACATTAATTTGATCTACAATTAGCATGCTCTACTCTAATGAGTGTCTAGCTTCTACTGAATACAGGAGGCATCATATTAGGAAATAACTAAGATAAATGGAAACTTTAATTCTTTATGTTTGATATTGATAAAAAATACTTTGCTTACCACGCTTTACGCTTTACTTCACTTAGCAAATTAGGCAAAGAAGAACCTAGTATCAAGATCCTCTGCTGTCCTTCTCAATTCATAAATTTAAAAAAATATATACTTTATGACGTAAAAAGTGTAAAATAAAAAGGGTGCAAGTTGACTGATCTATCAACTCGTCGCTCAAAGTAGATAGCGCCGGTATTTGAAATGTAGATAGCTCCTATGACGTAGATATCGTTCGGGGAAGGATTTTTATTTCCTTTTCTTCTGAGAAATAAAATAACTTTAGTATATATTGTGTCAATAACGTATGAAATTAATGTAACTTATATTTTCTACGGCGTAGAATTCTGCCTCTTAACACGTAATGTCTCAATTTTGGGCGGAGAATGGAAGACTAAATATCTTGACACTAGGTCGTCTCTGACTATCCCGCTATTAAGGATAAAAACGTAAAGCTTAAAAAAATTATATATAATCTACTAATACTATTACTCGCCGTAGCGTAATTTAGACATACTTATGATATAAAAAACTCAATATATTAGTTTTTGATTGAAGGGGGAAAGTAACATATTCCATCTAACTTTTTTTTAGCCATATTTTATAACGAAGGAGGTTTCATTTATTTTTTGACCTTAGAGATAATAACAGAATTATTCATTTTAACAGTCATTTCCTATATAATACTATGAAATTGAGTCAATAGTTCTGAACTCTAATATTATTTAATGCAAAGCGCTACCTCGTTAGCATAACAAAGTGTTACTCTGCAATTGTAGAGTGTGAAGTGAAGACCGAATTATATGAAGACGTGGAAATTATTCACATAAACTAAAATATGTTCGTTCTAGTTGCATCCTAAATACCTACTTCTCATTTTCATATAGATGTATGATATAATATCAAATGCCTAATATAATGCTGATACTAGGTTCTATCTGGTTACCCTGTTATGCAGGTAAAAGTGTAACTGTAAAAATAAATAATTATTTTTCTTGTTATACTATTTTTTATGGTAATTAAAGTGATATGGTATTTCATAATTTCAATCAAATTCAAGGCCAGTCGTGGCGTAGAGGCAAAGAATAGAGCTGTAGAGCGACTGGTTGAGGGTTTGATTGCTACTCGAAAAGTGGAAATATTTAATATTTCCATTTTATTTGCTGTGTCGAGGCAAAACGAGGCGTTAAGTTCCGCCACTTAACACACAATGCCTCCGAATTCAGCGGAAAGAGAGGGTCGGAGTATCTTCACACTACCTTGCTGTGTGCGGGATACAGCGTGAAGCTAAGAAAAATTAAATTTCATATTCCTTAAGCAACAATTCAGCACTCATTGACCTTTTAAGCTACAAAATAAAAAAAAACATTCGTAATAAAATACTTATGTCAAACTTTAATCGAATCCACTATCCATTGGAAAAATACATTAAAAAGAGCCAATTTCCCCAAGATTCTATATTAACATTTGCCCCGTAAGTAGAATTCACTGAGTGGACGGCATTATGCAGATACCGGCAGTAAATCAACGGAATAGGTGCCTTTAATCTCGCCTTGAGCAAATGATAACTTCTTGAATAGTCATTAGCTTTGGAACTAGTCTCTTATTTGTAAATTCACAGGCAAATTTGATTTTGCGGATAAACAGCTTCATGCTTTTCTCGTATAAGAGGGTAGGAAGAGCCTCTCGTAGAAGAGGTAGGAATCTTAACAGTTTGTTCTCCGCCTTCTCCGATTCATTACATTGCATAATTTTCCTATGGTTAATGCTAGCGGTTACGTAAAGTTTAGTTTTAAGTAATTTAAAGATACATACATTGAAATATTATGAAAGGAATAAAGAAGTAAATTAAGCATAGAAAACAGTAATTGAAAAATATTATTTAAATTTATATCTTAGAAATAGGAGTTTTTCCTGATAAAATATGAGAAAATACATTACTATTATACTCCTTACAGATTATCAGAGTAGAGTAACAGACTGTAGAGTTAAGATGCTCATCATATCTTAAGTATTTATTAGTTCTTTGTGAACGTGTGGTTTATTAGTAGTTCTTTGTGTATTTTTATTGTAATTTTTGTCAATTTCCATAAAAATATCAGAAGTTATTATAACTACTTACGGCACATCGGCAAACTCGCTCTATAAGTAGGCAAGAATTGCTAATTTACTTTTAAAGTTTTATTCAACAATCACTTCGTCGCTTAGTTCCTTCCAATGCAATTTTAGTATTTTAATCTTATTAAAGTTATATGAAATATACATCTACATGTGTAGCTAAAACTTCAATAAAGGTATTTTTTATTAAGGAAAGTATTTTTTTATATTACATTATACAAAGATTATTATTATTTGGAAAGAATCTCATATAGTGCTCTATGCCTACATATGAGTAATGTGTGATAAAAAAGTAAGAACGATTAAATACATAACAAAGCATTCGTCCCGCATACCTTCACGTTTTACTGCACAAATGCCCTTTGAGATAGCGACGGGCTTATTGGTCGATCTTTACAACGGATCTTTTTGTAGATAAATACTTCTACACTGAAACTATACTATATGAAATGATATAAGAATACTACATATAAGTATTTTTCTAAAACATTCACACAGTTTTATTTTTTACAGCATAGTATGGAAATCACTGGACTAGTCTAGTGACACTTCATTCTTCATCTATCGTCTAAGTCAAAAAAATGCGTATTGAGAAAATTAAATTCAACATTGAACACTGCAATTTGTCTTACCAGACTAGAAAAATATTAATAATTTAAATACAGTCAATAATGTAAATAATTTAAATATAATCATTCTCAAAGTGAGAGTAGAACCCACGACTAATCGCTTTTGCAGATAGACACTTGTGACGGAGACTACGATATACTAAAGCTGTAAAAAAATCATATTAATATGCAATACCTTAAAATACTATTTTAAAAACTCAATTTTTAAGTAAAAATGCACGAAAAATTCAATAAACCCCTTTTAAATTCCATTCTCTACATAACATAGAGTCTATTAGAGCACAACAATTCAAAGACACCTACATAATAAGAACGTGACAGTCACAAAAGGATTGAGGACGATTCCGTCCAGTCAAATGTAAAGGCATGCGGGATAAGTGCTTTGTTAGACCCTCGTTAGACGTATTATTGTGAAATTAAATATGTCAAGTATATAGGTAGGGCTTATATTGGCAATTTTGAATAGAGTATGTAATTATGTAGAGAAAATGTTTTTATAGCATTTTTTACCTGTCTAAGTTAAATTTAGGGCTAGGACTATGTTGTCAAAGTAAGGTACTTGCAGCCTCCCTTATCAGAAATTTCCATAGAGTATTTTTTATATCTATGTCTATACCTAAGACATAGTGCATCGTTGATTACGGCCACGCAACATGTACTTATTTTGACAGCTCTAACTACGCTATGCTATGCTATGCGGGAAAAGCGTGAAACTATATATATATTTAGAGTGTTGTGTTGTAAGTGAGTTTTGAAAGAGTTATTATATAAACAAACAAAGTTATTAATATATCGTTGTTTCATCAGCCATCATGCAGTAGGACAAATGTGACTAAAAACGCGATAGTTGTCTGTTCAATTCCCATTCATTATTATATTTTAAATCATTTTATTCCCAATCTATTACGTGAAGAAGCACAGCGTTAAGCTCCACTGATCAGCACTCAGTGTTTTCAAATTCAAGCCTTCTCTCTATTGATCCTGCTTTACAAAGAAAATCGTGAATTTGCTATTTCTTTTCGTCTCTATTTTAGAATAATATGGAAATACTGAGTGAAAGTAAAAGCACTTTAACCTGTTTATTTTAACTTCTGACGAATATATTCTAGCATTAACATAAAAAATGCAATAAAACAGAAAATAAGAAACACTTTCGGGTCAAGGTGGGTCAGTGTTATTGCATACGGTGGTTTGATTTAATTTCCAGTGAGGGAAAAGTTTTCATTTTAAATATAAAATTCAACCATTCAGTCATTTCATTTTTTCCCTCGCTTAGTTTTAGTTCCCAACATGCTGTATAAATATCGATGATATAAATTATAAATATTAGAGTGAAGATAGAAGAGCTTTTGATATTGATATATCACTATATCTACCAAAGATACCGTGAGACCTCTGACTGAAAACACAATAGTCATGGGTTCGGTTCCCATTCGAGGAATGATTAAATATCGGATTCCACTATTCAACACGTAACGGAGTGTCTTAACACTAGGTCCTCTCTCCTTACCCCACAAGCTTGAAGCTGTAAAAGAAATCTTTATTAGTATCAGAACTGCGAATTTTGATACCAGGATTTTATTCCCTATAATATAAATATAAAAAGAGTAAAGCTAAACTTTACCATTAAAAAATCAGCAAATTTGTGATAACAAAAAAGAAAAAAACGGAAATAGTTAAATCTTCATCCAACCCCATAACGTATATTGAATATGGGAATCCATTCATAACAATAGACCATCGATACTCTACAAAGGGCAAAAAGTAAACAAAGAAGATTAAAACCCGCGGCAAGTAATATAGCGTGAATATGAAACCTCGATGGCTCTATGGAATAAGCCTTTGAAATTTATATTTTTTCACGTTGTCCTTTTGTGTATTTACTGGAATTTAAGCCTTAATATTTTAAAGGTAAAGTTGAAATTCGTATGAAAATGCATAGTACAGGCGTCAGTCATTATACGTGACTTGTTCAATTGCTTTCAGCGTCTATGTTTGTTTCAATATATGGATGTATGTGTGTGTGTGTGTGTGTGTGTATCTATGTGTATGTAGTATTTTATTATATGACACGTAAAGTTGTGAATAAATTGTAAAGTTTTACAGGAACAATTAATACCAGTCTCTTTTTTTCACTATTTTTGTTTACTATTATTTACTATTACCATGAAATTGACCGATATTAGAACCTTGGTGGTGCAATAGAACGTTTGATTGCGAACCGATGGTGCGAGTTTGATTGTTACTCGTGGGAATCATCAAATTTATAGTGCAGCGTTGAGTTCCGCCATTCAACACATAATATCTAGGTTTCAGGCTGAAAGTAGAAAGCGGAGTGTCTTAATACTAGATTCTAACTAACAAACCTGCTATGCGTGAATAAATACAAAAGTTTTTCTTTTTATAAGTTTCTCACAATGTTATTTGATATGGACGATAACAGGAAATTAAAAGAAAAAACAAATATATGTATTCTCCCTCCTGATATGCCTATTTCTTTTAAGCTTCATGTAGCGTAGCAGTGTAGCAACATACTCTGTTCTCCACTTTACGCAATAAGGACATTAAATATTGAGTGACGGAACTCAACGACGCGTTTAGTCTTGTTTGCTGCATAAAAGAAAACAAAATAATAAAATAATAATCATTCCTCCGAATGATAAGTGAACTCATAACTGATCGCGGTAAAAATTAGACACTATCCTACTGCGTCATAGAAATTAATAAAATATTTATTATTTGCATTTTCTTTATTCTGGTATCGTAGTAAAGCGCGGCGTTAAGTTCCACCACTTAACAATGCATCCAAAATTCTTAAGAAAATGGGGAACGGAGTGTCTTAACACTAGGTTCCCTTCCTACCTTGCTGTGTCCGCGATAAAAAGAAGTTAAAAAATCCCTATTTCAAGCTATTTATATTATAATTAGCCAAAATTTAGGCTAACACGACCGCATACAAATATTAGTAAGAGATTATTAGAGCAGGTTATAATTTCGATCTATTTCAGTGCTAGTACGTGGCGCCACACCGCATGTACGGATTACGCGTATTTGGTTGTTTAATTACGAATTTCAGATTGTACATGATATTATCATAATTATTGTGGAGCTGTTTGCATGGATTAGCAATGTTGTTAGTTTCGAATTAATTTGTTTTTTTTTAAATTGGTTTAGTGATAAATCACTCTGTTTTTAAGTTAAGTATGTATGATTATAAAATTCTTTTGTTGCTAATACTAACTGACGAGTATTTAACTGACAAAGTACAAGGGTATAATAAACTTTAAGCTTATAAATTGAAATAGAGAGGAGCTATTGGTAATTGTAAGAAAGCTTCCCTTAGTGAGACGTCACTCAATTTCTTAAACATTCCTATCAGAAACAAAGAGGCTTAGACTTTACGGTTCATAGACAACACAAACGAATATTACATTACTTCATGTTATTATTCAGTTATCATGTATTAAGCGTACAAGTAGAATAAGAAATACAATAAACAGACTCATTTTTGAAAATATTATATGAATTAGTTCTAATAAACGTATAAAAAACGATATAGATGGGTGTAGAACACATACATGGCTTACCAGTCAAAATTAAGAATCAGTTCAGTTAAATTAGGTGTGAATAACATTTTAAAATGTTAAAAATACATAATTGACATATCTTAAACTAATCGAGGGAAGAGACCTCGTAAACTAGATTCCATCTTCATCCATTCACCCACTCGAATATCCACATCTTCGTCCACTTAAACCATCCTGAATATAAAAAAATCTTCACGTGGAAATCGAACCCAGAATAACCTAACGTACAACTAAACGACTACACCATAAGTACCTTTAAAAAAGATTAACAGAATTTATGAAAAAAATTAAAACATTCAATCGCTATACCTTATAAGTCATATAGTATATATGAGGAGCTCGCTCAGCAGCTGCCTCATATTGACTCATATTAGCTTGTAGAGGTCGTGTGTGCATTTTGTTGCACATTTTATGAGTTTTATTCAATTTTCAGCTGACAGACACTTTGAATTTATACTGATATATTCTGAAATACAACATTTTGTTATATTTTAAAGTGTTATTTGGCTGAAAAAAGTTGAAAACTATAGCAGAAAAAATATAACAATATATGCTGAGTGACTTCAGTGGCGCAGTGCGAGACTGTAAACGCTATTGGTTGTCTGTTAGATAACTATTCGGATAATGATTATTTTTTCAAATTAATTCCTCTATCTAAGACAAGCGACAACGGCAACAACAAACATGGCGCTGGATTCCGCTACTCCAGTCATATCTCTATTTCGTGGAGAAATTGAAAAACTGAGACACAAGACTCTCTCTGACTACCTTACCATGCAGGAATAACCATGAAGCTGAATAAAAAAAAAATGGTATACAATGAGAACGTGTCATCACTCATGATTATTGATTATTGAACTATGTTGTTTTTTTAATTTATTATGCAATGAAGACGTGGGTTCAAATATATTATTATACTTTAATACAAATGATTTATAAAATGAAATATATACTTCTTTTTAGCTTGACGCTTTATCCAGCACACAGCAGGGTAGGCAAAGGGAACGTAGTGTTAAGACACTCCGTTCCCCACGCACCGCCGAATTTATGAAGCCTTGCGTGTTAAGTGGCGGAACTTAACGCCGAGATTTGCGTCGATACATGGAAATATTAAATATTTCCCCTCCTCGAGTGGGAATCGAACTCACAATCAGTCTTTTACAGTCAAATGTCAATGTGTCAATGCGCCACACCTGGCCGAAAATATATTTTTTTGATTTGATATTTTTTTTTATAGCAATATTAGTTACTTTATTAACATGATTACACACTTGAAGAACTTTGAAGATGATCGTTTGACCTTATTCGTAACATATCTGTAGTAAACTTTCCAATTTTGAAAGATAGATTGCAGGTAACTTAAGCTTTTAGATGCTATAAAATTTTAAAGACACTTTAAGCAGTAATATCAAGATTTTAATACTTTCTATTACGTTGGGTAGAAAAAGGAGGTAGTTTTTACGTTATTTTTTTATTGCTTGAGTTTTTTGTTACTAAATTATTTTCCTTATTTTTGAGGCTAATTAACATAACAACACTATTAAGACAAATATTAATAGTTGAATATACTTTTTAAAATAATGAAATATTAGATATAAAAAGCAGTAGCAATATTTTGCGAACCGGAAGTAAACAAAAATATTTTAAATACATAAGTTTATGTCAGTTTCTCACGATATCATTTGATATTGACGATAATAGATAATTAGAAATGAGCATTTGTTCTTTTTTAAAAGGATATTTAGGTAACTGAATCTGTTTGTTAAATTTTGGCAAATACCTCTTCCTCCTAATTATTACTACTATACTAGCCTTGCGAGTAAATATGAACTATATTAAATCTACACATTAACACATCAGTATAGTGTTGTTGGATAGAACAATACAATATATAGTACCCGGCAACAAATAATGCACATCGATGTTTAGAATGAAACAGTTGGTTAGCTTCGAGCGAGAGCTTGTAGAGCGTTGTCTCGGTCGCTTAAAATAATAACAATGAGACACGTCACATATCAATTGAGTGACAAAGACAGCGCTCTACGAAACCGAAACTGACCGACTGTTTCATTCTAAGCACGATGTGCATTATTTATTGCCGGGTACTATAAAGTATAGTTAAAAAATAACTATATAAGACATTAAAAAATAACAAATTAAAAAACCCGAAACGCAATTAAAATATATTCAGCACTACCTTTTTAAAGTCCCCTTTACTTTAGTAATATAAAAATACGCGGTTTCATGTTTCCCATCACAATATTGACGGCACTTTGCGACAGATGCGGGCGCATACTTGCTACGGGTCATGGCACCTTGTCTGTACTAAAAAAATATATAAAATATATATTTTTTAACCACTCATAGCAACTATCGTAATGTTGTTATTGTTTCTGACTGTAATTGCGATTGGTTGTGGGTTCGGTTTCTATTTAAGGTAATAATTGTATTGAAATTATTTTCATTTCTTTGCTTTGGTATCTAAGATACAGCTTCTTAAATACTTGATACTAGATTTTCTCTAACTATCTTGATTTAAGGGAGAAAGTGTGAAGTTGTTTTTCTTTTACAATAAGAAAAGGTTGATGGTAAGAAAGTATTTTTTCTACTTTTTATTAATTTATAATTAGAGTAAAGAAAATGGAAATATTAAATATTTCCATTCCTCGAGTTGGATCGAATTTAAAACGTTTACAATCACACTTTGTGTGCGAGCTACAAGCCACGAGCCATAAATGATTTAGCAGCAACAAAAATCCTGATTAAAATTTGAAGCCAGAACTATCATGGTATTCAGACAATTAATCTCCTACTGTACCATAATGGCATATCTCCTATATCTATATCATCTAAAAACATACTTTAAACCAACAAAATATTATTCAAAGTCATTCGCTCTCAAGTGAAGTGTGGAAACGCTTTATATTTTCAAGAAGGTTACAGTAAAACGTCGAGTCGGGGATCCTTTGCGGCGACAGCTTGTGACTTTTTTATTGTTTCATAAATACACAGTGATGAATGGATTTTCATTTTACGTGGAAACATTGGAACACCTTTTAACTTTACCTTATGATATGTATAGGTATTATTTTTTAGTTATTATTTTAAGTTAAAAATGAATATTATGAATATGTTTGGTGTTTTAGCTATTATGGCTCAGTGGGATAGCGTTTCACTGTATAAACGATCGGTTGAGGATTCGATTTCCACTCGAAGGAATGGGTATATTTAAATTATTGTCGCTCTGGTGAGACAAAGTACAGTGTTAAGTTCCGCCACTCCATAAGCAGCAAGCATAGACTATTATTGCTTTGCTATTATCACTATTGCTATACGTGTATATTTGCTTTAATAGCCAATAAAGTAATCTGCGAAAAAAATGTTATTGCACATTATTTCGTACGTACATTGGTGTCAATTAAATTCTATAAAATACATAATTCGATAAAGTTGTGAATTTGAGCAGTTTGTCATTAAAGCGAGAAATAAGAAATAGCTATTATTCTAGTAAACAATAAACTTGTGTTTTTTTTATTTTCCATTTAAAAAATAAGAGCTTTACGTGTTTTTCTACAAAGCATAGCATATCAGAGAAAACCTAGTATCATAACACTACATTCTCCACTTTTCGCTCAAATAGAAGACGGACACAGATAAGAGAGAAAAGAAATCGAAACATTGAGTGTTTGATGACAAAACTCAACGCCGCGCATTAACCAGAGTGAAAAAATGAAAATTTAAGTCTCCCCAAATGGGAATAGAACCCACAGCCACCTCGTTGACAGTCACACGATGTAACACGACCTCATCTTTTTTTTCATAAAAACATCTAACTAAGCCAAAATAGGTAAAACAATTAATTATTTTATAAAATTGCAATACACCGAAATTGAATTTAAATAAGGAGAGTGGTTTGCGGCAGTGACAGGCTATTTAGTTTTAATCTATTCCACTGTTTGGTGGCGAGCCAGCGCGAGCCAGCGCGATCTACCTAACCTTATCGCGTTTGTACAAATTGTTTTATGCTAAATTTCAAATATACTAACAAAATAAATATAATAAAATTAGTTTTTAAAATTGTGAACAATTGTACTGTTTCTTATTTTAAATAAGTAAGTTGTGGGTTCTTTCAATTTTGGTTGTAAGTTTATGTAAAAAAACAATACGTATTTTTCTAACGTCTTTAAGTAATTAGAAAACAGAACATGTGATATTGTGGCAAATTTTTCATCGTTTTCCCCTCAACAACGCCCTTTGCCTTACTAGTTTAAAAAATTTAAGATAATTGAAATCAAAGCATTCTTCTATAAAGAAATTGAAATTACAGCTATTGCGCCTAACCAACCATGTCTGAAGGCATTACTTGTCAAATATAAAATATTTTTTTGCTAATTTACCCTTTTTAACGCTTAAACTTAGAACAACGAGACTTAAACAAAGAGAACTTAGTGTCACAACACTATTTATCCACAAACCGTCTCAATTCAGAATATTATATGCTGAATAACGTAACTTAACGCTGCGTCTAATCTAAACAAGGCAAAAGTATGTGGTATTTTGAAATATAAAATATCAAATGTTATTGCTGAATAGCGTAACTAAACGCCGCGTCTTATCTTACCAGAGCATTGAATATGATATTTTAACATTAAAGTATAAAAAGAAATTAAACTACCTTTTCAATTGACAAAACACAATATTGTCAACAATCTTCTAATAACATCTTAAATGTCTTCTCGCAAGTATTATTTTGTTTGACAGTTCCGTCGGCGCTACCTGTCGCTTAGTTACGGTTGGACTCTCAAAGTATCTCACAATAACTTGTTTTAAATAGTTATGAAATGGCGTTTGTTTTGCTTTTGTTCTATTATTAAATATATTTGTTTAGTAGCATTTTCTTTAAACTAAAAGTATATTACTTTTAATATTTTAAAAATGTTATTCACACACTTAGGAAATTGAAAAAGACATTTAGAAAACGTATAAAAATTTGAACGCAGCGGGATTTGAACCCGCGTCTCCTGAAAACCGACAATACTATTGCCGGCGCTAACAACAAAAATAAATTGTAATAAAGCGTATAAGAATTACGACGCAGCTGGTAGTAGAACGCATAGCGTAGCGGTCACCCGGACGGCTTTCAGGAGGCGCGGGTTCGAACCCCGGTCCGTTTAAATTTTTATACGTTTTCTAATTGTCTTTTTTTAAATTCATATAAATAAGGATAAAATAGTGGGAAACATTTATCTTTACCTGTGTCGATTCGTTTATCAATCAATTTATGTTAAAAAAGTGCTACTTGTCAGTAGTTGATGTCTACCACTCACCACATAGTGTCCGGATGTCGAGTGAGTGCCGGGAACGGAGATTCTTGACATAAGATTTTCTCTGCCTACCCTGCCATGTAGGAATAGCGCGAATCTGCAAAAAGGGTTATTATTAAAAAAATCTCTGTTATAGAAATAAATATTCTTATAAATTCAATTACAACTTTCAGTAATCGATTACTATTTTTTTAATAAAAAATCAGAAATCAAAATGAAACCTCTGATTAATAACATTGCTTATGCAATAAAAAAACGTAATCAGCTTCATATATCTGCCTATAATAGCAGAATAATTAGAAAGAATCTAGTGTGAAGACATCTTATTCTCTAATTTCAGCCAGAAATTGAGACAATACTTGTTGAAACTCAACGCCGTGCTTTGTGTTAACAATATCAAACGACTATTGAATTTATAAAACCTAATCAAAAAAGACCTAGTCTCAAGACTTCCATTTGTAATGAATAACGGAATTCAACACCGAACTTTGTCTTAAACAATACGTACTATAAGAAATACAATACAATACAAAATCCTACTTTGATACCTACTCGTATTATTAACTTGTTACCTGCAATGTCTGAGAGAATTTCATTCCCAACACAAGTCGTTGCAAGTCGCTCACGAGATAACGACAGACAGTTGCGGCGCCGGCGACGTCTTCAGATGTCCTTTGAACACTTTTGAAGTAGATACATTTGTATGGGGAATTATAGTTTTATTCGTATTTGTAGCTTTACTGTTATAGTCGTATATGTCACATTATTTAGTATAGGTAGAGAAATATTTTGTAATAATGTGACGGAATTAACCTAATCGAGTTTTGTATTGGCCGTCTAAACGCTGAAATTAAAATAAAAGTGATTATATTCAAATATATATTAATAGTTCTTCTACATAAGAGTGAGTGAGAGTTTAAAGACACTCCGTTCTCCCCTTTGACCGAAAATCTTTTATATTAATTACGTTACTTTCACTGAAAAGTGAAATGAAAATGTTTTTTTGCTTAATCTGTATAACATAGAAAAATACCTATATTTTAAAATATGAATTAAATTTCAAAATGGAATTTGAATTTGCAACTTTCATTCCAACCTATACTTACCAACCTCCACCTACCATGCATAAAAGAATATAAAACAAAATTAAGAACTTAAAATAACAAAGAAAAAATATTATTTTCCTTCTACAGATGTTATTATTAATAAACTAGCGTAATCTTGGGACTTGTCCAGCTAAATCTTAGCTTAGCTACTTAATGCCATTTTTATTACATTCTTTATAGTTTTGTTGCCTTTTATTTCAGAATACCTTGCAAATAAAAACAATTGACGTACCAACTGTGTAATAAAAGTAGATAATGTTCAAATCTTATATAATTAACAATTTTGTTATATTAAATGTATATTTTGAAGGTTAATCTTTCGAAATTGAAAAAAAACAGTATCATGCTTCTTTTTAGTAAATAACTAGTGTTAAGACACTTACTTATCTACTGTCTCGTATTGATCGAATACATTACATGTTAAGTTGCAGAGCTCAATTCTGCATGTTATATTAGGTACCAGAGTGAAGAACTGAAAATAATATATAATCATTTCATCGAGTGGGATTCGAACCTACAACCATTGTGATTAGTCCAGTCATACGCTGTGTCGCTGCGCTGCGATTACCTCTATTCCATATTTTAATTTCTTTTTCCATAATAAAGCAAAAATAGTGAACTTAGCCATACTTAACTTAGCCATACTTAACTCTGCTTCCCATTTTCTATTTGAAGCATCAAATGACGCAACTAAACGCCGCATTCTTTTTTATTTTGTAAAAGAGCAAAACGAGCAGAAGGACAACCTGATTGTAAGTGGTTACCTTTACCCATGGACCTTCATCATCTTATCGACCTGAAATGTTTGAAAATATATTAATCAAATCATGCCTTGGCTCGTGATACGTCTTGTGGTTAGGACCTTTATTGTTATGTATGTGAGTAACTCAAGTTCTTTTTGAGATTCAGAGGTAACATTGTTAGGAAATTCTACGTGTAATATATTAAATACATATAATAAGCCATCAGAAGGTAATCTTTTTTAATTATAATTGCCATCAGAAAGGTATTGACTCTTTTATATATAAATTAGCCATCAGAAGGTCTTCCTTCTTAATTATTAGTTTGCCATAAAATACCCAGCTATCAAACGCATTATATATTAATATCTTATTATTATTGTTTGTACTACATGTATCGCCCCTATACATATATACGTACATATTTACAATATTTAAAATTTCACACATTCGTATGAGAATATTTGCCATAAAATATTTAATCATCCAAAGCCTCATTTATTTTTATTTAATAAATATTATTTACACTCGCAACATACAATTAATTTATAAATTTATAATATTTAGGAAAATGTAAACCATAGTGTTCATACAAAACTATTTTAAGATGGCGCTGCCATACGCCAAATGCTTTAATTAATTTGTACTGCAAATTATACGTTTTCTTTTTCATACAACTAATATTTAAAATATTTATTGCCTTTAATACTATTATATTCTTTAGTTATTATTATTAAAATATTGATTTCAATATTCGCTTTTGCTATTTTTATATTATTAATGTAATAAGAACTCACCAAGAAATTCTTCATAATTAACAAATATGCATCTTACCAAACTTGATAATTATAAAATTATTATATTTCGATCACTTTGCATTTAATATGTTAAATTTATTTATTAAATATCCGTTACCTTGTATTCAATTTATATTATTTGCAATTTAATATCAATAATTTTCTAAGCGTTCCTTTTTACCGACGCCACGCTCCCGCCATGCTCCCTTTCTCTTTCTATTCCATTTTTAAAAATCATAAACTATAATATGCCAGCAACTCATACAGCCAACGTTGCTTTTTCTGAAAATATTAATTAAATATTTTTTTATTATTTGTTTAAACTATTCCATTAAATTGTATATATTTTTTTATTATTATTAAATTATATTATTTAATATTTTTTTTATATTCCTACGTTTTTTTGTACATAGTATGTATCGTTATAAGAGGAGTCGTGGATGCGTTGGCGGACTTGAGGGTGAATCTTCACCTTTTATACATTCGATGATTGAATGTACTTTATTTTTTAAACTACTTCTACTATAGTAAACGTAATACAACTAGACGGTCGGCCATTTGTCCCATGAAATACCCGTTACCCTATTACCCCAACGTTTATGTCATTTTATACGAAAATATATGTCTTAAATATAACAATACATGTAATATTTATTTCACTTATTTAATATACTGCTGTTTATAAACTCAAAAAAGTATGCCATATTATATTTTTCCGTCCGCATAATTTTCGTTAAAGGTTTCTTTTTTTTTCCTTTTCTCATTAATCAATTCAAGTCTAGCAACATTCTAAAAGTTAGAACTTTTTTAAACACAGCGTGTGTTAAAGTATTTTTATATTGTATACATACTATATAAACAATATAAAAAATACTTTAAAAAACATAAACATAAATGAAACGAAATTGCAAATGAAATTGAAAAATATGAAATATCGTAAAACACAACGTTAGAAACATTATTAAATGAATGTTTAGAACATTTCATTTTCACTCCGCCGCGTAATAACGGTCGCAATAACCGAAGATTAAGACAAACGAGTTCAATAAGCCGGCGGGAGCTAATTACATGGTGTACGCTTTATTAAACATAGTGAACATGTTGTGTTTATGTTTAAAATTTATAGTAAAAATAAACATTTTTAAAGAGGACATGTATGTGTGGTGAAGAGCTGAATTAAACGCCGCCGCGTGTCTCTAAATATAATAAAAACAAATTATTTTATACACATACATAATATTGTTTTGGAAAGAGATTGGAACTCATTATTAACAAGATAAGAGTAGAACAAGATAAGTGCAAAGAAAAACTAGTGTCAAAACACTCCACTTCAATAAAAGACATTGGCTGTTGAGCGGCATAAAGATCGCCGTGTATAGTCTCTCATGAGAGTGGATAGCAGAGCAGTGTCAAAAACCTAGTGTTAAGACACTTTGTTCTGTATTTTCCGCCCAAAATAAAGATATTGTGTATTGATTTGTGGAATTTAACGCCATGCTAAAAATGAAATGTGACTGTACAGCGGCTGGTTGTGGGTTCGATTCCCATTCGAGGAGCGGAAATATATATTTTAAGTTAAGTTAAGTTGGTGTCGAGGCAAAGTGCAGCGTTAAGTTACGCCACTTAACATGCAATGCCTCCGAATTTGGCGGAAAATAAAGAACGGAGTGTCTTACCACTAGGGTTCCTATGCCTACCCTGCTGTGTGCGGGATACTGTGTCTGACTGGCGTAAAAAACGTCACGTATCACGTTTACACAAACATAAAACAAAAACGGTGTTATATAATTTGTAATGAGTGGGAATCGAACCTACGTCGTTCGTGTACATTTAAACTCTTCCCAAAGGAGGTATGGTTCTTAATTTCTTATATTTTTTAATATAAATTCTAATGAAAATTAAGCTAACTCCCTACAGGTGCGAAAGTGAAATGACTACGTTATTAAATGTATATATTAATTTTTCTCAGCCGCCTTGTTTTTGTTCATTAAAAATTCTGTCTTAATTTAATATAACTCTATCTATATATTATTTTTAATTAAATATTTTTTAACTCTTGAGGCTTATGGCGCAGTGGGACATTGTTTAACTGTAAACATGATTGGCTGTGGGCTTCATTTTCTGTTAAGAAATGATTATATTTAAATTATTTTCATTTTATATAAAATATATTATTATTATTATATTATTTCCATTTGCCAGTCGTGGCCCAGTGGCACAAGCGTGTGACTGTAAACGACTGGTTGTGTGTTCAATTCCCTCTCGAGGAGTGGAAATATTTAATATTTCCATTTTCTTCGCTCTGGTGTCGAGGTAAAAGCGCGGCGTTGAGTTCCACCACTTAACACGCAATGCCTCCGAATTCGGCGGAAAGTGGGGAACGGAGTATCTTCATACTAGGTTCCCTCTGCCTGCCTGCTGTGTGCGGGATACAGCGTGAAGCTGAAAAGAAAAACTCTCTTTCGCTTAGCTACTACCTAAGGTAAAGGGCGGTATTGAGTTCCGCACATAATGCCTCAAATTCATAGGTCAAGTGGAGAACGGAAAGTCTTCACACTATATTCTTTCTGATTACTATTGCATTAAAATTATAATTTATGTTATGTAAAAAATGTAGTCGTAATGGCTCCTAATAGAATGTTTACATTTAAATTCATATAATTTCTCCGCTCTGGTAACACAAAGCGATCTGGTAAAAAAACAGAGACCATGTTATATTCTCATTATAATACAAAAACACATAGCTTTGTGCTTTGTGCCCCTAAGTTGTATAGGCAGAAAGAATCTAGTGTAAAGAAACTCCGTTCTATAGTTTCCAGTCGACTTTGATACTTTGACGTGTGGAGTGATCGAACTAAATGCCGTGATTTATCTAAGGAACTCTAGTAGTGTAAAGAAACTCCGTAGTATTGGAGAAATCATAATAATTTATTATATAATTATATTTTTAAATGGGAATCGAACTCATAACCAATCCATTTTACATTCAGACACTGTCTCACTGCGCTACGATGGTCTTAAATTATTTTAAGAGGTAATTTTAAAAGTAGTAAATAAAATGGCCATTTCTACCAAATTTCCCATTCTCATTACCTCTGTAAAGGCTTAAAGGGCAAATATGTGTCTATATCCCTGCCTGAGGGGATTTGCTCTTTCCAGTCCATTCTGTTCCTTTTAGTCTTTCCTCAAATTAGGGTTGAAATTAAGGCTGATTATTCACTATATAATGTACTTATATTTTTAACTTTTAAGACACTCCATTCTTATAATATAAATAACTGTTACTAGCCTTATAATATAAATAACTGTTTTTTTATTCCAATTGATTATTATTTTTTGGGCGGTTTTTTTTTTTTTTTAATAAAGAACAAAACAGCATTTGCCAAATATAAAGTTTACACATAAAAAGAAAGCTTAAGCATATTTGGTTTTCATTTACACGTAATACGAGTATATAAAGTGACAATAAAAAGTAAATGAATTAATTTAATAAATGAATTAAATAAGCATTTATTAATACTTGCATTGTGTATATAGTGGGAAAGAAAACGAAAATATATTATTCTAAAACTTGTGTCATACAACATTTAAAATGTTATAACTTTTATCCATACATATATCTATTCATATTTTTATGTCCATTTTTAGCTTCACGCTGTTCCCCGCTTTCCGCCAATTTTGGGGGCATTGCGTGTTAAGTGGCGGAATTAACGCCACGCTTTACCTCGATACCTGAGCAAATAATGGAAATATTAAATATTTCCACTCCTCGAGTTGGAATCGAACCCACAACCAGTCGTTTCACAGTCACACTTTGTGCCTCTGCGCCACGACTGGCCACATTTTTTTTAGTAATAGATTTATGAATCCACAATTTGGAGTTGTAAGCCCATTGAAATCATAATTTGAAGTTGCAATACTTAGAAAATATCATAACTTATATGGAAAATATTTTCTTTGTTAAATAATATAGGCATTTTAAATCGCTCTTTATGGTCAAGTACACTCCAGTGGCTGAAATAATTTTGTGTAATTTTGATGCACTTTTGCTTTGTGACCACTTTTAATGACCTTTAAGTCATCTTAATGAGGACGATTACAGTTTTGTTATTCATTTCAGTAGGATTTTGTTTGATGACTGATTTAAGTACGCTTAGATGCTAATTATAGGCTTGTTTTATAAATTACTTTTTTTTAGCTTCACGCTGTGTCCCGCACACAGCAGGATAGGCAGAGCGAACCTACTGTTAAGACACTCCGTTCCCCACTTTCCGCCGAATTCTGGAGGCATTGCGTGTTAAGTGGCGGAACTTAACGCCTTAAATGTTTTTACTCCTCGCGTGAGAATCGAACCGATAACCAGTCACACACTTTGTGCCTCTGCGCTACGACTAGCCCTTATTTGTATAGATAGATGTATTTTGATTATAATACTTCAATTACTCAACTCGCTTATATGAGTGTGTGTGTTGGTACATAGAAGGTGGTCATTAAAATCCATCCTCGATATTCCTTTAAAAAAATAATTCTAACCGCATACGAGTAAATAAAAAGTTTATAAAAGACGATATTCCTATGTCAATAGTCGTGAGGGAGTATCAGAACGACGCATCCTAATGAGTTCGCTAATGAAGTGAAGATCGTTATGCTTCGGTGACATATTATATGCATATGCTTATATACTCGTACACCTACACTAAATGTGTGGTATGGTATGATATTGTGCCATTGTATGGGGACTAACTTTATATACTAGATGTGTAATAGAAAGGATTTCATTTTAATTACTTTTTTTAAATATTAAATGTTTTTTTTTTAAATAAGTGAGGCCATCGTGGTGAAGTGAGATGACATTTGACTGTAATCGTGGTTGGTTTTTGGTCTAATTTTAAGTCAGAGGAAAAATATTTTTTGTTTTTGTCTGCATCGTTAAATATACCTATAGGGGCCAGTCGTGGCGCAGTGGCATACACGTGTGACTGTAAACGACAGGTTGTGGGTTCGATTCCCACTCGAGGAGTGGAATATTTTCTTTGTTCTGATATCAAGGTAAAGCATGGAGTTAAGTTTCGCTACTTAACACGCAATGCGTCCAAAATCGGCGAAAAATGACGAATGTAGTATCATAACACTCCTCCACAGGTTTCCTCTGCCTCCCTGCAGTTTTCACTTTAAAAAAAGAAAAAGAAATAAATATATGCCTTTATAAATATTACAAACACTATTCTAATTACAGATATGCATATATATATATACGTAAACGCATTTACATACACTTTAATTATAAATATAATAAAATTGAAGGAAAACACAAAATATAATAGTCATAATAAAGCACAGGACAGAGTGACATAACACTACAATAAAATGTAAACGCTAGATTTTTGTCTTATAAATAAAAAAAAACAACATTATCAACAACATTTCACCACTTACCAATATTTAACAGCAAAAAATAAAATTCTCTTTCTCTACACATTCAAGAATTCCAAATACTCTCTTATCTTCACCATAAGTTTCAGTTTAAATAAACTCCCAAGTCCCAGCTTAAAGCTCTTGTAAACATGAAAGTTTTATTAAAAATAAAACCCCTTACGGTCGTTTTAGCGTATGTATGTAAAGCGAAACGGCCGAAAGTATCCCGCAATTTGCCGGATGAACAATACACGTCGCTCTTAAGGCATACCGGCGTAGGGTTACCGAAACTACTGTTTTAAAAGAATGCCTTTAAAATGTTATTTTGTTTAGTTCAGGTATGTTTTAAAGTTATTATGCTTTTTATGTTGGTGGTTTTGAATTTGAATATTTGTTCCTTTTCTTATATATAGAATCTAGTGTTTATTTCTTCTGTTCGCTAGTTTTCATCCATTTTAAAAGACACTATGTGTTAGAAGTGAAGCCCAATATAGTGATTTATTTATACATCTGCGACATAGTATAATTTGGTAGGAATCGAACCCACTGTCATCGCGCGTGCTTATCATCATTTTTACTTTGCATATTTAGAATTTATCATTTTTATTCAGCAATACGTATGGTACTTCCTGTAGAATACAAATTGAATCATAATTTACTTTAAATAATATTACATGACAGTAAATGTATAGAAATATATTTATAATATCAGATTTACATAAAAAAAAATAATGTACTATTTTTTTTCAATAATATATCATATGGTATTTTAATATCGTCTTGTATTTAGGTTGACAGCGGAGAACGGAGAGAAAGATAATCGGAGTTGTGTGTATCAACTAGTGTACTACTAAAGTATTCTAAACTTTATATAATATCTTTCCAATACAGAAATTTATATATTAACACAAATAATTGTGCCACAAGTATAAAGTGGCACCCCTCAAGCTTGCATAGTGCTTTCAAGTCCACGCGTTCTGGTAAGGACACTCATTGCACCATTCCTCGCATACGTGCATGATACGTTGCTAATCCATGTGCGATCTATGCCTGCGAAATATAACTGGAATATAGCTTACAACTAAAAACATATGTAATGCTAGGTTTCGATGTTTTGCATCCATACTTATATTATAAATGCGAAAGTCTGTGTGTTTGTCTGTCACGCTTTCACGACTAATCTAACGGTCCGATTTGGATGAAATTTAGAACAAATGTAGTAAAAGTGAGTGAGCCTAACATAGGCTACTTATTTTTTTCAAAAATCAACCTCTAACAGGTTGAAATAGGGGATGAAAGTTTATATAAAAAAACTAGACAGCTTAACCGATTGTAATAAATTTTGGAATAAATATATGTTGATAATCGAAGGTCAAACATAGCCTACTTTATTTTTCAAAAAACCACCCTCGAGGGTTGCAACATGTCGAAACAATTAGGCAGTGCACGCGGCGAAGCCTCGAGCGGGCCGCTAGCTATATATATATATATATATATATATATATATATATATATATATATATATATATATATATATATATATATATATATATATATATATATATATATATATATATATATATATATATATTTTAATTGATAAGAGGCCATTGAGGAACTGTGGGGCAATATTTCATAGTAAACGCGGTGGTTGAGTTCGATCTAAGCTTCAAGTAATAATTGTATTGTATTTTCCTTTATTTCCTCTCTTTGATGAGACAAATTATTGAGTATATTTCACCATTCTTGGATTCGGATATAAACTAGAGAATGCATTGCAGCAATAAGAAAAATGTTTCTTTAAGCGTACTTCTTAGTGCTGCAATATTAATAATTTTATTAAGTTAAAAAGTTTGTTTAGAGCTTTACATTTATTTTTTTAATCAACTTCAGACTATTTCCCATGTAACAGGATAGAAAGAAACTAGTGTCAAGACACTCCGATCTCCACTTTTCACATGAATTTCAGACATTGTGTATTGATAGGAGGAACTCAACGCCGAGCGTTGTCACTGAAGTGGACAGTTTGTGGAAGTGGAAAATAATTTAAATATAGTACTTTAATATTCATTGAAATATTTGATATCCCTAAAATTAAATGTTTATTCGTTTCCAATTTTACTTTGTGCTACGATATTTAATATTTAGAATTTACATCCGTTTAGATATATTAGACAAAAACAAAGTAGTCTAAAATCATAATGAAAAAAATTAAATTCCTTAACAATTAATTATTTATATAATAAATATTGTTTTAGAGTGTTAATTTATAAAGTAGTTGGGTTTAAAAAGTTATAAGGTGGGAACGCCTTTCAGACCATTAGCGCTAAAGTTTGGTTAATTAAACTCGCTCTGGCGAGTCATCGCCTGTCTGTGGGAATTTTTAAATTAATTTAAAATTTTGTTTTCTATAATTAAGTGAAACTTTTTTTTTGTAAGTTTCATTAAAAATGTGTGTTCTGTATGTTTTTATTATAAACTCTTTTTTGGATTGACTGTCTGACTTTGTTTCTGTCTTTCCACTTTTAGCTGATTATTATTTAATTTGGGGCCAGTCGTGGCGCAGTGGCACAAAGTGTGACTGTATGGCGGCTGGTTGTGGGTTCATTCGTGGAGTGGAAATATTTAATATTTCCATTTTCCTCGCTCTGGTGTCGAGGCCAAGCGGCGTTTAGTTCCGCCACTTAACACGCAATGCCTCCGAATTGGGAGGAAAGTAGGAAACGGATTGTCTTAACACTAGATTCCCTATGCCTACCCTGATGTATGCGGGATACAGCGTGAAGCTAAAAAAAACTTTTCCCACATAGCAGAGTAGTCAGAGAGGACCTAGTGTCAAGACACTCCGGTCTCCACTTTCCACCCGAGACACTGCGTGTTAAGAAACGAAACTCATCACTCCACTTTATCTATGGTACCAGAGTGAAGAAATGAATTGTAAATAATCCACTTTTAAATAGACAATTCTTTTGTATATTGATTGTTAATTTTTTATTCCTTGTATCAATTGTATTGTATTGTATCAATAGAATCTTATTTTTTGTTTTTTTTCTATAATATACTAACTTTATTTACCTTTTAATTTCTTAGAATATATATATTTTATTTTTCGGTAAATGAGAGATCTAATTTTTCATAATTATTTACAAATCACATTATTTATTTCTTAAACTTTTTTTGAATTTTTGTTGAAATGCGAATATTGGTTTTCTTAAAATTAAATAAAACTTGATACTAGCATTTCTATTGCTTTTTCTCTCTCTTTATATAGTCTCTATGTGAAAAACAACTTGAAGAAAATACATATTTTACACATACTGCCTTAACACAGCTTAAAAGTTTAAGAAACCGTAATTTAAAAGCTTTTTTGTAAGCTTTTTACCAATTTCAGTGCACGAAGTAGTACTTATCCGTAGTAAATGAATTCGCTAATTTCAATTTCCCGAACGATTGATGTTCAACGTTCTTGAACCTTCAAGACGGTCATTAGTTTTATTATAGTTCTCAACTTAATTAAAACTTGTACCGGATGGAGAGTTCCTCTAAACTGCTTTTTATTGATGCTACCTCTTCTCTTTTATAAAGTGATTAATTTTGATTTTCTATAATATAAAAAGATATCAGATTTATATTTCATTTATCAGATTTATAATTTATGTTTTAAACAAAAAAAAGGTTTATATATTTATACTCTTAGTACATTTCAATTATTTTTATCGTTGAGGCCAGTGTGACTGTAAAAGCGATGGTTGTAGGTTCAGTTCCTATTTGAGAAAAATATTATATTTTTATATTTTTTATTATCCTGCTGTGGTAAGAGAAAACGTGGCGTTGAATTAATACTCAACACAAAGGGGACGACAGTGTGATTTGATACTAAGAACTCTATGTTTACTGTGAAAATATTAGACAACAAATTTTTTATTGTTCTATCCGACTAGACAAAATTAACAATGAATTCTGTTAAAAACAACGAACAGAGTGTCATGACAGTAGTGTCTCTGTGTAGCATATATTACTCCGCTCTTCGTTCTCTATTCTGATTTTGATATTAATTTCTCCTTCTCTATTATTAATATAGTACGCAACATAATTACATACAAAGTCTATTAACACCTGTATGCTCAAAGCATCTAAAGCGTATAATACCTGCACTTCTATATACACATATGTATATAAGGTTCAATTCCCGACTGTTGTTTTTTTCCGTCCTCGCGGCGCAATAATGGCGGCGGTTTATTAAAAATGCAATTCTTTACCGTGGAATTGTGTGATACTCGCATATGAGAGCGCTAAGGTCTCTTGTACATATAAATGGGACGGTTGGAAGTGGAGTGTATTAAATAAATGTTGTATGGTGGACTTTTTGTTTTCTTTTTGGGTTAAAAAGCGTATGTTTTTGGTACTGTTTTGTAGTTTAGGTTCAGTTTTAACTGACAGATACTTAAAACAATTTTTTTTTTTTAAGCTTCACGATGTATCCCACACACAGCAGGGTAGGCAGAGAGAACCTAGTGTTAAGACACTCCGTTCCCCACTTTCCGCCGAATTCGGAGGAATTGCGTGTTAAGTGGCGGAACTTAACACCGCGCTTTACCTCGATACCAGAGCGAAGAAAATGAAAATACTAAATATTTCCACACCTCGAGTGGGAATCGAACCCACAACCAGTCGTTTATAGTAACACGCTTGCTTGTACCACTGGGCCACGACTGGCCACAACAACAATTATATTACTGACATTTAAATTCAATACCTTGATTTTGAGTGGAAAGCGGAAAACGGAATGACTTGATACTAGTCTCTCTCTAACTACCTTGTTATACGTGAAGCTAAAAATGTAAACCAGTCGTGGCTCAGAGGCTGTTAAGCGACTGATTGTGGCTTCGATTCCCACTCGAGGAGTAGGAATATTTAATATTAGCGGACCGCTTGCGGCGTCGCCGTGTGAACTACATATCTGTCAAAAAAATAAAGTAGCCTATGTTTAACCTTAAATTATCAACAATATTTATGCCAAAATTCATTACAATCGGTCAAGCGGTGTAAATTTTTCACCCAAATCGCACCGGCAGATTAGCCGTTAAAGCATGACAGACAAACAGACAGGTATTCGCATTTATAATATAAGTATGGATTTCTTTTTTCTTCGCTCTTTTATTCCTTATCGACGTTAATTCTGCCACTAAACATACAATGTTTCTGAATTCGGTGGAAAGTGGAGAACGGACTGTCTTAACAAGCTTCCTTCTGCTTTCTGTGAGCGGGATAGAGCGTGAAGCTAAAAAAAAAAAAAAAAAAAAAAATGTTAATTTAAGCTTTTTGTAAAACTTATCCTAAGAATGTGCCATATCTTAGAGGTTCTTGTCACTTGTCAAGTAGACACTAGCCTGTATAAGCTTGTTTGAAAGAGCCTGTTGATAAAAGAGCGTTAATAAAATGCACTTCTTTCTTCTCAGTACTAAAGTTAGACATCACTTAATATATAATTTGTTTACTTACTTGTTGATATCTTAATAATTCGATTTATTTTATTATTATTTTTGCAGCTTATGTGTGATAGTCAGAGAAAACTTTGTGTCAACACACTCCGTTTTTCACCAGAAATTAAGACAAGAAACGTGTTAAACGGTGGAACTGAAAAAAAGCATAGTTAATCGATTCTCCGAGTGAGAATCGAACCCACAACCGACTTACCTTCAGACGCTGTCCCACTGTGCCACGACGGTTTTTCTTATTGCTTTTGATCACACATTCTTAATAAAACATTTAAAATCAGCCTGTATATTAAAAGCCTTGACCAGTATTAAATCCGCTTATATAAACATACACACTTATTCATCTAGCTTCATGCTGTATGCCTACCCTGTTGTGTGGGGGCACACAACAGGGTAGGCAGAGGGAACCTAGTGTTAAGACAATCCATTTCCCACTTTCCGCCGATTTCTGGAGGCTTCAACACCACAAGGAAAAGGATGAAAATATTTAATTCTACTCTTCCAGTGGGAATTGAACCCAGAACCAGTCGTTTTTAAGTCACACTTATGTGCCCGCAAGCCACGGCACTTCATACATGCATGTCGCATACACTAAACAATTGTACATAAACTATTTAACAAAGTAACAAACCAACATATAAATCAAAATACGTGTTCCGAGTACAAAGTAAGATGATATTCATTCCTCTTCGCACGCTTTAATTTCCTGCAACTTGATACTGTATAATAGTTTTATGTTTTCATTCAAATATAGTGTGATTCGCTTATGAAATAGGTCAGATGTTGAAATCTTTTGCTGATGTAGGCTGGTTAGTGGCTGTTATGTAGATTGAAATGGTTGTGGGTTCGATTTCCGCTTGGGAAAATTTTATATTTAAATTTTCAAAAAGACGTTTAAAGAAAACGTATAAAAATTTGAACCCAGCGGGATTCGAACCCGCGCCTCCTGAATACCGTTCAGGCAACTTATTTTTCTAGTTAGCACCTCTGTAGAGAGACTTTTAAATAAGTTGTAATAAAGCGTATAAGAATTTCGACGCAGCGTGTCTACTACACGCAACGCATGGCTCAGTGGTGAGAGCGCCTGAACGGTATTCAGGAGGCGCGGGTTCGAATCCCGCTGCGTCCAAATTTTTATACCTTTTTGTTTAATGTCTTTTTCAATTCTCCTAAGTGTGGAATAACACTTTAAAAATGTTTAAAAGTATTTAAATTTTCATTTCTTCGTTCTGGTACCTAATTCAAAGAGCGGTGTTAAGATATGCTATTTAAAATTAAGGCGTCGTAGCCGGATGCGCAAGCGAACCTGCGACGCCTCATGAGGGTAGAAGGTTTCCGCTGGGTTTTAGTGGGTAGTGTCGGACTTATCGATAAGTCCCAGAGTAACATCCGTGCGTAAGGCAGTTTGCCTGCGTTACGCACGGATGGTCTGCGTAAACTGCATTTCTCGGCGATAAAAAAAATGCTACTTAACATATAATGTCTCGGTTTTGACAAGTGGTAGACTGAGTATTTTTATATTAGGTACTCTATGCCTATCCTGCTCTGTGGCAAAAACTGTGAAGTTTTTTTTTTGGAGATATTTTTTCCAATGGAGAAAGGAATCCAAATTTAATACAAACATTCTTCATTCAGTATAGATACCTAAGTACAGATCATCCGTTTATAATATATGTTAACTAAATATGGGGAATCTATAATAATAATGGAGATATTACTTCTATCTACATTTTAAAAATAACAAAACCTATGTACTTTTAACTAAATTTAACTATATTGCATGCAAAAAGTTAAATATTATGGTAGTGGCGCTGTGTGACAGCGTTTAACTGTGAATGCAATGGTTGGGACTTCGATTCCCACTCGGAGACATACTCATTTTTAAATTAATATAATTTCTCCACTCTTGGTCCTAAATTATTTTTGCATATTCTGCTATTATATGCTTATATGCTAGTGGCCAGTCGTGGCGCAGTGGCACAAGCGTGTGACTGTAAACGCCTGGTTGTGGGTTCGACTCCCACTCGAGGAGTGGAAATATTTAATATTTCCATTTTCTTGGCTCTAGTGCCGAGGTAAAAGCGCGGCGTTAAGTTCCGCCACTTAGCACGCAATGCCTCCTAATTCGGCGGAAAGTCTTAACACTAGGTTCCCTCTGGCTACTCTGCTGTGTGCGGGATACAGCGTGAAGCTAAAAAAAAAAATTGTTATGCTGAAAAAATGTGTCACTGAAAAGAAAAATGTATACAAGTACTTTAAAAAAAATAATAATGGGCATAACACAATATCGAACCCATATCCTTTTTAATTTAGATATCACAGTAGAAAATCAACTACAAAACTCATATTATCTTAAATTGAATTCACGAGCTTATCCTCACTTTTACTACTATAATAATGTTAGAACGTTGTCGCATTCAGTATTAATTTAACAATTTAGCTGCGAAGTTGTTGGGAGCTCTAATAGAGTAATGTGACAAAGTTCTTGTCTAGAATGTATATTTGTTTGCATACAAAAATAGACATTGTGGATTTGAAATCAATGAAACGTGTAATTTTTATTAAAATTTTATTATAATTTCATTGTAATTATTATTAAAACTAGTTATAGTTTATGTAGTTCAACTATATTTTTAAAATTTTAAAGTGTTATTTTCTCATTTTTTCTATTAGTATTTTAGTATTTTAAAATGTTATTGTTGTTGAAAGTAAACATTTTTAAAATAGTATTAAAATTTTGAATGTTCAATGCAGCGTCTAACGCATGGCTTAGCGGTTAGAGCACTTTGACAGTTCCAAGAAGCACTGGTTCGAATCTCACTGCGTTCAATTTTTTTTTAAGTTTTCTAAAAAATGTTTTATAACTCTTGGAATTAACAACTAAGATAATCACTATATTTCATAAATATGTATGTCATATCATATTAGAAGGAAAAGTGGATAAAAGAGTGATTTAACAATAGCTAAGCCATACACAAATTAAAATAACTCCTTACGCCCTTTTTATTCTTTAAATATCTTTTTGAACATATTTTTGATTAAAAAAAATAATGAAAATATAGAAAAAAAATCGAACCTGCCATCTCCACCATACTAGATTATTAATAATTTTTACATACAAAAGAAAAAAAGCTACACGAATACTGTACAACTCAACTATCACGTTTATATTTTAAAAGTCTTTATGTTCTGAGCCAAAAGGGTTAAAATCCTTTGAAAGCAAAAACAAAGAGACAGTATATTACTCGTACGTAATTACAGCTGTATTAGGGTTCCGCATTCAAAATGTGGTAATAAAAGACAACCTTACATACCATACACTGAATAATTGTTCTTATAGTATGTTAAGCAAACTTTAATAGAAATTTACAAAATTACTAGAGACCAGTCGTGGCACAATGGCACGAACTTGTGATTGTAAACGATTGGTTGTTGGTTCGATTTCTATTCTCGGAGTGGAAATATTTAATATTTTCATTTCCTTCGCTCTGGTATCAGAGGTAAAGCGCAGCGATAAAATTCACCACTTGACACGCAATGCGTCCAGAATTCGCAGGAAAATAGTGAACAGAGTGTCTTAACACTAGGTTCGCTCTGCCTACCCTGCTGCGTTCGGAATACAACGTGAAGCTGAAAAAAAAAATAAAAGGTAAAAAAAAACTTAAATATTTAAAAAAAATGAATAGCTTTATACTTATAGATTAAGAGAATCTAGTGTCGAGACACTTCACTCTCCACTTTTCATCCGAATCTGAGACACTACTTGTTGGGTGGAGGAATAAAATTAGTACCAATTCTTATTTGCTTGGTGGAACGCAATACCTTGCTTTGTCTCACTTGGCAGAAAACTTGAAAACGATGTAAACATTTTATACTTCCGTGAACGAGAATCGAACCCATAACCATTGTGAAGAGTCAGAAGCTACTCCAATACGCTACAATGGCTTCATATTATAATTTTCTCTAAAATATATATTTTTTAATATTATTTATATAAAAAAAGTATTATAATATATAGAACACTTAATAAGCCTGTTCTAATCACACTTGGCCGGTTGTATTTAATTACGCAAGGAACGTCAGAGGTCGCAGTATGAGGTCGCTTCCGCCGGAAACACTTTTGTAACTGAAATGGTTTTAATGCAATAGAATTTTTCCACATTTTGACTTTGAAATGTTATTTTTTTTCCTGGTATAAAATATTGTGTCTATGATCTGTACTGTAATATATAATATTATACTGTTTTTGTTTTGATTATAGTGGATTTGAATTTCGTTCTGAATTACATTTTATGGTAAAGAAATTGTATTAACGTATCAAAATATATATTTTTTATCAGTATTTGTTGCAAAAAGAACTTATTTTTAATGATAAATCATTCCGTTTTTCGCTTTCTCTTGTGTATAAGACATTGAGCGCATCTCTAGTAATACCATTGAATATTCTCTTTAGTGAATATAATATCTAGAACCATTACGTATAGTTTAAAACTTTCCAAATGCAAAGCGAGTAATAAAATATTACATACTAGCAACCCGCCTGCAGTTTTACCTGCATAAACTAAACGACTACAACTATTTTGCTAAAGTCAACGTCAAAAGTCAAATAATTTTATTCAAACTAAGAAATTACATGTTTAATTTTTTGAACGTCAAAAAATTTACCACCGGTCCTCTAAAGTTAATGCCTCAGACCTGAAAAGAACCCGCGCAAGAAATTCAGCGCGACGATTTTCTTTTTTTTTTAAAAAAGAAACAATAATTTACAGACTTTATATAAGTATTTATGCTATTTATTATACACGCACCCCGAGCCGATATCACATTAAAAACCTCTAAAATGAACAGTGTTTCTCTACTATATAACGTACTTGTTATACATATAAACCTTCCTCTTTATTACATATCCTCTGAAGAATCTCTATACATTAAAAAAAAATACTTTAAAGTCGTTCGCACAGTTTTCAAGATCTAAGCATACATAGGGACAGATAGACGGAAAGCGTCTCTGTTTTTATTTTTTAATACTACAATACAATGTGTACTAGTGATGAGAGAAATTAATGTCCACACATAAAAAGAAACAAAATTTATACAACAAAAATTGCTAAACCATATTTATAACATACCTTAGCAAAATTCATCAATTTAAAAGAATTAAAAATTTGTCAAATTTCCAGGTAAAATCCACACGATCCATCAGCCAAGTGTTTATGTCGCTACATAACATCACAAAACAAGTAATATAACATTATTCCGTCCGACAATGCTGGTTTGCATTGCAAATACGGAGCTACTGATGGCGGAACGTAACTTTGCATCTCAAACCGGTACTTTGAGTCTGCATTGAATTACGTCTCGTGTTATTGCATCTACTTTGCGCTGTTTTATATAATATTTTGTATTTATATTCTTATAGACATTGTGCTTTGGAAATGTTTAAATAATTAATTTTTGAGTGTTATTGACGAGTTGTTGAAAGACGATTTGAATATTTTTTTTTTGTGTTTCTACAGCAAGCTAGCAAGTTTTTCTTCCACTTTTTGACGTTTTCCTTCCACTTTGTGACAGTCAGTATTACTTAACGCTTACACAGAGCGTTAAAATTTGAAGGAACCAAACATATTGTTTTTACATTCAATATTTTTGTTTTCCTGGTCTAGCCAGTCATAGTGGGACGCACCATTTACTACCACTATATCAAAATTAAACAAAAAAAAGATGTTTTACTTAGCTACGTGTACTGTGTCATTCGATCATTTTGGCTTCTAATTCATTACAGGGTAATAACTGTAAATATATATTTTATTCTATTAGATGAATAGTAGAGAACCGAGAGTTGTTCTGTTTGTTGATCTTATATTTCTCCTGATCTTATAAACATATGTTAAAAAAATAGCTTCACGCTATATCCCGCACACAGCAGGGTAGGCAGAGGGCACCTAGTTTTAAGACACTCCGTTCCCCACTTTCCGCCGAATTCGGAGGCATTGCGTGTTAAGTGGCGGAACTTAACGCCGCGCTTTCACCTCGGCACCAGAGCGAAGAAAATGGAAATATAATTTCCACTCCTCGAATGGGAAACGAACCCACAACCAGTCGCTTACAGTCACTCACTGGACCACGACTGGCCACTCGATATAAACATATACTCGATATAAACATATGTTTTGTATATAACAATTTATTAATTGATATATGAGTATAAAAACAATACATTATACTTACTTAATCCCCAAAAAATTAAATGTAAACTTCAAAATCAACTTCTTATTTCCTCACAAATTATACTCATTTAACTCAAAAACATCTTATAAAGTCTCTTTGTCATATCAACAAAGCTTAGATAGGAAAGTTGATTGCGTTTTGTTACAGTTACTTTAAATTAACAATGAAAGGCGAAACAACTCGTTCTCGTAATTACACTCCCACGTCACGTCACGTCACGCTGACAATTTGCTAACAATACCTAATGCTGTTGGTAAATTTTGGTTTTTCGGCTTAGATAAGTTACTGTCTTTTTTAACCTGGTTTTAAGATATTTTAATTAAATAAACATAAATGGCCAGTCGTGGCCCAGTGGCACAAGAGTGACTGTAAACGACTGGTTGTGGGTTCGATTCCCACTCGAGGAGTTGAAATATTTAATATTTCCATTTTCTTCGCGAGGTAAAGTGCGGCGTTAAGTTCCGCCACTTAACACGCAATGCCTCCGAATACGGCAGAAAGTGGGGAACGGAGTGTCTTAACACTAGGTTAATTCTGCCTACCCTGCTGTGTGCGGGATACAGCGTGAAGCTAAAAAAAAAAAGTTACTGTCTTTTTTAACCTGGTTTTAAGATATTTTAATTAAATAAACATAAATAATTTCATTTTTTTTTATCAATAAAGCAAAGTAGACAGAGAGAATAAGTATCAAGATACTTTGTTGTCAACTTTTGGCCTAAATCTGAAACATTACGTGTGGAGTAACGGAACTTAATGTCACGCTTCAAATGAAAATAATTTAATTATTATTTTTTCCCCGAGTGGAAATCGAACTCACAGCCATCGCTATTATAATCTGGCGCTGTGGCGCTCAATACTTTATATTTTTTAAATAAACAACAACAATTTATAAATTTCAAAAATCTATAAAGTTTTGAACACAGCAGAACTTTAATCAGGGGCGCGTCTTTTATATAACTTATCTCAAATAAATATCAAATATTTGTCAATAGTTATAAGTTAATAGGTATACATAAAAATAGCTTCACGCTGTATCCCGCACACAGCAGGGTAGGCAGAGGGAACCTAGTGTTAAGACACTCCGTTCCCCACTTTCCGCCGAATTCGGCGGCTTGCGTGTTAAGTGGCGGAACTTAACGCCGCGCTTTACCTCGACACCAGAGCGAAGAAAATGGAAATATAATTTCCACTCCTCGAGTGGGAATCGAACCCACAACCAGTCGTTTACAGTCACACTCTTGTGCCACTGGGCCACGACTGGCCACAATTATTAATATTTTTTTTTAATAGGTATACATAATATGTATAATAAAAATAAATAGTGGTCAATCGTGGCACAGCCCCGGCCGATTCCCACTCCAGGGGTGGAAATATTTAATATTTCCATTTTCTTCGTTCTGGTGTCGAGGTAAAGCGCAGCGTTAAGTTCCTCCACTCAACACCTAATGTCTCAGAATTCGGCGGAAAGTGGGGAATGGAGTATCTTAATATTAGGTTCCCTCTGCCTATCCTGCTGTGTGCGGGATACAGCGTGAAGCTAAAAAAATAATATAAATGCATACCATATAGTAATACATATACAAACTCATATACATGCATATCCATATATACATAAAACATTTACCGTTGACGCGTGTGACCTCTCTCGGACAGAAATGGATCGCCGAATAATTAACTCGTTACACTAACGACCTTATTTGAATTCTTTTTGTATTCACACATCTCCTGTATACGAAGTAGATTGGCAAATTTTGAGTGTTAAATTACTTTGCTCTCTATTTTGCAACGATGGGATAGTACGTCGCAAATATAAGTACAACCATTTAAGCACAACAACTGTGAAATAGCCTACCAGCGTCAGTGTTTCCAGGTAGATACGACATCCATCTCAAAGGCCGGCAACGTCCTGTAGCTCCTCTGGTGTTACGGGGCCGTGGGCGACGGTGTTCACCTAACATCAAGCGACCCGAACGATCGTTTACCTTGTCCTTTTTATTAAAAAAAAACCGAACAAACATACAAGTAGAAATGAATTATATTTAAAAAAAAACATATGAACGCAGCGGGATTCGAACCTGAAATTGTTGGAAACTGTCCGAGCACTCTGACCGCTACGATAGCTACGTGGTCTATTGCATCGCTATTTTTGTACGTATATTAAAACATATTTTTGTCGTTCATATTGCTTCAAATGGAATCTGAAATGGCCACAATTAAAATGGAATTCAGAAAAATTGTACTACTATAGTGGTACGTGTTGTAAGTCGCAAGTGACATTACTAAAGCTGAGGTCCAGGTCGTATTATTTGCACTTGTCTGACATATTGAGAACATATGTTACAATTAACATAAGCATAATATAACATACTATATAAAAGCTTATAGCAACCTAGCAGTACTCTGAATTCCTATGAATGTCTTAATTCTTTACACCAGGTTAGGTTAAGTTTTTTTCTATACGATAGGGCTAAAAAAATCGTAAAGATAAAAAAATAATCTATACACATAATACATTTGATTTGAGGCCAGTCGTGGCTCAGTGGCACAAGCGTGTGACTGTAAACGACTGGTTGTGGGTTCAATTCCCGCTCGAGGAGTGGTAATATTTAATATTTCCATTTTCTTCGCTCTGATGTCGAGGTAAATCGTGACGTTAAGTTCCGCCACTTAAAACGCAATGCCTCCGAATTCGGTGGAAAGTGGGGAACGGAGTGTCTTAAAACTAGGTTCCCTCTGCTTACGCTGCTGTGTGCAGGATATAGCGTGAAGCTAAAAAAAAGATAATAATACATTTACACAGTTCTTAATTCATATTATCTAACTTTAATATTTCCCATATACTGTACAATATACCACATATGAGATAGGTATCACGGATAAAAGCATTAACAGTTTAACGACGCCGTCTCGTAGGCGTAGCGTTTAATTATACGAGCGTTTTATGAACACGACCCTTATATTTTATTATTTTTGAAACTGCATCGTTTAGCGACTGTTTTATAGAGACAGTGTCTAAGAAGTTATAAAGTAAAACCTCTTTTATGACTGTTGAGGAACTCTATGTTATGGTAGAGTCTTAATGATCGACTTTTTGATGTTCAGATGTTTATAGGATATTGTCTTTTGTTTATATTTTGCAGGTTACTGTGATGTAGTGCGGCAGTAGTTGATTATTGTAGAGATGGTTCTGAGTTTAGTACATTGCACCACTGGGCAAAATGACAATATTTAATTATTTTTATTAGGTCCTATTTAGCTACCAATTCATTGGAACTGGGCTGGTAAGAGTGATTCAGAATATGCACATCACCACTTAAAACACAATGTGCAGAAATAAAGTTATTTTAAGAATTTTCTCTTCTTAAAATCACTGTTTTTCTGCCTTTGGGAAAAGTTTGTCTTAATAATACCTTGTTCTGACATATGAATTGATTTTAATGGTTCAATTGAATGAACAATATTTAAAATTTACAATTTACATAATAAACACATAAGTTCCCGTCGTGGTGCAGTGGATCGCGGTCTGACTATAAACATGATTTTTGTGGGTTCAATTCGCACTCGGGGGAATGATCACATTTAAGTTATTTTTATTACCTAGCTCTGATGTTTAAAATAATAATTGAATTTTTAGTAAAAAGTGGCGGACAGAGTGTCATTACACAAGATTCGCTTTGACTACAATGCTATGTAAGAAAAAGCTTAAACCTGCAAAAAAACTAATATTTCAACTCCAATTTCTAAAACTAAAAGCAATTCGTTTTACCTCTAATCCAACTCTCTTTATATATCCATGTCTATTAATTTCAAAAACACTAGACATTCCGAATAAAATCTGTTCCTCATCGTAAATCCATTTAGAGTAAGTGAGAGCCGGCGTCGCAGTAGTGACAAGCTTGCAGCTAAGCTCTCAGGCGCTAATGACTTCAAGAATGCTTCACTAAAAATAAGAATACTTTATATTTATGAAACGCCTTGAAATGTTGTTAGAGTATAAATGTGAAATGGAAGAATTTTATGTGGAATTTTGTTTGTGATAAATATATAAGGGCTTATGTTATATGTCTCTAATTTTTTGTCTTAATGTTATTATGGATATATGAAGAAATAGAAAAACAAATCAAATAATTTAAACATAATCTTAAATAACTAATCAATTTCTTAAGAGAATATACATTTATATAATATAATTATTTAAAACGTAGCTTAAAAATGAAAAAAATATTCAAAGCAGTCTGTGTTACGTTTTTTCTGCAAAGTTTCATTGGCAGAGAAATCTTAGCATCAAACAGTTTGTTCTCCACTTTCACAGTTTCACAATTTTTACCGCATTGAAGAGCGCAGTCAGAGAAACATAAAATGACACTCCGCTCTCCACATTCCGCCGGAAATCGAGACAATGCGTGTTGCCTTTGCCACTTTGTATTGCCAGAATAGAAATCAAATCTACAACCACCACGTAAACAGTATAAACACTATCACAATTCATTACCACGGCCTTAAATAAGTAACTAATTGTACACCAAAACATAATTCAACTGTGACTGCTTGGATTTTAAGTATAGAAGATTGAATATTTTCATATGTTAAAAAAATAAATATTGAAACATATCGATGGCTCCTATGTATAAGGACCAAAGTGTTTCGCACTTAACAACTTTAAAGGAGAGACTCCGAAAGTTTAAATTTGCTTTAATTTATACTTATTTGCTATATTTATTGAGTATTTACCCAATATGTGACTCTCCTCTCCTCCTCTCCTTGGGTATAAAATTATATATAAAATTATAGCAAATTGAATATTTCAGAACCTCTCCTGTAAAGTTGTTAATTCGCACTTTTGCCCTTAACATAGGAGCCATCGATATCTAATGCTTTATGTATAAATATTAATAATCAAAAACAAAGACACTGTATCGCACACGTAACGTCTTAATATAATAGGCCATAACCGGAAGAGGTTATTGTCAATAATTGCTTCATAACTTCTTGGACGCGTGACCCGAGGATCAAGCACTTTGTACATATCTATATATTATATATTAAGATATATTACAGCTTTTATTGTATTGGTTAAATAGCTTCACGCTATATCCCGCACACAGCAGGGTAGGCAGAGGGAACCTAGTGTTAAGACACTCCGTTCCCCACTTTCCGCCGAATTCGGAGGCTTGCGAGTTAAGTGGCGGAACTTAACGCCGCGTTTTACCTCGACACCAGAGCGAAGAAAATGGAAATATAATTTCCACTCCTCGAGTGGGAATCGAACCCACAACCAGTCGTTTACAGTCACACTCTTGTGCCACTGGGCCTCGACTGGCCACTATTGTATTGGTATAAATAAATATGCCAGTTTCACAATGATTTATTGTTATCACAAGAGTTGTGGGTTCGATTCCATTGGAGGAAATGATTATATATAAAAACGTTTTTAGAAAATGTATGCTATTTCATAAAAATATAAATAAATTATCATAATTGTATAATACTTTCGGTAAAGCCTTACACATGGCTTCGAGATTAGAGTGCTTGGACGGCTTCCAAAAGGCACATATTCGAATCCCGCAGCGTTCATTTTTTTATTAGTTTTGTAAAATAATTATATAGAAATTACTTTTATTTCTTTTTTTGACACTAGGCTCTCTCTGACTAGTCTGCTAAGCAAGAAAAGCGTGAAACTGGTAAGCTAAGGTGTGACATTGAGTTTCGTCATCCGTCCGTCCTCTCTGTCAGAGAGTGTCATGACACTAAGTTCTCTTTACCGATTGAGCTATGCGGAATAAAACGCAAAGCATAAAAAAATATACACGTATATATCAATATTTGAATAAAGGTATCATTTCATTTATCATAATTCCTTAAATTAAGTTTTAAACGAATAAGTTTTTAAGTAGTTTATATGTGTTAAATGCATTATAAAGAATTTAAGCTTCCGATAGAATATTTTTTATTTCATTCATTATAATTTTCGGAATTCATATTCAAATGATATTTTATGTACGAGTTAAAAAATATATATATCCAATTATTTTTTATTATTAATATTAAATAACATAAAAAATGTATTACTTGAACACTGAAATACGATTGGTGGTGGATTCGACACTTGGGACAATATAATGGTTTTTGACAATTGGCGTAATTGGGACACGATAAGACAAGGTACGGTGTTAAGTTCCGCAACTCAACACAATGTGCCTAGGTTTTAAGCGGAAAGCGATGCAAATCAATCGATAATAATAATAATAAACTTAATAATAAACTTTATTGCCAATATAGACAAACTGTGACGAGAAAGCGTTTCGTTTTCAGGTGAAAAACAGAGAGCGGAGTGTCGTGACACTAGGTTCTCTGTCCCTACCCTCCTATATAAGAAAATATATAAAGCTACGAACTAGCAATTACATATGTGCAATTATATCTACACAAGCAAACATACACACACACATACATATATAGGCATTGACATAATAAATATCGCGTACAAAAGATTACTCAAAGCTTACAACTTACCAACGTTTTGGGTAAAAGGGTTAAGCCGCGGGTTACTTTGTTATTAACAAAGTTGCCCGGTTATAGCTTATCCTATCCCTTTTGTTTCAACGTCAAAAATAACTCCGTCAGGACTGTATTGAAAAAAAAATCTAGTAGTCATTTAAAAAATGTCGAATTCATTTATTAGAATTCATTTATTAGAATAAAATGAAACTAGAAGTACCTTTGATTGGTAAAATACGCTAACTTAGCATACGTTAACTTAGCAACTTATATAAATGTCACTTTATACAAAAGTGTATGGATACACACTTGAAGTGTGAATAATATTTAACAGCTTAAAGCCGCACTTTGACTCGTTCCACATACTGAAGAAATAAATATAATTAAGTTATGACTATTTCGCCAAGTGAAACTGGAACATATAAATCACGATTACAGTCAAAGATATTGATATTATAATAAATACTTACATTATAAATGCGAATATCTGTGTGTTTGTCTGTCACGCTTTCACGGCTAATCTACTAGTCCGATTTGTATGAAATTTAGAATGAAAGTAGTAAAAATGACTAAGCCTAACATAGGCTCAACCTCTAAAAGGCTGAAATAGGGGATGAAAGTTTATATAAAAAATCTACACCGCTTGGCCGATTGTAATGAATTTTGGCATATGTATAGTTGATAATACAAAGTTAAACATAGGCTACTTTATTTTTTAAAAATCCACCACCGAGAGTTGCAATATACCGAACCAGAAGTGTAGATTACGCGGCGATGACGCGAGAGGGCCGCTAGTATTATAATAAATTATTGATACTGTAATATGAAGTCGAATATTTGTATTTTATTTAAAATTTTCAGGGCAATGTCACAAAGTAGTTTTGCAAGAGAGACAATTTAAATAATATATTCTGTTTTTTTATTTCGTTACCGTAATAACGTTTCTTAACATTAACCGAAGTATGCAGAGAAAGTAGCTTAGAAGCACTCCGTTCTCCATCTTAGGCCCAATTAATTAATTAACTTTGTATTATAATATGACGACATACGACTAAGACTGGAAAATGTGGTACGAAATATCTTATCGCTTCTTAGTTGATATACATATAAAGCACATAGTCACAGAATGACTGACAGAACATTAAATACCGAAAGTACTGAGGGTACAACGCAGAAATTTATCAAGTAGATTCTTTGAGTAGCGCAGAGAAGTGAAGGATTTTCTGATTTGTTTATGAAAACTAAGAAAGGATTTCTTAAAGTTCTTAATATAACTGGGAGAGGCTTTTTTGATATGCTCAGGATGACTTTGAGAGGACTTCTTGGAATATTTACGAGAACTTAGAATTTATGTATGTAAAAAAGTACAGCAAATAGAGAATAAAGTTGTATATAATTTAGTTATTCCCTGTGGGGAGATAGGACAAGAATATACATAAATATCTCCTCGCCGCTGAGTATCGTCCATGAATGGTGGGTGGCCCATTAACTAAACTGGCAAGAGGTTCGTTTTCCAACTGGCTCGCGACCACTATCATCATGTCAAAGACGAACCTTCAAACATGTAATGATGTGTTCTGGTTCGATGACATGTAAGCCAGCTCTCACTCCCTATTCCCACCATCCCTATTCTTCCTTTTTCTTTCACCCCCAAGGACAGCAACGCATCTACAACCTCTTTAGTGCTGTAGAAGTCCATGGTAACCGCTTACCATCAGGTATATCTGCTTGTTTGCCCTATTTTTGCAAAAAAAAAAAAGTAGTACAGAAAGACCATAATTTCCATGCAAACAAAGTTACACGCGACAATATACAGCAAAAAACCTTAAAGGTTTACAATTATCGAGTTAGCTCACTTTGTTAGCAACTGCGTCATACATGAGGAGTAATCCCCACAAGCAGTTACGCAATTAAGCTCCCCATGCGATACTGTTAAGTTGCTAGTATGAGATCGAAGCTTAATATCTTATATGAAGGTTTAGAGCTTACGCTATAAGTCTTTGCTGAAGAGATTTATGATGTATAAAATATAATATTTTTTAAGAAATATTTATGACGATGAAAATTGATTAACTTTATAAAATAAGCAGGGCAGTCAGGAAGAACCTAGTGTTAAGAAACTCCGTTCTCTACTTTCCGCCCGAAATCGAGACATTAACTTGATTACGGTAGTGAATTTATAAAACACTTGAGACATTAAAAGAGACATTAATCTGCTCTTAATTTATTTTGTGATACGATTGTGAAATTTCGTAGCAGTATAAATATGATGATTCTTTCGTGACTCAATGTGACTGCATCTGACTGTACGCAAGATAGTTGTGTATTCGATTCTCACTCGAGGGAATTTTTACATTTAAATGTCTTTCTCCTATACAAAGCGTGGCGCTAAGTTTCTCCAGTCAACATGTTATGCGAACTATATTTCAAGTGGAAAGTGGAGAACGGAATGTTTTGACACTAGTTTATCTCTAGACAGACAGTTCGCAGCGTTAAGTTCCGCTACTTAAAACGATGTGTTCTATCGAAATTGACTGAAAATAAAATCTAGCTTCTTATTACTAAGTAAAGCTGCAAAAAACATTTTTTATATACTTCATCTAATTCTTCTCCCTCCATTCTAGACAATGAGCCAAAGATTTTATCAAGCTCTTAACAGGATGATATACAACTTAGTGGCACGTTCTATCTTAATCTTAAGAAGTTAGCGAGGAAGAGACTTACACTAAGCGTCAAGTAATATTACATATAAAGTTCAAGACCATAGTCTAAAGAAATTGTAACTTAGAACAAGATATTTTTGAGAGCCAATAAATATAGTGCAAAATTTAAGCTGTAAAACGACTGAAAAGGCGATTGGTCGTGGGTTCGATTCCCGCACGAGAGTATGATCACTTGAATATTATTGAATTAATTTTATTTTTCTACTCTGGTGAGTGCAAGACAAAGCGCGGCGTTGAGTTCTGAAACTCATCATATAATATTTTCAACTCCTGTGGAAAACTGGAGAACAGTGTCCTAATATCCAATGTGATGATTATATTATCTTAGGCACAGTGCGGGGTTAAGTTTCGCTATTCAAGATGCAATATAATGATTTTGCGCAGAAATACTGCTCCTCTTTTTTTAAGAAATGATATTTTGTTCCTTCGATTTGTTTAATCATTTAATACTAAACTACTAAACTAGCTGCCAATCGTGGCGCAGAGGCACAAAAGTGTAACTGTAAAGCGATTGGTTGTGGGTTCCATTCTCACTCGAGTAGTGCAAATATATTCGGTGGAAAGTGGGTATCGAAGTGTCTTAACTGACGGAGTGTTTTTTTAGTCAAAGACGAACCGCCAAACATCTGATGATGTGTTCTGGTTCGATGACATGTAAGCAAGCTTTCCCTATTCCCATCATTCCCATCCTTCCTCCCTCCTTCTGTCCTACATCCCCAAGGCTGGCAACGCATCCAAAACTCTAATGTTGTCAATGTCTATGGGCGAAGGTTACTTAACAACAGGTGGCCCACCTGTTCTGCTCGTTTGTCTCCTTTCCAGTCCATAAAAAAAAACACTAGGTTCCCTCTGTCTCCACTACTGTTTACACGATAAAGCGTGAAGCTTAAAAAAATAAATTTAAACTTGACAGTATTAGTAGTACCCACTACTACTCTCACTACACTACTTTGTGAAAAAAAGCGTAAAGTAAATTTGAACCCCTAACTCGCCCAGGTACTATTACGTCTCAATGACACAGTGATACCCAGAGCTTAATAAAACGAAATTACTCCCGCCCCCGGCTTAGGAAGCAATCAACTTCACTCATAATATAGAGACGCTTCGTACAATATACTATTAATTTTTATTATACAGGTGCTAGATATTATGAGTTTTATCTTAATATATACTTTAGTGAGGACGAAACCATCTTGGTACAGTGGGACAGTGCATGCAAACACAATCGTTGCGGGTTTGATTCCCAATTGATTGAATTATCATAGTAAGATAAATCGTAGCACTGAATTCCGCCTCTCAACACATATATCTCGATTTTGGGTAGAAGACGAAACGGAGTGTCAGGACACTTTGTTCTCTTTTACTATCCTGCTATGAAGTAACAGCTTAAAGTTGAAAAAAATGCCTTCATTAGTTATTTAACGAATTAGATATTTTTAGGAATCAGAAGCGGTTTTACTTAAAAAAATATATATTTCACAACAAAAACATACAAAAGATAGAAATTAAAATCACATTTTGAATAATTAACTTGATTAGTACTAAATATTACAAGATTTCAAAATTAACAATAAGCAAATCGTAATAATTGACAAAAAATAACAAATCGGAATAACAAAGTAAACAACACGTCCGTTCAGCACAACGACCAAAAACAAAGTGACCCCGAGTCGACCACGCTGCCTGTTTTTATAGGGTATCGGCAGTTTTTTTTTTTTGTTAATTAATGCAATTGTCATCTAATAATATAACATTATATATATTTTGTATTATAAGAAGAACAAATCTTAATCTATACATGTTATTTATACTGTCTATAACTTCGTTTCTAGGTGGAATGTAGGAAACGGAGTGCCTTCATACAAAGTTCACTCTGCCTACCTTGCTATGCGGAAAAAAGACTGAAACTGAAGATATAATACAATCTACTACCCTTTAACATGGTCTTAATTAATATTAATACAACCTCATGCATCTTTCCACATGACACGGTATTCAGAGACAACCTAGTGTCAAGACACTCTGTTGTCCACTTTCTGTCCGAATTGAAACATTGCGAGTTAAGTGGCGGATCTGAACGCCACATCTTGCCTTACATACTAGAGCAAAGAAATAGTATATAAGCATTCTCTCAAGTAGAAACCAAATCGATAATCATCAACTTTACAGTCAGGTATTGTGCCACTGCGCCACAAGGTACTTAATATTACTATTACTAAAATATTATATATATATTTTTTAGCTTCACGCTGTATCCCGCACACAGCAGGGTAGGCAGAGGGAACCTAGTGTTAAAACACTCCATTCCCCACTTTCCGCCGAATTCGGAGGCATTGCGTGTTAAGTGGCGGATGTTAACGTCGGGCTTTGCCTCGATATCAGAGCGAAGTAAATGGTAATGATAAATATTTCCACTCCTCCAATGGGAATCGAACCCACAACCGTTGCAAAAGTTGCTTTACAGTAACACTTTGTGCCTCTGCGCCACGACTGGCCCCATTTTATATATTATATTATAAACTGAAATAGAATAAGGAGTATTTGAAGTGACTATCTTCACATTACAAGATATTTTACTCTACCCACCACTATGCCAGCTGGTAGCAAACAACAATTTAATTTCACTAATTCGAAGTTTGCCAACTTAGTTTATAGGGTGGCGACATCAAAAGCGGTCGAGATGGGTCGGTGGGATGAGCCTGAACAATTAATTTGGAAAGCCGCTCGGAATTTTAATAATGTCGCTTACAGTGTAGGAGATAATAGATACACTATTGTACACGTGAGATGTGCTTCAACGTACTCGAAGTACATGTACTTAGGCTTTAATTACATGTTATTTATATTAAAGTGTGCTCGAGTAAATTTAATAGACGAGTAAATGGAGTAAAAAGGTCATCGTGACGCAAAAAGGTAGCTTCTGTTAGTGAAGATAGTTGTGGGTTCAATTCCCACTTAAATATACGATTTATTATTGCATATAATATATATGTATATTTTTTTTAGCTTCACGCTGCATCCCGCACACAGCAGGGTAGGCAGAGGGAACAAAGTGTCAAGACACTCCGTTCCCAACGTTCCATCCAATTCGGAAGCATTGCGTGTTAAGTAGCGGAACTTAACATATGTATATTTTATATTTGAATTATCTTCATTTCTTCGCCCTGATGAACGAAATAAAACTTGGCTTTGAGTTATACTACTAAATACAGGAAAACAGAGTCCTATGCGGGAAAACGCGTGAAACTGATTTTTTTTTAAGTCAATACTTTTCCCTCATTTTATCATATACTTGATTATTCATATATGTGAGTATATAATATTTTTATAAACTTAATATTATTAAAACACATCAACAAGATTGCGCAATCCAAAAATATTGAAAAAAAAACATCGTACATGTCATCCATGAATGCTTACACAAATATCTAAAGAGTATTTTGTACGTCACTATTACTTTGCCACGTCAAAGTAACTTCTTGAACAGTTTAACAGCTCCGGTGACTCACAAGTTCCAGGCATTACCGTAGATCGCTTTCTATTCAACGTAACTTGACTTGCTTAACTTAAGTTAAATTTACTTAATAATGTGTTATATGTGAATTGATAACATAATTTGTTTTGTAGTAACATTGACAGTTTTCTGTTTTGCTTATGACCTAGTACTTAGTGACATGACACTCCGTCCTCTACTTGCCGGCCGAAATACTTGAGTATTAATTATTAAGTGGCAAAACTCAACGTCTTAGGTAACAGAACAGAGAAATAAAAATAATTTAAATGTAATCATATCGATTGGAACCCACAAACATCGAGCTAACAGATAGATTATTCCACTGTGCCACGACTGCCTCTTATATAATATTTATGTAAAAAATATTAATTTGCCTATATACCTACTTACTTATATATGAAAGATTTTTACTTCTTAAAAAATGTATGTGTTTATATATGCATACCTATAAATTAATTTAAACAAAAAATAAACTTTGATCCTTATTTTCTCCCAATTATTTCTTCTGTCTCAGCATAATTATTATTCCTCTTTATAGATTTACCACAGAAACCTGTGATTGGACGTATATACATGAAAATTTTCAACAAAACAAGTTTTGTATTAAAATAGTTCGCAAGCCGCTACTCAGTAAAGTTTATCAAATGTCAGATCCGTTCGTGTCCTTCGGTTACGACTATTTCAATTATACGACATGAAAATAGTTATAGTTACATTTAATGAAAATAGTTATCCATACTAATGTTATAAATGTGAAGGTCTATCTGTTCGTCACGCTTTTACGGCTAATCTACTGGCCCGATTTAGATGAAATTATAAATAATAATAGTGGAAAACTCACGGACAATCACAGGCTGCTTTTTGTCATAAATCAATCAGTAGGGGATGAGAGTTTATATGAACATTTTGTTAAAGTCGCGAGCTCTAGTTTCTATAGAGTATCTATACGTTTTCTGCCGCATAGCAAGTAAGAATAAAGACACTCTGCTGTCCACTTTTCGTCTGAATTCGGGACATTGTATGTATAGTGGCAGAATTCAACACCTCACTTTGTCTTAGGTACAAGAATCACGAAAAAAGATGAAAAAGTTGATGAAAGTGGACGAAGCAAAAGAATGCAAGAACCGTAGCGTTTAGCACTCCGTTCCCTGACTACTTTGCTAAAAATAAAGCGTGAAAATATAGAATTATATCTTATTTATTCATAAAACTTATAAAGAAAAGTGATTCACAATCAAATAAGTAAGAAATGTAACGACAAAGCAGTTGAGCTATTCACAACTGAACTGAAATTCCACTTGAGTCGGTTGTAAAGGAAAGTTTCTCGATCGCTAACAAAAGATACAGAAAAAGTTCTCTTTAATCAGTTTCATCGCAAAATCTATGCCGTTTCATATTTTATCGTATTTAATCTTGCTTTTATAATAATGTAAAATTAGTTGAAACCATCATAGCACAGTGGGACTGCTTCTGAATGTAAACGCGAATGGTTGTGAGTTCGGTCCCTACTCGAGAGACTGATTATATTCAAATTATTTTCGTAATTTCATTTTTGTAAAATGCCTTTAAGTTTCGGGCGGAAAATGAAGTGTCTTGAAATTCAGTACCCTTTGATTATCCGGCTATACGACAGAAAACGTTACCCTGTAAGATATTTTAAATGTTTTATTTGTTTGCTTCTTCATACATATTAATTTGTTGATTAAAAAACAATTTAAGTGGGATATGAATCCCTGCCCTCTGAACCAATCTTGACAACTGAACTATACGCTTATATTGTTTTATACTAAATGTATAACGTAATTTTTCACCATTTTATTTATAACCTTTACTTTCTAGCTACAAAATATTAAAAACATGACGCAGATTAGGATTTTAGATTATTTTTAATTTCTCTGTTCTGATAAGACAAATTATGCCTTAAAACATCAGAAAGCGAAGAATGGAGTGGTAACACGCACGTGAACTCTGGTGCACGCGAGTACACGCACATACTACCTTATCTCTATATATAATAAAAGAGTAGAAAAGTCAATTCTGTACATGAAAAATTTCAGAAAAATTTTAATTGGGTGCGTTAATATATCGATAACAGAGGCCAAAAATCCACTCAGTAGAATTTTTGTCTGTCTGTCTGTCTGTCTGTCTGTCTGTCTGTCTGTCTGTCTGTCTGTTAATTTGTTCGTCAATCACGCAAAAACTACTGGATAGAAATGAATGAATTTTAGTATGGTGATAGCTTATAGTCCAAAGGTACATATAGGATAGTTTTTATCCCGGTATCCTATGTAGTTTTTTTGGAAAAAATAAAAAAACCGATATAAGTAAATCATTTGTATATCGGTATCTACCGGGTAGAAATTAATGAATTTTTGTATGGAGTTAGCTTAGAGGTTAGAGCAACATATGGGATAGTTTTCATCCCGGTATTCAACATAACTCCCGCAGAAAAATAAAATTAAAAAAAACACATTCAAATTATGTCGATAGTTCACGAGTGAAGCTAAATTTGTTTCAATATCACTAATTAAAATAATTATAAAATAAAATAAGCATAACATTTATTAAATATACATTTGACCGGTCTATAAAACTTTATATAATCTATATATTTATATAATCTATATGACAACAGATGTCACTACATTTTCTGCAACGGGTAGCGCCATTTGTTATTATATAGTTGACATTGTATTAGACATATCAGCACTCATTAAAATTATTATTATAAAAATGCTAAAATCTGTATCTCTTCTATTTGTTATGTTTTGACGGGAATTCGTAAAGAAGATTGATGAAGATGCAGGGTCATATAGGCTACTTTATGAAAAAATCAAACCCTAGGAGGTTGAAACAGTGGATGAAACTTATGTATGTTTAGTATATAGTGAGAATGAAAGATCTAAACTCCTTGACTGAAATGAATGAATTTTCTCAGGAAAATAGTTAATGAGGCAAGGTCAACATAGGCTACCTCTCTTTTTTTAAAAATTACCCTGGTATTCAAAACAGTTCCCGCAGAAAAGTAAAAAACTGGCAAAGTCAAATTGCATTGATTATTTGCAAGTAAAGCTATTTTTTAATATCAATAAGTAACACAATTGTAAAATAAAAAGCTTAAAGTTTATTTAAGATATTATGACCGGTTTATAATACTATATACCAGATGGTATATATGTACGAAATCTACTATCATATGATAGCAGATTTCGTACGTTTTCTTACTAGAAGTTATCGCTATATTTTATCAAATAATATAGACATTGCACTAAATGTATCGATGATTTTCTCATGAACATAATTAGTGACGAAAGTCAAATATAGACCCTCCTTTTATAAAAAAAAAAGCAATCCCAAATAGGCAATAGAGGATGAAAGTGGTAGTTCACGTGGCGAAGCCGCGAGCGGGTCGCTAGTATAGCAATATTTCGATGATGCCTGAAACGCGTGCAACGTGTGAAAATAATAAAAAAAAAATTAAAGATAACAACATTTCTAATTTAAATATTGTTTCAAAGTAATAATAACAAGCACATCTTAAATTTGTTACATCATAGCTTTATACTAATAAAGTAGCGTAATTGCTTCCAAGCGTCTCCCAATCCTCGCGTGTGTCGATGTGTGAAATTGTTGTTCTCATATAATTTCCTGAAATAGTTAGCGCTTGTATATTGCGGTTTATTTATTATTATTACGATTATTATGTTTAAAATGAATTACTGAGCGAAATTATTCTATAATAATATTTTAAAATCTGTTTAATTATTCATTAGATATTATATAAAGCTTCGGCAAGCTGTTTTACGAATAGCAGAGTAGTCAGAGAGAACCTAGTGTCAAGACACTTCGTCTTATACTTTAAATAAAAATGGCCTTAAAAATATGAAATAAATGAAGAATCTCTTTAGGAGTAGTACAATCCACATATTCTTGAATAAGAAATATATTAATATACAGAGTATAAGCACTTAGCTTTCTACGAATCTCATAAGCTTTCTTTTTTAGTACAGAAATTGTTAAGAAAAAGAAAATTATCAGTTCATAAAAAAAGATATCAGTAAATTAAAAATCTATCGGTTTATAAAAAAGTAACATTTATTTTAAATAGAATATTGCCTTAATTACATATTAAATAATATATAATCAATCCTTTTGTTACAGTATCATCATGTCACAGTCAGCTGATCTTCCTGATGGAGCCTCCACCGCGGCTGTCGTTCTCCAACAGTACCGGTGCTAGCGTCTCCTGCGCCGCGCACGGCGGACCGACGCCTACCATCACGTGGCTGACTGAGGATGGAGTGCCTGTGTCTGATGTGCCTGGTCTCAGGTTAGTTTGCTTAATAGATAAAATAATATATGCTTATTGAACTAAGCGGAAGTATATAGCATTGTAGCATAGAATAAGAAATGTGATAAAAAAACAATATAATACTAGTAGGTATTGAATTATATAGTAATATAATTCATAACTTTAAGTATTCACATATCTTCGATATTTTGTAATGAATTAGAAAAAAATAGTATTGACTATAAAATTTGAAGCTACGATTGTCTTCAGCCAAATGCATCTTCGCTGTATTCTTGCATTTCTATTTTATACATATACTAGCTTGGATTATCAACTATACATATGCCAAAACTCATAATCGGACAAGCGGTGTAGATTTTTCATATAAACTTTCATCCCCTACTTCAACCCTTTAGAGGTTGATTTTTGAAAAACTAAGTAGCGTATGTTAGACCCAGTTATTTTTACTACTTTCATTATAAATGTCATCCAAATCGGACAGACAAACACACAGACATTCGCATTTATAATATAAGTATGTATGTACATAATACTCTTAGTAGCACAACTAATTAACATAATATTAACATCTAATCGTCACAAAATGTCAACCAATTTCAAAATCAAAATTGTGCCAATTACCAATACAAACTAAATGGTAAGCACTCGGTACTAGTTATCTCTTACACATTAGAGTAATCCTTTACGTGACGTGATTGATCTCCTAATGTGTAACTAGTACTACTAATAGCACTCTCAGGATTAATAAACGTTTCTTAGTTGGATTCGATCAGGGCTTAAGAAATACTTCTAAATTAAATGAAAGGATTATAAAGTCGAGTCTTGAGTTAATCGCAATAAGTTGTTGTTACAATAATATGAGGCCATCGTGGCGCAGTGTAAATGCCTAATCTATCTGTCTGTATACATGAAGGTTGTGGGTTTGGTTTTCACATTATATGTAAATTATTTTTAATTTTCCGCTCTAGTGACAAGCCAAAGCCCGGCGTTGAATATTGGAACTCAACGCGCAATATTCCACAATTTTTCGGATAAAATGTTTAAAAGTATAGTGAGTGAGTAAGAAATTTTTTATTATAAACATAGTTTTATAGCAAATTTATATAAAAAATTAAAATAACGTTTTCAAAAATGAAATACAAATATATTACAATGTATATACATGAAGAAGGGAAAAGTTAATATTATAATTATCTAGAGAGGAAGCTGAACATGTCAACTACAACTGTCTCCTTGTAGACAGCATGTTATATCTATGTATATCGTAAAATATATATTATTCTTTCCTTTTCGCTTGTCTTGACTGAATAAATCAAAGTTGAAACCCTATTTATAATTTCCCAGGTAGTATATTAGAGTGATTCCTTAGCAGTAGGACAGCATCTGATTATAATGCAATGGTCGTGGGTTCGATTCTCACTCGGGGATTATATTTAAATTTTTATACCTTCGCTGTGGTGGTTGAGTTCTGTAACTCAACATGCAAATATCCCCCTTTTCGTACGGAAAGTCGAGGGACGGAGTGTATTGACACTAGGTTCTTTCTAATTACTCAGGTATGTAGGAAAAACCATGAAGCTGTTTTTGCTTTATTTTGCTATATTAAAATCATTAAGCGTAATGAAAAGGAAATATGAAATATTCCTTCAACCTATAACCTATATAAAACATATAGTTATATAATGAACGCCTAGTTACTTACACATACTTTTTATTACAAATTACTATATAGATGTACTCAACGATTATAACCCGTATAAAAATTAAATTAAGAGATCTATCTAATCTACACGTGACTTACGATCTGTCCTCTTTCACCTATACCATCAATCTCTTAATTCCTACAAAAATAATAGTCTAAAAAACTTTGACCAACGAAAACTTCTTAGCAGTTACTTTAATGATTAAATCCTCTGTCTACATATATCTTCAATATTTTCCTATATACATATATATTAAACAAACAAAAATGTTAGTGTCTTTGTAACATTTAATTAACCGTTCTTTTACCAAATTCATTCTTATCTGTGCACGGTACATGTACCAAAATATCATTTTTTTAAATTTTTTTTCTGTCTGTCCGTTCATACATGTACATGTTTCGTCTATTTCTCTCTGTCTGTTTGTTTTAGCTAATCTCTAGAACGGCTCAATCAATTTTAACAGCACTTTCACTAACAGATAGCTGATGTGATAAGGAGTAACTTAGTCTACTTTTATTTTAGATTATTTAAAAAACTATTTTTTTTATTATAAAATTCCACGCAAGCAAAGTCACGAGCTCAACTAGTATTTCCATATAATCCTCATAGCTTTAGTCAATTCGATAAAGACATAGCGCCATCCGTCAGAACGTCACCGTGTCAGTCGAGTATTACGTACTGCTAGTAAAGCAGCTACGGTCTTCCTGCACGTAGGTAGGTTGCTAGACGAGTGGATGTACGATAGAAATGATATTAGGATGCTTTTAACGCAATAGGTATGATATTGGTCTACGGTTGGATTGATGATATTTTAAAATTATATTATTTTGGGGTCATCGTTGCGTAGTGTGACGTGTGATTGTATATGTAATTATTGTGGGCTTGTTTGCCATTCGAGATATTTATATTTAAAATATTTTTCTTGTACCTTTGTTGACAAATCGCAGCGTTGAGTTCCGATACTATGAAGATAGTTTTTTGTATTTGGACGGAAAGTGGAGAACAGAATGTCTTGACACTACGTCTTCTCTGGCTACACCGCTATGTAGAAAAAAAATTTGTTTTTGTTTTTTGCTCTTTGTATTTTAAAAAATGTGAGGCCTGCATTTTGTGCAAATAAAATAATTTGACTGGAAACTCAGGGGAACCCCCGTTGTGATGATAAGACAAGGCACGGCGTTGAGTTCCGTCACGTAATTATACGTACTTGGACCATAAGTAAAGATTGGAGTCTGTTATAAAAAATGAGAAATATTATATATTATATTAAAATATACGATAAATTTTCATTTTACTTTGCACATTTTGATTAATGAAAAACAGTACCTCCTCTTTTCGTTATTCTTCATTGTTTTTCAAATATAAATTTTCACTTTGCAATAATTACAATACGAATATATATCTTTTTATTATTTAATAATTTATTTAATGTTAAAAAAATCTAGCCAAAAAAACTTTTAAATATCATATAGATAACATATAAAGGTTCTTCCAAAGATCCTTGTTCTGAGTTGGACCCTAATCCAGTCGTCACGGGCAAGATTAATGCGTGTCACGACCGAGCGGGTTTTGTTTTCTTTTACCGTCCGAATGAATGAGTGATGCTTTTCTCCCTTTATGGAGGCTGATTATTTTTACGTATTTTTTTGCTCTTTGGTATTCCGAGTATTGAAGTTCTTATGTTTTTTTATTCTTATACAGTTTGGGCCAGTCGTGGTGCAGAGGCACAAAGTATGTCTGTAAAGCGACTGGTTGTGAGTTCGATTCCTACTAGAGGGTTGGAAATATTTAATATTTCCGTTTTCTTCGATCTGATGTCGAGACAAAGTGCGCTGTTAAGTTCCGCCTCTTAGCATGTAGTGCTTCCGAATTCGGCGGAAAGTGGGGAATGGAGTGTCTTAACACTAGATTCCCTTTGCCAATCCTGCTGTGTGCACGATACAGCGTAAAGCTAAAAAATACAGTATTGGGTATAGTAAAAGATCGAATAATTATTACAATTAATTAACGTTATTTTTGTTTTTTATTGGTTACTTTACACGTTCGTTGCTCTATGCCATGTAGACAGAATGAGTAGTAATATTATAAATATCCCATTTTCCTCAACTTTTATTGTAAAATTATAAATTACTTTTAAATCTTAGCCTTTGACGATCCTAATATGTTATAAAGGATATTTAAGTAATGGAACTCTTTCAAAAAATGTTTGGCAACATTATGAAAAATATTTTCAGAAAACTTCACTCATTTCTTGGGAACCGTTATATATTTTTTTTTGGTGTTAGTAATTTGTAATAGACGTATAAGAATTTTGACGTAGCCAGATGTATGCATGGCTTAGTTGCCAGAGAGCTAGTACTTAGGCGTAGGTCCGAATCCCCGTACGTTCATTGCAAGTGTATGAATAACACTTTAAAAGTGTTTAAAACACACATGTAGCTTATTTTGCTAGTCTTGGACGTTTTTTTTTTTATGGAATAAAGGAGGCAAACGAGCCGAAGGCCCACCTGGTAAGTGGTTACCTTCGCCCATAGACATCCACAACATTAGAGTTATGGATGCGTTGCCAGCCTCGGGGATGAAGGATAGAAGGAGAGAGAAAGGATGGGAATGGTGGAAATAGGGAGAGCTAGCTTACATGCCATCGAACCGGAACACATCATCATATGTTTGGCGGTTCGTCTTTGACACGATAGTGGTCGCGAGCCAGTCGAAGAACGAATCTCCTACCACCGGGACTGGGCTACCCGCCTTTTACGGGACGCTACCCAGCGGCGGGGGGGAATTGTATTCTGAACCCGTCCCCCCACGGGTAGAATGACATTTGATCAATGTTCGAAAATTACGGACTTAATTTAACATATTTTTTTTTACCTTACGTACGTACCTTTATTTTTTTTACCTTTTTACTGTTAAGACACTCCCTTCCCCACTTTCCGCCGAATTCGGAGGCTTGCGTGCTAAGTGGCGGAACTTAACGCCGCACTTTACGTCGACACCACAGCGAAGAAAATGGAAATATTAAATATTTCCACTCCTCGAGTGAGAATCGAACCCACAACCAGTCGTTTACAGTCACACGCTTGTGCCACTGGGCCACGACTGGCCACAAATTTAATATAATTTAATTTTTTATAACAAACTTCAGTCTGTTACATTTTATTTTTATATAGCAGTGTAACTGATATAATAGAATCAAGCTCCTCTTGGACGTCTGAAGATGAATAACGCCAGTAAGGTATTGAGCGTTTGATCGTGTTATCTAGAGGATGTGGTTTCAAGCGTCTTGGAAAATTTATGCGAGTTTAAATTTATAGTCTTGTACTGGTAGAATAATATTTCACTGTATTTTAAAATAATGGCTAAGTAACTGTAAAAGCGAATAGTTGTGGGTTCAATCAAACTTGGGGGGAATGATTATATTTAAAACATTTCATTATCATTTCTCCGTTCTCGTGCGTAAGATAATGCGCGACGTTGAGTTTCGCTAGTTACCACGTAATGTCTTGATTGCAAGCGGAAATTGGATAACGGAGTGTTTTGATACTACATTCTCTCTAAGTACCCTGCTATGCAAGAGAAACCTCACAGGTGAACCTGTTTCTTTTTTATAAAATAATCTAAAATTGAATAAATAACGAAGGAATATCGCAACGTAGTGGAAATTTGACGTACTGTATTTGACGAACGGGCTGTAAATGTGATTTTGGATTAATTCCTTAACCGATACAGGTGTCACTTAAATAACATTTAGGTAATAACTAACCCTACAAAAACATACCTTTAAAATTGTTATTTATTTATTATTTTAATACTTAAACACTACTTACACCTGAATTACTTAAAGAAACTGTGTATATAAATCTAAACATATTATTATTAGTACCTTCTTTATTTAGCTTTAAACTTCACAAAGAATCACATTAAAATATAATAAAAAGGGACAATATTTATATGAAACAACTCGCATAATTATATCCCAAATATAAACAGCTCAGAGTGACATCAAAGAAGAAAATTTTCTAGCTCGTTAATCTGCTGGGAGGATTAGCGTCCTTTGATTTAGATGCTAATGGCGTTGTGTCCGTTTTACATAAACTTTTAAATGAAAGCTTAATTAATATTCTATTTTTAGTCGAAAACAATAAAATTTTGTTAGAGACGCATTATTATATATTTTTATGCGTCTACGTCTCTACTACGTCTTGGTGAATATTTCGTGAGAGTAATATTGGACAATGAAATAAAAGAATATAGACCACAAGTACATTCCTTTTATTTAGTAACACTGTCTCTAACGTCAACTGTTGGAACCGAAGGCATGTATTAACTTTGTATTTATACAAAAAGTCAAAGAGATGACGGTTACTTTAGCTAGCATGAGAGAATTTTTGAGTGTTGCACATACCCGCCGCAGTGCTGCCATCATTATCACTTCTAAGAATACTATTTAGTTAACAATTTTCAAATTTATACTTTAGATTCAAAGTAAATTATAACTTCTGATTTAGAAGGATTTTGATACGCCTTAGCTATTAAAATTGGTTTCTAAAAATAAAAAAAAAACAGTATATATTTAAAAAAACCCTTTTATACTCTAGAAACTACACGAGACCTCTGAAGATTATGCTAGAATTAGCGTATCAACATAAAAGTTTCCCTACAATTGTCAAATAACATAACAGTGCAATCAATACATTCAACCAGTCCTATCACATAACTAACATTACAATAAGCAAACACTTCCCAAACAAACGGATGTCCCACAACAACCCATAAACAAACATTCCCACCAGAAGTAGAAGTGCCAGTCACAATCCAAACACTTTACAAAATTAATTTACCTATTCATAATATTAATTTAATTACATCCAAAATCCTTAACGCCTCACCCAAGTCCACAGGAACAAGGGCCGGTGAATTCTTCGGCTCATTAATTTGGTCCTTCGAGCCGGATTAACGCCCTTTGACTTAGATGCTAATGGTGTTCTGACGTCAAACGTCGCGATTTCCTAAACTTGGATCGTTAAAATGTTTGTTATGTGGAACATTCTAGACTTAATGTGATGGAAAATTGTAATTACCTTACGTTCTAGTAATTTTGTGATGTTCAGAATTTTGGACGCGGTCGGCTTTCGGTGTATCCTGAATTGATTGGACGTAGGATATTGACAAAGTCAAAGCCTAATTTTATTCAAAATTAAAAGAGATAATAAATAATATTCGATACATTATACAATCTTCATTTGAAGGTCAAATAACTTGACTAGTGAAGTGAATAGGGGTTCAATAGAGTTTATATCTCTAATTTAAGAAAAACCGGGGCAAGAAACTTAGCAACAATTCACACATTGGTAAAAATAAATATTCACATATGCAATACAACACATCATATATAAAAAATCCTATAAACAACACATAACCCCAAATAACAATTAATTAAGTCTTCTAAAGGAGATCCATAATTCGTTCTTAAGATAGAAACTGATTAAAATTAGTATAACTGACGTTTTTGCTTAAAAAGTTATCTACCAATAAGGTAGAACATAAAAACATTAAAATGTAAACTAAATTCTACGACTCTAAGCCACAAAAAGAACATATTATAAAAAGAAAATATACAATTAACATATAAATACATCGATCACATACATAATAACCGATATGTTTACAGCAGCGCGTGCTGGCGCCGCCGCAACCTCGCGCAACGTCCGATCCGATAATTGCGTACACGCTTCAATGCCCACCAATTTCCACTATACTGGTTGTGTAACCCGGGGTGATTTGCTTAATAAAAATATATATATTTTTTTTAGCTTCACACTGTATCCCGCACACAGCAGGGTAGTCAGAGGGAACTTAGTGTTAAGACACTCCGTTCCCCACTTTCCGCCGAATTCGGAGGCATTGCGTGTTAAGTGGCGCAACTTAAATGATACCAGAGCGAAGGAAATGAAAATATTGAACATTTCCACTCCTTGAGTGGGAATTGAACCCACAACCAGTCGTTTCCAGTCACACGTTCGTGCCACTTCGCCACGACCAGCCAAAAGATAATAATTAGTTAATTTATAAAAAAAACATTCATATTTTTGACAATGACGCTACTTTAAAATATCTCGATTTTTTAAAGTAGCGTCATTGTCAAAAATATTAATGAAAAATTCTTAATGTTTATGAAATTTCACAAATATACGTACGTATAACGAAATGTAAACCTAAAATGAATAGTGTAAAGTTAAAAAAATATATCTGACACAGCTATTACAGATCGGTTTTAATATTCGCTGTTACTTATAAGAATCCTCTTTATTTAAGACAAAATACACTTTGTTATCGTTCGAGGAAGCTAAAATACTTAAATCAGACTGAACTAAACCCAAAAGTGACAATTTTGTAATCTATATAAAGTCCCTACAGGATATAAGTCTTGTGACGTAGTAGGGGAGTTCCTGTCTATAACACGTTGGTCCACCGATTCATCTTGAATCGTAAGATTGATTGTATTTAAATGGGAAAATGAAAATTTCATTCACTTTCGTGACATCTCAATGTTTTTTTATTGTTTTTCTCATATATTCCTATGTCCAATAAATCATTTATATCTAATCTATCTTTATCATCATTAGGTTTAACCATTTAACACAGAACATTTCGAAGTCAGACTGACGCTGGGGTAAATAAGAGTATCTTAAAATAACGATCTCCGACCTTCCTATATACAGAAAATTCACGAAGCTAAAAAAATAGTAAAATCAAATATATGTGCTAGAAATCCTATAACAAATACCAGGGACAGGGGACAGTACAGTGCATGTTTGCGCAAATACGATTGCATTCTGCATTCGCTCTCGAGTCCTCGGGGAGGGCAATACGACGACTGTATATACTCATCGATATATGAACACCTAACACTGTTATGCTTGTGTGTATATATTACGATACTGTAGAAAATCTTAAGATTTTTCCGAGTATACACCCTACCCTATTTCAACCCCTTTTGGGGTTAATTTTAGAGAAAAAATGTAGTCTATGTTTTACCTCGTGGCATCAACTATTTTCATTCTAAATTTCATCCAAATTGAGCTGGTAGGTTAGCCATGAAAGCGGAAAAGACAGATATCTAGACTTTCACATTTGTTATATTTATATGGATTAATAAATAAAATTGCTATTTATTGTATTCTCTAATTAATACATACATAATTAATAACAATTATTTTATATATATTAAGCAGTACAATCTCTTCCAGGTGACGTTAGGTGGTAGAGGAGAGAGTAAATAAAACGGAAAGGAGTATACCGAGTATTTTAACACCAAATACTTAAAAACATACCTACACAGATACATACAACTAAAAGAAATTGACAATAACATTAACAAAGTGGAGAAGATTGTCAAAGATTATAGTAATAGTATAAGAAATATTATAGTTATAAAATCTGCTCTGTAATAATCATTATGAAGTCTCAATATCATCAAATAAACAAGGATTGTACTCAATAAGGCATACACCAAATTATCCAAATTAAAGAACACTACACTAAAGAATATTCACACAGCGTAAAATTAACAAAGTCGTAAGTGTTCAAATTGCACTTTCAAATAATAATTCAAGAACTGAACACTAAAATATCAAAGAATACATATTTTTTGCATATTTTAATCATAAAATTCGTAAATAGGACTCAAAGCCAGATATTTCCACAATTATTTAGTAAAGCAATTACACGATACACTCAAGCGCCCTTAAAAAACAATGTAAATATTTTTTTGTAGTGGCACTCACCCTATCAGTCGCGTCCTGATACAGCGAGCGAGGTTAGAGTGCCTAATTAGTGTTCAATATAGATAACAATAATTATGTTATTGACTGTACTTGCTCTGGCGGGGTTGCCTCTTCACTCAACTGATGGTAAATTTACTAAATTTTTAGATATAATGCGGAAACACTTAGTTTGAAATAGTTTGTGATTTTTTTGCCTTTCAAGACAACAACATAGAACGTTGTATGTTTGTTGAGCATAAATAGGGTTAAGGGAAACTGTAAGAATGAGTTTATAATGGATGCAAGTTCAATTTCTTTGCAGTGCGATTTATATTTAAATGTCCTTACATTTTTTCCCGCAAGGCAGTCAGAGAGAACTTAGTTTCAAGACACTTCATTCTCCACATTTCGCTAAAAACCTAAGCATTGCGTATTTAATAACGAATCTTAACGCCTGGCCACTAATGGAAAAAATGTATCACTGACTGAAGGCACAGGTGAAACTACTGGCTGTAAAAACTTGATATTTATTTTGTATTTTTTTGGAAATTGTAGAAGAGCACTATAAGAAGATTTTCAAGAATCCTGCGGGAACGGGAAAAACGAGATTTTATGTTTTATAGTCCACGCAAACACAAAATTGCGAGTTTATTATATAATACCGGATTTATATATAAATCCCTTATTATATAATAAACTCGAAAGAATATACATATAATGGATTCATATGTAGTGTCGCACACTATTCTCCACTTTCCGTTCAAAACGTAGACGTTGCTTGTTAAGTAATGGAATTCGCTTTGCTTTTAGTACCAGAGCAAAAAACGAAATAAAATTAAATATGTTCATCTTATCAAGTGGGAATCGAACCTGCTTTACTATTTTCCTATAGCAAGTTAGGCAGAGTGAATCTACTATCAAGACCCTCGTTCTTTCTCCACTTTTCGCTCAAATTAATGAAAACGTGATCACATTAAATTATAGTATAAGAGATCTCGATTCATATCCTACTATATTATACGTAACTATAATAAGCATTTCATATTACTCTCTAAGTTATGAAATCCATGAAGTAAAACAGAAATAAACTTGGAATTCCTTAAACAAATCTCGACTTCATAAAGTTGAGGATTTTTCAAGATGTAAACTTGAATTCCCCAGAGCGTTTGTCGGTCAGAAGTTCTATGACAGGTTTGGATTGTCGACTACAGTAGTCTATGTAAATATACGTAAATGTTATATGGGCAGACAAACTTAGTGTCACGATCGAAGCGTTGGTATTGGGTTCGATTCCTTTTAGAGGGAATGATTGTGTTTAAATTATTAATTTTTTGAAGACATCGTAGCGTAGTGTAACAGTGTCTGATTGTACAGGCGATTTGGTTGTGGAGATGAAAGAAGATTATAGATAAACTATTTTAATGTTAAAAATATTATTGTTATAATTATAACTAGTCATTGTGGCCAGTCGTGACGCAGTGGCGCGAAGGTGAGACTATAAACGACTGGTTGTGGGTTCGATTCCCGATAGATCCCGATCAGAGGTAAAACGTGGCGTTAAGTTCCGCCACTTAATACGCAACGCCTTCGAATTCGTAGGAAAGTGGAGAACGGAGTGTCTCAACACTAGGTTCCCTCTGCCTACCCTGCTGTGTGCGGAATACAGCGTGAAGCTAGAAAAAAAATGTAACTAGATAAAATTTAATTTTTACTCCGGGAAAAGTTAAAACAAATATCTACATGTCCTTTTTCGCATAGCAGGATAGTCAGACAGAACTTGGCCTTCAAGACTTCGGAAGCACGGTTTCCACTTGCCACCCGAAATCAAGACTGCGTGTTAAATGGCGGAACTTAACCCCGCGCTTTATCTTAGTTATCTCAGCGGAGAAATGAAAATAACATATAATCATTCTTTCAAGTTGAAATATTCCCATATAATAGAATAAGCTTTTATTTTTAATTTTAAATTTACAAATAATTTTAGTTAAGTCACTTTCGTTCTAACGCTATATAATGCGATGCGATGGGATGTAGCTGTGCATATTAGATCCTAAACTTTTCTCATTAGAAAGCTCTTTAGAGTGAGCTTAATGTACCTCGCACCATTGAACTGAACCACTAGATAAACTAAAACAACAACTCAAATACTTAGAGAGAATTGAATAAAACAAACATATATTATTTTAATATGTAAATAACAAACAATTGTTTTAAAATAAATTAAACAATGGAAAATTATAAAAATAGCTCTTCTTTTTTTCCTTACAGTATATTAATTTAGAAGTCATCGTGATGCAATAGGACAGCGTCTGTCTGCAAACACAATTGGTTGTAAGTTCAAGGTCCCATTAAAGAGAATGATTATAATTATTTAAATTATTTCATTTCTTCACTCTGGTATCTAACACAAAGGGCGATGTTGAGTATTTAACACGCAGTATCTTCATTTCGGGGGGCACAAATTAAGGGTTATAGAACATGTAGCCTACCGGTCAAAGCTCTTGGACACTTCCAAGAGGCACAAGTTCAAATCCCGCTGTGTTAAAAAATTATACGTTTTCTAAAAATTGTTATGTAAACTTAATTGTTACTAAAGAAGACTCGAATCAGTTACCATTAATGTACCCAAAAGCAGTATTCGGTTAAAGAAGAGTACTTAAAGTACAGTATAAAAGCAAATAAATAAATAATGAAGCTTAACGTTTCAAGCGGTTTACATAATGAAGACAAACGAGTTTCAACTAGATACCTATTCTATGTTAACTTTTGCTATTTCAACTTGAATACTATTGTACAGAATAGTTCCCTATAGTAGAATAGCTAAATTGGTAAACGCACGGACGAAATTGTATCCCGCACACAGCAGGGTAAGCAGAGGCAACCTAGTGTTAAGACACACCGTTTCCCACTTCCCGCCGAATTCGGAGGTATTGCGTGTTAAGTGGCGAAACTTAACGCCGCACTTTGCCTCGATACCAGAGCGAAGACAATGGAAAATATTAAATATTCCACTCCTCGATTGGTTAGCGTCTAACAGTAATCACGATTGTGTGGGTTCAAATCTCACTTGGAAGAACTATTATAATTTAATCATGTTGATTTCTCCGATGTGAACAAGGCAAAACGCCAACACACAATATCATTAATTCGGGAGAAGAGTGGAGATCAGAGTATTTTGACACTAACTTCCTTCTAACTGCTGTGCTTTTCGAGAAGAAGCGTAAAATTGAAAACAAAATATTATAAATAAAGTCGTCTAAGATTGCGATGACTCAATATAACGTCATACAGACACCCGACATTGCTAGCACATTTCCCCGGATTACGGCACCTTGCTTGTCACTGATAGCTTCGGGTTTTGATTGACGAGGCTTAGGACGATATAAGCCATCGGACGTTGCAAAAATTCACGTTCATTGGCAGTATATCACCAATACAGATACTTTTGATGATTCGATCATATTTTGTACAATATTTTTGTTTTTTTGATCTCGTAAGAGAAATCGTTTCATCATCCAAAATAAAAAAAAAAATTAAAAAGTGGGTGGTAAATAGAGAAGAGAGGAGGGAGAGAGAGATCTTAAATTAGAATTATTGTGTAAAAGTTTGTTTTCAATAATAACTTTTGTTTTACGATTGTAATCGTAGTTTCCGAATGATCACCACCAAATGGTGGGTAATATTCAAAAAGTTATATTTTACGCGCAGAATATTATGCGATTATAGTTTAAAATAATTTATAATATTAAAAGTTTGAGGTCAGTCGTGGTTTGGAGGTATATAAGTTTGACTGTAAACGCGATTGTTTTTGGGTTCGATACCCACTCGAAAAGTGGAAATATTTAATATTTCCATTCTCTTCGCTCTGGTGTCAAGGCAAAGCGCGACGTTGAGTTCCGTCACATACTATACGCAATGCTTCCAATATTCGGCTGAAAATCGAAAACAGAGTGTCTTTACACTAGGTTCCCTCTGCCTACTCTGCTGTGTGCGGGATACCTAAAATTCCTCCTGAAAATCTAAAATTTACCCTAAATTTCTCTCAACCATGGCCTTGCCTGTCACTGACAACTATGTATTTTGATTGACGAGGCTGACTGCGATATAAGCCATCGCAACGTAGCAAAAACTTCACGTTCATTGGCGTTTATTCGATTATGTTTTGACAGCGGTAGACCGTTTTGACACAGTTACGACTGGCTTAACTAGCTCTGTCTAGCTGTATACTCAAAACGATGAAATTAGATTAAAAACCTATATATGTTATTATATATAGCGTATTTATTAAATATTTTAACAGTTTTAAAGTATTATTTACACATTTAGGATATAAAATATTTTAAAGTTAAGTTCCGCCACTTAACACGCAATGCCTCCAAATTCGGCGGAAAGTGGGGAACGGAGTGTCTTAACACTCGGTTCACTCTGCCTATCCTGCTGTGTGTGGGATACAAGCTAAAAAAATATATATTTTAGCTGTATGTACAACATATGACTTAGGGACCAGAGTCCTTGGACAATTTCTAATTTGCGTTCGAATTTTTATACGCTTTCTAAAAATGTATGCCTATATACGAGCGTAAGAATATTGATAATGAATTAATCTCTTAGATGTACTCTAAAACATGGCTGCAATTTAGGATAGAAGGTAGAGGAGAGACTTCGTACAATGGTTAGCGGAACACAACGCTGCACCAGACCGGTTGAAGTACAAATTTAGGTACACGGTACACGGTATTTCCCTTTCCACGTCACTTTACACTTGGGAACGCTTTTAAATGTTTCCACTAAAAATATTATTTTCACAAACATTTCTGACAAATTGTTTGCTTTAGTCATCATATTTTCAAGACTCTATTGAACTGAATATGTTATTTTAGCATGTTAGTGTTACAGCTAACTGTTAGGTAAAGACATTTATGTAAGCTGAGTTTAGTAAACTGACTCAACAATGTAGAATATTTTATATAAGTCTTTATTTTTTCAGTAGCTTTACGTTTTTCCTGTAAGGTAGAGGAATCGCAGAGATCTAAGTGTCAAAACACTCCGTTCTTCACTTGCTGTCTGACATCAAGAGTGACGGAACTTAATGGCACACATTATCTTAGATACCAGGGCGGAGAAATGAAAATAATTTTAATATAATAATTCCCGGCAGGAATTGAACTGACAACCAGCGCTGTCGCAGTCAGACACTGTAGTATCACGATGGTTTCTTAGATTAGATTTAATTTTAATTATTTATTATAATAAACAAGTATATGATGATGATAATGTATATTTTTTTTTATCTATGTATGTGTAACGTATATTGTTGGTGCATGTTGTGTCTGCCTGTAAGTGGGATAACACCTTGCAATGTTTGTAATTATAGGTATAATATGTTCATGTGATGTTGCTTGTATATTCTGTTGTGCATACCTTATAAATAAATAAATAAATAAAATAATATGGAGACACAGTCCCACATTTAAAGAAATGCTATGGGTATTGGATTGAATCATCATTCAATGATGTTATATTTACATTATCTTCGTAACTCCGCTGTCATAAGATAGAGCGTCGCACTCAACACGCAATGTCTAATTGTCGCACGGAAAGTAAAGATTCCGTATATCTTGACACTAGATTCTCTCTGACTATACTGCTATATTATGTTAAAAAGAGTTAGCTGAATAACTGATATACGATATAACAAAACTACTAACTATGTTTGAGTACATATTTTACAAATTTCGGGTAATATTTCAAGCTTATCAAAACCAAAAATAACAGTATTTCATGCATTAATATTTATATATGTACATAAATTGAACGAACTTTCATTTGTTAGAAATATAAAATGAAATATATTCAAATGTTATTTTTATACAAAATATGCAAAAACGCTAACTCTGACTATAATTTTTGATACTACCACGTTTCAATTAGGCGCTTGTATCAGTTTACGCGTAATCATATTTCGTGTTATGATACGCGTTGCTAAGCAACATGTATGTACCCGGCAATAAATAATACAAATCGTGCTTAGAATGAAACAGTCGGTCAGTTTCGGTTTCGTAGAGTGCTGTCTTTGTCACTCAGTTAATATGTGATCATTGTTATTATTTTAAGCGACCGAGACAACGCTCTACAAAGTCGAAGTTAACTGACTATTTCATTCTAAGCATCTATGTGCATTATTTATTGCCGGGTACTATATGTCACTTTATATAAAGGTATATGCGTGTGGGAGGTATATAAAGGTATAAGGCAAGTGGGAGGGTGTGCAGTATTTATTTTATTATTCAGTTTAACTAATTTTTAATGTATTGTTATGAAAAATATTGGTTTTCTACGCTTAATAATAATGTACATGCTTCCATAAACCTTATTCTAGAAAAGTCTTGATCGATGCGCATTCGGAATGCGACTGTATACACAAGTGATACTGTATTTTATCCTCTTTCTGAGAAATAATTGTATTTAAATTATTTTCCGTTTTAATCTGTAACAGATAAAGCATGGCCGTTGATTTCCGCCGATATGTTTTCCGCCTTTTTTTCCTAACCTAATACGTTTTCCCATTCTCCTACGGAGTAATCTCTCTATCTCTAGCTCATATAAAAACATATTAATTTAGAACTTTTAAAGTTAATTCAACTTCCATCCACCTGTTACAAAACTATAGCAGGTATTATTAACAACAGCCAGCACGCTAATACCGCCTCTATATAACGGGGCTTTGTAAAGCGTTTAAGTAAAGAAGTCTCTTAATTTACGTCTTTTCTACTTTATGCTGCTTGCGATAAGGATTTATGACATAATAAAATAACCTCTATTTTAGTTATAAGTAAAATAGATAGTGAAACATCACTCCATTCACTAATTTCTGTTTTTTTAAATTTGCTATCTCCTTTAAAACATAAAAAACTAAAGAATTGTCAATGACACAGTAAAAGTTAAGATTTTTATATAAATTAGTTGTGAAATTTATTTCATGAGCTTTTACGACGGATAGAATTTAATAAAACATTTCTTTCTTCCACATTCAACTATACGACATTACCGACACTTGGATTTCGCTACCGAATATTGAAATTTGTGGAATCATAACATTTTTTTTAGATATGGACCTATTACTACAACCATTTATATTAACCATTATTTTATGCGTCGTGGTTCACATGACGCATACAATAATGCTATTTTATGTATATTAATCATATATTCAGCATACTTTGAGAGAAAACGAAGTGACTTAACACTACTTTTTCTCCGTCCATTGCTAAGAGCTGGAAATGTGAACAGCAAAAACATTTTAGTACATTAAGTGATATATTTTTATATACCTTTGATAACATCTATAAAATCTCCTTACCGCTATAGTTAGATGAAACTCTGATTAGAGATCTGAAAAACGTATTAGGGGTGTGGAGTTCAAAAAGAGTATTTTACCACTACATTCTTATTGCTATACTTCACAAATGCATACAAAAATAACAATTTAAATACAATACTGCATCATGTAAAATGTATTTTTACCTACATACAAATATATGACAGCGAGGCGTGTCCGTTGCAGCGCAAAGCCTGTGTCCATTACGAAACGTTATTACAGTAACGAAGACAAAGTGCGACCGGCGCGGGGTATTAAGTGTGGCATGAGTTATGAGAGGAGAACTCTACTTATAAATATATTATTATGTCAAATAGTCTTAAGGGAATGAATTGTAGTGAAAATTGTGGAATTTTTGTGTAATATCGATTTTTTTATGTATTTTATCAAATATTTCTTTTGAAAAATAATATAACCATGTTTGGTAATGGACGCGTAAGAGAGAGAAAGAACAAAATATTACTAGAATACAATTAGGTGATGATGTTAGAAAGACTAAATTATGAATAAAGTTGAGGCCATCATAGCACCGTGGAACAGTTTTACTAAAATAAAGATTGATTGTAGTTTCGATTCGCACTTGGTCAAATTATTATAATTTAATTACTTCCATTTCTCCGCTGTATCGAACAATGTGTGGTTTTGAGGTCCGCCACTCAACGGACAATGTCTTGCATTCATGTGGCAGAATAGAACTGAAAACCGAGAACTGATAACGAGGATAGACAAATCTAATCTTCTCTGATACAAGGAAGCTTTAATAAACTCAAAATTATAAAATTGTTCAGTCTTCAACTGCAAAAATCAGAAATATTCTGAAAATGCGCTCATTCCAAACAAAATCGTTGTAATCTCAAAAATGCTGACGATTTGAAATATATACTTCTTTACTATAAAAATATAAGAAACAGAATCCAATATTAAGACACTGTTATACATTTTCCGTCCGAAGACTTTTTATTTCATTTAATTTAGTTATATTATTCTAGATATTTAGATGTCTTAACAATGTAAATAATACAAATGACATTTACCATTAGTAGTTCTTGTTTAGTTTTGTATAAATTTGTTTATTCATTTCGTTGCGTAAATTGTAAGCTTCTATTGTTTATTGTTCTTAAATTCCTAAATATTTTTTTAAATATAAACATTTTTTAATTCTAAGTCCAACCATTAAGGATCGTATACCATAATATACAATCTATATTTACCATATGGATAACGACCTGTAAATTTTTTTTAATTTATGAATAACTTGCAACTTTTCGATTTCCAACGGAAAGTGGAGAGCGGAGTATTATGACACTAAGTTTTTTTCACTGCCCTACTATTAAGGAAAAAGCGTGAAGCTGCTAATAAATATCTTATTAAGAATATTAAAAATATATTGAAATAAATATTATTAAATATACATTCTCATACACATTCATACAATTTAAAAAGAAACTATACAATATTTTAAGCTCAATTTATCTCCATACGTGGCCGAAGTTTCCTCACAATGCCCCCAAGTACATGATTTATGGTTCCCAAGTGACCTTTAAAGTACTATTTCAGGTACTATTCATCATACAGACATTTAATACTGCAAGTGATATGTGCAAGCTTAAAGGAGCTGGGGGAAATTTACATTGAATATTATATTACTACTATACGCTATTGCGGCTTAGTTATAAAATATATTACTTAATGTGTAGGTTCGAATCTCATTAGCTTTTTCTTAGATTGACACATATCTATATAATATATAATAGGCTAAGGAAAGGGAACCTAGTGTTCAGTTTATTAAGTCTTGCGTTTATTTTATTAATACTGCGTATTGAGTGACGGAACCCAACGCCGCGCATTGTTTTAAATGAGCTTAACGCTTTTTCCCAAGATTTAGGATTGGCAGAGAGAACCTGGTGTTAAGCCTTTCACGCCTACACGCACTACACGCCTTTCTCCACTTTACGTCCTCTTATGTTCTGCGTTCTTCATCCCAATACGACATTACGTGTTGAGTAAGGAAAGTCAAAGTAAAGTCGTGCTTTATCCTATCGCTAGGGTGGTACCACCAAATGATAATAATTTATAAGCAATCATTCCCTTGAATAGAAATGTAACCCACAATCATAGCATCGTATACAGTAAGTAATAAAATAAAATCAATTTAACTAGATTATATTTTTCTGAGTGGAAATAGTACCCGCGCCTATCGCGCATAAACTTTAGAAATTCACTGACAAATACATACTGTTAATAAAATATATGGCATTCACAAAATGATAGTAACTTTTTTTAACATATTCCTATTTGAAAAAGACATTTTAAGAAAACGTATAAGAATTTCGACGCAGTGGATAGTAGAACGCATGGCTCAGTGGTGAGAGCGCCTGAACGGTATTCAGGAGGCGCGGGTTCGAATCCCGCAGCGTTCAAATTTTTATACGTTTTCTTTAAATGTCTTTTTCAATTTTCCTAAGTGTGGAATAATACTTTAAAACTTTTTTAACATATTCCTATTTATCAGATATATAGCAATTTATATGACAAATAATCTTAGATAAGTCTGGCACGTTCTCGTCAATTTTTCAATAAGTGGCGTAACTTAACACCGCGCCTTATTGTAAGTAGCGGAGTTAAAAACTGAAAAATCATTTAAATATTCAATCAATATCAATTCTCCGATTGGGAATCAAACCCACAATCAATCGCGTTTACACCCAAAAATGTCCCACTTTACCCCAGCGGGCTTTATCACTAAATATGGAAACAATTTAGACTTTATCTTTTCCTTTGCAAAAGAAACATTGCAACCAGATGGTTTAAAGATAACGTTTGTGTCTCGAGCGCCTTAGATTCGGTGTTTTATTTTGATGGCTCCGCAGTGTTTCGTATTTCTTATTTTATGGGCAACCTATTGTGATACATTTTCAATTTTGGTTCAAATATTGGAAGGTGGTTTTACTTTTTATCAAGTAGAACTTTTTGGTATTTACTATGGGATCTATTATTGAGTGAAGTAAACGTTAAAATGTAGTAAACTAAAGGTTAGACTTTAGTCGCAATGGTTCAAAAAAGCAATTTTTTATGTAAATTCGTTCGTTAAGTACTATGTTAAGTGTATGAACTTAAGTACTGCATTAATTTTAAACTTATACTACTAATATTTTATATTTAAAGAAATATGTTTATATTAAGACATATTTTGAAACGTCTAACTTGTATTCTACTCATATATTAAGAACATTGCCAAGATTAGTTAAAAAGATAAGCTAGTGCATAGTGCAAGATGAAATAAATAATACACAAGAATAACCATATTTTCAATATTACAACTTTTCCTTACGTCCTAGAGCGGAGAAAAGAAAATAAATAAAAAATATAATAATTTCAAAGACTGGGAATTAAACCCATAACCAATCACGTTTACAATCCAACGCTGTCTCACTGCACCACGATGGCAACACAATAGAAAGATTAAGTAAAGGACATATGTATATGTAACCATTTATATAGATATAGATTAAACCCCATGTCTATTCTTACTTAACAAGGTGGTTAGCCAAATATCAAGACACTCCGCTTTCCCCTTTTACTGACTTCGAGACTTACATATTGAGTGGCGAACCTCAATGCCTCCCATTGCCTTATACACCAAAGCGTAGAAATAATATAATTAAATTATAATGAATCTTGAAATTTGAAATTCTTCGAGTGAGAATCGAACGCAGAAACAATCGCAATAACAGTCAAACGTCTTTCTACTGTGCCACAATGACCTTTGAAACCAATTATAAAGCTATATTACTCTTCAACAAAAAGCAATAACATATTATGAATAATACAATATCATGTTATACGCACGTTTATTAAAATAATACCCTTTCAGAAGCCATCGGATATGGAAATGAGGCAAGTTTGCGAACTGAACGCAATAAAGTTGAGGGTGACAAAGGATTGAATGAAAGTCAGTTCAGAAGTTTTACGATTAACGAAATTTTGCTTATTACTTGCTGAGTCCCGTTCGAGGGACGAGGCCTTTGGAATTGTAGTATGTGAAATAAATAGGAGCTTATGTAACTGACCTTTCAGTTAATAAAATGTAATTTTCTAAACAATATTTATACTTATTATATATATATTGGGGCTAGTCGTGTCGCATAGGCACAAAGTGTGATTGTAAAGCGACTGGTTGTGGGTACGATTCCCACTCGAGGAGTGGAAATATTTAATATTTCTATTTTTTCGCTCTGGTGTCAAGGCAAAGCGCAGCGTTAAGTTTCGCCACTTCAAAAACAATGCCTCCGAAAATTCGGCGGACAGTGGAGAACATAGTGTCTTAACACTAGGTTCCCTCTGCCTACCCTGCTATGCGCTGGATACAGTGTGAAGCTAAAAAAACATTAATAAAATAACATTATTCCGCCGCATAGAAATCTTGTCCATTCATGTTTACAGATACGCTTTTTCACTGCGCCATGATACTTTGTAACACTAAAATTAAAAAAGTTTATTTATTAAATCTATTAATAAAATCTTCCTTTACATGCCTATTAATATCTAAACATATAAAATATAAGAGGGCGTCGTCAGTTTGACCGGTTGTGGGTTTGTTTCCCATTCTTCATGAGTATAATTCTTTTTTATTTCTCCGCTCTGATATTTAAATCAAAGATAGAAGCCTAGATTTCGGACAGAAGTTGTAGGACGGAGTGTCTTGACATTAGGGCCTCTCTAAGTCAAAGTCAAATAATTTTATTCAAAATAAAAAGTTACAAGCTTCATTTTTTGAACGTCAAATAGTTTACCACCGATTCACATTTAATGCCGGTTCACATTTAATGCCTCAGCCCTGAGAAGAACTGGCGCAAGAAACTCAACGGGACTTCTCTAGCTTAGAGACCTCACTCTATATTAAAGCGTGAAGCTAAACTATACCAATAATTCAATACTCCTATCTCCAAATATTTCTTTAAAGAATTCAAAAATATTTTTTCCCTTGAATACGAAGACTAGACTAGAGATACAAAATATACTTACAAATTATAAAATAACACATACAATTATCTTAATGAAGTCAGTCACTGTCGATCATCAAATGACAAAGCTCGCAGGAAATGCGGGGGAATTTCAGTGGAATTAATGCCTGGAGGCTGTAGTTAAATTACAGGCGGTGCAACGTTTTAGCGCCAGTGTGGGAAGGTTATACGATGTGTATGGATGTATATGGATCTATATGTGTGCTTAACGTAGGCACTATCGTTTTAATTAATGAAATTGAGGTTCTTGTTGCTCAGAGACGTTAATTATAATTTAATTGATGTTATAGGGAAATAAACAAAAAAAGGCTTTGTTGCGTATTACGGATTACTCAGAAAGAACCTAGTCTAGGCTTGATTTCGAAAGTGGCAAATGGAGTCATTCTCCACCTTGTTCGAAATCAAAACATAACATGTTGAAGGGCGGAACACATCGCAACTTTTTTATAGGTATCTTAGTAGAGAAAACAAAATAAATAAAATGTTTTATGATAAAACTATTCTGGTCGGTCTATACGGAAATTAATAATCGCGTTCATATAAGTATACTTTAGTAAAGCCGAATTTCCGATCACTAGTTAATTAAATCATGTCATCAAATTTTCATCACACATACAATAATTTCATTTTTTCCTCGAGTGAAAATCGAATCCAATATATAACCAATCGCACAGTCAACGCTGTGCGGTGGCCTTTATGATAATCTCAAAATTCTTTTGATATTACTTAAGTGATAGTCAGAAAATAGAGAATATAAAATACTACATTTTTTTACCTTTTTTTCTCCTTCACTCTCAAATTTAATATAAATTAAACATTAATTGGCATTTCTGTGTACAAACAAACAAATACACATAGTAGCTTTTAATGATGCATATAAATGAACCAATTTAATAAACGAGTTGGTCAAGGTTGCTACTCATTGAAATGATTGATTATTTAAAGCTCGCTGTAGCTTTCGCAAATGAATATGAATGTCGATTATACCATTTCCCAAATTGATATTACCGTATACTCGTATGCTATACAAGTCCAATTTCAATGAAATTTTAATATATTTTATTATTTATTAAGACATTTTTTAATATATCTATCGTGACGCAGTGAGACATGGTTGTGGGTCTGTCCCCATTAGAGGATTGATCTTAAAAAAAACATTTAAACTGAACGTATAAAAATTTCGATTTGGATTCGAACCCGCTCCTCCTGAATACCGTCCAGGCGCTCTCACCACTGAGCAATGGGTTCGAATCCCGCTGCGTTCAAATTTTTATATATTTTCTTTAAATGTATTTTTCAATTTTCCTAAGTGTGGAATAACACTTTAAAAATGTTTAAGGGAACGATCTTAATTTATTTCGATCTTATTTCGTCCGGTGTTCCGCCAGTGGTTAGCGCGGCGTCACGGCGTCCTAACCTTCCGCACCACGCAGGTACTCTCGGGGCATGGATGCTTCGGGAAATACCTGTGTGGGATCGCTGGGAGGGAGCCCGACGCTCGCTGCCACCACTGCGACGACTGCCTCGAGGAGACGGCCCAGCACACGCTGGAGGTGTGTCCAGCCTGGGCGTCTCAACGCCGCGCTTTGCGCGGCGTCGTTGGGGACGACCTCTCGCTGCCTGCCGTGTTGAAAGCCATGGTGGGCAGCGAGGCGTCGTGGGACTCGGTCGTATCCTTCTGCGATGCAGTAATGCTCGCGAAGGAGGCGGCGGAGCGGGCGAGGGAGGAATCTTCCGAACTCGCCATCCGTCGCAAACGGCCGGGTCGCCGGAGGGCGGCACACGACCGTCGCCTTCCGCCCTAACATCGGCCAGAGGGCGGTCAGAGTGGGGCTTTCTGACCGCCTACTCCCCTGGCCCGAGTAGGTGCGCGTGGTAGCTCCGCGCGCTACTCAGAGCAGGCCGTCGGGGGTGCCCACCACCCCTTGACTCCAACGGCGAGCCTTGCTGGCACCCGCCGCCCAGGTCCGCGGACGATTGGGGCAGTGCCCGAGACCTGGGCTAGTGGCGGGTAAGGAGCACCGTCAGGTTTTTAGTGGGTAAACGGAGGAACGATCCGGAGTCCCACATACCCGCGTCCGGGTCCCCACCCCGGGCGGGTATCCGTAACGGATTTTCCTGACGAAAAAAAAAAAAAAAAAAAAAAAAAAAAAAAAAAAAAAAAAAAAAAAAAAAAAAAAAAAAAAAAAAAAAAAGGCATAGTGAACCTCCCCTACGCACCGCCGAATTCGGAGGCATTGCGTGTTAAGTGCGAGCGAAGTAAATGGAAATATTAAATACTTCCGCTCCTCATGTGGGAATCGAACCCATAACCAGTCGTTTTACAGTCGCACTATGTGCCTCTATACCATGATTGGCTAGCAAACTTCCTCCACTTTATTACAAATAAAATTACGAAGAAAAAGAAATATTACACTCATCATTCAAATTTACAGTTAACTACTAAATACAAGGAAAAAATTCAAGTCACGATCATATAGGTACACACAAAAACAAAAACAAAAACAACAAAAACAAGCAGAACAAATATTTGTTTCATACCACCATTGTGCTCGTATCGTATCGTATAGTGAGAGACTAAATTAGCACTTTACCTTCGCAGGCACGTACAAAGTCACCTTAGCGTACTCGCGTACCTCTCCGCATTTTTTATATGAGCGACGTAAACTAGAAGACTTCAATATATAACTTATATGCTTGTAAGTGGCCAGTCGTGGCGCAATGGCAAAAGCGTGTGACTGTAAACGATTGGTTATGGGTTCGATTCCCACTCGAGGAGTGGAAATTGTATTTCCATTTTCTTCGCTCTGGTGTCGAAGTAAAGCGCGGCGCTAAGTTCCGCCACTTAACACGCAAAGTGGAAAGTGGGGAACGGAGTGTCTTAACACTGGGTATCCTCTGCCTACCCTTCTGTGTGCGGGATACAGCGTAATAGAATCTGGCTACAAATGCGATGGTTATGGGTTCAATTCCCATTGAGGAACTGCTTTAAGTATTTTCCTGCATATGTCAAATAAGTCAGTGCAGTAATTAATGGAAGATGAATTATAGTAATTTTACTATGATTATGTCAAAGCTGAAAACAAATAGTTTTAAAGAAACTAAGAAAATATACGTTTCATTTTTTGAAGATTAAATAATTTACCAACCTACTTAAACTTTTTAATTTATTTTATAATTTAATCATGTGCCGATATACTATTATTTGTTAATGACAATGCCGCCTTTGTTAATAGAGGTTTTATATTAATATTTCTTTTTAAAGTAGACTACTAAGTGGCACATTACTAATGACTGACTCTCACTACTAAAATGTTAAAAATATTATAAAAGTATTTAAGTAAAATGACTATTTTATATTATTAAGAAGTCAAAAATACACTAAATTTTAAAAAAAGACGTTAAATTTCGAAATAAAACTATTTTAAACGGACTATTATTTAGGTACGCGCATTTATTGTAAGGTTATTTAAAATGTATTCAAAAATACATTTTAAATAACCTTACGATTTTACAGTAGTCCATTGTCATAGATATTCTATAGATTAAAACAACGTAATTTCAAAAAGCACAAAAATGGTGAAAACCAAAGTACTCCTATAACATTAACCCTTCATATACAAAAAGAACAAAACAAAAAAAAGTATTATTTCAAATATTTATCAAAGCTTTAGGAGAAAGCAACGACAAAATACAAATATCTTTCCCTAACATCGCTCTCAACAATACACTTTACGAGCGACGATCAAAAATGTATGCGAGAGATATCCCACGACGTTTGAATATTAAACTGTTTCGTGACAAAACGCTAATATTGTTAAATTTATCTTAAATATAGAGTGAAGACACTTTGTTTTTCACTTTCCGCCTTTACTTTTATACTTATATACATTAATTACAGTTTTAGAGTGCGAATGTTAGTATTATTAGTTAACTAAAAAGAGCAAGGAACTCAATAGGACTTTTTTAAATCAGCAATTTACAGAAATACCACGATTTATTAGCGAAAATGGTTTTTGAAAGTATATTTTTAATATTAATATTTTTTTTATAGCAGACCACTAACTTATGATAACTAACAATATACTTTACGAGTGATGATCAAAAATGTGATGCGAGAGATATCCCACGACGTTTGAATATTAAACTGTTTCGTGACAAAACGCTAATATTGTTAAATTTATCTTAAATATAGAGTGGAGACACTTTGTTTTTCACTTTCTTCCTTTATTTTTACTAAATTAATGCCAGTTATACATTAATTACGGTCTTAGAGTGCGAATGTTAGTTTAATTAGTAACTAAAAAAATAGATTTAACTAAACGCAAGAAACTCAGCGGGACTTTGATTTTAAGGCAATAATTTACAAAAGTGCAATGATTTATTAGTGAAAAAGACACTATAGATAGTAGATTTTTAATATTAATATTTCTTTTAAAAAAATCTAAGTAATAGTAACTAACAATACACTTTACGAGTGATGATCAAAAATGTATGCGAGAGATATCCCACGACGTTTGAATATTAAACTGTTTCGTGACAAAACGCTAATATTGTTAAATTTATCTTAAATATAGAGTGGAGACACTTTGTTCTTTACTTTCCTCCTTTATCTTATGTTAGTTACAATTTAAATCACGTTTCAGAGTGCAGTTGATAATGTTACTGGTTGATTAAGTCATTAACTGAATTAATGGAATGTGAAATGTACGAGTGTAATTGCGATAGTTGTGGGTTCAGTTCTTTGCTGACAAAATGATTACCTTTAATTTTTTTTTTATTTGGTAGGACAAACCTATTTTCCACCACTAGAGGTAGTATTTCGAATTCAGGTGAAAAGAGGAGAATGGTATTGTGACATCAAGTTTTCTGTGATTACTCGAATGTGCGAGATAAAGCGAACACAGTGTAATTTAATAAATTATTTAGTAAGTAGCAAATTGTGATAATTGAAATTTCAGTTAAATATTCGTGATATCAACGTCGAATTATTCTTACTATATACATATGCCATAACAGCGCAGATGGAAGGTATGAATAAATGTGATAGTTGTGGGTTTAATTAACTAGAGAAATAGCTAACTTTATTTAAGTCAGCCAGTATAATTCTTGGTATGAGTAAAACGAAGTGTTTTTATTCTATGTTCTCTCTGCATTCGTTATTGACAACAAAAAATATGAAAATAACGAATAAAAAATATACAAAAAAAACACAACACACAGCGAGTATCTATGAAAAATGTATACCAAAGATATCCCTCGGTATCTGAATATTAAACGCTGTCGTGACAAAACTCCAATTTTATAAAATTGAATGTGAACAGTGAAACGGCGATAAGTACGTTTCGCCGTCGTTTTAATCTTACGGGAACTGCAAAGGATGGCAATAAAAGTCCTTAACAGCTTTCCGGAACTGGGCAAAGGTCGGCAACAAAGAAGTTTAGAAACGTATACCGAAACTTCCGACTGAGTTCAATATATGCGTGAGATTGTGATTTTATAAAGATTTTTTTTAAATTGTTACGTATTTATTGGAACGAAATTATATAGAAAAAGTTAGCAAAAAAAAATCTTGCCGGACTGTTTATATATTAGGTAATCTATCGATTTTTCAGTTACGTTACGGTCAATTCACGTTATGGGATTCATATCAGTGTACATTTTTAAAAGGAATAAAAACATGATAGAAAATGAAAATGTTATTAAAACACTTTGAAAGTATATATTATGATAACACATTTACATGATATTATAACATCATTTATGTCAACATAAAGTCTCACGTATTAAAAAATAAAATAAAATCACAAACAAAACCAAGAAACCAACACTACTAAACAAAAATTGACTATAAAAACTTCAATCTAAATAAAAGTCGCATTATTAGAGAGATTACAAGCAAAATACTTGAAATGTCTAAGCATATTTAACTTTCCGACCCAATCTCGGACAAAACGGCGTAATAGAAAATAAAATTGTCTATTAGATTCGCAGACTACCTCCAGTACGGCGTAACTTTATTAACTCACTCCATTAAACCATCTCTTTGTTCGTTGGAAAAAATCTTGTTTTCATTTAAAAAGTGGCGCGTGAGATACAATTTAAAATATTCCCAGGCTATTACAAGGGGGGTTAATTGACAGTTACACCCCGAGGGGTTTTCTCCAGAAATTCCAATTGCCAGTTGGACAAAGGGTAAGGTTATATATTTTTATGGTCCTTCGAGCCTGATTCGGTTGGGAAATTGTTTTTTCTCCCGCCAACAGGTGCGGTCGCGAGAGTTTTCTCGTAATTGAATTTGTGGATGCCGTTTAGGCGGAATTTTTATGAAAAATTAGTGGTTGTGTTCAATATTCTCTTATCTTATATTTTTTTTATATATAAAACGATATTGTGTATAGCTGAGAAAATTGATAATCTATATCAAGGGTGTGACTTACCCATAAGCCTACTCAAATTAATAAATGTTTTGGCTTGCCAATATCTAGTTTCTATTAATAACTAAAAAGTAACGGAATAATATCTTTAATACAAATAAACGCTTGACAGGCTGCCTGAAATTATTAAGCGGGCAGCGGCGGGCAACTTTGATCTCATGTATATATTAAAAACTTAAGATAGTTGTATAAAATTAGTTCCATTTAAAAAAAACACTATAAGTTATAAATATTCAAAGTTATTAAAAATATAAAATATCAATAAAAGGTGGAAAAAAGTATAACAGCCATGCACACGAGCATACTACATGACGTGTAATTTCATTAGTTATAACACTGACAGTATCCAATAAGGGCGAGTTCATACTCACACAGACTTTAATATTTACACTTTAACAATAAATATATATATCACAAGAACTTATTAAAGGTCATCGTGGCGCAGCGTGACAGCTTCTACTTATTTACGTGATAATTGCAGTTTTGATTATATTAAAATTATATCCATTAGATCTCTCGCTCTCTCTCTCTCTCCCTCTCTCTCCCTTTCTCTCTCTCTGATGACGGTGTACTTTTGTACAGAATTGAGTTCCGTCAATCATCCCATAACATTCTGATTCAGGTAGAAAATGAAAAACAGAGAATCTTGGTTCTCTCACTAGGCTCCCTTTACCTATTTAACTATGAGAAAAAAAATAAACTGTTTTTTTTTCATTATAATAGGATGACCTTAATGACAATTAATTCCGTCTTTACCTCGTAAGTACATACACAATCCGTTTATTGGGGCGAGGGTGAAGTTAATGTGTATCGCAATTTACATGATTATGCCGACATGCCTCAGTGTTCAGTGTTCGGGACAGGCCGTAAAACCAACATCCTTATATACTGCAATAACCGTTCTACGACCCCATCTAGTTTAGTTGTGCGGGATAAGTGTTAAGATGTAGCGATTAAATGTAAGAAATTAAAGTATAAGGAAATAATCTTTATATATTTTTACAGTAGAGAGAGTGTAGTGTTAATATATTCCGTTCTCTACTTTCTGCCTGGAATCGACATATTATAGGTTGAGTGGAGACACTTAGCGTTGAAGGCCATTTTCTAATAACGTTTTGCTTATTCTTTGTTGTTATAAAATTAGTGTAAGGCGTACTTATTATGAAATAGAAATATTTTTTTATGAATAGAATCCTTTATTATATTGAGTTACATTTAAAATATCGACAATAATAATAAAACTCATAGAAAAATTTCACCATTTCAATTTCACCAACTCAAATAAATTACTCAACTCAAATAAATATACAAAAAACACTAAAAACTATAAAATATATATATTTTTAGCTTCACGCTGTATCCCTTGCGAGGTAGTCAGAGAGAACGAAACGCTATGGTCCCTGCATACTTCTTTCGCCTCGTCCACTGTCATCGACCTCTTCATACACGCTCTACTCATAAAATATATAAAATATACTAAAATCTTTTTTATATTCAGTCACTGTCAATTTAAATTACATTTATTCATTACAATATCAAAACATAATAAATTTTCCCAGAAATAAACCAAATAAATAATGAACATAGAAACACATAAGTATAATAAATTTAAAGTTAAACACAAAGTTTTACACAAATGTAATTTGATTTTAATCTGAACGCTTTTAACTCGCCCTAAGCAAATATTGGGCGATGCGAAACTACGCTAGTTTGAATTTCAACCCTTGTTGACCCTCGCTTGCTGAATTGATATATAGCTTTGATGAATTTAGTTTTTGTAGGCTTACTTAATGTTGCTAACGAAACGTATGTCGGGTTTATTTGTTTGGGACTGTGACGTGGAATATTTTTTTTCCACGGCTATATATAGCTTAGTAAGTATATATGTGGCCAGTCGTGGCCCAGTGGCACAAGCGTGTGACTGTAAACGACTGGTTGTGGGTTCGATTCCCACTCGAGGAGTGGAAATATTTAGTACTAGCGACCCGCTCGCGGCTTCGCCACGTGAACTGCCACTTTCATCCTCTATTGCTCTTTGGTTTTGGATTGGATTGTTTTTTTTTTTATAAAAAGTGGTGGTCTATATTTGACCTTGCGTCACTAATTATGTTCTTGAGAAAATCATCGATACATCTAGTACAATGTCTATACTGTTTGATAACATATAGCGATAACTGTTATAGTAAGAAAACGTACGAAATCTGCTATCATAGTATATCTATATGATAGCAGATTTCGTACATATATACCATCTGGTATATATGTACGAAATCTGTAGATTACCCGTGAAAACATAAAAGATATAGATATAGATTTTTGCATTTTTATAATAATATTAATGAGTACGGATATGTCTAATACAATGTCAACTATATAATAACAGATGGCGCTACCCGTTCCAGAAAACGTAGTTACATCTGCTGTCATATAGATTATATAAAGTTTTATAGACCGGTCAAATGTATCTATAATAAATGTTATGCTTATTTTATTTTATAATTATTTTAATTAGTGATATTGAAACAAATTTAGCTTCACTTGTGAACTATCGACATAATTTGAATGTTTTTTTTTAATTTTATTTTTTTGCGGGAGTTGTATTGAATACCGGGATAAAAACTATCCCATATGTTGCTCTAACCTCTAAGCTAACTCCATACAAAAATTCATTAATTTCTACCCGGTAGATATTAGTATACAAACAATTTACTTATATCGGTTTCTTATTTTTTCCAAAAAAACTACATGGAAAATCGGGATAAAAACTATCCTATATGTACCTTTGGACTATAAGCTATCACCATACCAAAATTCATCCATTTCTATCCAGTAGTTTTTGCGTGATTGACGAACAAATTAACAGACAGACAGACAGACAGACAGACAGACAGACAGACAGACAGACAAAAATTCTACTGAGTGGATTTTTGGCCTCTGTTATCGATATATTAATGCACCCAATCAAAATTTTTCTGAAATTTTTCATGTACAGAATTGACTTTTCTACTCTTTTATTATATATAGAGAAGAGATTTCGATTGTCTTCGTTCTGGTATCGAGGTAAAGCACGGCGGTAAGTTCCGCCACTTAACACGCAATGCCTCCGTATTCGGCGGAAAGTGGGGAACGGAATGTCTTAACACTAGGTTCTCTCTGCCTACCCTGCTGTGTATGGGATACAGCGTGAAGCTAAAAAAAAAAGAATATATGTATATGGAAGTAAGGATCCCTTGACTGTATTTCACTGTCTATTCTTCTATAGGAGTGATTAAGCTTTTTAGGAACGGGCCTAAACAAATTTTGAATTGATTTGGCAATTAAAATCACACTTCTTAATAACATTTGAAAAGTTACGATGTATCTGTAATATGAATTAAATTATAATTATACTGGAAATACGTGAAACTATAATAAATTTATAAAAAAAAGTAGTATTTAAGAAGTTATTTATCTTTGTGGTCTTTTAAAAATGATTGAATATAGTAAAAAAGAAAGGGAAGCCCCTGCATCAAGTAAGCAGGCTGTAGCGTTTCCTTCCTACTTTGTACAACGTATTGATGTCATTTTTAGATTTTTACTCACAGCAATTTTAAAAATATAATATACAGGGTTTATCTAGATTGTATAATTTAGTTATTTCATCATTTATTATGAAAGTATTCTCCATACTGTGATAATTTATATCGACAAATATTTTAGAGATACGTGATACTACTATTTAGCTCTGCATCAATTTAATTTTGACTAACATTTTTTCTTTATAAAGACTACACAGAACCCAAAATGTTTTCAAACTTCAAGCCATCACTCGAACATATGTACATAGACAGTGAGCACTCAAGGCGTACCAGAATATCGAGACACAATTACAGCTTTCATTACCATACGAGCGTAGTTTGTGTACATCGCAGGTGACACTCAGATACTGTGGGAATGTATTAAGAGGAGGATATATCTTGTTAATGGAAACAACATTTGTATTTCTATATGAAATATTTGTATGAAGAAGATTGACATCATTGGTATTGTGAGACGTCGTCTGACCACAAACACGATTGGTTAAGGATTCGATTTCAATTCAAGGAAGTCATTATAATAAAATTAATTTTTAGTTTCTACTTTGGTAAGGCAATGCGTGATGTTAATTCTGCCACTTGATTAAGCAACACCTATTCATTCAATTTTCTTTTCTTTCCGTTATTTAACTTTACGCTTTATCCCTAGCGGGGCCGATCGCTAAATGCTCCCTGTACTTCTTTCATCTTATCTTTTTTATCATTTTTGTCTTTGTTCGTCATTTTTTATTTTTTAGTTAGTTATAGTTTTTTCACAAATCAATGCAGTAACTAAAATGTCAATATACTTCATTTTACACTTTCCACCAAAAATCTAGATATTATGTGTTGAGTGTTAGAGCTCAACGGCGCGCTTGGTTCTATTCACCATAGCAGAGGAATAGAAACAATTAAATTATGATAATTTAACCAAATAAGAATCAAACCAACAACCGATAGTAATCACAGCCAAACGCTATTCCACTGTACCATGATACTCTCTACATCTATTTCACAAATTTCATAAATATGAAAAAAAAGTCTTAAAAACTCTGCCTTAACATGCAACCAGATAGCATACAGGTGCATCATTAAGACATACAAGGGTCAGTAATCAAGTCATATTTACTCAAGAACATTTTAATTGCTTACTTATAGCAGTGATATGAGTGTTGGAATTATTTAATACACTTATATTCTACTTTGAAGTGTAAAGCTTTTTATAATAGAGTTTTTGTAGGGAACTATTATTTATAATTATTGTTTATTTAGTATATTCCATTTGTACGTTTGTTTATTACCACAAATTATCATACTTTATTTATTTATATTTTTTAATATACTTATTTTATCAACACACTATACATAATATAATATATTCTATTTCTTTTATTCTTTATATTTATATTCTATTTTTTTTTAGCTTCACGCTGTATCCCGCACACAGCAGGGTAGGTAAAGGAACCTAGTATTAAGACACTCCGTTCTCCACTTTCCGCCGAATTCGGAGGCATTGCGTGTTAAGTGGCGGAACTTAACGCCGCGCTTTACCTCGACACCAGAACGAAGAAAATGAAAATATAATAAATATTTCCACTCCTCGAGTGGGAATCGAACCTACAACCAGTCGTTTACAGTCACACGCTTGTGGGCCACGACTGGCCACTACATTATATCACTATATCATAGTCATGTATTTAAAAATTATAAGTATTAGCATTTAGTTTATAAATAATATTCAGAAGCCGACGGTAGTTTCACATCTTTCACCGGCGCGGCGTATCGACAAATATCTAATGCCTAACAGTCGTTACTTCGCTTTCGATGCGCTTACTATTATTCCTTTGTTTCCTCTGTTGTTATTAATTAATCAGTTTGTAATCTTGTTTATTATTTTAGTATATTATAATTTCGTGATGTGTATAAATATTCTATTAACTTTTGTGCAGTTTGTAAATGTTTATTTGTACTTTTAAAAGTGGTGTTGAAATATATATTATATCACAAGTAAGTGGTCTTTAATTCTACTTGTTTGTTTAACAAAGGATTGACTTCCTTTAAATATATTATGTTAGTTTTCTTTAGCTCCATACTTCTTTTCGGTAGGGAAAGGGAGTCTGGTGTTATGACATTTCGCTGTCCAATTTTCCGGTCAGAATTGAGGATTTGTATGTTAGTTGGCGTAATTCTACGCCACGTTTTCTTTTGTTACCAGAGATGAGGTGGCTATTTAAATGAAGCTTAAATTTAATTTCAATCCAATAAGCCATCGCGTGTACAGTCAGACGCTGTTCTATTGCGATAATCTAATAATACGAAATTTCTCTCTCTCAGCTTCACGCTGTATCCCGCACACAGCAGGGTAGGCAGAGGGAACCTAGTATTAAGATACTCCGTTCCCCACTTTCCGCCAAATACGGAGGCATTGCCTGTTAAGTGCCAGTTGTGCCACTGCGTCACGACTGGCCTTAAATAGGAAATTTGATTGTTAAAAAGTTGAAATTAATTTTAACTTATATATGTATTTTTGAGAACAGTATTTATAGGCTTAGATATAGTTAACGTGATTACAGTCAGCTTTTATATCACGATTACATAAATTTATAAATTTATTAAATAATGTTCCACAAAAAATTTAGAAACCATGTAAAACTTTACGACGCAAGTTTCAAGCTCGTGCTTCTTAGAAACTGTCCATCTCTAACCTTGGGTTTACAAGTCCAAATTTCACTGCGTTCAAATATTTACACTTTTTTTTAGCCTCAGAACTGAACGCCGCGCTTTGCCTCGATACCAGAGCGAGGGAAATGTAAATATTTATTTTTTACAGTCACACGCTTGTGCCACTGCGCCACGACTGGCCTCTTATTTACACGTTTTCTAAAAATCTTAAGCCTTAAGTTAAATGTTTAAAGTTAAAAATAATGTTCATCGTTATGTTTCTCATACCACTTCCGATTTCTACTGCAATATTCAAAACATTTACCTAAAATTTTAAATTAATTACAAACAAGTATACATAACTCATTTCGTTATATTAGTTAAAGAATTCTCTAACAAAAAATAGATAAATCTGCTTTTACAAACACCTGCTGGAGCGTGATCTTCCCAGAATCATATTTCCTTTCATTTTCTTTTACAGAAAAATCAAACGTCATTAATCTTTTTCAGGCTCCAATTCCGTTACAACGTCACATTCAAAAGTGGCCGAATTGAATGAGGACGAAATGTTTTTTTCTTGCTTTGATTAATAAATTATAAATTGTTTACCGTGATATCTTATATCAACGCTTTTGTAAGCGTGATTTATTATGGGGAAAAATATAAGAATTCATGGAATTTGTATTTCTTGTACATACAGAATGAGATGCTGAAGGACATCTCGTCAGAATTATGCTATTACAATTTGGTTAAGGAATGTTTGTTTAAAATTACTGGATATTTTGAAATCCTGATTATTTAGTGGATGAAAGTTATGTATGTTAAGAATATAGTGAGAATGAAAGATCTAAACTCCTTGACTGATTTCGATTAATTTTCTCAGGAAATAGTTGATAAGGCAAAGTCAAATATAGGCTACCTCTCTTTTTTAAAAATAATTCCAGAGGTGCTAAAATAGGGTATGAAAGTAGTAGTTCACCCAGCGACGCCGCGAGCGGGTCGTTAGTTTACCCTGGTATTCAATATAGTTCCCACAGAAAAATAAAAAGTGCCAAAGTCAAGTTATATTGATTATTTGCAAGTAAAGGTATTTTTTTTAATACCAGTAAGTAACACAATTGTACAATAAAATAAAAAGTCTAAAATTTATTTAAGATATTATGACCAGTTTATAATACTATATACCTGATGGTATATATGTACGAAATCTGCTATCATATAGATATATGATAGCAGATTTCGTACGTTTTCTTACTAGATCAGTTATACTACACTATAGGTTATCAAATAGTATAGACATTGTACTAGATGCATCGATGATTTTCGCAAGAATATAATTAGTGACGCAAGGTTAAATTTAGACCACCCCCCTTTTATAAAAAAAAACCAATTCCAAAGAGGCAATAGTGGATGAAAGTGGTAGTTCACGTGGCGAAGCCGCGAGCGGGTCGCTAGTTTAATTATAAAGGAGGCCTATGTCGGGAGACATGTTGAAGATAACAATAAGGGCCTTAACAATAAAGGCTATTTTTATTATGATTTATTTTTAATTTATTAATAATTAAATTAGAAAAATACTATATTAATAATGTAATAATTGTTACAGAGAGGCGTTACCCAACGGCACACTATGGCTGGGTTCGTTCTCCGCAGCGCAGTACAGGAGCGACGTCCACGCCGCGGTGTACCGCTGTCGTGCTTCCGGTACCGTTGGTACTGTGCTGTCGAGGGACATGCGGCTTGAAGCTGGTAAGTTTTATATTTAGCTATTTAGCACGTATAGCTAAGGACAGAAACGGTGAGATAGAAAGAGAGTAAGCAGAGAGTATCTAGTGGCAAGACACTGCTTGCGTCTTAAGTAATTGAAATATTATCATATCATCGAATTGGAATTGAACCTACGACCAACATTTAGAGCATATAAAATTTATATTTACATTACATAAGGGAATAGTAGAATTAGTTCATAATGTTCTATTATAAATTTTGTCGATTTACTCTATTCTAGTAGACATGCCATCTCAATTTACATCTGGCCACGGACTGCAATGTCGTGTTCAATATAATGAGTTTTCTAAACATACTCGTATGTAGTTTAGATAGAGTACTAAAAATATACGCTATTAATTGGTACAAAATAGTTAAAGAAGTAATTAATGTGAAATACATTTTATACATAATTTAAAAAACAATAATTATAAACCCAAAATTGCTTTGATATACGAGAATGTAAATAAAATAAAATGTACACTTACACTTTTAGATAATATAAAAATTTAAACGACGCCGCACTGTTCTTTCCACCACTAAGTGTTCTAACCACTAAGCCATAAGTCCAAGAACGTATGGCTTAGTGATCAAATCGTGTGGTTTCCAAGAAACGCGGATTCAATTACCACTACGACCATTTTTTGATATGTTACCTAGAAATACTTTTAAAATACTGGATATGAATAACACTTTAAAAAAGGTTTTTTTTAGCTTCACACTGTATCCCACACACAGCAGGGTAGGCAGAGGGAACCTAGTGTTAAGACACTCCGTTCCCCACTTTCCGCCGAATTCGGAGGCGTTGCGTGTTAAGTGGCGAAAATTAACGCCACGCTTTACCTCTCATACCCGAGCGAAAAATGGAAACACTAAATATCTCCACCCTTTGAGTGGGAATCGAACCCACAACCAGTCGTTTACAGTCACACGGTCGTGCCACTGCGCTACGCTAAAAATATTAGAATATATAAAATCGAATTTCCTCGATAATCTTTATAATACCCACTAAGCTGCAGTGATTTATATAGCGTGGAAACTACTGTGAGCCAAATCCTATTCCAATTTGCATACACGAGTATAGCTTGATTAGAAACAATTGACAGCAATTTGGCACACATTCTAAAACGAAACTGAAGGGGGATAAGGGGATTGTGTGTAATGTATTATTAATTATTACTAAAATGTATTTTAATTAATACGTGGGGCCAGTCGTGGCGCAGTGGCACAAACGTGTGACTGTAAATAAATGGTTGTGGGTTTGATTACCACTCGAGGAGTGGAAATATTGAATATTTCTATTTTCTTCGCTATGGAATTTTCTGCCACTTAACAGGCAATGCCTCTAAAAATCTGTGGAAAATGGGAAACGAAGTGTCGTAACACTAGGTTCTCTAACCTAACCTGCTGTGTGCGGGATACAGTGGGAAGATATAAAAAAATAAAATGTAATTTTGTTAAGTTTCTCAACCTAACACATAAACAGCGTTATACATTTATGCTTTTACGACATAGCACGGTAGGCTGAAAGTAATATACATAGAGTTAAGACAATATATTCTCCACTTTCCACCTTATTTTAAAATAGTTCGTGTTAAATAAAACTCAATAGTTCAGATTACAATAAAATACTTTGAACCCCATTTGTGTTTCCATTCTTGCTTACAAGACGCTGCCTGTTCTACTGCAACTCAATGACTGTAACACAATCACCAATCCATTAGTCCTTTATGCATAATGTGGTGTCGTTGGCTAAAGAATGACTAATGAAAAGTAGTAAGAATTTTATCATAGACAATTTCAATGATAATTAATTAACAAAATGTAAAAGTAAATAAATATTTGTCCAAAAGTTTCCGTAAGCGAAATGTTAATCCTCGTTGTCATTAATGAAATATCCCTCTATTACTCTTTGCTTTACACAAGAAACTATAATAATTTCTTATAATACAAGAATTTCAGAAGCGGCCATCGTTCAATGTAACAGCATCTGACTATATAATGCTTGTAGATTCAATTTCTACTATATTTAAATGATTGTAATTTCTCCGCTCTAGTGATAAGACTAACATTACGAAATTTAACGAATTTGATTAAGAAGTGAAAAACAGAGTGTCTTGACACTACGCTTCTTTTTTTCTTCCCCGCTATGAGAATAAAATTTGTAAAGTTGAAAATAAAAATCTTTTCAAAACAAGAACAATCAAAAATGTTTCATTTTCCTAACGGTAATAAATATCTAAGAGCTGACTCTGACCTTAAGAAGTGAGAAAACTTCCATTTTGTCAATAGCCTGAGAGAATTGAATAAATACTTGCCACTCTATGCTTCGTCAAACATCTACAAAATGCCAACGTGATGTTAACTTACAAGTTACATTCAAACCATTTACAACTTTACGCCAACGGTAAAAGGTATAAAATCCCATGACAGCCAGGACTAAATTTTCCATAGAGAAAAATAGAATTGTATTCCTTTGACGCCGAATTAATATAATTTATTCGGCAGTTTCCTTCGACAAAAGATATTTTCGTGACTTCTGCTTTTCACACTTCAATTTAACGTTTTTAGGGGATCTTAAACGGTTTCTTGGTATTCGAAATTTTATAGTATTTAATTATCTCCTAACTTATAATAGAAAGATTCAATCTTGAGATGTTTCCCAAGTTTCAGTAAATTGTTTTTGAGATAGCGTTGATTTAAGCGAAAAGGAATGAAGGTTTTATCGTTATTTGACTTTTATACTATATTAGAGATAAAATAGATCGATTTCATAGATAGGGGTTTTAGTATTTTTTTCTAATAGCGGATATTATATATACTTTCGTGATTTTTTGCCTTAAATCGGGATAGTCAAAAAGAATCTAGTGTCTATACTCCCTTTTGTTAGCTGTACACGTGAATTCAAGACATTTCACATTTAGTTGTGGAACTCAACGTCGCACTTTATTTTTGTTTAACTTATATTACCCGATACATATACGATATAATTAAGTACTAACATTTTATCGAGTATTCAGGTATCCTAGTTATATTTTTCAGTATTCGCCATTTTCTAATATATTTTATATGTTTTGTTTTCTATGTAACATACTTATTTTTTTTTATTAAGTTTCCAAATTTAAGTATTTAAGATGTTTATAATATGGCATTATGCCACATGGGTTTTTTTTAAATTTACCTATTATATTGATTGTATTATTACCAAACTTTCTCCGCTACAACGGTTTTGCGAGAAACGTGACCACTGTCATTTCAGCTTGCTAACGCCTTGCTCAATGTCGATGGCTTCCATTTTCTATAGCATCACCTCGTTTCTAATTCGATCCTTCAGAGACACTCACAGTATTATGTACATTGAACCTCCTCCCCATATTATATAGATGTTATAGTATACACACTCGTAATTATAGCTGTAGAATTATCGAGAAATCGCTGGCTTCACAAATCAGTCATGTCATAAAAATCGCTTCAAATTTCATTTTCTAACAAAACATATAAATACTAAAGTGAAAGTAAATACAATATAAAAGGTCACCGTTACCACTACACAAAATCCAAAAAAATATAAATATCAACTCTCTACAAAATATATAATATAATATAAATAAAACCTCTCGAATCATGATCGGCCCAACACACATCACGGTCCTTTCCGATATCACTTGTCATCGATACATCCGTAACTAAACTTGTACCGTCGTGCTAAGAAATAAGCATCAAAATTGCGTAAACAAGACTCCCTCTTGACCTCAGTATTGGCGTAAGTCGGGATCTCTCAGCTCGAATGCAAATACGAATCTTTATAGAAAGCTTGGAGTACCATAAATCCTGTGATTGAACTCCCAATATCCTTTGTAGAGGTCCGCTAATGGAATCAAGTGAAAATATAAGAAATCATATCTTGAATCGATGGATTTCCTTCGCATGGGTAATTGAGAATCGAGTGTAATTGCAGATTGGATTTTCTTTTTTGTTTGGTTGATGGTTTTTGGAAAGCGTTGATGTAAACGTCTTATATATTGCTGTTATTCTATATGATAAGCAAAGACCATTTATATGGCAAGGGACTGAGCGTAGCACTTCCCTCATCTAACTCTATTAGAAAGGACCTGTCTGCAAATGCTGCTTTCAAAACACATGCAAGGTATGACCTGATGGTAGTTGTAGGTAGGCCGAGGTCTTTTAAATTAAAACAAACACCTTGTCAATTCATAGGTTAATTTGAAGTACTTGTTTACGTTGAAATGGTGGTATTCTTTAGGCGTCCTGTTGATCTAAAAAATAGGCGTTGTATTAGCAACAGAATTGGCTTACAGAATATAATAACTGTTTGCACTGTTTTTCCATGTAAACGTTTATTATATCAATTTTTTTTTTTTTATTTTATGGAATGAAGGAGGCAAACGAGCTGAAGGTCCACCTGGTGTTAAGTGGTTACCTTCGCCCATAGACATCCACAACATTCAAGTTATGGATGCGTTGCCAGCCTTGGGAATGTAGGAAAGAAGGAGAGAGGAATGATGGGAATGGTGGGAATAGGGAGAGCTGGCTTACATGCCATCGAACCGAAACACATCACAAGATATTTGGCGGTTCGTCTTTGACATGATAGTGGTCGCGAGCCAGTCGGAGAACGAATCTCCTACCACCAAACTACTGGGTTACCCGCCTTTTAAGGGACGCTACCCAGCGGCGGGGGGAATTGTATTCTTAACCCGTCCCCCCACGGGACGAAATTATTTACATTCGAATAATACATAATGAAAATATTTACATTCGAATAATACATAATGTTCGAAAAATGGAGTCCAAAGTGCTACTGTAATTGATATAGCTTGTTTTATATTGTAAAAAAAATAGTAGTAATACAAAATTATATACTTTTTTAAAAATAAAACATTTAACCTTTTAAAATCTCGTTAATACCATACAAAAATTTAAGGGTGGACCCTCCAAATGTTAATAACACTTCTAGGGGATAAGATCAAATATTTGTCGCGCATACATATTGAGATACAGAATACTCGTAGGTATAAGTACTTCTCTGCTGGCAACGTTCGCAACTTATGGTCGACAGCCCCTCGCCTTTCAGCCCTCGGCGAAACAATGGCAACTCAAGTTTTTTTCCCTTTTTGCGTAATCCACCGAAAAATTATCAATAGCTCGCCCTGGATTTTGTTTTCGATATTGGTTTCTCTTTTTATGCCATATCGTTGATTTTTTGTTGATTTGGTTTGATAGTATTTATTTGAGTGTTTGGATTGTTATTGGACGAACATAATATGATATACTACCTATATTAATATTTTCTAGTTATTCTTACGCTTGGAATAAGAAAAATATTTTTTTCACCTTCCTTGGTTCATCCATTTTGACGTTTCTATAAATTTTAATAGATTTTATAAAAGAAATGTTTTTATCTCATTTTACATGAAGATAAAGAAATAATTTTAAATTTTCATTTGCAAGGTAATGTTTTTATTTCTTGAGTTCCGATACTCAATATGTATAATCTCGAAATTAGGCAAAATGTGAGGATCAAATTGTCTTAACACAAGATTCTCTGCCTTCTCCACTATTCATAAGAGCTGTGCAAAGCCAAAAAATATAAGTAAGTACTTCACTTTCATATTCACTGAACCGTATAGAAATATACAAAAAAACACTTAATATTGGCAGCTTGAGGTTTCAACGAGTGCTTAACGTGTCGATGAGTGTTGAGTGTTGGATGCTGATCAGAACAATGGCACGTGGCTAGGACATTACTACTGAAGAGGCTTGCAAAGACACGCCCGTCAGGATAATGGGAATTTTCCTGGTTAATTTCCAATAACATTTTTGCTAACGTCATGTAATGTGCCCCATTTTTTGAACTATTAAGGTAATCTTATAGCTCTCTGTTTTCTGCATATAAGTAGAGGAAAATGATATATAATAAAAGAGAAAGAGGCGCGGATTCGAATCCCGCGGCTTTTTAATTTTTATATATTTTCTAAAAAAATATTTATTAAAATTTTTAATTTTAATTAGCTTTGGACTCGAACCGAACCGAATCGAATGAAATAAATACATTTAAATCATATTATTTTTTTCACTACGGTAAAAAAGCGTTCAGCGTGCATTCGTATGCACGCTGATGTACTCGTGTACATCACATATCAGCACATTTTAGTTTAGAGTGGAATGTTGTAAATGATTTTGATAATAGATTCTCTCTGACTACAAACTAAAGCAAGAAGCATTATTATAATTGCAAACCATTTAATTACCTTATAACAGAATATTAAGCTTATAATAATTACTGAAGTTGAAGTACTCATATTGTATTCTCTTTTCTTCTTGCATTGAACAATAAACGATATTTCTTTTGTTTATAGTTCCTTTATACATCTGTTTAACAATTTAAACGAATTTCCTTAAAATTTGATTAACATTCAATTTAACAATATTAAAACACAATATTTTCTGCAGTTAATCCAAAATTTTGTATAAGAAACACGTTTTTAATTTAGCACGGTTATAAGACAAATAAAACGAAATTGGGCCTCGCGAATATAAAGAGATAAATTGAAGGCGACGACGCCGTCATTCACAGGAAATAAATTGATTCCACTTCGGAATAAATCAACAGCGACTGATTGTTTGAACTGATATTGTTTAAGTGCTAGATAAGAGGTTCGATTAAGTTTCGAATTCCAAGTGTTAATGTTAATTTTTTAATTAAATGTCTTGATGGCATTTTGGGTTTAATTTAATTTGAATTTTAGGTAAACGTTTTAACTGAACGAATGGTTATATTTAAATAAACCTCCACTCCGGGAGACTTCGCATGAAATTCCGCTACTTAATACGCAATTTAGACGGAAAGAGGAGAACGGAGTGTTTTGTCACTAGATTTTTTCGGACTAAAACTAAACATTTATCCACGTTTTACAAAAAAAAAATATATACCTACATATGTTGCAATATTAGATATTGAGCTAATTTGTTTCTAAGCCTCCCTAAAGGCAAGGAAAGCCTCTATAAAGTTATTGACAAAAGTATTCACTCCCAAAATTTTCTTTGTTTTAAAATTAACATTTGCTTTTTGATTTTTTCTTTTATATATTAAAAGGAAAAAAATCAAAAAGCAACGCAAACAAACTCAACAAACGACTCAAAAGTAAACATACGTTAAAACCTTTTAATTAGAAGTTAGCCCAAACAGAACGATATAAGCCGATGCAATAAGCCGGATGCTGGATACTGCATCTCAAAGGATTACGCGGCTCTTAATCCTGTCAAAGTTGGACATCCCGCCCAATGGTGACATGGGAAATCATTGGGCGGTTATTATTCATGGGCGGCGGATTTTCATTATGTAGCATCCCGGGAGGTCCGCGGTGCTACGCTGCTACGCTACGGTGCTACGGCGCTACGGAATTACGATATTGATTCAAAAATTCACATTCATTTTTACTTTCCCTAGAGATTGAGTACAAAATTTGAATGTGATTAAGGGCGATTGATTAAATTTGATGATGGTTTATTTATAAAGGCCATCGTAGTGTAGTAGGGCAGCGTTTGGAACGAGTAAACGCAATGGTTGTGGTATCGATTCCCATTCAGGGAATGATTATACTTTAATTATTTTTATTACTTCGCTCTTGTGAATGGATATACGTTCCGCTCCTTACAACGCAATCCCTTATATTAGGGTTGATAGTGAAGACCGAAGTTTCTTGACCCTAGATCTAGTATAAAATGTGAAAAAATGTAAAATAATGAATAAGTTGTCTACGAAGAAAAAAAATTATACATCTTACAGTAAGTCAAAGAAGATTTATTATTGGCTTCTTTGTTTACAGAATGTTTTGGAGTTACAGAAGTATGCACATGAAATAATATTTTATTAGATAAATATATAACATGAAATCCCATAGTCGTAGTTTTATTCGTGTCAAGTATATCACAAAATATACATATATTTTTTTAACTTTTATAAATCATAAATTCGGTAATTGCATACTAATGGAGTATATTATGTAGGTCAATTTGAATTGCAATAGAGAGGAATTGTATTAAACCTTTCCGTTATCGATATTATTTACTGTTTTTAAAATATGGTAAAAGTTAATAATGAAAACAAAGTAATTTATCGACATGCCCTTTCTCTTCTTTACATGTGTACTAATTTACATAGCTTACATACTGCAGTGGAGAAATTAAGATAATATAATATAAATAATCATTTCCCCGAACAGGATTCGAATCTACATTCGTCACATTTAGATACATCACACATCACATGATCGCAGTCAGACGCTGTTAAGCTATACCACCATGTACTCGCTATATTTTCTAGCTTTACGCTGTATCTCTCTCATGATAAGGTAGGCAGAGGGAACCTAGTGTTAAGACACTCCGTTCCCCATTTTCTCCCGAATTCTGGAGGCATTGCGTGTTAGGTGGCGTAACTTAACGCCGCGCTTTGCCTCGACATTAGAGAAAAAATACAAATAATAAATATTTCAACTCCTCGTATGAAAATCGAACCCACAACCAGTCGCGTTTACAGTGATATTTCACGCCCCCGCGCCACGACTGTCCTCAGTATTTTAACATTACATTTCAATATTTTTTCTTAAATTTGTACAGAAACTGTGTCTCAGTTTCTGTAATAGAAGTTCGTTATATCGCGAAGATCAACGATCTCTCAAGTGGTAGTCACTCCTCTACAAACGTGTCGCGCTTCGTAATTTTGCGATAGACTTGAGTAATTCAACATTTTCCTTTTATCTTTCGTATTAGATTATTAGATTGTGATGAATAAAGTTATTGTAAATAGATAATTATAATGTTTTATTATAAACTGTGATAAAAAGAAAAAATACTATTACTTATTGTAATAGTTGTGGGTTCGATTCCAACTCGAGGAGTGGAAATTTTTAAAATTTCCATTTTCTTCGCTCTGGTGTCGAGGCAAAGCGCGGCGTTAACTTCCGCCACTTAACACGCAATGCCTCCAAATTCAGCGGTGCGTGGGGAACGGAATGTCTTAACACTATGTTACCTCTGCCTACCCTGCTGTGTGCGGGATACAGCGTGAAAGAAAAAACTAACGCCTATTTTAATTATCAGAGCAAAGAAATAAACATAATTTAAATATAATAATTCCTCCGAAAGAGAATAGAATCCACAACTAATCCCTTTTACAAAAAAACTGTATCACAGCGACCATTGGGCAAAAATTAAAGAAAACATATACATATATAAAGAAAAAAAAACGTTTCACACAAACCAATTTCAATTGTTAGCAACCATATAACAACACTTCAAGCTGTATATCCAAAAGGGTAATTAATTAAACCTCAAGCGTCAGATAGTGACAGGTAGACGTGTCGCGGGTACTGTACGGGTACTATGTAGGTACTGTGTAAATTTAGTTATATTATAGTAATGTTTTAAAGCAGGGGTGAGCAACCCGAAGCCCTCGGCCCGCTTAGTAAGTTCATGCGACCCGACGTTTATTTATATTACAGATATTTATAGCTACTTTTTAAATACTAATAAGAAAAATATATTTTTTAAAAACGTATAATAATTTGAACGCAGCAGGAACAAGAATGCCTTTGTAAATTTTCTGAGTGTTTAAATAACACTTTAAAATGTTAAAATTGCGACTAAGGTGTATGCTTTTGACGATTATTGTCCAAATGCTACAAACGCTGTCCCACTGCGCCACGACGACCTCACCATACCATAATAATAATAACAAAAAATTAAAAAACAAATAGCTTCACGCTATATCCCGCACACAGGGTAGGCAGAGGGAACCTAGTGTTAAGACACTCCGTTCCCCACTTTCCGCCGAATTCGGAGGCTTGCGTATTAAGTGGCGGAACTTAACGCCGCGCTTTACCTCGACACCAGAGCGAAGAAAATGGAAATATAATTTCCACTCCTCGAGTGGGTATCGAACCCACAACCAGTCGTTTACAGTCACACTCTTGTGCCACTGGGCCACGACTGGCCACGGAATAATAACAATGTTCGTCGAAATCTAACTAATTACTTATTAGGTATATAACATAAATAAAACAACTCGTTCAGTAATAACTATTGTATCTGCTTGGTAGCCTGACATGAACTGAACGATTGCATGATTTTAACTTACCCACTTTAATTTACAAAATTATAAAACAAAGTAAAAAAGTACCAATTATTTTCAAAATTACTTTTTTTTCTTTCTTTTTCTTTTTTTAGTGTCACGTTTCATGTATCCCGCACATAGCAGGGTAGACAAAGGAAACCTAGTGTTAAGACACTCCGTTCCCCATTTTCCGCTGAGTTCTGGATGCATTGTGTTTGTAACAAAAGGGAAATCTCTATATAAAATAAAAGAGTAGAAAAGTAAATTCTGTACATGAAAATATTCAAAAAAGTGTTAATTGGGTGCGTTAATATATCGATAACAGAGGCCAAAATCCACTCAGTAGATTTTTTGTCTGTCTGTTAATTTGTTCGCAAACGACGCAAAAAGTGCTGGATAGGATAATTTTGGCATCATTTTGGCTTATAGTTTCTTTAGAAAAAAAAAAACGATATAAGTAAATTATTTTATACACTGATATCTACTGAATAGAAGTGTTTTTTTTTTGCATGTAAGCAGCTTAGACACTAGGGCAATATGTGGGATAATTTTTATCCTGATATTCAATACAGTAAAATAAAAAAAACTGGCACAGTCAAATAGTATTATTTGTTCACAACTGATGCTAAAAATCCTTTCAATCACATTAACTAATATAATTATTGTCAAAATAAGAAGCAAAAAATAAATATGCATACATTTTATACCTTTATAACATTTATAACATTTTATTTTTTATAATGGCAGCATTGTCATGTCTTGTGTCACTATACGTCTAAACTTCTGCAACGCTAAGTTGATATTACTACTTTGATACTGTTACAAACTTTTAATATCATACTTAGTACATAATAGTTTTTGAAGAACTTTAAAGTATTCGCTGTATATATAGGTTCATCAGCTGTCATTACGCAGGTAACGAACTATCTTCATTTGAATAACTTGTGAAAAGATGTTTATGTATTACCCAATTACTGATTTTAAAATTACAATACACCTCAAACCGGAAATATTTTATTTAGCCCTTTCAAAGGTATCATTGAAAAAATTGATTTTAGATGTGTAAATTCACTAGAAAAATGAAATTCTTTTAGGTCTGGAGCAATAAATTAATGAACTGGTGGTAGATGAAGAAAATATATGATTTAATAAAATTATTAACGATAAAAGTACATAATTTGCTCAAAAGCGAAATTTGTATTTTCAACGAGAACACGGGCAGCGGAACATACAAAGTACCTATAATTGTGTAGTTTATGCAGACGAAGCCGTGGGCGAGTCACTAGTATAAAATATTTCCGCTCCTCGAGTGGGGATCGAAGCCACAACCAGTCGTTTTATAGTCACACATTGTGCCACGACTGACCCCATATTTTACATATAACAGTACTATAATACTAAAACTAAATATTATTTCCAGTAATGGACGTACCCTGGGAAGTGAGAGTACAACCAACACACGGCGTGTCTGGTGGGTCTGCCTTAATGACTTGTGCCGCGTCAGCGCCTGTCAGGAGCCACATTACTGTCACCAGGTGGTTCAAAGACGGAGCCGTTCTCGCTCCTTTGGCTGCTGATGCTGGTAAGTATAATATTGAGAGTTTATGTTATTAATTACAAGAAATATTAGGAAAAAAGACTTATATCATTTTGTCATTGCTTGTTAAGTGATGGAACTAAAAAATTCAACGCTTGACACCAAAGCAAGAAATATTAAGTACTTCCACTCTTCGAATGGCAATAGAACCCAGAGCCAGTCGCGTTTATAGTCACATTTTGTGCCCACAAGCCATGTTTGGCCGTCGTGGCGTTGTAGGACAGCGCCTGTCTTTACCGATATGGTTATGGGTTTCATTTCCGTTCCCATTCGGGGAAACGATTATATTTCAATTTTCATTTCTTCGCTCTGAAAACAGAACGCGGGGTTAAGTTGTGACACCTAAACCGCAATGTCTCGATTTCCGGCGGAAAGTGAAGGACAGAGTGTCGTGATATTAGATTTTCTCTGACGTGGGAGCGGTGAAAAACGTAAGTATGCAAAAAATACATTTTTTTAAATGTTATATACAAATGTGTACGCAAAATGCGTGTGGCCAGTCGTGGCCCAGTGGCACAAGAGTGTGACTGTAAACGACTGGTTGTGGGTTCGATTCCCACTCGAGGAGTGGAAATTATATTTCCATTATCTTCGCTCTGGTATCGAGGTAAAGCGCGGCGTTAAGTTCCGCCACTTAACACGCAAGCCTCCGAATTCGGCGGAAAGTGGGGAACGGAGTGTCTTAACACTGGGTATCCTCTGCCTACCCTTCTGTGTGCGGGATATAGCGTGAAGTCAAACCCGCACCTCCAGAAACCTCCTTGGAAACCGTCCAAGCGACTATATTCGATTTTGTTATTACTTTTTTTATTCAATCGTTTTGTGAATAAATTTCACGCTTTTTTCCTTACACCGGAGCAGTCAAGGAGAACCTAAAATCGAAACATTGCGTTATGAGTGGTGGAAATAAAAGCCTCGTGTTATCTATAGCGAAGAAATGAAAATTCAAATAAAAATCATTCCCGAGTAGGATTCAAACCCACAACCATCAGACGATGTCCCATTGGGTCACTGGCGACTACTTTATCAAACGATTAATAAACTAATATTTCAAATAATGCTAGTAAATTTTCAGTAAATAAGCCAGGTGTTAAATTGGAATTTAGTATTATTTTACGTAAGCACAGATTTCAAGCGAATATTTTGCATATTTCTGCTCTTCAGAATATCTCATAAATTGGTAGCTCAGACAAGATTTTTAATATAGGAAGAATTATGTCACTCTTAATAGTGCTGTAGATTTATGCGACTTTATTAAAATCATGCGTTATCGCCTTTATGCCGTTGTTAAGTATATCACTTAAAGTGTAGGGTACAGGTTCGAATCCTACTTGAAAAACAATATTTTATAGTATATATATGCCATTTCCTTATCTGCTTTTAAAAAATATAAGTCGATATTGGGCTGCATCATTAAATTGTTAATGTGTGTAATTGAAAATTAAGTTTAAAGATCTACCTATCAATTGCAATGAGAGAATAGAACAAAAATATGCAAAACAACTATATTTTTTCGGTTTTATTCCCAAGAAAGAAGAAATATTATAAGATGATTCGTTTATCGCAATTTTCAAAATTACTATAAATTATATAAGATACTATAACGTAAAAGACATTTAATGAAAACGTATAACAATTTTGAACGCAACAGGATTCGAACTTGCGCCTCCTGAATAGCGCTATCACCACTGAGCCATGTGTTCTACTACCAGCTGCATCGAAATTCTTATACGCTTTATTACAACTCATTTTTGCCCGCTGCGTTCAAAATTTTTATACGTTTTCCTTAAATATCTTTTTCAATTTCCCTTTCAAGTGTGGAATAACACTTTAAAAATATATAAAAGTACTATAACGTAATTTCTTATATGGATAAACTTATGTTATACCTTACTTATACTACTTATATGGTTTTAATATAAGGTAAGTATGTTATACCTTACTTACCTTATATTATAACCATTGTTTTTCTACCACAGTTTCACTCATAACTAAAATTATATCAATTTAAAAGATATTTACCGTACAACCTATCGTGATAAACATAAATTCCAATCGTGACCTACAATTTACACACCCATATATTGTAAAGCTTAACCTTTTTAATTGGGCAATGATTAACAGTTATGCTCGAGCAATAAATTGCAAACTCAAACACCGGTTTCAATATAATACCATAGTCTGGAAAGTTGCCAGTTATAAAATCCAAATTAATTTTCCACTCGGAGCCGATTATTACCGTTTCGGAGGGTGTAAATTAAGAATTTTTCCTACGAAGCGCCTGCCCGTGACAGAAACAAGGGGCACTTTATGAGGTCTAATTCCTCAGATTAGATGGAAATTCGATTAGCGTTTCGTTCCAAATGATGCGAAAACTGCTTTGGAATGCTTCGGCGTCTGTTTGTGTGATTTGTTCGTTTAGCTTTGGGTTGTGATTGTTTTTAAAATACAGTTATTATTATCAAATTTTGAAATGCAACCACTTTGTAATCGATTAATCGTGTATATTTTTGGTATCTGACAATACATTTTAGAAAATCCGACGTTTTATGCAGTCCGTAGTCATACAAAGACTAAATCGTGGAAACAAAAGAATTGTTTAGTATCAAATTAGAAATTCTGTTATAATATAAATAATGCGCTCCTTTACTTGGTATTTAAAGCTAATGAAAATCAGTTTCCTACTTTTTACGGCATAGTCAGATATTGCGTGTCATGTGGAGGAGCTCAACGCCGTGTTTATTTATTTATTTATTTATTATTATTTATAATTTAAAAAAAATCACCCCTCCAAGTCGAAATCGTACTATCGAAAAGTAAAGGAGTAGCTGTCCACTTTTTACGTCACAGCCGGGCAGTCCAACTGAGTTACGTACTTTAACGCTGCGCCTTCACTTAGGTAGCATTATCTTTGTCTTAGGTAATAGTGCAGAAAAATTAAAACAATTTAATAATAATACTCTCTCCCCAGTAGAAATCGAACCCGCAACCAGCAGCAAATACAATCAGACGTCCCACGATACCCCTTTAACCTCCTTTATCTATTCACTCATGCAGAAACAATTCTGACCGAGGGAAGCACTTCCTACTTGATTACTACACACAATGGTCGCATAATTGAAGTAAACACCGTATTTGAGCTTAGTTGGTAATATAGTTTGTTTGTCTTTGCCCCGAACCGGATAAAGCATGCGACCGGGATTATTGACGCTCGGGCGATTCCCTTATGTTATGTTAATACAACCGCTACGGTTTTAGAGTATGTAAATGCAGATTAGAATGTTTTATGATCACTCGAAGTAATATGTAGTTTCGAGGTTTGGTATATAAGGATGGTATGAAGTGCTTTGAAAATATGTGTGTTAATCTCTGATTTAAAATAGAGTGAAAAAAATGACAATTTTAATACTAATTTATTTATTATACATCAGTTCCTACAGCAGCACTACGTTTTTTACCCGCATTGCAAGGTCAGTAAGAGCCTAATGTCATAAGACTCCGTTCTTCACTTTTCGCTCTAATTAAAGACACTGCGTGTTGAGTAGTGGGACTCGCGCCTTGCCTTTAGTACCAGAGTGAAGAATTTTTTTTTTAGCTTCACTTTTTAGTAGGCAGAGGGAGCCTAGTGTGAAGACACTCCGTTCCCCACTTTCCGCCGAATTCGGCGGGTTTTTTTGCGTGTTAAGTGGCGGAACTTAACGCCGCGCTTTACCTCGACATCAGAGCGAAGAAAATGGAAATATTAAATATTTCCATTCCTCCTCGAGTAGGAATCGAACCCACAACCAGTCGTTTACAGTCACACGACTGGCCTCATTATAAGATACTTATTACTTAACCTTAAGCATAATTCATTACAATTATATTAAGTGAATATGTGTTAAATGCTTGAGAGGACAATAAAAGACAATGAGCCAGCGTCTGACTGTAACCACGATTGCTTATGGAATGCATGCTACGAGAAGTGACTAATTAAAATATATTTATTTCGTTTCTCTGGTGGAGACAAAGCATGGCATGAGTTACGCCACTCAACACATAGTCTTGATTCTACACAGAAATTACAGAATAGAATTCTAGATTCTTTCTAACTACTCTTCTATATGGGAACAAGCATATAGCTAATTTCACCTTTTCAAGAACTATAAAGAGTATTCCTTTTTATTATAAACGTCTTATTATTATGACTTATTATAAGCATTACTAGGCAAAAATGGAATATTTAGTTATAATTCATCATTTCACACATTTTGTCCATTTTAAGAACGTTACACGCAGAGTCGCGTAACTTAACGCTGCTTTTTATAACTCAAGTCCAAAGCTTAATTAAAATAAAACTTTTAAAACCAGAATCTGAATCAAAGTGAACCTAAATAAAGGAGTAGAGTTAACTCAATTTGCAAACTTAAGAGACTTAAACATCGTCAGGAATTAAAAGTGCTAATGCATGTTTAATGTTCGTTACAGTTCGTTCTATGAAGCGTGGAATCCGTTCAGCGTGTTTCATTTCAAAAGATTTATTTTTGTTTTCATGAAATTAGATTTTTGATGACAAGTTTTGTTAGATAAACTGCTTTTTAAACATTTTTAAAGTGATATTCCACACTTAGAAAAATTGAAAAAGACATTTAAAGAAAACGTATAAAAATTTGAACGCAGCGGGATTCGAGCCCTCGCCTCCTGAACCGTTCAGTCGCTCTCACCACTGAGCCATGCGTTAAGTTGAACGACTTTTTTAGATAAACTACTGTTGTACTATAAATCACTATTACTGCTGTATTCACATTCACATTTTTATATGGAATCCCAACTTTAAAAAAAAAACAAAAAGATTTCAAATTATTCCTTTTCAAAGTTCAATCTTGTATATTTGTCAGTTTGTCACTAACGAACAATGAGAAATTGGTGGATTTTAAAAAAATATAGTTTTTAAACAAATATTGAAGATTTTTTGTGTTATAACGTATGGCTTAGCGACAAGAGTGCTTCGTCGGTTTCCAAGGGACACGGGTTTGAAATACGCTGCATTAATATATTTTCGTTTTCTAAAATTGCATTCAATTTGACAAGTTGTTTTTCCACTTATAATAGAAAAGTATAAAATGAAATGTAATAATAATTTAAAATAAAAATTATTCAAAGAGAAATCGAACTTTTGAGCAATTCCAACAATCAGGCCCTCATCTGCACTGCTACGACATTTTATACTATATCATAATAACTTCACGCTTTATTCCACATAGCGGGATAATCAAAGGAGACCTAGTGTCAAAACACTCTATCCTTCACTTTCTACCAAAAATCAAGACGTATAATGCCTAATATTTCACATATTCATAATAACATTTCACACAGATAAGGTATATTTCCATGATGCCCCATCCAGAGCTCTAACCGCCGTCGCGTTGGCAGATCTAAGCGTTTATGCAGATTAACCCTGTACGGGGTAATTTTTGGCAAAAGCATCGAAGTTTGGCTGTTTGCTTCATAGGATTAAAAGCCTGAACGTGCTGACGAATTAATATCTAACTATTATACACTTATGTTGAATATTTTGATATTATTATATGTATTGTTCTAACAAACAACATCAAAACATATTATGTTTTTTGTCAGCTTTACACCTGTCTTGTATGACAGACAGAGAGAGAGAGAGAGAATGTTAAGACACTGCCTTCTACACTTTCCTTCGTAATTCAAGACACTGTGAGTTGGCTAGCGAAACTTAACGCTGCGTTACGTTAGTTACACTTCTTTTTTTTCTTTTAAATTATATATTGAACGACATATTATGTACAGAAGTAGTTAGGTATCAGGTACAGGTAGTGTTAGTGAGAAATAAAAATAGATTCAGTGTAATCGTTTACTCGAGTGGAAATTGAACCCACAACCTCGTAGACGAACGAATGATTTAGACTTTCTGTATGTACAAGTACTTACATTATACATACAAACATAAAAATAATTAAACCGCTCCTCCATTATAATAATAAGACACACACATATTTTGATAATGGATATATTTTTTCGTTTGCAATTACTGTTTTACATAATTTAGTTTTTTAACGTCACTTTGTTCAAAACGCTTATACTTAGAGTGTTGGGTTAAAAATATAATTATCATTTTGCGATACAAAATACTACGGAATTTCTACTGAAGAAAAAAATTAAATTTTAATAAAATTACATTTTCATTTCAACGTGAATGAAGAACAAGTACAGTGAAGCGGACTTATGTGGAATACATACGTAGTATAAAGTATTTGAGTATCCCTCCTTTGAACATTTTGTTGTGGATCTGTTGTACAAGGATGAGTGGAGAGTGGGCACAGAGAGGCATAATTGTCGAACGCTATGACCTAACCTAAATAGATTTGTTGTTTAGTATCGTTGTGTATTATAATTTTGTATTTATATAAAAATAGTTTATAAAAAAAAAAAAAAATAGCTTCACGCTATATCCTGCACACAGCAGGGTAGGCAGAGGTAACCTAGTGTTAAGACACTCCGTTCCCCACTTTCCGCCGAATTCGGAGGCTTGCGTGTTAAGTGGCGGAACTTAACGCTGCGCTTTACCTCGACACCAGAGCGAAGAAAATGGAAATATAATTTCTACTCCTCGAGTGGGAATCGAACCCACAACCAGTCGTTTACAGTCACACTCTTGTGCCACTGGGCCACGACTGGCCTCTTATAGTTTATATGTAATATCAAACGAATAGTAAAAGTCATAGTTACGTCTTGGAACATTGTTTGAGTGTATTCGCATTCGCAAAGGCTATAGGTTCGATTCCCGTTCAAAGGTTTATTATTATATCTAAATGATTTATACATTTCCGCTCCGGTGTCAAGACAAAATGGGGTGTTGTTTTGTGACACTTAACACACAACGTCTCGAATCCGAGTGAAAAATGGAAATCGGAAAGTCGTGACACTACGCTAATGCAGATGCGTAATACTAAAAAAAAATATATTATGAAAAATTGCATGCTTTAATATGATTTATTACGGTAATCTGTATCTAATCTATCAATAAAGTAATATTTTGCAATGCTACTTTAACTCAATGTATACTGTCCAATTTGCACATGTGTCCGAATCTGATGACAATACAGAATGTTCTACATTAACGTGACACATTTCTCCGTTTTCCAGTTTTCCGGCATAAAATTACATAAAAAGCAAAACACTGTATAGCCATAAGAAAAATATAAATAAACAGATTCTGTCGGTATTCGAACCGACAACTACTACGTACAGGGAAACTTCTCTATATCACAGTAACAAAATCAATATTTTAACATTATAAAGCAAAAGTTACTTTAAACTTTTTAAATTAATTAATATCATTAGTAAAGTTAGTGAGAGAATACGTGTTATTTATCTCCGAGAGAATCAAAAAAAGCTGTATTTGCGAGTATGTAGCGTCGCGCCGGAACACCGGAAATGACATGGCGGTGCGTTAATTATGAAATGTATCTCAAAATTTATATTATGATTATATATTTTCATTTCAATAGTAATTTATTTTAGTAAATGCATTCGTGGTGTATTTTGTAAGTATTTGTTATAATCAAGGTGAAGGTTGTAGGTTCCGTTCTCATTTGAGGTAATTTTTATTAAGAATTTTAATTAGGCTATGAGGCCAGTCGTGGCGCAGTGGCACGAACGTGTGACTGCAACCGACTGGTTGTGGGTTCGATTCTGACTGAAGGAGTGGAAATATTTAATATTTCTATTTTCCTTCGCTCTGGTATCAGAGGTAAAGCGCAACGTTAAGTTCCGCCACTTAACACGCAATGCCTCCGAATTCGGCGGTGCGTGGGGAACGGAGTGTCTTAACACTAGGTTCCCTCTGCCTACCCTACTGTGTGCGGGATACAGCGTGAAGCTAAAGAAAATAAAACAATAAAATATATATTAGAAGTGCGGCAACGTAGAAAACATTATGTTCATTATAAAATAGTTTCTATCAGCCTTCACTCACATGCAGAAGATCTCTCCTGTATTGCAAAGGACAAAGGATATGTATCAGAAATTATAAATCTCTCATTCTCCATATTATGTTCTACACAAACAAATATAATAAATATTAGAAACCAGGCGTAAACGCTGCATCTTCTAAATTTTATTTAACTAAACGCTTACTTATTTGCATAAATTTAAATTGGAGCCACACTTATCATTTATCCATACTTATATTATAAATGTGTGTGAATATCTGTCTGTTTGTCTGTCACGCTTTCACGGCTAATATACTGGCCCGATTTCTATGAAATTTAGAATGAAAGTAATAAATATTACAGGGTCAAATAAAGACTACTTATTTTTTTTAAAACCAACCTCTAAAGGGTTGAAATAGGGAATGCTGAAATTATATGAAAAATCTAAACCGCTTGACGGATTGTAATGAATTTTTGAAAAATATGTAGTTGATAAAATCCATAAGCATAGGCTACTTTATTTTTCAAAAATTCACCCCTGAGGGATGTAATATGACGTTATGTAGTTCATACGGCGAAGCCGTAAGCGGGCCGCTGGTACAAAAATAAAATATTAAAAACAAAATGTTTGTGCGCACACATCTCTGGAACTACTGAATTTGAATGAAACATTTTTTGTTGTATAATTTTTAAACTTAAACAGGACTTAGGGTATAACTGGTATAGTATAGTGGAACCTAATGTAAAAAATAGACCCACGATACTATAAGATATAAATAAAAAATGCCTTAACAAACATTGTTAAGCATCATAACTATTTTTCTGAATGGGTTAATTCATCACAAAACTATAGAAGTAGGTAATAGTTGAAATCAAACTATATACATTGCCAATAAAATTAGCATTTACATCGAACACTCGCCAGAATTTAAGTTAACTTAACGCTAAACATATTATAGAATACATAAATGTACTTTACGAGAGTCATAATACCAGCGAGCCAACGGCAGTAAACGTGAAAGTAATAAAATTCTACTACTACAGGATACATTTGAATTTGATATATCGATTATGTACACCAGTAGTATTTGACGCTACGAAAGCGCAGTGAAATTATAATCTGACTGTATTAGCGATGGTTGTGGGTTTGATTCCGGGCAGTGGAAAATTTGATATTTATTTGCGTGTTTTGGTTTTATAAAAAGCGGAGATGGATTCTGCTATTCAATATGAAATATCATTGTAAGGAAATTAATTTATTTTAAGGCCTGTAATGGTAGCTAGAAGGACGTGAAAGTTATTAAAACGTTGCGTATTATTTTCTTTCGTCCACGTTGGTATGGCAAAGTACGGTGTTGATATCCGCCACTCAAAATGCATCAAATGCGGGCGAAAAATGAAGATGAGAGTGTCCTAACACTAGGTTTTCACTGTCTACCTTGGTGTGTAGGAAAACCCACAATCATCGCCACAAGTACTAACTTTTGACTTTTAAACGCTCGTGCCGCGTCGACTCGACCACTCGCAATGTCTATTTTGCTCCTAAAAATCGTTATTTTTTATTATAACCATTTCATGTCTCTAATAGCTTGTCATTGTTTCAATATAAATTTTTTTGTAAATTACAGTGTTTTCCTGTAAGAAAAACATAATTTTTGTCCCTGCTATTAGATAAAATTTGAGTACTGTTAATAAACACGCAATTTCAAATTAAATAATAATTAATAAGATACTAAATCTGAAAACCACGGCATGGAGTTTTCAAGCTACATGCAACCGTTGCCCGCATTTTAATCAAATATATAAAAGTTTGAAAGCAAGGGGATACGAATCTGCACCTCTTTAAAACCGTCCACACACTCTAACCACTAAGCCATGCGTTCTATATCCAGCTGCGTTTAAATTCTGACACACTTATTACAATTTATTTCAGTCATAAGCATCTCTGTAAAGAGGATAAATAAACTTCAAGAACTTTATTTAGCTTCAGTAATATCTTCTTCACATTTTGAACGTTTGAGATATCAAACAAATAATTGAAATAGGAAAAACTAAATCCACTTTTGCTGTAAACAGATTTCGAGAACTCATCTTCTCGTAATTAAGTACAAAAGTAATTTACATTATCGCCTCAGTCTGTTTTATATAACGCAGACGTTGTTATCTTTCTCAGAATTCCACTCAATTATATTCGGTTTTCACTTGTGTTCTATTATTTTGTGTTTGGCTTTTCAAATTAGAGTTTTAGTTGTTAGCAGATGTGGCTAAAGTTAGTGGTAAAGCGACTGGTTGTGGGTTCGATTCCCACTCGAAGAGTGGAAATATTTATATTTCCATTTTCTTCGTCTGGTGTCGAGGCAAAGCGCGGCGTTAAGTTCTGCCACTTAACGCGCTTTGCCTCCAAATTCGGCGGAAAGTGGGAAACGGAGTGTCTTAACATGGGCCCCCTCTGCCTACCCTGGTGTGTGCGGGATACAGCGTGAAGCTAAAGAAAAAGTTTTAGTTGTTTTCTAAATTTCTAGTTTAACGCTACGGAGACCGTTCGTGGCGCAGTGGGACAGTAAACACGATTGGTCGCGGGTTCGATTCCCATTCGGGGCAGTGATTATATTAAAAATGATTTTCTTTTCTTTGCTCAGTGGAAAGTGGAGTGTCTTGCCACTAGGTTCCCTGCCACTAACTCTGCTTGAAGAATATCATCAATTTTAGGCGGTTTAGCGTACAAAATAAAACTTTGAAAAGCTGTGAGTTAGCACATTGTATATCAATCTTTCAATTATTCTCTAATATTTTCCTGTCTTCAAGCATTTATACACTATTTGTATTAACATAAACTACACATGTTTATGTAAGGCACTCTTCGTTCTTCGTTCTTTTCCACTTGAAAGTCGTAATTAAATTAACAATTTTGAACGCCAGTGTAGCGATTTGGGAAAGTGTCTGACTGTATTATTTTGTTAATGATGGTATGGGTTCGATTCCTACTACGAGCATGTTCATTTATATTACTTCTATTTTCCTGCTTTAAACAAACGAAATACTATGTCGAATTTCATCGAAAAATGAAGGACGGAAAGTTCTGACACTAAATTCTCTCCGTAACTCACTATGATATCTCGCAAAGGCACAAAACCTACATAATAAAATAAAACTAGATCAATCAAACAATTATACGAGTATACTAATAAAATATATACACAAAAATAACAAATATCACTAATTGCCAACTATTGGAAACTCAAACAAACAGATATGACAAAGGCGCGTCAACAGCTAACCTCATTATAGTGTTCCGCGTCGCCGGCCCCTTGTTCACGAACACGGCTGGACGGACGCGATCTAACTGATTGTTGATAATTGTATGTTTATATTTGATATTATGATGTTATGATATAGTAAATGGCTTTGTGGACACTAAGTGTAGTGACTAGTCACTAACTTTTCACCGTGGGAGGACGGGTTAAGAATATAATTCCCCCCTGCCGCTCGGTAGCGTCCCGTAAATGGCGGGTAACCCAGTAGCTTGGTGGAAGGAGATTCGTTCTCCAACTGGCTTGCAACCACTAGCATGTCAAAGACGAACCGCCAATATCTGATGTGTTCCGGTTCGATGGCAAGTAAGCCAACTCGCCCTATTCCCACCATTCCCATCCTTCCTCCTTCCTTCCCTCCTACATCCCCGAGGCTGGCAACGCATCCATAACTCTTATGTTGTGGATGTCTATGGGCGAAGGTAACATAACACCAGGCGGGCCTTCTGCTCGTTTGCCTTCTTTATTCCATAAAAAAAAACCTTAGCCGTATAAGATAATGAACTAGCTTTACTGTTTTTATTTTGGATATTCTTGATTGGTTTAGGAATTCAACGCCGCGAAATTACATTTGAAAACATTGTGACTTAAGGAAATTTATAATTAATTAGATTATTTAATTAAATATATGTCATTGCGGCGTCTGTACGTATAGACGATGGTTGTGGGTTCAATTCTCACAGAGATTAAATAATTATATAATTATTTTCATTTCTCAGTTCTTTCTGAATGCCCTGCAATCTGGGAAAAGCGTGAAATAAAAATAAGAAATATAATCATTAATTCAAATGGGAATTTAACCCAAAACCAATGATGATTATCATCAGACACTGCCCAACTGCGTCACGAAGATCCTATGGGTAAAGGTAAATAAAAAATTATAACAGCGTGTTAAAAATTGTCGATTATCCTACCCATTCAATGTAAATATTCTGTGCAAAGATAAAAAGGAAAAAAAGACATATTAACCAATAAAAAAACCACACATTGATTACATGTCATACAACAAACAGCCTATTTGAAATTTACATTTACAATTACAAGTGTCACTTCATGTACATTGTCACAGACCACTTCACTGCTTCGGTCCCAGGTTTGATTTCTCTAATGAATGAAGTACTAAATGCTTAAACGAGCAGTCTATTGAAGTAGATCTAGTTTAATTTTCTAACTGAGTAATGAGGTTGATTGCTACTGGTTTACTATTGTGTGCAGTTAGTATTCTAGAGTTTAAACGACAATGGCTATGACTAACATACAGATTGCAATCTAATAAAGTTTGTATGATATTGATAAATGCTAGCTATTAAACCTTTGTGTGTTAGTTTTACCAATTTCTCGCATGACGGAGGATGGGTAGAGAGAGCTCAGTGTTAAGAGACTCTATTATCAACTTTCCTCCTATAGTATTGATATGTGTTATCACCAAATAAAAACTTTATCTCGCTCATCTCCTAGATATCACTACTCAAAACACTTCTGTGACGTAAAAGAAGGACAAACAAACAAACAAACACAATTTCTCATTTATAATAATAGTATGGACATGTACATACATATGTTTACTAAGGACACAAAGTGTTTACTAAAGTTTTACCAATTCCCCTCCAAAATATCTACATCTCGGAGGACCTAGTACAATATGACAGGAATGGAAGTATAAAGGGGCTGTTATCACTGATCTCTTATCAATGATAAGAGAGTAAGAGACAGCTATATGGCAAAGTACCCCGAATATAGCAGTGTGAAAAAGACAGAGCGTCAAAGTTACCGCGCATTTAGAATTCATTGAAAAAGTCGAAGTTGAAAGTTATCTGATCGTAAAATGGTGACGGTCTCTAGCGGACCATCGGGCTGGAAAGTAACAACGTATTTAAATGAAAGTTGTACTAAAATGTTACAATATATTGTATTAGTTTTGAGTTCAAACAATACGTATTAATAAGTAAGTAAAGTTATTTAAGAATAGAGTGACTTTTCTATTCGTTTTCCACTTTCTGTCTTCCCTACATAGAAAATATGAACATGTATTTTATATTAATTTGTTACCGCCGTAATTAATTTGTTATAGTGCCAATTTATTCTGTTATTTATGTTTTAATTTTTTTTAGCTTCACGCTGTATCCCGCACACAGTAGGGTAACCAGAGGGAACCTAGTGTTAAGACACTCCGTTCCCCACTTTCCTCCGAATTCGAAGGCATTGCGTGTTAAGTGGCGGAACTTAACGCCGCGCTTTACCTCGGAATCAGAGCGAAGAAAATGGAAATAATAAATATTTCCACTCCTCGAATGGGAATCGAACCCACAACCAGTCGTTTACAGTCACACGCTTGTGCCACTGGGCCACGACTGCCCACATTTAATTTTTTAGCTAATTTTAAATAACATCTGACAATAAAAACGCGAAACAATGATTACATGTAATTGAAAAACAGAAATATGTTACTAATTCATATAAATTGGTACATTTTATTTTAATAAATGAATTCTTTATGAATTGTATTTCATTTCCATAAATGAATTTTTATTTTAACAACTCTTTTATTTGTACAAGTATAATAAAATGACATTGAATAATATTGTTAATAATGCGTACAAGTTACTAGATAAAATAATAGTTTACTAACATTCAAATTAAAGGCTTACATGGCGCAGCAAAATGTCACACAATACCAAAATGTACAAATCACACTTTTCACATAGCAGGGTAGTTGCAGAGAACCTAATGTCAAGACACTCCGTTCTCCACTTTCTGCAAAAAAATGAAGAAATTATATGTCAATTATCGGAATTCAACGCCTCGCCCTGTCTTAGTTACTTGAGCAGAGAAATACAAATAATTTGAATATTATCTTTCCCCCGAATGAGCATCGAACCCACAACCAATCACGTTTACAATCTGTCACTATTCCACTGCGCCACCATGGCATCCAAATAAAGTCATTAAAATAAGTTTATTTAATAATTATAAGACAGGAAATAGCTTACAATATGCATTACCACTTGTCTCTCCGCCCGTACGCCTGCAGTCAGTCCGCCGCTTCACTATAAATTCACAATCAGTACTGAAGAGTACAGTACTGTCTGCTAATTTAACTCATGAATTTCGTTTTAGTTGGACCACTAAGACGACTATTTAACAGTTTCTTTATGTTCGTGTACTTCTGGTAAAAGAATATGAGAAATCTGGGAAAAAAATCATTCAATTATTAACGCTTCGCTTATTTCAGAAATGTTGAATCAAAAATAATGAATATATTTTAAATAATAAACATCGAGGACATTATGGTACAGTAAAACAACATATTATTATAAAACAAGATGGTTATCGGTTCAATCCCATTAGAAAAAAAAAAAATACTTAAATTATATTCATTTTCCGCGCTTTAGCAAAAAAGGTCAAACTCATAACTATTATGTGTATAATCATTATACCACCAATAAAAAAACCTGTAATAATTTAGATAAATTGAGACTATTATGGCACATTGAGACAGCTTGTCACGATTGGTTGTAGACTCACTCCGACTCAGGGAAATAATTATATTTCAATTATTTTCATTTCTACGCTCTAGTGTTGTGAAACTGTAAAACGGAGTGTCTTGACACTAAATTCTTTCTGGCCAACCACTTATACAAAAAAAACTTAAAGCTTTAAATTCTTTCTGGCCAACCACTTATGTCACCAACTGTACCCCACAGTCAGTCAGTCGCATGTCACATCTTGCTATACATATAGCAGTAAATTCGTAAGTGCACTCGATCGGTACAGGACTGTCTCCTAATTTCAAAGTCATGAGTTTCAGTTCCAAAGTGCTACGACCATTTGTCTTTCGTTCTTGATGTGTTCAAAGTACTTTGCATTTACATAGTTAAAGATAAACTTGCTTTTTACTTTATGCCTCGGTTTTAAAGTGCATTTTATTATAATTAGTTGAATATTAATATTTATTATTTGTGTATAGTGGTCATTTGCACTATAAAGGCGTGTTTTGTTAGTATAATGTCTCCAATTTTCATTTTTTAAAGCGGTTTTATTAGTGTTACTAGCGGGCCCGGCGAACTTCGTATCGCCATATTTTTGACATCAATACTAAAATGTATTTTTTTAAATAATTTTAATGCATTATAATATACAATTTTTTTTCTTCCGGATAGAAAATAAATGCTATTATAATAAGTGCTAATGATATCCCTTCCCTCTTCAGTCCAATGCTATTCCAAATCATCATAAAAACGATGTGTTTGAAACGTCCATATTCTCTCCAATAACAACTTAAGGACTTTTAAACATTAGAATGCCATTTATTACATACATTTAATTTTTTTCCACACTTAGGAAAATTGAAAAAGACATTCAGTAAACGTTTAAAAACTTGAATTCGGGGTTCAGGAGGCGCGGGTTCGAGTCCCGCTGCGTTCAAATTTTTATACGTTTTCTAAATGTCTTTAACAACTTAAGGAATTTAATTTTACATTTTCTCTCATGTTCTTCTGTAGGCTCTTTGCCTGCTATGATCACTACTTTACGATTGTCCGATGACGGTATAATTTCTCAGGCTATTTTAAACAATTTAATCAACTAATTACGTTCATGCAAACGTTGTTGTAGCTACACAATTATCTCTCTCTTAGCTGTATGACGGATAACATGATAGCACAGCTTTGATTTAATACAGCTACAGATATCCCTAAGAAAAATGTAATTGAATGCCTAATGCATGCAATATAAGGAAACGAAATATAAATTAATAGTAGCTGAATAAAGTTTGAATATTTTTTGTTGGTCAAGTTGAATTGAAGTATATAAATACATCTCAATAAATATAACCTGCATAATATCACTTTATACTATAAGTTCAAGCCAAATTATTAGTTTGTCTCATACATCATAATTTAATCTACGAACTAAAAATCGGAAAAATATTATACTCTTGACCGACACACGTTCATCCTGTATAAACAGCTGGGCTTATTATATGACTGAAGGAATAAGGCATATTTATAACTTAAATTTAAAGTTTTAAAGCGGTTGAAGGTTTTTTTTTAGCTTCACGCTGTATCCCGCACACAGCAGGGTAGGCAGAGGGAACCTAGTATTAAGATACTCCGTATCCCACTTTCCGCCGAATTCGAAGGCATTGCGTGTTAAGTGGCGGAACTTAACGCCGCGTTTTACCTCGATACCAGAGCGAAGAAAATGGAAATATAAACTCCTCGTCACACCACAACCAGGCGTGGCGATTGAAGTTTATCGTTGGATAAAATTTTATATTAATTTACTCAGGAACATTAAAAAACTGCTTTTGTATTAGGAATGCAAAGTATTATACAAAAAACATACGATTTGGACTCCGAGTGTGTTAAAAATTTGACATTCGTTCTTCACCAGATATTTCAGATCTGTAATTTTTATAAGTCAAGGAATGTTCATCACGCTGAACAACTTTTGTTGTTTCATTGCCTTATTATTTAAAGTTCAGCTAGGTATTTTATTTTGAAGTATATTACAAAAAAACTTTTGTTCGAAACTGTCCAGTAGATCATAAGATATGCGCGTACAAATATATAAAAACGGAAAAAAAATAAAAATCATATATTCAAGTTCTATGTCGTTTTCACGTTCCTGTCAATATTAGTTTTTGTAAATTTGTGTATGTATTTTACTATAATAGAATAGTTTTTCCTTTTTCTTTTCGCTTCATGGTTTTTCCCGCAAAGCGAGGTAATCACGCATAGAGGGGTCATACAATTCCGTCCTCCAGTCTCCACTTGAAATCGAGACTTTGGAGCGGAACACAACGCCGCGTTTGTCTTTAGTACCAAAGCGAATCCACAACCGTTGCGTTACAGTCAGACACTGTCTCACTGCGCTACGGCAGCCTCAAGTATTTAGTAGAGTAGTTTAGGTTTCTAATCAGGTACCAGTGAATATATTTTCATATTTCTAAATGACTATTTTTTTACAATTTTTCAATCCTTTTTCGTCAACTTAGTGGTAGAATTTTCATAATGGCTGAAATGCGTATTTACTATTTTTTAATAATACGCTTATAAACAGAGTTTCACATTTTAACATTGCAAATGGCGAACTTCCATACAAACTTTCAACCTTTATTTCACCACCATAGAGGTCGAAATTTCACAATCGATGACAATTTCTAAAGAAATTTAATATTTTTTATTAAATATACAGAAATTAGATTTCATTCCAAGTTATAGCCAACTTCAAAACTGATGGAATTTCATACACTCTGTTAACCAACTGTTAACCACTATTTCCCCCTCTTAAGAGATGAATTTTTAAAAATCCTTTCTGATTGAGCGCCTACGCTACAAAAAAGTTACAATAAAGCGCCGCTCAGTATTTCTTGCGGGGAATCGTTTTTTTGAAATAATACTTACAATAAAAATATTATAAAATAAACAAAAATTATAATTAAAAGTCCAATAAACTTGTACAAAAAAATTAAAATAAAAAAAAATAAAAAAATAAACAAAAAAGAATAAAAAAGAATAGACATCCATGTCAGGATCGAACCGTGGACCCTAATAAAAAATAACCATAAAAGGAACCAGCAAGCGAACTTCCAACTGAGCTATCACAACGATGTCAAATGTCGCGAAATTGACATTCGTATACTATGTATAAAGTCATGTTTTAGCAGCTTTTTATCAATTGTTTTGCCGTCTCGAAACCTCTCCAGTAACATTTAAACTTTATGGTATGGTATTAAAGTTCAAATTGACTTTTAATAATTATAACGAATATTTTGTATGGGAGAATAGAAAAGTGTTGTTTTAAGACGTTTTCAGTTTTTTTTTTATTTTTTCTCTCCTTAACAACAATCCTCGTACTTCAAGGAATATTCTAAAAAAAGAATTAGCGAAATCGGTCCAACCGTTCACCGAGTTTTGCGCTTAGCAACATATTCGGCGATTCATTTTTATATATAAGATATACGTTTTGGGGGTCTAAATTGAATATTTTACGCATCATTTGCAGTATTTTTGAATTCAAATTTATAAAATAATTTTCACTCAATTAAAAAAAAACGATTTATAAAAACATTTTTGTTCTAAATAATAAAGTTTGATCACAAAATCCATACATACAACATTTACTATAGTTATACAATATATCAATATAAAGAGGAAGTTATATCCTTTAATTTACTTCAAGTATTCATGGTACATTTCCTATACATTTAAAAAAAAATAAGTAAACAGTACCACAGACGAATATCGAACCCATGACTATTGTCTACTTTGACACACTTTGCAACTTCACCAATTTTAGAAATGACGTAGTGACCGTAACAGGCAATAAACATTTATCACCCATCGTATAGCGTCGTCTGTAACCTAACTCTTTTAAATTTCGTAGTAATTTCCTTTTAAATTTCCTACCTTCAAAATGGTGCTCTTCATGATATTGTAAAGTGGAAATTTAAGACATCTTTTTATTAGAAAACGTCGAAATAGGAAATGGCATCTTTGTTCTCGCCTTTTTTATTATTAACGAATAGAATTGTGTACTTCACACTCTTATACTATATTTTTGTTCAAAGCTCTCGATAATGTTTTTGTATAGATAGTTTTAGTTTTTTAAGATTTTGTATAAGGTTTTAAAATGTTTATTAAATTGTTTTTAATATCTCAGAAGTATTTAAAGAAAACGTATAAACATTTGAACGCAGCGGGATTCGAACCCGCGCCTCCTGAATACCGTCCAGGCGCTCAGTGGTGAGAGTTTTCTTTAAATGTCTTTTTCAGTTTTCCTAAGTATGGAATAACACTTTAAAAACGTTTAAAAGTATCTCAGAAGTATATTTAGTACATACATATAATAAATATAGGCATGTTGCTGCCGGTGAGAGGAGTAACATTACTCCGTCTATATTGATGGAACGGTAGAACGTCATTACAGCTCCATAAATATACAACGCATGCTGGCGTTTGGCACTGAAGCTTCTATTCGGCATCGAAACTGAAAATGGTTTTGTAAGATATTTTGAAACTACTTAGAAGATAAAAATCACAGTAAAGTAATACACAGATTTGCAGGAACGGATAAATTTGAAGTAATGAAAAACATCATAAAAGAGATATTAAACTTAAAATTGAATAGTCAGAAAGTTACTGGACAGTGTCTGCGAATGTAAAAAACTAAAGATTTTTTTGAAATACAGGTGGTCGTTATATGATAGGCGGCAGTCGTGGTGACATCCTGGTGATAAGAGAAGCAAGGCCTGACGACGCCAGCTCTTACTCGTGTGAAGCACAACACGCCCTCACTGGAGAGAAGAGGAGAAGTCCGTCAGCTATGATAGCTGTGTCCCGTAAGTGTACGCCTACGTGGTTTTAACATTACTACAAGAGCTCCTTTGCACGCTTTGTCTTAGGCACCAGAGCCAAGATATGAAAATTTAAATATAATCATTTCTCAGGATGAAAATCGATCTCACAATCATTGCGTTTCATCCCACTGCGCCACGACTACCTCCAGGGTAAGGCTGAAAAAACACCGTACCGTCTTCTCCAACAACTCAAAAACTAAAAGTTTAACCTATATCAGAGCAACTTAGTCATTTATTCTGTTTAGCCAAATAAGTTGCAACTTCTTACATTAAAAATAATAATTGTGTTTAGTAGTATTTTTAAAAGAAATTTCTTCCTTCATTAGATCCATCTGGAAGTATGGCGCCGAGAATACTGACAATATCGGATGACGAGACTGTACCTCAAGGCGGGGACATACGACTTGTCTGCTGCGCTATTGGTAGTCCACCGCCTACATACAGGTACCACCTTAAAAAAAGACCATATTTAAATACACTCTCTTTTCGATGTTGAAGTGAACTTGTACTCTTTACATATACATATGTACACCAATCCATAGATAGCAATATCAATGTCAATATTTTTGGAAGAAAAACAAAAGACACTTGTACTTTTTAAAACTTCGTGACACACAATATCGTTATGAAGATTAAAGAGTATTTAAGCCTGAAACCCCCTCACTACCAATATTTTTATGTACTTACGTTTACTATTCTAGTTGGTTTCGTCACGCTAATGGTCGTCTGAGCCCAGTGTCAAACAGCATCAGGATATCCGTGTCAGACCAGGTTCTCATCATCAGGCGCGCACAGATCGCTGACAGCGGCGTGTGGACCTGTCGGGCTCACAACCAGTATGGGGAACAAAGACGAGACGCCCGGCTTAGAGTCCGATCTAGATTAGTTGTTAGTGTACATCCACAATTACAGGTGAGGTTTTGATAATTTATTTGATTTTGGGAAAATATTGTGATATTGTAATTTAAGTAGTTTTATATCTTGGTTAATGAATGATAGACAGAAAATTGCGTATGTTAGATCAGATGGCAGATTTTATGTCATATTCTGTAATTTAATATTTAGTCTTAATTCAACAAAATCATTTTTACTTTTTACTCCTAAGGCAATATACTTAACTAGGCAAAAAATAAAAGAGAAAGTGAAAAATATGGAAGTTATACAAAGAATTTTATACTATTTAGTATTAATCTTCTCTTGGTAACAGATAACAATTATATTTATTTAGCAAATCCAGTGACCATAATCCAAAAAGCCAAACATGGTACCAAATATTCCCTATAAAATTAAAAAGGTACAAACAATTTAATTTACATAAAGCCTGTAGCTTTTGTGAAAAAACTTTGAATTAGAACTTTCAGAAATACGATTGTTACATTAAATATTTACTTCATTACCGTCCATGTTTCGACCGTACTGTCCCAAACACCGCCGGCGATATTCTCAAAGACCTTCTCCTATACTGTCACTGGATGTTTCACAATACCTTATATCCATTTACGAGCATTTAAAGCTTTATTTGATCTTTTATTTCTATTTACAATATCATTTTAATGGTTACGGTTTTATTTACGCCCTTTGTTAACAAATTATTTTCCAAAATTTCACTTTGACAAATTTTTTGTTGTGTTGTTTGTTTTAATGTCTTACTTTTACTTTGTCATTTATTTTATTGGTAGAATATGAAATTAATATATGATGAAGTAGGTGGGAATTCAAATTCAATATTTAAAAAGAACTATCCTTTAACAATTAATTATGTAAATTTAATCATTAAAATAACAGCAAATTTCAATAACAATTTATAAAACGTATTGAAATTCTGTGAAATATTAAACGAAAGCAGGATTATATTGATTCCTGGGTTTTATATATGGATATATTTTGAAGTTATGCAAAAGAAGTTAAAATTTGGTCATAAGATACAATAGACATAAAGTGTGTAATATATTAATTTACGTCAATTATATTAAGATTTTTTTCATATAAAAACAGTTAAATCCGATTAATAACTTATGCTATTTCATATAAAATGTTACTATGATTTCTCGTCCCTCGCTTTGTCACTGCGACATGGAACGAGATGGCAAATTGAAAAACACCCGAAGGAATTCAGATCAGATCTGACGGCTTACGTTCGTCGAATATCGACGAAATGTCACATAACTTCGACGAACTCTGGTGAATAATAGACATGGTTGACTTTACAGTTGACACATTTGCAATGCCTGATCGAACGAGGTGTTTATAAATTCAGTACAAAGAAAAAATTGTAAATATGACAATTTTTTTATTAAATTTAACCGAAATTCAAGTAATTTTGCAAACTTAGGCACTTCTCACCACAAAGCACCAGTATAATCACCAAAGTTGTACTGACATCATAATAAAGAAATGTAAATGAGATAATAAAAATTATTGAATAATTAATTAAATTAACAAAAATAGCTTACCACTTTTTCTCCCTTACTTAGAGATAACCCACTGTCAAGACATGCCGTTCTTTGGTTTCCGCCGGAAATACGAATAATTCACTGCAATGAGGAAGGCAGAGAGACACTGCGTTCTCCATTTTCAGCCTGATTCCGAGATATTGCGTCTGGAATGGCAAAAATCAACGCCGTGCTTTGACTTGTCACCAGAGCGAATAAACGAAAATAATTTAAACATAATCGTTCACCAAGAGATAATTGAACTCACAAATATCGCGTACACAGTTTAATGCTATCACACTGAGCCTCAATGGTCTATACAAAAATATACTCCGTCTATATTGTGAATAAATAACATTTTCCATGTAGTAAATCATAATTGAAAATGCATTAACAATTGACGTAAAAGCATATCAAATATCATATTATATTTATTTTCATTGTGTTTGTACCATAACTAGATATCAGCATATTACTAATCGTATCGGGGGCCAGTCGTGGCGTAGAGGTACGAAGTGTGACTGTAAAGCGACTGGTTGTGGGTTCGATTCCGACGCGAGTGGTGGAATATTTAATATTTTTATTTTCTAGCTCTTGTATCCAGGCAAAGCGCGGCGCTAAGTTCCCACTTAACACGCAATGCCTCCGAATTCGGCGGAAAGTGGGGAACGGAGTGTTTTAACACTAGGTTCTCTCTGCCTACCCTGAAAAAAAAAGAAAGCTAATCGTATCCACATATATGTTATATGTTATATATATTAATCCAAAAGTGATGCAAATAAAAAAAAAAACTGCAATTAATATCAACTGGAGGATCCAGAAAGATAAAAATTAAACTAACTTCTCCCCAGTAAATTCCTGTACAAGGCACACCAAATCTCATACATTCCGAAGACCATAAAATTCAGTGATGTCGAAAAAAATATCCATTACCCGCTCTCACGTTACAAGTCAATACAAGACCTCTCATGAATAATTCTCGGTAACATTTTGTCTCTGGGAGCAAATCTCAGAACGGATTATGGGACGTGGCGAGTGCTTTTTGAAGATTAGTTTCTGCTTTTACTGTTGTTTTGACGAATTCCATTACGTTGAAATACTTATGCAGAACAAACAGTTTTAGGCTTAGCTCAGGTTGTTGGTGATTTTATTACTAACAATAAAAATATAAATGTCTTTTAATGATAATTTTTTTATGCTTCACGCTGTATCCCACACACTACAGGGCAGGCAGAGGGAACCTAGAGTTAAGACACTCAATTCTCCACTTTCCGCCGAATTCGGAGGCGTTGCGTGTTAAGTGAAGGAACTTAACGCGCTTTGCCTCGACACCAGAGCGAAGAAAATGGAAATATTAAATATTTCCACATCACGAGTGGTAATCGAACTCAAAACCAGTCGCTTTACAGGCACACTCGTTGCCACTGCGCCACAACTGGCCCTAAATCTTTTAATAATACACATAAGCGCATTCTTTTGAATGATAAAAATCTTAAAATATTTTAAATTTTTATAGGGTATATTATCAAGAAATCTGTCCTTATTATCAGGACATTCTATGTATTGTATCTAAGTAAACCACACACTTAACGACTCAGTAAAGTGCTCGAAAAGGGTGAAAAATAAATTGAAATTGAAAATCATTACTTTATTTTTCTTCGAATAATTAAATCTGTCAGAGTAGATAAACATACTTTATAGGACAGCGCCGTTTATTGAAACAGTTTCTAAATTTCTCTTGAATTAGATACACCTGGCTCGCGACTGGTGGCTGTAACGTCGGAGTTATCAAAATTCGTTTAAACACATTAAAATACCATTTGAGTTGAAGCGCTGGCCGTTAAAAAAGTTTTAAGTAGGTTTACTTACAAATAGCCATTATTTTAGGAGAAGCAAAAATATTTTTTTATTCATGTTACACCATTTTTTTTGGGGGCTGTGTTGACTGTAATGTAGTGTGAATTTGGGTGAATACTTTTTGTATGAAAAAGAAACTTCTTAGGATTCACTTTGTGGGTTCCCATAGTGTTGTTGACAAAGAGGCTAAACGCCAATGCCTGAAGTTTTCGTGTTATAGGTTGTAGATTCGATTCCCACTCTAAGGAATGTTTAAATTGTGAGTTCAATTCTCTCTCGGATGTTTCAATTATTATTTTTTTTTATTTAACAGCAAGCCAACGCTGTATACAATTTTCTTATTTATGAATATACATACATTCTTAAAATGTCCAATTTAGCAATTGTCCAATCCAATAACCTCACTTATAGGCTAACTCAACATGCATACAATATGTAGTAAGTTATAAAAGAAAACGAGAAACAGTATAGTTAAGAAAGTTTTCAAATTTAAATTTAAAAATAAAAGAAAAAAAAAATAAACCAAGATTATACGACCAAAACAAACAAAAAAAATAAAAATACAAATAAATAAATATATTATTATCATTCGTTCGCTCTAGTGACAAGACAAAGCACAGCACTGATTTTAGCCATTCAACACGCAATAAATATCAGGCAAAAAATGGAGAATGCAGTGTCTCTCTACCTTGCCCATGTGAAATAAAGCGTGAAGCTGAAAAATAACAATTGTTTCTTCTTCACATACATTGTCCTCCTTTTTTCGCATAACTCAAGATTTAAGAAAAAATGATTGCTAAGTAAATTCTGTCTCTACTGTCCCAAATACCGTCTACTGGATTGGATTGATTTGAATTTTCACCACTATATCTAAATCAATTGTCGAAACAAATCAATTTAATAATAAGAAATAGTGATAATCTAATTTTTTTCACCAACCAGGTAGCTAACTCCGGAAGTTCAGTCACCTTCAACTGCTCAGTGGAAGGCGGAGACGCGAGGGTCAGGTGGTTACACGATGGAGTACCAGTGGGGGGAGGAGAGCGCGTGCTGAGGGTGCACGGCGTGGTGCGCGCTCATAGAGGCATGTACCAGTGCTTTGCTGAAAGGGACCTCGATAGTGCGCAGGCGGCTGGGGAGTTGAGACTTGGGGGTATGTTTGTTTTTGTATTAGATTCGATTAGAGGTCTATAATTTTTATTTTTAAGTGATTGAAAATACTGTAAATCCCATATTTTGGTGGCATTTCAGAATTTACTTTGGATTTTTATATAGAAATGTCGTTGTTGCTATTAAAATGTGGCTTTCGTGATGAGTGACGGTCATTGGTTTAAACAACGCCTATAAAAAGTGTTTTAAATGTACGTGCATAACGAAGTCAAAGTCAAATAATTTTAATCAAAATCAAAAGTTACATACTTCATTTTTTGAATGTCAAATAATTTACTACCGGACATAGATAGTGTTAGGTACCTACTAAAGTTAAAAGACCTGAGAGGAACCAGCGCAAAAACTTAGTGAGGTTTCTTTTTTTTTTAATTGCAAATGTAATTTATAGATTGATAAGTGACAATGATACTTATGAAATAGACTAACTACATTCTTTATTTATGTATGTTTTAAATGCGTAGTTAAGTTAGGTTACAAACGTTGATATTTTATTAAGCCTTGTAGATTTTTTTCACTTGTTATCAATGATGGCAAAGAAAACGTATTGTTAAGACACTTCGTTTTCGAAATTCGATAATACCAAATGTAATACAATTCCTTTATTTTTGAACGTTACAAAATATGAAATTAAGTTATTTTTTGTTCAAATTTAATTCCCCTGTAATATATTATCAGCTAAGTCTTACAAGTAAAAATCTTTTAGTCCGCTAAGACGTTGAAAGTTTTGATTTAAAGTGGTGTTCTTTGCTCGCCTTAATTGGTTTTTCTTACGAAGATTATCTTAAAGTTGTAAATAGTTCAGAATTTTCACTACTAAGAGCTCTTTGGTAATCCCTTTATTCAAACTTTATAAGATGAACTTCAAAATTTCAATTTTCAGTTTAATTATACTAATATGGCTAAAGCCTATTTATGTGAAACGTCTTCTTTTTATGGTATTCATATACTTTTAAATAAAAGGGGCCAGTTGTGGCCCAGTGGCACAAGCGTGTGACTGTAAACGACTGGTTGTGGGTTCGATTCCCACTCGAGGAGTGGAAATATTTAATATTTCCATTTCCTTCGCTCTGGTGTTGAGGCAAAGCGCGGCGTTAAGTTCCGCCACTTAATACGCAAGCCTCCGAATTCGGCGGAAAGTGGGGAATGGAGTGTCTTAACACTAGGTTCCCTCTGCCTACCCTGCTGTGAGCGGGATACAGCGTGAAGCTAAAAAAAAAGAAAAAACAAATAATAAAAATATACACATTTGAACGGTGAATGTTGATTGTATACATAGCGGGATGTTGATTTGAAAAAAAGAGTCCCGCTGAGTTTCTTGCGACGAATCTTCTAAAGACTGAAACATTCACTTTAGAAAAGTTGTGTCCGGTGGTAAATTGTTTGATGTTCAAAAACTGAATCATTAAATTACTTATTTTGAATATAATTATTTGAACATTTGCTTTTGTTTTATGGTCAAAGTGGTGAAACAGATGGATTAGTAGTGACAGTGCTTTGGTGGTTTCCAAGAGGTGTGGGTTCAAGTCCCGTTCCGCCAAAATTTTATACGTTTCGTTATGATATTTTTTTTTATTTTCCTTTTTTTTTTGTTTTTTTATGTTTCAAATTATATTCATAATTAGAAGATAACTGTAACGCTTAACTTTAAATATTATATTAATACCATTATGAAATCAAGGAAATATATATACAAAAAATTCAAAATAAGAATATACTAATGCCCTTTCCAGTATCTACATTAGCAGCTTTTTAAAAGGATAAATCTGACTTTTAGAATAAGTACTTCAATTGACTTTGAGCTTGCTTAAAAGTAACTTAAGTTCTAATTAATTCTACCCATACATACATTCTCCTCTACGTAGAGACCACCCTCGTTATGAAACTGATACCTGAGAATTATCTTTTAGAATCAAAACTATTGTAACCAGATTAATCGTGTATTTTATAATTAGTCGAAAATACATTTTAGAAAATCCGACGTTTCAAATTAGTTCGTTGTCACAAGTATATTTCGTAAAAGTTATTTTATATATGTTACTATATGCGATAAATCTGGTTAAAATAGTTTCGTTTCATGATGTTTATAAACTACGATCGGGGAAATGCATGACACGACCAACTAAATTTACAAGGACAGTAAACTAAATTAAATATTTTAAATATCTTATCTCAAGTGCAGTGGAACAACGTCTGTCTGTTAAAACAATGGTTGTGAATTTTCCACTTGGGGGTTGTCATATCAATGTCTTTATTTCGGGTGAGAAATGGAGAGCAGAGTGTCTCGACACTAGGTTCTCTATAACTACCTTGCTATGTGAGAAAAAAATGAGAAGCTGTAAAATTTCTTGACATAACCGCCTACTTCAACTTAAGTATATTACTTACACAGTACATATATTGCATTTAAACAATTCAAAATAATTACAGACTTTTACATAACAGTTAGGTTATGAACGCCAAAAAAACTAACGATAGAAAAAAGGCGAATCATTTTACACATTCAATTTGAACAAAGCACGACTGTCCAATGGAATTTAATATTGCACTGAATATGAAGCATTTCGTTATAGTAATATAAAAATATTTTTTTATAGTAATATACTAACAATTGTTTATTATTAAGTCGTACAGCAGTTTAAAAGATTTTTTTAAATATAAACGATCCTTACGCGAGTTTTTTTTTTCTGTTAAAACGAAACGTGGCGTTAGTTGTGTCACTAATTTAGGTAGAAAGTGAAGAATAGAGTATCTTGACACTAGGTACGCTAGGTCGTGTGGACAAAAGCCATGAAATGACTACTACTCCTCACAATATATTTTACAGCTTCATGCTTATTCCGCATGACAGAGGAGACAGAAAGAATCCAAGGTCAACACACTTTGTTCCCCACTTTTTGCCCGAATTTGGGACACTGTGTATTGATTGGCGCTAAACGCCGCGCTTTGTTCTTGCCCTCAAAACAGAGAAATGAACACGTTTCAAATACAATAATTACCCCTAGCAGGAATCAAACAACCAGCCATCGCGTTTACAATCAGTTCCTCTGAAACATAATTATATTCCAAACAAAACTCAAATATACAATCTTATCCAAATCTTACCACGATGCCCTTCTAAGGTTATAAATTAAACAATGTAGTGTTGCAAAATGGATGTGACCTGTATACGTCACCTTAGGGTGTGCATATTAGCATAATTTATGCCAGACCTGCGGAATATGTTCACGTAATAAGACTTTGCTAACTAAAGCGTCTGTATATTGTTGTGTTAAGGATTTATTACTTGTTTAATAGCTGTTCGTTATGTTAGGTAGTTTATAATTGAAAAAGTCATTTTTTTTTTTTTTTATTTAATGAGTTTTCGTTCTCCACGGACACAGCTCCGTGCCTTTGTTGTTCTTAATTGATGATTGAATTCCTTTTCCTTATTTTGTTTTCTTATTTACTTTTTTACTCGGTCAGCCACATGAATCTTTTAACTTGGTTGCGAGTTTGATGATAGCCTCGCTGTCTCTGTACGAGATGGCCATTTTCATGTTGTATACGATTATGTCGGCTGTGGCAGTCTCGTTAGCCCGTCGTATAAACCTACCGATTGCGTCTTCATCGGCGTCGGTGTAGTACGTACATTTGACTGTGTGTCTAGTGATGGCAACGACAGCATGTGACACGCTGTCGTGTAGGGCACACTTGGTGGTCTTTGTCTGAATGATGACTACAGATAAAGACATTTTAGAAAACGTACAAAAATTTGAAAGCAGCAGGATTTGAACCCGTGCCTCCTGAATACCGTCCAGGCGCTCTCACCACTGAGCTGTGCGTTCTACTAGCTTGTGTTTTTTAATTTTTCTAAGTGGGGAAAAACACTTTAAAAGTAGTTTATAATTAACTTCTTATTTAAGGAACCTTTGAAAGAGACATTGCGGCGTTAAGTTCCGTCACTTAACACGCAATGCCTCCGAATTCGACGGAATAGTGGAACGGTAATCTACGGTATCTTAATACTAGGTTCCCTCTGCCTACCGTGCTGTGTGCGGAATACAACGTGAAGCTAAAAAAAAATGAAGGACTTTTTTGGCTTTGTTATTATTTTTTATAGTAACAACAAAAATAATTATTTGTCAATTGTAATTAACTTAAGCGCTGTTATGATTTTCGACAGGCACGAGTTTCATTTAAACATTAAAATTTATTATTAAAATTTTTTTGTATGTATTTGTGTATCTTTTTGGAAACATATAATATTTATTTTTCTTAATCTTTGTATCATTCGTCATTTTCTAAGTTTAGTAATTAGAATGATTAAAGGTAACTTAGTTTCAAGACACTCTGTTCCCCATTTTGTGCCTAATTTCGAAATATATATTAATTAAAATTAAATTTAAGTTTATTCTCTATGCTACTGGTTATATGAAAATGTAAATATTACTTTTACACCGAGCAGGAATCAAACTTATAACCAAAGTGTATAATATACAGTAGCATATGACATTTTCTTGACTAAGTCATTTTAGGATTCAAGCAATCATTTACATAAGATTATTTACATAAGAAGATATTGAGTCAGATTTTTTTGCTTCACGCTGTATCCCGCACACAGCAGGGTACGCAGAGGGAACCTAGTGTTAAGGCACTCTGTTCCCCACTTTCCGCCGAATTCGGAGGCATTGCGTGTTAAGTGGCGGAACTTAACGCCGCGCTTTACCTCGGCACCAGAGCGAAGAAAATGGAAATATTAAATATTTCTACTTCTCGAGTGGGAATCGAACCCACAACCAGTCGTTTACAGTCACACGCTTGTGCCACTGGGCCACGACTGGCCACTGAAAAAAATTAACACCAGAAATGCACTCGATTTATTTACAAACAACAAATTTTATGGAAAATAATCAAAATCTATTTGAAAACTAAACATAGCTTTAACTTCATATATTGACATTTAATTTGTCATCTGCAAAATCCGATGAAACTCAAACAAAGGCGACCCAATTTTATAAATTTGTAAATCGGAATTGCACTGTAGTATTGATTACATGTATGTATGTATGTATATATATATGGAAGTATCTTCATTATCGATGCTATCGTGGCGTAGTATGACAGTGTGACTAATATAACCGCAAGCTTAGACAAAGCGCGGCGTTAAGTTCTGCCACTCAAGACGCAATATTTTCTTTTTATGAAGATTTTACGACGAGAGTAATGAAGTAGAGTACCTTTTAAACTTTTAAACATTTTAAAGTGTTATTCCACACTTAGGAAAATTGAAAAAGACATTTAAAGAAAATTTATAAATATTTGAACGCAGCGGGATTCGAACCCGCGCCTACTGAATACCGTCCCGGCGCTCTCATCACTAAGTCATTCGTTCTACTATCCGCTGCGTCGAAATTCTTATACGCTTTATTACAACTTATTTTTGTTGTTAGCATCTTTGTAAAGTGCCTGTTAACTATTTAACTACTGCCCTATGACGAAAAAACCGTGAAGCTATGAAAAATAGTAAATGCATACAGATATCTTCCATAGCAGCTTAAACAGAGAGAACCTCACTTTCAGTTACCTTTTCTCTACTTTCCACCTAAAATAAAGACAATATATGTTAAATAGCGGAACTTAATACCGTTCTTCGCTTAACCAGAGCACATGCAAATGGCAATAACTTAAATATGATATATAATTCCTTCAACTACAGATCAATCCAAAATTGTGGCCAGTCGTGGGCCAGTGGCACAAGCGTGTGACTGTAAACGACTGGTTGTGGGTTCGATTCCCACTCGAGGAGTGGAAAGTGGGGAATGGAGTATCTTATTACTAGGTTCCCTCTGCCTACCCTGCCGTGTGCGGGGACAGCGTGAAGCTAAAAAAAAACTACAAAACAAACCCTTAACCATCAGGCGTAAAACCAAGCGCTGTCCGATGACCTCTATATGAATGCATACATACATACATACATATATTTGGATAGTGGCGTTATTCGATATTCGATATTGCTTTATTGATTAAAGCATCGGACAAGCCATGCGTTACTGACGCGAGCCAAAATTTCAATGCAAAATTTATATAAATTTCAATCATTTCACCCGCGGAATGGGAGTAGCGAATTATTAATAATGTTCATAATAAATATACTTTAGTTGATCAGTTTTTGTTTATTTTTTATGAAATATTTGCAAGGTAAAGCGCTTCATTGAATTACCTTGAATGTTATTGCAGAAAATAAATTATTTCTTTTCTAAATATTATAATAAGGTAGATATGAACTTGCTGATTATGTCATTAAGACCATTGTGGTGCAGTGGAACAGTACCTGACTGTAAGCGCGATTGGTCTTAAGTTCGATTTTGACTCTGAGGATAGATTACATTATATTTAAATTATCTTTGTTTCTTACTCTGGGAAGGCAAAGCGCGATGTTGAGTTTCTCCACTGTACAAGCTTTGTTCTAATTTAGGCCAGAAAATGTAGAAACTATAAATAAATATTTTGAGCCTCGATTGCGCTCCAATGATCCAATTACATTGTAAATACAAAATTATGTTACTTTCTGACCAAAAATGCTGAAAACAAAAGCTATTTGAAGATATAAAAGCTAGAAATAGAGTAAAAGTTGACAATATATAGGCAGCACGCCCGCGCCACACGCCGCGCCACACGCCGCGCGCGATCAGTGTCGCATTCGTCAGCGCTGTCGAGATACTCCACTGAGTTATGTGGAACGTTTACAACATTACTTCTAGTTGTTATATCTATTCTACATCAATTTTAAAGACTATTAGTGTTTTATGTGTTATATGTAAGAAAGTATTATAATTGTATTAATACGTAAAAGATATATGTTCGACTCGACACCAGAGCGCTTCTTCGCTCTGGTGTCGAGGCAAAGCGCGGCGTTAAGTTCCGCCACTTAACACGCAATGACTCTGAAGTCGGCAGAAAGTGGAGAACGGAGTGTCTTAACACTAGGTTCCTACTGCCTACCCTGTTGTGTACAGGATACAGCGTGAAGCTAAAAAAATATATAATGTGTGTCTAATGTAGTCGAACATATATATCTTTTACGTTTTAATACAATTACAACATAGGAGGTACTTTCTTACATCCATACTTATATTATAAATGCGAAAGTCTGTGTGTTTGTCTGTCACGCTTTCACGGCTAATCTACCGGTCCGATTTGGATGAATTTTAGAGTGAAAGTAGTAAATAACTATGGGTCTAACATAGGCTACTTATTTTTTAAAAAATTTACCGCTAAAGGGTTGAAATAGGGGATGAAAGTTTATATGAAAAAACTAAACCGCTTGATCGATTGTAATGAATTTTGGAATAAATACAGTTGATAATTAAAGGTCAAAGATAGGCTACTTTATTTTTCAAAAATCCACCCCCCGAGGGTTGCAATATAAGGAAACAAGTAGGCAATCAACGCGGCGAAGCCGCGAGCGGGCCGCTAGTATTACATATAAACACTAATAGTCTAAAAGTAAATGGAATTATTAAATATTTCCACTTCTCGAGTGGAAATCGAATCCACAACCAATCGCTTTATACTCACATTTTACACACATACATATATTAAATTAATAAAAAAATATGACAAAGTATTACCATAACTTTTAGCTACTTTTGGAGTGACATGTAAGTCGCTAATTAGGGTTTCTAATTAAACGTTGATATTTTCAAAATGAGTTTTGTACTTACAACCATCATGTCTAGATAGAAACCGCCTTTTTAATTGCTACATAGCCTGGAAAAACACTCCGTTTTCCACTTTCTACATTATTTCGACACATTGCAATATTTAGTGTTAGACCTAAAATGTTACTAGAGCGGAAAAATGGAAACTTAACACGTTCAACGCCAAGTAAAATTATGCCTCTTTCCGTTCGGGCCACGTCGGTCAGTGCTGGTCGACAATGAGACTCCGTTCGGGCCGCGTCGGTCAATGCTGACAGCGGCATCGGATACTTTCGACTTATTAGTACAGGTTGTAGGGCACTGCTATCTAATTAAAAACTATACGGATTGACCCGCGTGTTTCACTAGTTAAAATAAGTTGGTTTTTCAAGAAGCAAGACGACAATTTCAAGTGCTGACCGACGTTCAATGAAGTTACAAATAGTGCTTGGCCTGTAGGGATAGCATGCTAACGGTCAGCATTGACCGACGTGGAGTGAACGTGTTAAGTACAAACGAAGAACGTTTTTTCCTCCGATTTTTAATCGAACCAAAAACCAATCGTTTAACACTTAGACGCTGTCACACTTTACCACGATGGCCCCAGCTATATATCGATTTCGTACAGTAATGAAATTCCTCATAGATACATGCAAATTTAAAACTTAATTACTACTTTCCAAGTGAGTTACATTAAAACCTGTATAATAATTACTTGAACAAAGTAAATAGAATAAGAGCTCCTACCGGGCAGCCATCCAAGAGGCGCACGGCAGAAGTTACCAACTTTATATTGCATCATTCTACTGCACATTGTATGCAAGTTGCAAATAAAGGATTTATTATAAAACTTGAGAGAATATTGCAATGTTATATTGATATTGTGTGTTGTTTTACTATTTAGTTGTCGAGTTTATATGTCAAAGAATATGGACTGATATTTTAAAAGTATGTAACTGGCTTAAAATCGGCGTTTAAAACGCTTTAAAATAAGGAGTAACTATGTTTATTAATCGTCGAAGTTCATGAGTTTGATTCCCATAGATGACAACGTTAAGAATTTAATTAAAATACAGAAAAAAACCGGAGTAAATGTAGGTATTACATTAACTTTTCTGTAGATCTATGGATGATTTACTAACTTGTCCTACATTTTGTCATTACTGATTTCTAATCGATTATATTATTACGAGAAATATTATAATTTAATAAAATTTATAACTAAAAAAAAAATCAAAATTCGAAATATCTTTATTCGTATCATCAATAGACTTTTGTAAGCACTTTTGAATCAAATGTACATAAAGCTACCACCGACTCGGAAATCTTTTCGTAAGTGTTTTATTCAACTTTACATTTTCTCTCGCATGTAGCCAAGTTAAGCAAAGTGAACTTGTTGTGGATACACTCTGTTCTCCACTTTCCGCCTAAATTTAAGACATTGTATATGCAGTTACGGAACCTAACGCCGCGTTTAGTCTAACCAGAATAAGAGATTACAGCCTCTATCCATAAGTCAGTCAATAATAATTTTCTTTCAACACAAACAGATAGCGTGCCGACATCTGGTTGCGCAATAAACAGCTCACGACCGTTCTCGTTATTTACTGCCTCATAATTCCTCTGTCAAAGTCATTTAGAGCCCACTGCTTTTGTACTGTTGCTTTGAGTTATATGGGCTATTGTAAAACTATTTGTTTTACTGTAACAACTTATTAGTTAAGTTGATACTGATGACTGGTGTAGCACAGTGGGATAGCGTCTGATGGTAAATGTGATCGGTTGTGGGTTCGATCCCCACTCAGGGGAGAGGTTATGTTTCAATCTCTGCATTTCTAAGGTAAAATTTGGCATTAAGTTCTACCACTTAACACGTGATATCTGGTGAAAAAAATAATGTTATTTTTATTATAACCACAAATCTAAGTGTCCTTTACTTGTAATATACTGTTCTTAGAATACATGCACAAGCATAAGGTCAAAAATACAAATAGTATTTTTCGCTACATGCCTGTAGTAGAATGTAAGTGGATATGATTCTGGATATAGTACGTAAGAAAATTTATTTTGCAATTTATTTGTATTTAATCGTCAAAAAGAAGTGGCGAAATCCAACCATCCCAACGTCATTATTTGTTACAGATTTAATTTTTATTCTGTAAAGAATTGTTCGATAAATTCAATAAGAATAAGAAAGAATTATTTTTAGAAGTTATATACTAGCATATATAATTTTTAAAAAATATTTTTTCTATATACTCTTTAATTTTACTCATATGTTTTCCAATACATTGGATAATTAAAGAGATTTTTAACGTTTATAAAGTGCTATTCGCACAATTAGGTAATAAAAAATGATTTTTAGAAACCGTATAAAAATTTAATGCAAGTATTCTATTGCAAATTGTCCCCTCACTCTAACTGCTAAGCCATTCGCTCAAATTTTGACATATTTTCTAAAGATATATTTTTTATCAAAGAAAATCGTGCTTCCCGCCCACTTTAGGGAAACGAAAATAGATACGTGTTAATAAAATTTACTCCAAATGGTAATCGAACCTAACACATCGAAAAAGCATTCGCTAACTGCGCCATATGTATGTTTTAGTATGGTATGAACATTTTCTTTTCCACTGCTAATCGTCTATGAAAGGATGATGGATGAGGGCTGCACATCCACGCTCCGCTGATCTTTGTTTACTTAGCATTCGAAGCGTTGATTGGTTTCTATTTTGACATCCCTGATTTATAGCTCACGTCCGAACACATTTTACACGTATTGATGAGGCCAAGTATGAAAAAATTGAAATTTCATGAAAATTGATGATCTCAGAGGGTTTTTTGTATGTTTTTTTGATACATTTTTTGCGTTTTGTTAATATTGTGTTTGGTATTTATTGAAAATATCTGTTTGGTAATGTAAAGCTGAATAAAAAATAATTAATATAAAATGTATTTTTTGAAACTTTTCTAAGTAAATACCTTTATAACATGTAATAATGAAAGATTCGTAGACGTTAATTTCAGTCGACACACATTTACAAAGATCCCAGCGTAACACACCTTGAAACGATTTTGATCGTGCTTTATAACTATCGCTTTAATTACACATAGAGATAGCCAATAATTTCGACGTAAATGTATATTTAGTATTTAACATTAGCTTCTTAATAACAAAATAAAATAAAGGTAGCCTTGAATAGTCTCCAGGCTATTCCAATGGTATCATTGTCAACATATAATTATATAATATCTGTAAATGCTTGACTTAAAAAAAAATAAAAAAAAATCGTCCCGCTGAGTTTCTTGCGCCGGTTCTTCTCAGGTCTGAGGCATTAACTTTAGTGAACCGGTGGTAAATCGTTTGACGTTCTAAAAATGAAGCATGTAACTTCTTACTTTGAATAAAATTATTTGACTTTGACTTGAATTTTGAGAAAAAAATATTTATAAGTTACGTACTCCACAAAAAGTTAAAAGGAAAAGAATTGAGAGGTTTTACTTTTAAGTGTTTGTCCTTTTTTAAGTGCAACTTGAGATAACTTGAGAGCATATTGAAATCTTAAATACTAATTATTGAGTCCAGTTGCGGCTTTAGGCACAAACTCCAAACGCGACTGTCAGTGTGTTTAAATATTCACTTACGAAATGAAACATTTAATATTTCATGTTCTTTGCTCTGATGTCGAGGCAAAACACAGCGTTGAGTTCCGCCTCTTAACACGCTGTGCCTCCAGGATTCGGCGTAGTCTTACTATGTTAGAGTTACACTACTCTTACATTAGGTTTCTTCTGCCTGTCCTGCTTTTTGCGGGATACAGCGTGAAGCTAAAATAAATACTAATTAAAAATATATTCAATTTCAGATACGGCACCAGAGTTACACTATACATTCATCGAGCAGGCACTGCATCCGGGGCCGGCGCTCGCACTACACTGCTCAGCGTCGGGTTCACCACCGCCGAGGTTTACTTGGCTCCTAGATATGCAGCCCGTGGAAGAACATAATACTGCACAAAGGTGACATTACTTTGTATTATTATTATATAAAAAGTGAATAAATGTAAGATGATGTACATGACTGTGTCAATGATAATTATTAATTAATACATAAAGTTTAGTGTCACAAAATGTACTACATTAAGTTATCTTTACATACTCTATTATAAGGGGAAAAGCATAAAAAGAATCAATATAGTCCATCGTTGGACGATGAATAAATATATATACAATGATTGTGGGTTCAATCTCTTGAGGGTATGAAAGAAAGACGGAGTGTCTTAGACATTACCATTCAAAGTTTTCTAATGTCATAAAATTAAACCCGAGTTTTTATAAGTATTCAATGTGAATATAATATTTTCAGAAGTATATCCCAATTCATGAGTCCCAACGGCGATGTGGTCAGTTACCTGAACATAACATCAGTGCGGCCGGAGGACGGTGGTCGCTACACTTGCCGCGCGCACAACACGAGAGGCGCTGTCGAGCATTCTACAAGGCTTAACGTTTATGGTAATTATGTTTATATAAAATGCTAATTTCTACAAACACTACTTCACAATGGTTCCTTAAAACTTTTACTTGCTTTTGTACAATAACTGTTTCCTAATTTTTTTGGAGTAGCAGAAGAAATCAAAGTGAAAGATAACTTAGTATAATCCAAGCCTTCCAAAAGATGAAAGTCTTAATCAAACTTTAGCTGAGTGCAAAAATCGAAATATTGTAGCTTTATAGAGTAATTCATACTTATTCCCGAAGAAGTAAGACTAGAACAAGTATCAGAAGAAATACATGCGAACTGTGCAAAAATGCAATACTATAAAGAAAATAATAGTATAACAAAATAAGCACATAGCCAAATTCGATAATATAATAAGATCTTTTGTTTTCACCATTATTGTATACGAGATTTTTGGTATTCGAAAATTATAATTTTTAGAAAACTCGATACTTAGAACAGTTGTATAGAGTAGTCTGTGGTCACAGTTAGAGTATACCTACCTACATTTTCGAATACCAAAAATATATGCAAATGATCCGGTTAAATATAATTTCATTTAGAATACATTTATTCTATTATCCCTTACTCCCCAGGTCCGCCGTCGATCCGCAACATCGGCCCAGTCCGCGTGGTCGCCGGCGTCAACACCACCATCTTCTGCCCCTACTCCGGATTTCCAATCAGGTTGATGGAGGTGCATTTGTTTAGTAAGACTATAAGTTTCCTCAATGTTCGTTTTTGTTGTTTGATTTTCATTGTGTGACAATTATATTCACATTTTGTTCTAGATGTACATATATAGTGTCTTATTTTACCGATTTAGTTAATTCCAAGTATGTTAAATTAGATTATTTTCTATTTTCTTTTAAAGACTTTTTTAAAAATCATATAAAATAATGAATGCAGCTTGATTTGTATCCGCGTCTATCTGAAATCTGAGGGATTTTCACTGCCCACTGACTGCTAAGCTTTCGTACAGCTAAGTGGCACGGTTTAGCCCCTGCCTTCAAATTTTTTATATGTTTTCTGAAATTATCCTTTTTAATTTCTTAAGTGCCTGAAAAACACTTTAAAATGTTATAAAAATATTATTTTAAATAATACTTTCACTTACTTATTTTACCACAAATTCTAATTTAGTTGATAAAATCATGTTCTAATTTATATTTTGTTTAACTTTTTGGTTCGATACGTCACAATCCAAATATACTTAGACAACATTATATAAAACGTTAGCTACATATACGTACATGAAATATCACGTCAGTCCACAAAATGAATTATATTTTACAATAATATTCTCTTTCCAGTGACATCAGATGGCAGAGAGGTGGCGTAGATGTGGGTTCCACTGGCAGGACCCTGGCAGGTGGTGGAGGGGAACTGCTTCTATGGCCCGCTGAAACTGCTGATGCTGGGGTATACTCCTGCAGGGTGACTGCGCCGTCCGGGCAATATGCTCAGAAGGATGTACAGATATTTGTTCGAAGTAAGTTGTTATTTTGTGATATTATAACAATAGTACGAAATTTATGATACAGTAGTAAAAATATTTCAAAGAAATAATTGTTCATTTTAATTTTGAATTTATTTCAGAGAATTTTAAAGTAATATTTACATTTTATCTAATAATATATGAAGACAAAAAGAGATATTATTCTCAAGCCACATATAATGGTGTCTGAGCAAACTTAACCATTTTATAATCGTATGCTATGTTAACTGACATTACTGATTCTGACACTAATTAACATGTTTGAGTGCAACAGAAAAGAAATGCACTATTTTTGTACGTCAATAAATATTTTCTCCGTTTGTCCATTTTATTACATTTTTTTTTCTTTTTTTTTTAGCTTCACGCTGTATCCTGCACTTAGCAGGGGGAACCTAGTGTTAAGACACTCCGTTCCCCACTTTCCGCCGAATTCGGAGGCTTTGCGTGTTAAGTGGCGGTACTTAACGCCGCGCTTTACCTCGGCACCAGAACGAAGAAAATGGAAATATTAAATATTTCCACTCCTCGAGTGGGAATCGAACCTACAACCAGTCGTTTACAGTCACACGCTTGTGCCACGACTGGCCACAAATATTACATCTTGAAACTTCCATATTTACAGATCCACCTAAAATAGCTGGATTTTCGTTTCCGGCTGACTTAATAGAGGGTAGTTCTATACAAATCCTCTGCGGAATTACGTCAGGAGACAAACCAGTATACTTTTCATGGCTCAAAGATGGACAACATATACCTACCAATTTACAGGTAACATGCTATTAAATTATTTACAAAAAAATAAAAAATGTATTATAATTAATAAGCTCTCAAGTTTTTCGAGTAGACCCACTTTTCTAGATCTGTAAAATTTTTTTATATGGTTTCTAAATGTCTTTATCTATTTCCTAAGTGTGTGACTAACAATTTTTTAAATTGTTAAAAGTATTTAATATATAGCATTCTCTCTTGCCAAACGATTGTTCGTAAAATAATCTTTGGGTAGCAGAAATTTGTAAAAATCTCTACAAAACAACATAAATAAGTTGTAATAAAGTTTATAAGAATTTTGACGCAGCTGGTAGTAGAGCACATGGTTTAGCGGTCGGAGTGCTTAGATGGTTTTCAAGACGCGCAGGTTCGAATCCCACGGCATTCAAATTTTTATGCCTTTTCTAAATGTCTTTTTCAATTTCCTAAGTGTGTGAATAACAGTAAAAAAATTAAAAGAATACGTCACATGATTTATGCAATAAAAAATTGTAGGAAACTCATCTCCAGCATGTTAATGTCTTAACTAATTACTTCATAGAAATTAGTGTTAAAACACTCTGTTCTTCTTAATTAACAATAATATTTTCACCTTTTACAGGTTCAAGAGAAATCGTTAGACGAGTTCAGTTTCTTAATTTTCTCTCACGTCACATCTAAGCATAGCGGCGACTACACTTGCGTTGCCAGTAACAGCGCGGCTGAAGTCAATCACACAGCACGCCTTGCAGTAAAAGGTAAAGATACCGTTATAAGATTAATTTAAATAACTTTTTTAAAAGGCATAGAATATTGAATGGCGGAACCCAACGCCGCATTTTGTGATGCTAAAGAAAGCGTTGAAATGAAAGCAATAAGATATAATCTTTCCCCGAGTGAGAATTGAACCGACAACCATTGCGTATACAGTTAGAGGTTGTCACACTGCGCCACGATGGACTCAAAAAATTAAAGAGATATGTTATAAAATATATTCGTATTTAATTAGAGAAGACTTAAATTGAACATAATAGCAGATTAAAATATTATCAGTTTTTTTTGTGGCAACAATGAGGTATAAACGTTTTTAAAACTTCTCCTCCCATAAAAAATATTTGAATTTAATTATTTTTTATTGTTAAGCTTCACTTTTTTCCCGTGGGGGGACGGGTTAAGAATACAATTCCCCCCCGCCGCTGGGTAGCATCCCGTAAAAGGCGGGTAACCCAGTAGTTTGGTGGTAGGAGATTCATTCCCCGACTGGCTCGCGACCACTATCGTGTCAAAGACGAACCGCCAAACATCTGACGATGTGTTCCGGTTCGATGGCACGTAAGCCAGCTCTCCCTATTCCCACCATCCCCATCCTCCCTCCCTCTTTCTGTCCTACATTCCCAAGGCTGGCAACGCATAATGTTGTGGATGTCTATGGGCGAAGGTAACCACTTAACACAAGGTGGGCCTTCTGCTCGTTTGCCTCCTTTATTCCATAAAAAAAAACCCAGTTTGTCACACATACATGTCTATCTCTATGTAACCTTTTGCAAAAATTACACCTAATTTTTGAAAAGGTTATAGAGAGATAGACATTTGTGCAGTAATTATCATATTCTGCATATAATAGTGTTGTAAAACTTTATAAAGTGTGATTTGCTTTGTTTGTTCGCCAACTGTCACTGCGCAGGTAATAAAAATGTAAAACGTTCGTCCAATATAAATTACTCCCAAAAAAAAACAAAAATAAAAAAAGTATAGTGTTTTTTCACTATTTTTTCATTGAAAGGCACGGAGAGAGAAATAAATCATTACGATTTCTATTTTATTTTCAGTTGCACCTTCATGGGTGTATGAACCACAGGACGTGTCAGCTCTACTTGGCACTCAGATCCTCGTCCATTGCGCTACGAAAGGTTATCCTGAACCGAGAATATCGTGGTTGAAGGCACATGGTGGTAATATATTAACTAAGTATATAGAGAATTTAGGGCCAGTCGTGGCGCAGAGGCACAAGGTCCGACTGTAAAGCGACTGGTTGTGGGTTCAATTCTCACTCGAGGAGTGGAAATATTTGATATTTCCATTTTCTTCGCCTGGTGTTGAGGCAAAGCGCGGCGTTAAGTTCCGCCACTTAACACGCAATGCCTCCAGAATTCGGCGGAAAGTGGGGAACGGAGTGTCTTAACACTAGGTTCCCTCTGCCTACCCTGCTGTGTGCGGGATACAGTGTGAAGGTACAAAAAAAAATAGAGAATTTATTACAATCTTCTTTCCGCATAGCAAGGTAGTAGGAGGGGTAATGTCAAGGCTATTGTGGCGCTGTAACATAGTATTTGACTGCAAATGTGATTGGTTGTGAGTTCGATGCTCGCTCAAGGGAGTGATTATATTTAAAACTGTTTTCACTTATGCGCTCTGGTTCCTAAGAAAGACCAAATGATGACGATGAGTTCCACCGATCAACATGTATTGTTTTGACATTTTTCCGCCCGCGCCTCCTGAGCCGCCCAGGCGCTCTCACCACTGAGCGGCTAAGCGTGGGTTCGAATCCCGCTGCGTTCAAATTTTTATACGTTTTCTTTAAAAAATGTCTTTTTCAATTTTCCTAAGTGTGGAATAACACTTTAAAAATGTTTAAAAGTATATCATGACACTAGGTTTTCTCTGTCTATGTCGTTATGCGAGCACAACCGTGAACCTGTGTTGGTTTATGACGTATACATTTTTCTAGTTACTTTTTTTTTGTGCTGTAATGAAAATCTCTGTTTTGAGATACGATAAAGCCGCTTGCGTTGATACATAGTACATATATTACTATAATATATTATATACCTATTTATTTTGAAATAAAACTATTTTTAACCGAATTATTCGCTTACACAAGTAAAACTGTGACCACGGGCTACTGTAAAGTGTTCGACTTGTCAGATTTTCTGTAAATATATTTTCGAATACCAAAAACATGTAAAATTTAAACGATTAAATATATTTTTTTATTTAAAATGTTGTACCTAGTTGTTTTCAAAGGTAATGATTCTTTAAAGGTCCAACTTCAACGGATTTCCGTCCACTAAACCGTTTGGAAGTGCCGGTGACGGTGCTCGGCAACGGATCCCTGTCAGCGACGACGGCGGCGCGCGCGCACGAGGGGCGGTATATGTGCCGCGCAGATAATGGCGTGGGGAGAGGACTGTCTAAGATCATCACTGTTTCTGTTAACGGTTAGTATTTGTAAATAGTGGATATATGTTGTTTAAAAGAAAAAACTATTTTGGAAATTGTATAAAAAGTGTACACTTTTATTTATTCGAACGTGTTCCTTTGAAGTTAAACTTAACTTTATATTAATCTGAAAAAAAATTTGATCATTAATCCATAAGTTACACACGCTTGCTACATACATTTATATTTTATTCTTGCTGTTAACGTCTCACTAACGGGACTCCAAGGTCGCTCCGTTTAAATTTTAATACATTTTCTAAACATATATTTGGCAAAAGTAAATAAATAGTTGTACGCTTACATTCTACTTAAAATATTTAATTTAAGATATAAATATATATTTTATAGAAGTAATAAGTCTACAGTCTACACCTGCATATTATATTTATACAGAGCCAGCTCACTTCGAGTTCTCGTCCCGCAACACGTCGGTCCGTCGCACCGCGAGCGCAGCGCTTGTGTGCTCCGCGAGGGGCGACCCGCCCATACAGTTACACTGGACACATAATACACAAAGGCTCGATTTATCTACTTACAGGTGAGCTATTTTAAGTATATTTAAAATGGTTTCTACCAAACAAGTACTGAGCTAAGACAGTAAACTTTTGACGAACGTACTATCAGTATAATTTTACAGACGATAGAGCATATTTAAGCGTTATCTTAGATTTATTAATCAATTATATATCGAAAAATATTAAGAAAAGTGAAAAAGTGAAGATACACTAATATTTTACCGCAATGCTTACAATTTTTAAATATTTTCAAGATACCTTTTTCTCGTACAAGATCTTATTTTTATTATCTCCTTTTACTCATACTAGCTCCTAACATAAATCCATAGTGATGAATTTATAAGGCCAAGCTTCCTAAAAAAGCAATAATACATATATATCGAAGACTTAAATTTTAATCCTGAAATTTTAGTTTAATTATTATATTTTAGAATAATTTATATTTTAAATATTTGAATATTTAATTGAATAAATATGCGAAAAAGAATGTTTAGACTAATTATAATTAAGCAACTACAGTTCAAAATTATTTCAGAAATTTTTATTTAATATATTTGTAACATACATACTGTACTCATCTTAAAAGATAATGCATTTAGTCTTAAGTTTCAATTTGTTAATTTTTCTTGCTTGTTCAGCGTTCAATCACAGATGGATCTTAATAAATAAATAAATATTACTACTACTAACTTTCATTTCAACAAATCCTACAGGATATCAGTATCAGAGAAGCGTTCAGAGAGCGGTGCGAGCTCCACGCTGAGCATAGCGCACGCGCAGCGCCGCGACTCCGGCGTGTATCGATGTCGCGCAGAGAACGCGTACGGACGGGACGAGCTGCTTATATATCTTGCTGTTCAAGGTAATACATTAAAAAGTATCATCACGCTTATAGGAAGATAGATATAACCTATTGTTAAAATATTTCGTTATTTATTTTCCACTTTAAGCAGTTTTGGAATTTAGGTAGAAAGGAGCTTTAGGAGCTTGGTCTACGGAAGCGAGTGTTAATGTGTAATTTAAAGAACAAGTGCACAGGTAGGTCGCAAGTCCCACGCTACCCCGTGCCCCTCTTTCTGCAACGCGATTAACCTGCACGGAGAAACCATATCACGATAAGGGGTTTCTTCTTATATTATTGCGAATATTTAGATGCTTTAAAAATAAAATATTTTCGATTGTGGTGGAGTCAAGACTTAATTCGTGGTTTCAAATCCTGCTGAAAAAAAAAATATGAAATATTTTTGTTTATTATGCTTGGTTAGATTCAGTGATATAAGGTATTGGTTTTACCTATGACGTATGAATAATATAGACATAAAAGTAATATTACAAAAGTAAAAAACAAATGTGTTTTTACCCATTTTTTTGTTTGGATGAATTTAAATAATGAAATCATGTCATCACAATATTTGTATTTATATGTCGATATGATTACAGTTTACTTTCATCTTCCGTTCCAGAGTTCCCAGAAGCCCCGCGCGGTCTCACAGTGCTCCGCACGGACGGTCGCGCGGCGCTCGTGGCGTGGCGGCGCGGTTACGACGGCAACGCGCGCCTGCGCGCCTACAGGCTGCAGTACCGCGTGGTGGGGGACGCGCGCCGCGCCGCCGACTGGACGGATGCGCCTACTAGGGATCTGTCGCCGGATTTGCTTGTGCAGAGGTGTGTTGGGGAGTAGGAGTATGTTTATGAAATTGTTTATTAGTGACATTTTTTTAAATATCGAATAAAATAGATTTTATTACTAGCTTTAAGACGCGTTATGTTCCGTCACTTAACAATGCCCATGCAGCTACTTTTTTATAATTTTCATCAAAAATATAATAAATTGAATTGTTGTAGTATTACTATTATAATTCAATTTACATTTGTTTTCTATTTTTATTCTATCTGTCAGCTGTTCTCTATGTTGACAAGAAATAAAACAACATCTATATTTATAATACTCTACAACTTTTTTCCTTCGATTTAGTAATGACCTTTTTCCTTCAATTTCATATAAGTAAACGATCCTTTCAAAAAATATAACTCAAAGAATTATTAACATTAACATTAATAATCCTCATCATTTCAGACAAGAACCACCAAACACAAAACCGGAAACAACAACCGAGGAGGAAGAAAGCGAAGGCGAGGCGGTGCTCGAGTACCGCGTGGAGGGACTGCGCCCCGCCACCGCCTACGCGCTGCGCCTCGCCGCCGTCAACGACATCGGGGACAGCGACTACTCTGATCCGGTCATATTGCAGACTTTGGAAGAACGTATGTTTAGTTTATTTATTTATTCATTTATTCAGATTCATAAATGAGTTTAAGGAAGTTTTTTATTGTATTTGAAAATTTATATACATACAGATCAAAAATCAGGGACCTTGCCAGCGTAAGCCTAAAGCGATATTCCACCTCCACTGCCCAAGCTTCTCAAGAAACCTAATTAAATTTATATTTTTAAACTTTCAATGCATATATAACGTGTATCCTGTAGTGTATTCCAATATAGATCTTAAATAGAATGATTAGTGGCCAGTCGTGGCCCAGTGGCACAAGCGTGTGACTGTAAACGACTGGTTGTGGGTTCGATTCCCACTCAAGAGGTGGAAATATTTAATATTTCCATTTTTATTCGCTCTGGTGTCAAGGCAAACCGCGGCGTTAAGTTCTGCCACCTTAACACGCTATGCCTCCAAATTCGGCGAAAAGTGGGGAACGGAGTGTCTTAACACTAGGTTCCCTCTGCCTACTCTGCTGTGTGCGGGATATAGCGTGAAGCTAAAAAAAAAAAAGAATGGAATAGAGTGATTTTATTTAATTATTCTTTTCCGTTTTGATATCTATGCTTTGTAATAATAATTTGGAGAAAATTCCAAAAAATAAAAATTTGGTAAGGATTGATTATTTTGATTTTAGTAGAGTCAAATAAAATAAATATTTTTAAAATTATAGCTCCTTCGGAACCGCCTCGAAATGTTGAAGTGGAAGCAGACGCACCGGGAGAGCTTTTAGTGAAGTGGCAGGTAATAATATATAACAGAAACCATAATATATATTTTTTTATTTAATTTTGTTTTATTTTGGTACTTCCTCTATTTGTAACACATACATATGTAAGAGGAAAACTTGTTTGACAGTGTATCATTAAGTTAAACTCATCTGTTTGAATCCAGGACTGGAGGCTGAAAATAGATAACTGATCTTACCTTCTGAAAACATTTTATACAAGCACGTAAATTATAAGGTCATCGTGGCGCATTGCTGCCCGTATTTATATGATTAAGATTGGCTATGGATTCGATTCCTATTCTAAAAGAATATCATAATTTAATTATTTTAATTTTTTCGCTCTGATGAACAAAACAAAACGAGACGTTGTGTTCCACGACTTAAAACAAAATACTTCAATTCTGTCCAAGCCATGGACATTTCAATGTCAGCTTAGTTTCAAGTTCTCTCCGGCTACCCTAATGAAAAAATCTATATTAACTTCCCCTACAACAGGCACCATCACAAGACTCCTGGAACGGCGAGCTCCTCGGCTACGCGCTGTGGTGGCGCAGCGACAACACGTCGCTAGCTCTGACGGTCCCCGGCTGGGGGGCGGCGCGCGCGCGCCTCGCCGCGCTGCGACCGCGGGCCAGATACGAACTGAGGCTGCGGGCGTTTAACGCCGCGGGGGCCGGCCCTGCCTCACCGCCTATTGCTGCTACTACTTTGGAAGATGGTATGTTTAAAGCATATTTAGACATGATGTGTGTTATGTGTGATTGACATTAAGTTTTCTCTGTCTACCCAGCTGTGTGATACAACGTGACGCTAAAATATTTAGATATGTATAAAAAAAAACGTAGGTAACGGTTGTTATCCATATCGATATTTCTCTTTGCAAGTTCTTTTGAATGAATTTGAAAAATATTTAAATGTACCAAATATTTATTTATGGTTCTGAACTACATGTAAATTTTAGAACAGGTTGGTAAATTACGATATTTTCCTAATTTAATACTCCTATACGGTAATATATAATTAATAAAGGGAAAGTTTAAGAAAATTAAATAAAACAAATTAGGAAATCATTTCTAGGTCTAATTCTGTTGCAGTCACAAAGTGCGACTGTAAAACGACTGACTGGATGTGGATTTGATTCCCACTCAAGGAGTGGAAATATTTAATATTTCCATTTTCTTCGCTCTGGTATCGAGGCAAAGTGCGACGTTAAGTTCGCCACTTAACACGCAATGCCTCTAAAATGAAAATGGAGAACGGAGTGTCTTAACACTAGATTCCCCCTCTCCCCAGCCGGCTGCGTGCGTGAAGCTAAAAAAAGTGTAGTAGTTACAATATACTTATATATTATTATTTGGTAAATATCTTTGTACCGAGTGACTTGTTTAATTAATAACAATATTTTTCCAGTACCAGAAGCTCCACCGCAGCATGTACGATGCGAGGCACTTTCAGCACAGTCGCTGAGAGTGTGGTGGGAGCCGCCGCCCGCCACCGCTCGGGGTGGACTGTTACTCGGTTATGAAGTCATGTACCAGGTAACGTATACTTTATTTCATCTACATCTAGAACTTCACGTCCCAATAGAACCTAGTGTCTAGGCACTCCGATTCTCACTGCCTACCTAATTATACAGACATTCGAGACATTACATGTTGAATGGTGAAAGTCGACACTACGTTTTGTCTTTTGTAGTATATTTTTTTATATTTAGCTATTTTGTAAATGAAAGATAAAACTCATGTATAGTTGCAATATTTCTATGCATATTAGGGTAATAATTTCTATAGGTATAATATTTCTAAAAGTATGACTACAAAAGCTTACTAATTTCCTTCCTATTCTGAAATATTAAATTAAGAAGAAGAGATTCATGATGAACCTTTAAACTATTGCACATATATTCGGAACCTATTTTAATTTTGGATAACAAATATAGATTTTTCAAAATGCTAATATTATTTATTTGCTCTCTTGATATATTTAAGTAATATTACACTACTTATATTACTATACACCGAGATTCACTATCGAGTGCTGGTCGAACTAGGTGTATTTAAGTTTGAATTTAAATAAAATACTTTGTCTTATCTAATCGTGTAGATTTATATACTATGCACATGTTATGCCATTTATTTTTATGTACTTTCAAAACATTACCAATAAAAAGTTACCATAAACGTGATCTTACACAACAACGTCGCCATCTAGCTACAACCTTGTGAGTTTATTACTTGATTTTAGCTTCAAAAAACAGTTTTTAATTAATGAAATAGGTTTGAATGAATGAAATAATTTTACAAACACAGGACATAGATGAAGGCGAGGGTTCGTGGGAGAGACGTAGGGCGGGCGGCGCTGAGTTGCAGTTAGGCGCCCTACGAGCCGGAAACTACTCGCTGGCGGTGTCCGCGCGCACCGCAGCCGGGCTCGGCCCGCCCGCGCATATATATTGTGCTACTCTGGATGACGGTAGGATTATATACTTTTGTATGTAGCTAAATAATTTAGTTTTGTTTTGATTTTTATTGAAAAAAGGTCCAAACTGCTGAAATGATAAGTTAAAGGAAAATTGATGACAATAGAGGAAATGCAGATGTGTTGCCAACCTTGACGCTTAATTTAGCTTTGTGAAGAAACCCACGCTACATTATTTTTGGTGAAAAAGAAAATTACCTACCTCAACAGATTGAAAACTTTGTTGGGTTCAATACAATTCATTAGTAACCTTGGTTAGAGCTATAACATATAAATATACTGGTTACAGTTCCAGGTCCTCCGGCTGACATAAAAGCAATACCAAATTCGGAAGACTCTATCATAGTCAGCTGGCTCGCTCCTATACATAAGAATGGCAAAATTAGACACTACACAGTCTATAGCAGACCTCAGAGGTTAGTATTAAAACTAACTCGAAAACATAAATATAATACGTAAACGAAATCTTATAATGAAGATAGCATACATATTTTTCTTGCAATTTTATTTATGACTTGACTTTCCTTTTCACCCATTTTTATTTTTTAGATATTGGTATACGAAATCAATTACTCAAATATTTATATTTAAGTATAATCTGCAAAGAGTAATTTACAATAGTTTACTATTTTTTACAGGACAGGCCAACATTCCCACGTAATGGTACCACATACAGGCGAGGAACAAATGTTGGAAGTACGAGGTCTTCAGGAACACCAGCTCTACGACTTCTGGGTGACGGCGGCGACCACGGCGGGGGAGGGGGAGATGAGCGCCATCGTTGCTAGGAAACCGACCTCTAGAGGTCGGTAGAACTGATTTTCATACTTTTTTTCGCACAGCAAAATGGTTAGAGACACTTCACACCACTTGCCATTTTCTGAACCTGAGACATTGCGTGTTGAATGGCAAAATCAAAGCGGCTACGACGACGAGCGAATCAAAGTCACCAGGGGAACGGCGTAAATTAAATATCAATAAGGAATAGAATTCACAGCCATCGCGTAAGTGTCCCAGACCTTGTTAACATATTTTATTATAGTTATTTTTTAAGCAATTAAGAAAAATATCTAAAAAGAGTCCACAAGAGCGTTCTGAGCTAAACAAAGGAAGCTAGATACAATAAACATCCTAGAATTTCCAATTATTGGTGGTGGGACTCAAACAAAACCGGTGGGCGGCGAACACCTGCCTTGTGTCTGAGTTACTTGTCAACTTTCATTGGCTACTGACTGTATCCGCGTCAAATTTTCACAAAACCTAAAAAATATGTGGCCAGTCGTGGCCCAGTGGCACAAGCGTGTGACTGTAAACGACTGGTTGTGGGTTCGATTCCCACTCGAGGAGTGGAAATTATATTTCCATTTTCTTCGCTCTGGTGTCGAGGCAAAGCGCGGCGTTAAGTTCCGCCACTTAACACGCAAGCCTCCGAATACGGCGGAAAGTGGGGAACGGAGTGTCTTAACACTAGGTTCCCTCTGCCTACCCTGCTGTGTGCGGGATACAGCGTGAAGCTAAAAAATATATCCCTTCAACATAAAACACACGTGTTGTAGTATAATTTACATTTCTTCCCACAGCCGGTGCCAAACTATGGTCATTTCCGCGTCGTATAACAGCGGCAGTGGGTTCCCGCGTGGTGCTACGCTGCGGCGCGGCCGGCAGTCCGGCGCCGCTGCGCACGTGGAGCCGGCGCGTACCACCACCACCTGCCAGTGATAGTAGAATACGCATGGATAGCTATCAACTTATTATCACTAGTAGGTTTTTTGAAGTATAACTTTTTTTCCGCTAAAGTAGTAGTATATGCCCAGTCTGAAATCGAGACATTGCATGTTTAGTAGCGAAACTCAACGCTGGGCTTCGTCTAGATACCAGGACCAATGAAAACATGGAAAATTTCCAATTTAATCATATTTCCTATTTGAAAATCGAATTTATTTACTGTCAAATGTTATCCTACGACGCCACGATGGTATAAACTAATATGTTTACTTAGTATATATACTACACCTTATAAGATGTAATAAGCGTATAAGATTTTCGCAAATTGATAGAGCGTATGTCTTTGACGTCACAATATTTGAATAGATTCCATCGGACTCGGGTTCAAGTCCGATTATGTAAACGTGGAACTTAAACTTTTATACTTTTTTTTAAAACTGTTGAATTCTTGGTTTTGGAAATCGTCTAAGCGTCAAGTCATTCGTTCGTGAATGCAATCTTGCTGCGTAATTAAAATAAATAAATACAAGCAAGAATTTCCCATCCAGAGCTAGAACCTAGCATGTCAGACAACTACACGTGCGTGGTGCGCAACCCGTGGGGAGAGGAGCGCGGCGCGTGGGAGGTGCGCGCGCGCTCGCCGCCGTCCGCGCCGCGACTGCGCGTGGCCGCCGCCGCGCCCGCCGCGCTCGCCATCGCGTGGGAGAACAGCGACGCACAGGGTAGGGAAAAGAGCTGATATACTTATTTATTTTTTAAATTCAACATTAATATTTAATTATAGTGAACAAAAGTGAACGTTGTAGAGGAGTATCTTTATTCTGTTTTTCATTTTTAATGTACTTATACTACACTCTCCACGAGACTACACGAGAAATCGAAAGTACGACTGACGATGATGCGATTTTCAGTTACGATTCAAAGAACGTGAATGAGTAGATATAGCGGTTATTAGGGACTAGCGGCCCGCTCGCGGCTTCGCCGCGTGAACTATTTCGTTATATTGCAACCCTCGTGGGCGCATTTTTAAAAAATAAAGTAGCCTATGTTTAAGCTTATATTATCAACTATATTTATGCCAAAATTCATTACAATTGGTCAAGCGGTTTAGATTTTTCATATAAACTTTCATCCCCTATTTCAAACCTTTAGAGGTTGATTTTTGAAAAACTAAGTAGCCTATGTTAGACCCAGTTATTTTTACTACTTTCATTCTAAATTTCATCCAAATCGGACCGGTAGATTAGCCGTGAAAGCGTGACAGACAAACACACAGACTTTCGCATTTATAATATAAGTATGGATGGTAGATTTTTACAGCCTCGACTCGCCAAGTTTTGTTCCGAGAGCCTCTGATAAGTGTTAAATGAAGAACAACTCATAAATTTCGGAGTTAACGGAATTAAACATCGTGTTAATAAATTTCAATATGAACGTTATATGGAAATCCAACCAAAACTATATTGTTTATACGCTCAGTTAATACTATGTCCCACCGCACGACTATGACTCATTCTGCTGCGTTTGTCAAATCTCGCTGCGTCCAAATTTTTGTACCTTTTTCGAAAATCCATTAATAATTATTTATAATGTAGGGAACTATTATTTATAATTATTGTTTATTTAGTATATTTCATTTGTACGTTTAATTTAATACTATAATACAAATTAGAATACCTTATTTATTTATCGTTTACATTTTATTATGTACTTATTGTATCAATACACAATAATAATGTAATATCATATTTACGTATTTAAATATTAACATTTAGTTTATAAATAATATTCGGAAGCCGCCGGTAGTTGCGAATCCTTTCACACAGTCGTTACTTCGTTTTCGATGCGCTTACTATTCCCTTGTTTTCTTTGTTCTTTTTATATTATCAGTTTTTACTTTTGCTTATTATTTTATCATATTATACTTCCGTGGTGTGTATAAATATTATATTAACTTTTGCGCAGTTTTAAATGTGTATTTGTACTATTAAAAGTGGTGTTGAAATATATATTATATCAAAAGTAAGTGGACTTTAATTATACCACATCAACACTACAGACCTTATCCTTACAAAAACTCCAGGTTACACCCTACAATATGCCCGCGGCACAGAGCCCTACCAGTCCATAGAGCTGCACGGCACGGCGCGCGCGCACGCCCTGCGGCGCCTACAGTGCGGCGCGACGTACCGCGTGCGGGTGCTGGCACGGAACAGCGCTGGCGACTCGGTGCCCAGTGACGTGCTCACTGTGGCTACTAGTGGCGGAGGTGAGAGAGCTTATCAAGCCACTCTGCTGGCCATGCCTCTAAGCTAAGGCATTGTGTGTTAAGTAGCAGAACTTGTTGCACTTTGTATTGTATTGTATTTGTAGGCATCAGAGTAGAGAAATGAGAATAATTACAATTTGATTATTTTTCTGTATGTGGGAATTGAATCGACAACCAATCGCGCTTATAAACAGACTTTGTCTGTACTACGATAGCTTATATATCGCTTGTTTACTGCTTTTTCCGTCTAAAATAATTAGAAATATTTTGAGTTGGTAGAACACAATTCCCAATTTTGTGTAACGATACAAAAAACAGCAAATTTTGATAAGCTCATAAATAGCCCAGCATATTAATTTCTTTCTAATTTGGTGATACTAGAATTCTGTGTTACATTTTTTTTAATTTTAAGGATACACAAATACATAAACAACTATAAGCAGACATATATAATTTAAACAACCTTCTACATTTCACTTGTAGAAATATATAAACTAAGCCTAATAATTTTCATCATTTTGTTACAGTATCAAAACCAGCAGCAGAAAAGCATCTCATTTCGAGTAACAGCACCTGCGTACGTCTGAACTTCCTAACTTGGGATAGCAACAGCTGTCCTCTAATACACTTTGTTATATCCATCAAGAGCTTTGAGGATGCTGTGTGGAGATCTGAGACAGTGCCTCTGGAGGTTCATCCGACCACCATGTGTGACCTACAGCCCGGGACGTGGTACCACCTTAAAGTGGTAGCGTTGAGCACCGCCGGAAGTTCTACTGCTACTTATTATTTCTCAACGTTAACTGAAGATGGTGGTAAGGAATTTTAGTGTTTAAGCACGAAACTTTTTTCATGAACAGTAGAAATTGTAATAAATTAGAAATGATAAGATGTCCTATTTTTTAAGTAAAGAGAACATGTATATTACATGTATACTATAATGTAAGTGAAAGTTGTAACTTGCAACTCAGTGTAGACTATGAAACATTATTAGATTTTAAAGTCATGATTTTCTTCTGAAAATCTTGATGTTTCTTTATATTCGTAAAGGAATCTAGTGTCAGTAACTTCTTGCAATACTGAGAGGTAAAGGTAGCTTGTTGTAGTACTGACTATATCATGTAGTTATTCTATAAATGACGATACGAAAATATTTGAATTCCCTATTTAAATAAACAATATATTGATTTATGATTCCTACATTTAATAGAGAAGATATCAGCGCCCGCGCAGTTCCCGTCGGGCGGGGAGGAGACGCCGGCGGCGGGCGGCGGCGCCGCGCTGCTTGCTGCCGGCGCCGCGCTCTTGTTAGCCTTGCTTTTGCTGGCTGGCCTAGCTTATAGACGAAGGTAAAATATTCTAACTGCATTTTAGCATTGTTAACTGAAAAAAAAATTGTAAGTAAATCGATTACTATTTTTTTTGTTTAAAAAACATATCTAAAAAATTTTAAAAAAATTTAAAAACACATCTTTCATCTTTGCGTCTTTCTTATAATAAATAAATAAAGAAAAATATTTTATTAACACATTTTAAAGTAATTCAATTTTTACACATATCTCAATTTGGAGATGTAGACAAAATAAATTTAGCCTTAAAAAACTGTGCTCAGTACTGTCTATGAGACATGGTGGAACGACGCCTTCTTTTTTATGACTAGAGTAAAGAGATACAATAATTTAAATGAAATCGGCAATATCCACGTGAAGATTTAAATACATTCTTTCTTTGAATTTAGATTGCGTCACTTCACACACGTCAATTATATTATCTTTAAATTGTAATAATAATACAGACAACATTTTGGACGTACGATGTAAAAATATTTTAATAAATTTTTCAATTTTCAGTACAAACGCATCTTGCCTCAGAAAAGGCTACGAACAAAGTGGAGAATCTGAAGAAGACAAATCTGTTGAGAAGCGTGATAACAGAAGAAACTGTCAGCAAGTGTACACGTCCTCGCCGATAAAGCACACGAACAAGAAGGAACAACAAGGTATAAAGTCTGATATAGTCGTTTTTGAGGTTTAAACTGCGTGTTCGGTATAGAATCATCGTAAGCGCATACTGGCCGAGCCTCGTTGGATTGCCGGGGTTGAGGGTCGCGGGGTGTCGTCTCTGCCCGATTGCTACACGTCGCACCCCGTCAGTGTTGTCCACAGAACACATTTACCCAAAAGGAAGAATGTCCACTTCATACAAAAAAGTGGGGGACAAAACTGAAACTAACGCCATCTATTATAGACCCACCGGAAACAAATATGTCAAATTCGGCGGCAAATTTCAAATTTTTCAGCGGCAAATTTAAAAAATATTGGCGGCAAATTTCAAATTTGGTTTTAAAACATTTTTTTTTATTTAAAAACCCGAATGATTCACTCTTTCAAAATCATGGAAATATTGATTTAAATATCAATACTTCCAAATGATTTTGAAAGAGTGAATCATTACAGGTTTTATAATAATAAAGAAATAAAATAAAACAAATAAGTGCTTTGCAATATTTTTATTGCTAATACACATAATTTATATATTTTTACAAGTAGTATTCCGATCTGGGGAATCGCTATTTATACAGTCAAACAGCTTGTCCATATTTGATACTATATCTGCAGTACCGTTCCCCCGGGTAGCAATCCTAAAAATTACAAAAGATAATTAATAAAGATCATTTTACAATTACTGACCTTACTGGAATCAACATGTTATTGTAAGATAAATAGCAATATTTACTTGGTTAAGCAATAACAATACAAACCTTGAGATATTCTAGCAAACATCTCTGCTGCAACCGAGTGGCTTAGCACTCGAGCATCAAGATCCACTCTCAGTTTCTGTTTGGTGTTTGGACACATGTGGACTTGTTTTAATTTGGATGCGAAAACAAAATTTCCATCACTCTTGGTATATGTATGAAGAAATTTTCAATATGTTCCATTTGCCATAACCTGTAATGACATTTTATGCAAAAAAAATGTAATTTCATGTTTTATTCAGATTTTATTGACTAGAAATTCCTACTTTTAAGGGTTATAATTTTATTTTCTAATTTGATTGAAGCAAAATGTTTATACCATTTGTTAGAAACATACAAATTTTTACCTATTTTTAATAATTAAAATAACAAAATACCTTTCTTACCTTTAAAGTAAATGCCTTTCTCATTGTTTGAAGGAATATTCGTATAAAATGTTATATTATATTTCTAAAGCATTTTAGTAAGTGAGATGGATCAAAAATTGAAACAACTTCAATAACAATAAAAGTAACAGGTTGCTCACTTAACAAGCAAATCGGCCATTTGTAAATTACAATGTTGTCCTGCCCTTTGAAAAGACAATGCTACTAAAATGTTTTGATTATTTTTAAATAAATCGTATACCATATCAGTTGAAAACGCTTAGTTACTAAAATTCAATACGACTTATAGAGAGGCTTAGACTAGAGCCGTGTACTCCTTTCGGCTTCTCTACTCCACGTTAAACACTTGCTCACGACACACGTTCGTGGTACGAATTACGTTTAGGGTCGGATGCTGCCTGCATGCTAAGAGCTTCGTTAGTGTCGCGCCCCGCGTTTAGAGAGAGAAGAAGTCTTCGTGTGGAGGAGTCATAGAAGGATTAGGCTGAGTCTACATAACCATACACAACACCAACACTAAAAATATCACCTACATTTCTACTCAGTCGTTCCTACTACACTGCGTCCCCCTGGGATTTATTAACTACTTGTAAATGATATAACGAGATAACTAAAGCAACTTTTCCCTCATATAACTCCAGAGATGTACGAAATCAGTCCGTACGCGACGTTCAGCATGTCGGGCGGGTCGGGCGGCGCGGGCGCGGGCGTCGGCTGCGAGGCGGGCGGCGGCACGCTGCGCACGTTCGGGCGCGCCGAGCCCGCGCCGCTGGCTGCCGCGCCGCCGAGAGCCCACTCGCACCGGTCGCCTGCGCATACTGGTGAGTGTTAAATCAAATGTTATGTATTTCGAAGTCTGTGCCCACCGATATTTTCTTAATAATTCTATCAGTCAGGACAGTAGTGTATTGTGAGCATACAATGTGAATGTAAACACAATAGTTATGGGTTCGATTCCCACTCGACGACTCGACAATTTCACTTATAAATTTATGATATTTTACACGTACACTAATGCCAAAATAAAGATGATTCTTGAAAAAAATTGATGCCTTGAGAAATTATCATCTTAAAAGCAAAATTAAAAATTTTGAAAAAACCCACGACGGTTTAATTGTATTTGAAAAAGGATAAAATAACTAGGAATCCCCCGCATAAAAAAATATATGTTACGAGATGCTGGGGACGACTTCGTCGGGGGCTGTCATTACTTTAAGTTTGCACAAACCTTCTCATAGGTTTTCATGCTATTAAAACAGGTTTGGCAAAAAATTAAAATATTAATATGAATTTACAGTTTTAATAACTGGTATTCCTTTTAAAAACTTTAAGAACGAAATTTATACTGTTAGCGACTATATTTAAAATAGAAGTTGCAACTGGCAGCCCCCGACGAAGTTGTCCCCATCATCTCGTAACATATATTTTTTTAGGCGGGGGATTTCTAGTTATTTTATCCTTTTTCAATTACAATTAAACCGTCGTGGGTTTTTTCAAAATTTTTAATTTTGCTTTTTATTTTAACCTTTTTAAAGTGAATAGATACACATTATATTACATAATATCGAAATACTTTATATTAATCTTCATGCAAATCCAAAAGAAATTATAACCCAATGCTTTCTGGTTATCAAATGCTTATTACATCGCCTGGCAGATTGTCACCGTAAGTAACATTTTCAGGAAACTTAAGTCTAACCAAATCAGTGAAAATCACAAAACCCACTGGTACTTTAGATTTTGAACAAACTAATTTATACTGGAGCGTCGCGTGGTAGTTCGTGATATGGCATATAAAAAGACGCAGCAATTAAACCTGAACCTATCACAGAAACCGCATCTAAATAGGTTTCACACAAAAAATACAAGCAAATGCTTACTGCAGCGCCCCCTGATGTGGTGTCACCATGACACATATACGAGAACACGCGCTAATTAAGCCTGATCCTATCTTTGATAACTGCATCCAAATCGGACAGGTAGTTTTAGCTTTGCATAATTAAATGTTTAATGCAGCGCCCCCTGGTGAGTTCTTAACGTTAGAGAAACCTAAAAACATACACCAAGTAAAGGTAAATCTAATACTAAAAACTTTGCCCAATCGGGTTTACTGCAGCGCCTCCTGGTGAGTTAACACGATAAAACATATCCAAGAACATGCACTAATTAAACTTGAGCTTATCACTGAAACTGCATCCAAATCGAATTCGTCATTTTAGCTTTGCACAAACAATATTTTACTGCAGCGCCCCCTGGTGACTTGTCACCGTAATATAAATTTAAAAACATGTACTAAACAAAGCGGAATCTAATACTGAAAACTCTTTCCAATCGTACTCGTCGTTTTTGTTATACACAAAAAATGGAAGCAGCTACTTACTGCAGCGCCCCCTAGAGAGTTGACACATACTTGAAAATATGCACTAAGTAAACATACATGATACATATATGAAAATATGCACTAAGTAAACTTGAATCTATCATTGAAAACTGCATTCAAATCGGACTCGTAGTTTTAGTTTTGCACAAACAAATGTACTTACTGCAGCGCCCCCTGGTGAGTGATCACCGTAACACATATATGAAAAGATGCACCAATTAAACCTGAACCTATCGTTGAAAGTTTCATCTAAATCGGACTAGTAGTTTTTACTCTACATAAACAAATGTTTACTGCAGCGCCCCCTGGTGAATTTTCACCGTAACGTAAAAACAAAAATTTTAAAATCTGTACGAAGTAAAGCTGAATCTAGTTCTGAAAACTCTAGCCAATCGGATAAGTAATTTCGGTTTTAGACAAATAAATACAAGAAAAATTTTGGTTTTACACAAATTTATTCAAACAAATGCTTACTACAGCGCCCCCTGATGAGTGGTCACCATAACATATATATGAAAAGATGCACCATTTAAGCCTGAACCTATCCTTGAAAGTTTCATCTAAATTGGACTAGTAGTTTTTGATTTGCATAAACAAATGCTTACTGCAGCGCCCCCTAGTGAGTTTTCCCGTATCAAAAAAAAAAAAAATCCTAAAATATGCGCTAAGCAAAGCTGAATCTTTTTCTTAAAAATCTTTTCAATCGGATCAGTGGTTTCGGTTTTAGACAAATAAATACAAAAAAAGTACAAACAAATGGTTACTGCAGCGCCACCTGGTGGTTTGATACGATAAAACATATCTAAGAACATCCGCCAATTAAACCTGAAACTAACACTGAAAATCGTATCGAAATCAAACTACTATTTTTTGAGATAATTGAAAACATTCGTTTTCACGTAAAATGCTTACTGCAGCGCCCCCTGATGAGCTGGGACGATAAAATATATCTAAGAACATACGCCAATTGAACCTGAACCTATCATAGAAAACCGTATTAAAATCGGACTTATAGTTTTGGAAATAATTGACATAGTAATTTGCACAAACACACAAACAAACAAACAAACAACCTCTCACCCCAAACACATATACAGTCGCCGTTCCGTCGCGGGTAAAAACTGATTTACCATTGAAGTCTACGGTGGAAAAAAAAATTTTCATTTGCTCGCTCAATATATAAACGGCATTCGAGATTTTGCAAAGGGTTGATTAAAAACCTAAAATTAAGGGTCTGGTTGCGCCCCTAGTATTTTATTTTATTTGCTCAGGCATCGAGGCAAGAACTGCATTGAGTTCCGCCACTTAAGATGGCGGGTTTGGCAGGAATTGGGGAACTGGAGTGTCTTAACACTCTCTGCCTACACTGCTGTGTGCAGAAAGAAAATAAATCGTAATTTGACACCATTGTTTTCTATATTACGTTTAAGAAAAAACAATCTATAATATTACAAACGTTAACAGACGAATACACCCTCTCCCGCGCCATGACGCTGATGGTGCGTCGCGCGGAGTCCGACTCCGACTCGAGCGGGTCGCCGTGCGCGGAGTGCAGCTCCGCCGCCTACCGCATGCCACTCGCCTCCGCTAAAGGTACCTATCCTAAAACGATTATGGTTACATTCTATTTTTAATTGGTTCTAACAATGAAGAAGGGAGAACGGAGTATCTTGACACTAAATTCATTGATATCTAAAAACAACCTCAACTTGACGCAGTCCAATAGTAAATGCGATTGATTGTGAGTTCAATTTCCATCAAGAATAATGATTGTATTAAAATTGTTTACATTGTTCTTCTTTACTAAGATAAACATCATATTGACGTGTAGTTCTGAAATTAGTTGTAATCGTATCATTTAATGTACAAATGTCGTTAGATTTAATTGTCATGGTCAACAACTATCCTATATTATTTTTAACGTATTAAGATGTTGTTCATACACTTTATGTTTTCTAAAAATGATATGATAATGTCCCCAGCGGAGGAAGTGTTCCGCGCGGTGACGGACTCGAGCGCGGAGTCGTGCGGCGGCGCGGCGGCGAGCGCGGCGCGCGACAAGGCGCGGCGACGCGCGCGGCGACACCACGCTCCTAACGCTACCAGGTTAAATTATATTAAAAATCTAGCTTCAGGCCCACCCCGCATGAGGTGGTTAGAGAGAAGCTATTATAAAGTTCCTTATATTCTCTCTGAAATTTAAGCAATTCGTGTTGAGAGGGCTTAGATAACACGGGGAGAGTCAATTGCGTTTACAGACACACACCGTGATGCCCTTTTGTAACTCACAGGTGTAAATATTTATTCATTTCTGTTTCTCTGTTACTCAATTAATCTTTTTGTTTGTGATAAATTCTCGTTTATTTTCTTCCGTTATCTTTCACTTATCTTTTAGTAAAAATAGTTTTTGAAACATCTAACTTGTTCTAACTCTTCTAACTTGTTGAGCGACCATTGCCATCTATTAGAAACGTGCTAAAGTATGACATCGCATCGTACTATTGCTTTGAGTTAGTACGGCGTTTCCTCAATAGATGTCAGTAGCTGAACTTGCAAGCTTTGTTTGAAATAATGAAATTACAATATTCTTCTTCAAATTGCAAAATTTTTCATTTCTTTATAATAATTCCCTTAATTATTTTCCATTATTTAAAACCTGGAGAGCATCAGGGAATAACGTCAAGCGACAGCGATTGATTGTGGTGAAATGATCTTAATTAAATTATTTTCAAAACACGGTAGTGAGCTGTATCACTCAATCTACAATGTCTTAAATTTGTACGAAAAGTAAAGAGTGGTGCGCCTTGACACTAGATTATTTGTAATTATGTATACCCTGAGAAGTTAATTCTTATTTAGAATTTAGTTTTTTACAGCTATACGCTTTATTATGTGCTATACATAATTTACATTGCTTAATCTGCTAAGATGACACCGCTATTTTCCGTACAAATTTAAAACTACTACTCGAACTACTAAGATCTACTATCGGATAACTAAATCTATGGTAGACTACTTTTAAAAAATACTAAAAAAAAATATACATATATAATGATCCTTGGATAATTGGGTGAACAGTAAAACTAGAACTTAAATTGAGTTGCTCTGAAAAGAGATTTATTATATAAACAAATGTTTACACTTATACAATTTCTACAATTTCTAACAACTAACCTGATAAGAGAAACAACATTTAAAGCTATTACTTCACCATTATTAAATATTAAAATATATTATTCTTTTTATTACAACGTATCACGTCAAAGTTTCATAGATTATAAATTTTTTTTTTAGCTTCACGCTGTATCCCGCACACAGCAGGGTAGGCAGAGAGAACCCAATGTTAAGACACTCCGTTCCCCACTTTCCGCCGAATACGGAGGCTTGCGTGTTATGTGGCGGAACTTAACGCCGCGCTTTTACCTCGACACCAGAGCGAAGAAAATGGAAATATAATTTCCACAAGTGTAACGTAACGTGAAGTGTAACGCACTTCGTTTACACATGTATTACAATTTTAATTTATTTTTACCTAATCAAAAACACTAAAGTAATTTTTCCACTTACAGATACCAACAGCGTCAGGAACAAGAACGAAGGGACTTCACGATACATGTATGAGACGAACGACAATAAAGACTGCTCCAAGCATTTAGGATAAAACTAAATTGTTACCTAGCTCTTAGTTAGTGTGTAGGTTAAACTTTTGAATTCCCGGGTTAGTTCAGTTTGCGTTTTGTACTTCCGGTCATGTCTATCTTATTTAAATAATAAAATAGAGATTTTTCACTAGCGATTTTATATCTTTCGTTTGGGATAATTTTGTATTATTGCTTAGCATTGCGGCGTTAAGTTACGCCTCTTAACAAGCAATCTTTCGAAATTTAAGCGAAATGTGGAACATAATGTGATAATATTAGGTTCTCCCTAACCAACCCGCTTTGCCGGAAGAAGTGTAAAGCTGCATAATGCTTAAACAGATTTTAAGGATTACTATTTCCATGTTAAATTATTGTATTTGAAAATATAAATCTGGCAAGATATTGCCTTTAATGATAGTAAATTAATTTCTGTTATTCTTTATAAACATTTTTTATTAATAATTTAGTTAATTTTCATTAATTTATTTCATATATTGATAACCGGAAGTACAAAACAGCAAACAGCCCTTAAATCGTTTTTGTATTGACTCGAATTACTCGCGGCCTATTCGGATATTGTTAGGAACATATTTTCAGATTTATTGAACGAAAACGTGAAAAAAAACACACAAAAAATGTAAACGAAATTATTAAAAAAGTTTTAAAAAATGTATTTTTTTGATAATCGACTTTGTTATTGATACTAAATAGTATATACATATAGTAGATATAAGGTAGTATGTTGGTAAGCTAGTACAAGGATAACTTTAGACAATATCTTCTATTTGTTTAAACTTTTAAAAATTATTGTGTGATGGCATTGTGGGATTATTGAAATATTTAACGACAAGGCAGTTGTGGGATCGATTCTCATTCGAGGGATGTAATGTTTAAAAAAATAGTGTCTGTTTTGACAGTGTTCGGCGTTGAGTTCCGTTATATAATTGAATATAATCTGAAATGTATGTATGAATCTATCTCTATCTATTTAAAATGATTTTTTTTAAAGGAAACAACTTTGTTATTTTTAATTATTCAAAACGAAATTAAAGAGCTTTTTAAATGATCTTTGTGTATAAGTAATAAAAGTAAAGCTCTGTTCGCATTATAATAATATGTGAAGGAAAATATTTGGACCCATTTTTATGAAAATTACACGGACACAAGTTTGAAATTTGGCACAGTCAAAGTATATGTGGAGAATAAGTACAAAAAGCCATTCATTACTTTTAAACATTTTTAAAGTGTTTCACACTTAGGAAATTTGAAAAAGACATTTTAGACAAAAATAAGTTGTAATAAAGCGTATAAGAATTAGAAACGCAGCTGGTATAACGCATGGCTCAATGGTGACAGCACCTGGACGCTATTCAGGAGGCGCGGGTTCGAATCGCGCTGCGTTCAAATTGTTATACGTTTTCTAAATGTCTTTAGCTATACATTCAATTAATAAAATATATGTAGCACATACTATGTGTTGACACTTGACTTACACTTTTGTATAAAGTGATATACGTTGCCATGGCAACGCATATCTATTATGCCAAAAGGGCCACTAGTATTTCTTCACCTGCCAAAATTTTTCAGCTTACTTTATTGAGAAAATAAAGTTTTTATATTGAAATAATTTATGTATGTTATATAATTTCGTTGAGTATTTTAAACTTTTTTGATTTCATAATAGCTTGTTGTAAGAGGGTTTCTTCTTTAATTTAATGATTTGCAATATATACAACGCTTATATGTATTTTGATATATGCTCAATTGTACTTTCTTTATTATTGTATTTAAATATCTTAAAAAGTATTATTATTTAAAGTGTTGTATTTTTTTAAATAAATTAATAGGTACCAAAGATCAAGTTATACGTTCTAATATATCTCTTCTATTTTTTTTTAAATTCTAATGCTTAGTAATTAATAAAATTATAAATAAAGGGGTGATCATGGTCCACATGTGACATGGTCTGATTGTATACTCGATTAGTTGTAGCTTATATATACTCCCACTTGAACAAATAATTATATTTTAATTATTTCCGCATTAGTAAGGCAAAGCAACAATGACAATGAAGGGATAATGTATGAGATTCAAGTGAAATATGTAGAAGGGAGTGTCTTGTCACGTTCTCTCTGTTAATGTTTATATTTTAGCTTTCAGTATTGTTGAAAGCACCGCCTGTGCTAGTAATAATTCACTAAAAAAATACCTTGAAAGCTCACGCCATCTTGTAGGATAAGAAAGTAAAAATGTTAATATAATAAAATTGCCAACATTTGTAAAAAACAGCGTATATAGTTTATTTTTTGAAAAATATGTATAAGTATGTCGATCATTTTTACTTAAATTTAAATACTAATGTTTCTCAGGTTTTTCGTATAGTTAGTTATAGGAGATGAATATAACATTATATTCATCTCCTATAACTAACTATATCCTAAAACCTAGTGTCAAGACACTCTGTCTTTTTTTTAGCCTGAGATAGAGATATATTGCTTATTGCATGGTGAAACTACGAGCTTTGTCTTACTTAAGCAGAGCAATGGAGATTGTTTAAAAATAATCTTTCCCGCGAATGAGAATTTAACCTACGACCAATCGAGTTAACAGTCAGAGGCTGTCCCACTGCGCCACGACGGATTCAGTATTGTCAGTTTGAATTGCATTAGAATGAATGCACCATGCTTTTTAAAGTTAATTATGATTTTATATAAAAAAAACGTCGCTCAAAATTAACTTAACTTTATAAGATCTTTTGTTTTCGCCATTATATACGTATTTTGAAAAGAAAATATTATATCTGGATTAATTGGGTATATTTTTTGTATTTGAATATACATTTTGAAAAAATTGACATTTCAAACACTTTTCAATAGTCATAGTCACATGTTGACCACTAGTTCAAATATATACACGATTAATCAGGTTATAATAGATTTATTTCATGACCGCTTAACCAAATTTACCTTAGACTTTTATATGAAATAACTGCCATTTTATATAGCTTGTACATATTTTCAGCTAACACCTTAAGCTCAACTTCCTTAGTTATACAATAACGTACATACCAACTTTAAACTTTTACTGTGACTTAATTTTATTAGATTTTTGAAAAAATAATCAATATAATAATCATAATACGTTTAAAAATAGTTATTTTTAAAGACATTTATCTAGTAAGTACATTTAAAACTGAACTGAAATAAAACCGAGGCCGATTCTCATATAAACTTAATTATAAATTGCTGATTACTTTAATTTTCTTTTAATGTACTATGGACGTAGTTATGCGAAATTATATATACTGCCTTAATCAGTAAATGTTTAATAAAAGCTAACTTGATATTATACAACTACTCTTAACAAAAGGGTAAATTTGTAAACGGAATAATGTGACTTTATCCTCTCTTTTTTTTTTTTTTTTTAGCTTTACGCTGTATCCCACACACAGCAGGGTAGGCAGTGGGAACCTAGTGTTAAGACACTCCGTTCCTCACATTCCGCCGAATTCGGAGGCCTTGCGTGTTAAGTGGCGGAACTTAACGCCGCGCTTTACTTCGACACCAGTGCGAAAATAATGAAAATATTAAATATTTCCACTCCTCGAGTGGGAATCGAACCCACAACCAGTCGTTTACAGTCACGCGCTTGTGCCACTGGGCCACGACTGGCCACAGTCTTAATAACTTTTTAATCTATACGTATTTTTTTTCAGCTTCAGTCTTTTCCCACATAGCATAGTAGTTTTAGAGCCACTTTTAAACATTTTTAAAGTGTTATTCCACACTTAGGGAAATTGAAAAAGACATTTAGAAAACGTATAAAAAATTAAATGCAGCGGGATTTGCAGCAGCCATTCATTCTACTAGCAGCTGCGTCGAAATTCTTATACACTTTATCACGGTACTCAGGAGACGCGGGTTCGAATCGTGCTGCACTCAATTTTTTATACGTTTTCTAAATATCTTTTTCAGTTAGAGAGCCAGTTTCTGCCCGGATGCTAGAAATTACATGTTGAGTGTCGCAACTTAATGCTACGCTTTTTGTTATAATTACATAAAAATAAAAGTCATTTAATTATGGTCATATCCGGGAGAGAATATCGATTTCGAGTGAACAGTGGAAAATAGATTGTGTGACATTAAGTTCTGTTTGTCTATCACCCCCTCACTACTTCTATATGGGAAAAATCTTGAAAGTTATTAAAAATAAAAAAAAGGAATTATTAATTAAATTATTATCAAATATAAAGGTTATATGTACATTCATTGTGGCCAGTCGTGGCGCAGTGGCACGAAGGTGTGACTGTAAACGACTGGTTGTAGGTTCGTTTCCCACTCGAGGAGTGCAAATATTGAATATTTACATTTCTTCGCTTTGGTATCAGAGGTAAAGCGCGGCGTTAATTTCCGCCACTTAACGCAATGCCTCCGAATTCGGCGGAAAGTGGGAAACTGAGTGTCTTAACACTAGGTTCCCTCTGCCTACCCTGCTGTGTGCGAGATACAGCGTGAAGCTAGAAGTTAGAATTATATAGGCTTTGTTATATTTTGCATGACTACGTCCATGTCTAAGTTTGTTTTTAGATACCTGTATGTATGTACCTGTGTTATGTAAAGATCGTCACTGCCTCTATTCGTAAGGTAGTCTCTGTAAATAACGAACTGGAAATATAATGATTAAAATGTAAAATCTTAACTGTTGTTTCATTTATATTCTTTATATTGCCTTTTGTGAGGAATGTTTTTATATAATTAATACTTTAGAAAAATGAAAATTTATATTTACTTTATAATGCTAGTAAATATTATTAATATTTAGTAGCAGGATTCAAACAAACAGGATTACAACATGTTTTGACGCTCTAGTAGCGCAGTGTCATCGCATCTGGCTGTAACCGTGATAGTTGCGGATTCGATTCTCACTGGGGGGAGTGCAATGAAATTACATGCAACGAAGATCGGATTGGAGTCGATTGGAACTGAATCGGGAGATAATATTGGAACAGTGTGCTTGGACACTAGGTTCCAATATAAATATTCTTTATGTAAATAGGCTATTACAAGCAATTTCAAAATGTACTTAAAATGTCAGTATAGTAAGTCCTGCCGGAAGCTGAGCTCGTCATGGCTTCAAAATGTATAGTATTAAAATATTTAGCAAGTATGGGGATATTTCCCCATACTTGCTAAATATTTATAATAATACTATACATTGCTATTGCAATAAATATACGTTAAGTATATTTCACAATTATAAGTACAATAGGCTTTGTAAATTGCAAAAGTTTTAGCATCCTTGCTGTCTATGGTCAATGATTGATATAAAGTAAAATCAACTCGTCCCTATCACGTATGAAAATACGTGAAGATAAAAATAATTAATGCTGTGGGATAGCGTCTGACTGTAACGCGATTGTTGTGGGTTCGATTTCCACTCGGGGCAAAGATCCTGTTCTCAGTCTTTGTCTTGATACCAGGTCCTGTCTGACTACAAGAAAAAAGTACAAGGCTAAACGAATTACATTTAGGTCTCAACTATTGTCCAGGCTCCTGGACACTCTCAAGTGACTCCAGGCAATGCTAAGGAGTTTTTTCTCCTTCCTGATTCTAAAGTTTTGACAACAGCTTTTATATGGATTCTATTCAATTATTCAACTTTAACTAAAACGGGGCTTGTTACGAATATTATTTACATAACTTCATTATTTTTTATAAAAACTTTTGTATTATTATTAAAATGTCAATATTAAAACTATAGTCATAAACATGTTCTATAGTAGAAATCGAACCTAAATCTGTCGCATATACAATCTGATACTACAAAATTGTAAATCACAATATACATGAGTATATATTTAACAGCAAAACCAATATAATGAGAAACAAGCGCGAGACCAATCTGTGCACTAATTGGATGACCGCAGTTTAATTCAAAATTATTGAAAACTCCGTCAAAATTTCGGTTCTATAAATAAATGTCAGTTTATAATTAATTCATTATCAAAATATGTATTTAATTCTACGTGCAAATTTTAAAGTAACTGGATTTGAACCTGTTTACGCAGACCATCCGTACGCAAGACTACCTTACGAACGGATGATACTGTGGGACTCGTCGGTGAGTCCGATACTACCCACTAAAACCCAGCGGAAACCCTCTCCACCCTCGTTAGACGTCGCAGGTTCGCTCACGCATTCTGCTACGACGCCTCGGCGGAAGGCCCGCCTATTGCGGGCCACCGTCGCCTTCAGGGTGCTCCGGGGTTTCTTCCAAAGCACCCGCAGCCTCGATGACTTGTAAAAGGATCATCCCGACCCTCCCGCAGTAGCTCCTCTAAGGTAGGGGAAGTTGAAGATGCGTGTACCGCATTCTCCTACTCCCTGGCCTCCGACGACGGAGCGGATCTATAGAGACAGCCATGGTATAAGAGATATTGCATGTTAGAGAGCGGAAATTAAGGCATCACAACTATGGCAAGTACATTTATTCCAACTTACATACATTTATTAAGCCTTATTACTTTGTTATTAAATACTAGCGGCCCGCTTGCGGCTTCGTCGCGTTATATATTACGCTATATTGCCACACTCGGGGGCGCATTTTAAAAAATAAAGTAACCTATGTTTAAGCTTATATTATCAACTATATTTATGCTAAAATTCATTACAATTGGTCAAGCCGTGTAGATTTTTCATATAAACTTTCATCCCCTATTTCAAACCTTTAGAGGTTGATTTTTGAAAAACTAAGTAGCCTATGTTAGACCCAGTTATTTTTAACACTTTCATTCTAAATTTCATTCAAATCGGACCGGGAGACCGGAGCCGTGAAAGCGTAACAGATAAACACACAGACTTTCGGATTTATAATATAAGTATGTTTTTATTACATATATTCTCTCGACTAATAAAAAGAACGGAGTGAATTAGTATCAACTAACTTCAATACAAAGTGATGTCATGAGTAATTTTATTTATAGTTATTACGTAATAGGTAAAAATTATGCTAAAATCAATATTGATTTTTATTAGCACTAACTGATAATCCTCCCATTATTATTAATTACAGTAATACCCCGCTTTACGCGAGGGATACGTTCCAAAAAAAATCGCGTTAACTGAAATTCGCGTATAACGAGGTAAATGCGCGTATGATTAAACATAGTCAAAAATTATTACAAAAAAATACAAATCATTTTAATCATTCACTTTAATACTAGAAACACTTTATACAATACATACTCTTATTTTTTACGGAAATTACATCTATTGTCTTTTGGGTAACGTTTTGTTTACGTTCTTGTAAAATACGTTCATAACACCCAACACTGTTTTTAATTGTTTGACAGATGGTCAAGACAGGCATTTGAGCGCGAAATTTGCATCCGCGTTATATTGAAACCGCGTATAAGGGATCACGTAAAGCGGGGTATTACTGTACTCGTATTTTAAAGAAACCAATCTAAATAATACCTTTAACATTTATTAAATAAAAAAAACAGGTTTGTAAGACAGAACCTAGTGTCAAGACACTCCGTTTTCCACTTTCCGCCGAACTTGGGACGTTACATACAAGAGCGGAACTCAACGCCGCACTTTAAACCAACAATACATTTCAGCAAACTACACCACATATTAACATAATAATTATAATGTTGACATAATACAATATTATACTCTCATCGTAGAGAAACGTATTTCAAATTATCCACTTTGCTAATGGACTTTTTGAATATCAAAGCTAAAAAAATATATACTTAAACGAGTGTGTCCTCAACTTTGATATTCTCAAATGACCCCATACTTAGTATTTGAGTATTTTTCATCAAAGACGTAGAGAGTGTACATATTTTGAATCACATTATGTACTAGAAATGTTTAGAGAACTCTTCCTATCTGATAGAGTTTTGGGGTTCCGTTTGACTGAAGGTTAAATAATTAATTTGTAAAAGGACTGCGTTCTACTAGAACGCATGGCTCAGTGGTGAGAGCGCCAGGACGGTATCAGAAGGCGCGGGTTCGAATCCCGCTGCGTTCCAATCTTTATACGTTTTCTTTATATGTCTTTTTCAATTTTCCTAAGGGTGGAATAACACTTTAAAAATATTTAAAAGTAATTAACTTATTCAAAATATTAGCAAACTTATTACTGTTACGTTAATGTAGCATATCTATTATTTGGAAAGTGTTCGACTATACATAAGATATTTTTTGCTTTTAATTATTTCCTGTCTTGGCTAGACAAAGCACGATCTCGTATGTTCCTACCCTCTTATATATGTAAGGTCTCGAGGAAATGGTAGTTCAAATGTCTTATTACGTATACCATTCTAAATTGGATTTGCTTAGGGAGGTGAATATAAATATGATTACAAACGTATTATTCGACCTAAAAGCAACTGATTGTGGGTTCGATCCTCACTCGAGGAATAGAAATATATTTGATATTTCCATTTTATTCGCTCTGGCCTCCAAATTCGGCGGAAAGTAGGAAACGGAGTGTCTTGATACTAAGTTCCCTCTGCTTACCCCGTGTGTGCGGGATACAGCGTGAAGCTAAAAAATCTAAAAATAATAAAAAAAATCCACGATTATAAAGTTTTTTTATATTGTAATTCCAAAAATAAAATCCTATAAATATTATTAACAAATACTTAATAACAGAACATAAGAAAACAAGACAGTAATCTGTCAGCAAAATTCGCACATAAAGGAAGTGCCAAATAAATACGAGAAGCTAGTAACATGTCCTCATAAAAGTACACAAACAACGAATGATTGATTGATCTACGCTGATGAAGACATTTCCCAAGAATGAATTAACCCTTTGAACAAGGGTTGATATGATGGAGGTTATTTCTTCAGAACAAAGTTGTATGATACATACAGTACAAATGAAGTTGTAGAAGTAAGGTATTCGGTAATGATATTTATTAAGGAGTATAAACGCCATAACCAAAAATAAGTTGTAATAAAGCGTATAAGAATTTCGACGCAGCTGGTAGTAGAACGCATGGCTCAGTGGTGAGAGCGCCTGGACAGTATTCAGGAGGCGCGGGTTTGAATCCCGCTGCGTTCTAATTTTTATACGTTTTCTAAATGTCTTTTTCAATTAAAAATTCCTATTTATAATAAAAATAGCAAAAGTTCTAATACGTCTCTGGAACACAAAAAAGTTAATGCGAGCAGCTTTTTGCATAATTCAAGACATGCAAGTGATGTTTCATCTAAAAATACCTCATTTCTCCGAACATGATATTTCCAGATAAGACAATTAAGGTATTATATTTAAGTCATAATTTATTTTTAAAATTAAAACATAACTTTCTTTCCACTTTTTCCGGTTGTAAGTAAATGATATTCAAATTTTTATTTTTATTTTGGTATAAAATTTTATATTGTTAATTTACAGCAATTACGCTTTCTAGCTTCGTTATACTCGTAAATATTCAATAAACCTAAATGCCATTGGTAATGAGAATGTTTATTTGCGTAATAGGCAAATTCAGACCAGGAAATACATAGCTCCTGATCTAGTTAGTCTGATCTAGTTTCATTGAATTTTGCTATTTGTTATGTATAGGTACTTGGGAGTAGCAAAATATGCGTATAGGCTGTAAGTTCCTCATGAGCTTTTCCTTGACTTACACCATAAAAAGCTAGAGAAAAATAATTAAAATACATACGGAACACTTCACAAATATCATGATGCGTTCTTACCAATTTCCTTGTTTTCATATAACGTGCATGAAGCAAAAATACTTGGTCTTTTAATATTTCAGTCAACACGCTAATGAGATAGTTCCGCGAAGCTCTCGTGTGAGAGTTCGTATTATTTTCGAGTGCCGCACAAAAGTAGATAAAAACTTTATTCACTTTGTAAATTTAAAAACATATTATCATTATCATTACCATTTACTTTGAAGTAGGAATAGTGAAAAGTTTTACATAATTACTTCTTTTACTGAAGATGTTTGTTTTGAGTAATTTTAGGATTGTTGTAAATTTTATGTTAAAATGTTTGATGTTCTTTCGAAATTAAAGTTTTTTTGAGCTGAGCGAAGCGATGCTCTTACTTGCCAAAAGTGTGTTTCGGTGTGGTTTAACTCTTCCTGGGCAATTTGTAGTAGACCTCTGAAATTTGGCATGGATATTGTGTCTTCTGTGCTGTGAAGATTTTTGGTCACAATTGTAATTGTAGTTTTTGAAAAAATGGTAATTAAATGGTCAAAAAATGCCCATAGACTTAGGCTCTGAAACGTTATGTTAAGTGTTGTGTTAAGTGTTTGCTTTTCAAACTTTTTTAACATGTAATAACATTAAATATGTACTTCGCTCAACTCTTTCCGCCACGCAGAACAAAGAGATGGTTCCTAGTTATAGGTACAGAAGAATAAAGAATTAAATATATTATTTTCTGCCGATTTTGCTATTACAATAAGGAAATCGAGTGGAAAATGGAAAAGCACTATAACACTATGTCATGCTGTCTCGAAAAAAATATCCAAAGATAAAAAACAACATTAAGTATTACAGCCGTCGGTATGGTACCGACGAAGTGGTCATCTAAAAAATATATTTTTCCAATATTTATCTAACACAAACAAGTTATTTTCATAGAAATGTTACTGAATATCTTTAGTTGGGGTTTCTTTTGGATGATCTTTACAACTTCCCTCAGCGTAACCCAGTTTCGTGTTTATTTCAAGTCGCCGAAGTATCTCGTAAACATCAATTGATGGTCGCAGCTTGTAAACCATTTCGATCTGTTAGGTCAAACGTCCCTTACTATAGGTAAAACATTATTTTATCTAAAACATTACCTACCAAATTTTATTTTTTCATCAGTTCCACCCTTTTTTTGCGTAGCAGAGTAGTCAGAGAGAATCTAGTGTCAAAATATATCGTTCTGCACTTTCTACTTAAGACATTGCGTGTTAAGTGGTGAAACTTCACACATCGTTTTCTGTTACTAGAGCGAAAAAAAATAACGTAATTTAAATAAGATAATTCCTTTTGAATATGAATCAAACATTAACTTTTAACCATTTCAAAGTCAAAAAAAATATATATAACATTAAAGTGACAGCGTGTGACTAATACATGTTTGGTTATGGATTCGAGCCATAATCAGAGAGAATGATTTTGTTTAAATGATTTTCATTTCTTAGCTTTAGAAATACTACAAAATGTGACTTTGAGTTCCACATGTTATTACGTATTAAAAATTTAATTTAGGGTTAAAAGTGAAAATCAATGAACAAATCTTCGAGATCTCGTAGTACTCGGTCTGGTATATCATAAGTCGCGACCTGCTATCGTCGCAATTCGTCGGACATCAAATAGAAGTATTATGTAGTGACGTTACTATAATATGCCATTATATAGATAAGATTTCAAATAACATTGATTTTATACATTGCTATAGGCTTTTTACCTTCTAATATATATATATATATATATATATATATATATATATATATATATATATATATATATATATATATATGTTTTATATATCTTAATATATAGTATATTTATGTGTAGTTGTATATAAAGTAATTATGTAAGTGTGTATGTATGTATCTATTAATTTTATATGTGATTATTGATAGTAATATTTTTTTTATATATTTGTCCTTTTTGTTTTTTGTTCTCTTTTCATATATTGTTGTTTTTTTTTGCATTGCATCCCGCTTTTTGTTTGCACTCATCCACCTACACAGGTTGACTGGAAGAGATCTCTTCTAGAGATAAGTCCACCGTTTTTTTCTGTATATTGTTTTTAAATGCAATAAGGAATACATATAAAAAAACCTAGTGTACTAACATACTCCGTTCTCCAATTTCTGTCCAAATCCAAAACACTGCTTGCTTGCTAAGTGGGGAAACCCAACATCGCCCTTGTGCTGGCAGAGCAGCAAAATGAAAATAATTTAAATCTTTCCTCAATAGGTACCGAACAAATTGAGACTACAGAAACTGTTCTACTGAATCAAGTTGGCCCAAATTTGATAGCAAATGCATAATACATAACAAATTGCAGTGTTAGAAAAATTAAAGTTTAGTTGAAATAAAGATATTTTCTTAAAAAACAATACACAAATTACAGTATAAGTTAGACATTTCAAAACAAACGTCTTAATATGAAAGTTTTGTTATACAGACCGCGGTACAAAACAAAAGTACTACTTGAATTAATGTGCAAGAAACACAAAGAAAATAGAAATAACAAATATGAGATAACTTTTGAAGTAATTTCTGTAAAGTAATTTCAATTTGTTAGAAATATACTTTTTCTACTATTCATCTTTTTATAGAGAAAATCACAATAACTCTCTGGCTCTCCGCTCATCGCTTCGAACCAATGAAATTAAGTCAAACAGCTTATTTCACCAGACTTACTGATCCCACTGCCTGAGGCCGTGGAACTGGCTGAGGAGTCGAGGTTTGGGGGCACAAAGTGTGACTGTAACGTGACTGGTTGTGGGTTTGATACCCACTCAATGATTTTCTTCGCTCTAGTGTTGAGGTAAAGCGCCGCGTTAAGTTCCGCCACTTAACAAGCAATACTTTCAGAATTCCGTAGAAAATGGGAATGGGAGTGTCTTAACATTAGGTCCCCTTGCCTACCCGGCTATGTGCGGGATACAGCGTGAAATAAAAAAATGTCTGATCCTTGTAGATTTATAGTGGAGTATTGGAAGTTGTCTAGTTAACAGTTATAGAAGTTTTAGTAGTAATAGCACACTAGAGTTGAGAACAACTATAGGTATATAAATGCATGCCCACTTACTGTTACGAGGCGCTAAGATATTGAGGTTTTCATAAAAAGGAATAATTGTATCTATCAAAGTAATATAATATAGTTTATATTCAATTAAGATTCAATTAATTTCAATTATATTCAATTAAAAAATTCAGTGGAAGTACTTTTTAATATTGAAAGCATTATTCACGCACTTAGACAATCGAAAAGGAGTTTTGTAGAAATTTTAACTCAGCGGGATTCTAAGCCCCCCTTGGAGGTGAATGTGGTGATTGGATCTGAGCTGATACTAACTCAGTGGTCTCTCTGTGCGGGATTGGAATGGTATTCTATGAAAGTAACATTTTACTTAATAAGCAATATCATTATATTCCTTATGATTTGATATGAACTTGAGTAAACAAAGGGACTTCAGAGTTTAGGTTGTAACAGCACACAAGCAAGCACTCTTGCACGTTCAGACACACGCAACACGCATCTACACGCACTCGTATTCCCACGTACAGAAACATGCAAGCACGCACGAAAAAATTGCGGGAAACAGGAAACCACTAACTACTATAACACAGTTTATGCTTGTTTAGGAGTTGGTAACTCATTAATTACAATAATGAATGTTATCATTAAAAATATTTTTATATATTTATATCCTCTCTCTTAATATACTAAAATAAAATAATATAAATAAATATTTTAAACCAGTAGACATAGCTTTATGTGTTTTTTTCTTTTAAAATGAACATGTTTATATAATTTGATAAAGAAATTTATGATTAAGAAAACAGTGACGATTAAGTAACTTTCTACAAAGTTGCTCTGTATCTGTCTTTCTATTCGCACAAAAATAAAAAAATAATTGCAGACAGTATCTTGTAAATTTATTACTTTCCAAAGAGTCGTTAAAAATTTTAATAAATTCTAAAACATGACCTTGTTACGTAAAAAAAGCTTTTAGATAAAGCTTTTCTCTGTGATCTGTCTCAGTGAGTACATTATGTTAATACAGAAATCAAAGCAAACTACAGATCTATATACAACTTTTATATTGAGATCATTTAATATAAACAAAATTAATATTGTTAAAAGCTTGCTCGATTTACAAATATTTTTATAAGGAGGTTCAAGGCTTTTATAATATAAAATATGTTTAACATTAGCATTCTTATTTATCCGAAATAATAATGTTCTTCATTATGACTTTTGTAATAATTTCGAAGCAAGTTAAAGCTTTTTCCCGCAAAGCGAGGTAGTCCAAAAGAACCTAGTGACAAGACACTCCGTTCTCCATTTTCTGCTCGAAATCGATACATTATATGGCAGTACGCAAATTAACGTAAATATTTATCTAACAAAAACAGGGAAACCAAAGTAAATGCAATGTTTTCTAATAAATTGAGATCATCGTAGCAAAGAGTTACAGTTACATCCACTTGGGGAAATTTAAATTATTTTCATACATCTCGGCCACGCATCATACAATATATCTGATCGGAGGAAAGTGGAGAATAGAGTGTCTTAACACTATGTTTCCTTTAATTATCTAACAAAATAAAGAAAAATATTGGTATATTTCAAAACATATTTAAATAATAATGGAGCCAGTCGTGGCGCAGTGGCACAAGCGTGTTACTGTAAACGACTGGTTGTGCGTTCGATTCCCAATTCGAAGAGTGGAAATATTTAATATTTTCATTTCCTTCGCTCTGGTGTCGAGACAAAGCGCGGCTTTAATTTCCGCCACTTAACACGTTATGCCTCCAAATTTGTCCGAAAGTGGGGAACGGAATGTCTTAACACCAGATTCCCTCTGCCTGTGTGTGCGGGATATAGCGTGAAGCTAAGATATTTAAATACATAAACGAACGTGGCACTGTAATGTGCGAGGAGGGGAAATATTTATTATTTCCATTTTCTTCGCTCTGGCGGCGTTAGGTTCCGCCACTTAACACGCAATGCCTCCGAATTCGGCGGGAAAGGGAGTTAAAAGTTATAAATTTTACTAAAACCACTCTTACTATTATCTAAAATGAAATAAATATATAATATATAAATTCTAAGTAGGCATACATACGTCATGAAATTACAAACGTAAAGACAATTCGTAGTTTGTGTCTCGTATTACAATAGAGCGTTTCTAAGTAATTCTAGAGGTCTCGTACAAAAGCTTTATAGGCATACATTTTCTTAATACATATAAATGTTTATTGTCTTCTTTGTAAGATCCAGCGTTTATTAATGGTACGTTTTATTTTACTTTCTATATTTTTATTGTGTAATTTATATTTTTATATTTTTACATCTTTATATTTTTGCCGCGTGGTAGAATAGGTAGCGTTAGTGTCACAACACTCTGTTCTCCATTTTCGCTAATAGTTACCGTTTTTGTCTTTAGATTTCCATATTTCAATTTTAACTATAATTCTATAAACATTATTTATAAAAAAAGACATTTAGAAAACCCGCCCGAATGCATGGCTCAGTGGTGAGAGCGCCTGAACGGTATTCAGGAGGCGCGGGTTCGAATCCCGCTGCGTTCAAATTTTTATACGTTTTCTAAATGTCTTTTTCAATTTTCCTAAGTGTGGAATAACACTTTAAAAATGTTTAAAAACATTATTTATGCGCTAATCGGAGAAAACTTGCAGTGCAATACTGTCTTGATTCTTACTGTGTAAGACCGTCGTGGTATAGTAGGACAGCGTCTGATTCTAAGCACGATAGTCGAAGGTTCGAGTTCTACTCGGGGATTGTATATATTTAAATTTAATTTCTTCGATCTGATAATAAATACAAAGTTTGACGTTGAATTCCTCTGAAAACCACTCAAGACACAATGCCTCGATTCCCAGCAGAAACTGGAGGATGAAGTGTCTTGACATTCGATCCTGACTACCTTGTTATACGAGCAAGGAGTGAAGCTGTACTTTGAGATTTGCTTGAAAATTTGTACATACGAGTATGTCAGTACCAACTGACATTTTAGCATGAATCTGATATCCTTACAAAGACAATCTGGTACAAGAGAAAATACCATTTTTTTAGCTTCACGTTGTATCTCGCACACAGCAGGATAGGCAGAGGGAAGCTAGTGTTAAGACACTCCGTTCCCCACGTTCCAATTAGTATGAAATACCATTTTCATACTAATTTATTAAATTTATAGAGAAAACTGAAATAATATATGTGTAAGGCCTAGGTGTTTACTATGTTATCTTTTTTCTACAGTAGAAGAGACGTTTTTTTTACTATTAATAATATAATATAATGTATAGATAGAGAAAACTTAGTGTCATAATTCTTCGTTCTACACTTTCCGTCCAAAATGGAGAAATTAGCTAAGTAGCGAAAAGCCGCGTTTTGCTCTCGTACTTGAGTACTAGATAAATGAAAATAATTTAAACGTAATCATTACAGCAAGTTGAAATCAAACCCCAACCCACTGTTCCACTGACCCACGACACTCTCCATCCACTCTTTGATCACTCAGTTTCCACATAAGATCCTAATCAATAGAAATAAATCATTTCCACTTCAAAAGCCCGCCAAAAGTATATTTTACACAGTTCTTAAGTTAAAATCGGCCCACAGGGCGATGTTAAACACTCACCTATATTTTACCAGTGCGAATTGAATTGACGTTATTTGGAGCGTATCTACTTGTAGGACCATTATGAAAGCTTACAGAATATAAAAAAGCTGTATTTTTGTATTTTATGTGCTTTTAAGTCCATTAATAATTATGCTTATTTAGTATTTAAAATATTCGTAGCGAAAAGCTACGAGAAATGAATTTCGTGCTATAACAATGTAGTGACGTATAGTAAGACACGAGTTCAGCGCATTGCATCATAAATCCTGTCGTATTGGATAGAGATTGATATTAAAAATATCGTTTAAATTTTGGTATTTGGTTTAGTGAGACAAATTACGGTGTTGAGTTCCGCCGTGTAGGACGCGGAGTTTATAAACTGATTTTGTAACAGTATTGATCGATCAATGAATTAGCATCAAAAAAGTTTATAAAAACATTTCTTAAATTAATTAATGAATAGTTTCTCTTCATTATCATATTTCACAAGAAATAATGATAAAATAATACTAAAGTATTATCAGACATAAAAAATGGAAACCAAAATTACAGTGTTGGGTTACGCAATACAACATACCTAAAACGCAAACGCAAATGTAATCAATATAAGTTAAGTGTAGAATGCGAAGTGTAGCTTCACTAAGTTAACAAAGGACTGAATATCAATTAATTTATTTGCAATTTTTGTATAAAACAAGGATTTAAGTCATTATTTGATTAAAAAGCATATAATTTTCTTTTTTTTTTTTTTCGTTTTTTAGCTTTACGCTGCATCCCGCACGCAGCAGGGTAGGCAGAGGAAACCTAGTGTAAGTAACCCACAACCCTGCCTTGCAACGACTGGTCTTGAAAGCATATAATAATTTCTTATACATTTTAAAACAATTCATTAAAGGAACGAAAATGTTCACACAACTTGGTAGAATACGTCTGTCATTAGCGGCGTGTCTTGGGCTTTAATGAACATTATATTCATGATAAAATGCTTTTAAAATTATTAATAGTACTAGTATTCAAGTAACAGTAGTACTAAAGTACTGCTTTACTACATAGTAAGAAAAAAAAAGTGTTTTAGTGTTAAGACACTCTGCTCCCTTTTTTCGCCCGATATCGAAATCGATGCGAATTAAAACAATTTAAATAGATTCCTCGATGGATATCGAATCTAGAACTCTCGTGAATATAGTCAGATGACGTCACACTGTGCCTCTAACAATATATTAATATCCACCCATGGGGGGAGTTTTTCCTATTCCCTTCCCTCTCAAGACAGGCAATTCATCCACAAAGCCTCTTATGGTGTGGGTGAAGGTATAAATTTACCAACAGTCAGTATTTTTGTTCATTACCCCCTTATGCAACAAAAAAATATTAGTGAAAAATATATTAATTTTAGAAGTTTAAAAGTTACATATTTTTATAACTTTCTTTGTAACTGCATAGGTCGTCGTTGAGTTTCATCACTTATCATGAATAGCAATTTCCAAGAACAAAAGGAAAAGGATAACATATTATCATAGCACTAAATAAACTTACTGCCTATTAAAAATGAATGAATATTTGTAGCTCCATAATACATATATAAACATATTTCATTATGAAACGTATATAACGATACATTTTTTTCTTAGCTTCACGCTGTATTCCGCACACAGCAGGGTAGGCAGAGGGAACCTAGTGTTGAGACACTCCGTTCCCCACACACCGCCGAATTCGGAGGCATTGTGTGTTAAGTGGCGGAACGTAACGCCACGCTTTGCCTCGACACCAGAGCGAAGAAAATGGAAATATTAAATATTTGTACTCCTCGAGTGGAAATCGAACCCACAACCAGTAATTTAAAGCCACACGTTTGTGCTACAGCGCCACGACTAGCCCCAATATATAACGATATATGAAACATATATAACGTAGGTTAGGTAGAAGGAGACCTCGGTTTACATTCGAGAAATATACAAAGGTCATCGGTGACATATCGGTGACACTGTACAAAGGTCACGTAAAAAGCATGAGGACCCCCCAAACGAGTTTTGAAGAGGAGACTAAGTGAAAATATGCTGGGATCGTAGCTTTTGGCGCCCAGTCCTCTCTGACTACCCCAATAGTGTTAAAGCGTGAAGCTAAAACAGAAACATATACATAACACATTAAAACTAAGAAGTTATTAAATGACAACAACACTGCTTATTATGTTTCAATTTCGTATAAACAATTTAAGTGTAAGAAACACGGTTTCCAAGAACAGTAGCTCCAAATACTGCTACGTTTAATATTTTTAAACATTTTTAAAGTGTTATTCCACACTTAGGAAAATCGAAAAAGACATTTAAAGAAAACGTATAAGAATTTGAACGCAGCGGAATTCGAACCCGCGTCTCCTGAATACCGTCCAGGCGCTCTCACCTCTGAGCATGCGTTCTACTATCCGCTGCGTCAAAATTCTTATACGCTTTATTACACCTTATTTTGTTGTTAGCAAAAATTGTTAAAATACGTTTAATATTTTTTATATTTCGCTAATCCTGTAAGTACTTCAGACTTTTCTTGCATAGCAAAGTAGTCAAAGAGAACTTTGTGAAAGACATTCCGTTCTTTCCTTCCGTTCGAAATTCAACCACGACGAGCGCCGGTACTAAACGACGCGCTATACCTGACAAATCAGAGCGGAAAAATAAAAATAAATAAAATAATTACTCCGAATTTGGCGGAAAGTGGGGAATTGGGTGTCTCAATACTAGGCTTCCCTCTGCTTACCCTGCTGTCTGCGGGATACAGCGTGAAGCTAAAAAAAAAATAAAAAATAAAATACATCGTCGAAAAACCCTCAATTAACAACCTCCAATGGGAATCGAACCCAAAACCAATCGCTTTCATACTCAGAGATCCTATAAGAATAATTAGTTAAATTTGCAACAATATTACAAGTAAACGAATAACATTTTAAGATATTGCAAAAGTTCTTACCTTTATGTTAAGTTATATTTATCTATTTGCTAGACGGTACTTAGCGCAGGTATATTTGAATGTGAGCATACGTTATTTTGATTCTCTCCACACCACAAGAGTCCTTACAACTAACTTCAAAAACCCGCCGTGTTTCTTAACAAAAATATATGAAAAACCTCCTTTCAAATGAACTAATCTTATTTCTATTATAATAAAGCTCAAAATCCTTTATATTTTCGTAATAGGAGGTAAAATTATTTTAGTGATTTCTACGCATGCGTCCTACTTCCGTCGGCCATTTTCCGTAACACACACCAAGGTAGCTTTCTGTATGTACAGGTATTTCAACTCACACAAATGCAAATAGTATCAAATTCTTAGGAAAATTGTGGCTTGTTCGTGTGTGCGTGTTGTGTTTACTATATTTTTTGTTAGTGGTAGTGGGATGCTGGGCGAGGAAGTGTTCATACTGTTCGTTTGGTAAAATGTAGTAATCGAATTATATTTTTGGTTATTAAATTTATTGACAAGTAGTTATGAGTTCGATTCCCTTTCCGCGAATGTAGATAGTTATAAAATGTATTTTTTTTTAAATTAATCATAGAAGAAAGACAGAAAGCCCCATTGGCTTTTGGTATAATATTATTGCTATTTGCAGTAATTGAATAAGCTGATTGACTATACTTCATAAGGTAACTGAACAAGATCAAAAAAATATATTTTTGTTGATAAAAAGTTTACACAAGAATTCCGTTATTTATATTTGACTCGTTTGAGTATTAAAAATTAACTAATTTTTTTAACATTTTAAAGTATTATTCACACACTTAGGAAATGAAAAAAATATTTAAAAGACTTATAAAAAATTGAATACGTTTTCTTTAACAATTCTCTTACTTTTACTTATTCCCCTAGAAACCACACAAACATATTAAACTCAAACGTCAAACTTATTTATATTCAAAGAAAAAGAAACACTCATTGAGTGGAAAACGGAGTGTCTTAACACTAGAATATAAACATTAATCTGAATACCCCACTATACGAATAAAAACATTAAACTAAAATTAAACACTTAATAAACAAAACTATTTACATTTTTACCTATTTACCCAAATTAGTTAATTGATAAAACATACAATTTTGTGAACGATCCCTTACCTTTGACCTGACCTGTTTGAAAGCAGAGATTTCAGTCAGCCTCGCGACTCCGCCGCGGTAAGACGCGTTACCTGCTAGTACAAAAAATTTATTAAAAAAATATATATTTTATGTTAAACCCTGTGCTGTGCTAAAGCTATGTAATGTAGTGGAAAGAAGACTTTTTTTGTGAGAAAACAATTTTTCAAGGTAAGTTTATTTTATCAGCTGATTTGAGATCAAAACAAATTGTTTTTTAGTTGCATGTATTTAATTTGTGTATTATTCGTATTGTTATTATTATTTCTTAAATAATAATTATTGAATTTATTTAGTAAATTTTATTTAAACTAGTTAAAGGTTTAAATTAAAAATATATATCAAAACCGTTTTAGTAAAAAATGAAACTACCCGAAATCTTTACTAACGTCTTGAGATAAAACAATCTATATATTAAATGTTACAGACAGATATATTATTATAATTAATTTAATATATTAAAAGCTAATTATATACTAGTCTAAAAATTTTATATACATTTTAGTTTAAATTACGAAGAGAACGGAGTATCTTGACACTTGACACACGTTTTCTCCATCTACCCTACTATAGGAAAAAAGAAATAAAATAAAAAATCTCTTTTCACGAGCTGATATGTTGTATAACAGTTACTATTCATGGAAATGCAGCATAAATGTAGTTGAATCCTAAAATAACTTCTACCATTATAGAATTATTATGCTTTATATGGCTAAGTTATTTATATAATGTATTTTTACCATATGTTTAGCTGGAGTAGTAGAATACAGCAATTTTATTATATTTAATGTGACAAAGCAGACTTTAAACTTAAAGTATGGATTACTTTAAAATATATATTTCATTTTGTTGTGAAATATAATTATTTTGAGATAAAATTCAGTAACACCTTTACGCTACCTTACCTTTTACAATAACAGGAGAGGCAGAGAGAATCTAGTATTGAGACATTCCGTTCTCCACTTTACATCCAGAATTGAACTATTTCGCGTTGAGTGGCGGAACTCAACGCCGCGGTTTGTCTTATAAGAATTAAGAAATGATGTTAAGAAAAAACGATGAATTTCTTTATTAGTATACTAATGCTTAGTTTTTTTTTCATAAGAGATATATAAATAAGACAGTAGCTATGACAAATGAACAGAAAGAATGCTTATGTTATTTTTATACTCACGTGAGCAACCTTAATCAATAGGTCTCACTTTAATTTGAAATACAGATATTAGTAAGTAGTTTAAGAAAACAGCTTGCTAATAGTTTTCATTTTAATGATAAGATGATTTTAGTTTTGCTTAATATTAGTACTATTGAACAATACTTATTAAAAAAATAACAAATTGTTAATTATTGTATATTTTACTAACTGATTTTAGAGTAGAATACAAAATTACAGAACAGGACTAGCATTAAAGAAATATACGAGAATCCTAAATTAATTTTATATCGTTAATTTTCATTTTAATTTATGTCATGAAATGCCAAGTATTTGATGATGATTTCTGAATATCGTATATTTATGACCATCGTGGTCCCTCAGGCATATTATTTATTTAAAAACGCGATTGATTGTAGGTAGGTAGTGGGCAACGGAGTGTCTTAACACTAGGTTCTCTTTGCCTACCCTGCTGTGCGTGTTTTGTCTGAAATTATTATATTTACATTGCTATGATTTGGCAAGACGAAGCGCGGCGTTGAGTTCCGGCATTCAACACGCCGGGTCTTTTCAAATGGAAAGTGAATGAAGGAGTATTTTGACATTAGGTTCACTCTGACAACGTTGTGATGCAGGCAATAGCGTGAACCTGCTGTGAGGAAGTTAAGGCTTAATTTTCAGAGAAATTAAGATAGGTCACTATATTCACCATAAATATTACTATATTGTATATTAATTAAATTATAAGATTTTGTGATTGATATTTAGCGTAGTCGGATGCCATCTAATGATTGCACACGTGGTTGATTGTGGGTTCAATTACAACTCGGGGAAATAAATTTATTATTTTTTTTATTTCTCCGCTATGTTATCTAAAACCAAGCGCAAGGTCTCGATTTTTAGCCAAAAGAGTAGAATAACTTCCTCCTCCTCCTTAGCTTCACGCTGTATCCCGCACACAGCAGGGTAGGCAGAGGGAACCTAGTGTTAAGATACTCCGTTCTTAATACTATATTTTCTCTGACTACGCTACTCGGTAAAACGTGGTAAGCTTTTTAACATTTTTAAGCGTTATTCACATACGTAGCAAATTTCGACTGGATATAGGACGATTTCCAACAGGCACAGGTTCGAATCCTGCTGCGTAGAAAACGTATAAAAATATACGTTTTCTAAATTTCTTTTCAAGCTTTAACCTGTAAAAAATACTTATATAAATGCTAAAGCAAAAAGTTATAGCGTTAAATCCACCCTAATTTTAAACCTGAACCCCATGACACAGTCAAGTATCATTATTGCAAACATCCTATTGCCTGTTAATTAGCATCTCCCACTTGCAACCCTCTTGTTACACTTATTGGAGCTTCCGGTCTCTTATAATAGTAGCTTTTGCAATTTTGATTTGAAAGAACACGTAATGCAACGTTATAAGTGAAAAGAGGGTATGATAATATTTTATGGGCAGAGTTGTTTAAATTTTAATGTGATGGTGACGCAATTGCTATGTCTTACTATTTGACAGTTTACATGATAGATATGAGATGAATATTATGTACATAAAAATACAATTAGAGATATTTGAAGCTATACGCTTCATTAGTTGTAGGTTCGATTTTTTATTCGTGTTGTGATTATAGTTTAATTATTTTTATTTCTTCGCACTGGTGGACAAAACAAAGCGGTAGTAGGCTCCGTCAATGTCAAAGTCAAATTCAAATAATTTTCATGACTCAGTGGTGAGAGCGCCTGAACGGTATTCAGGAGGCGCGGGTTCGAATCCCGCTGCGTTCAAATTTTTATACGTTTTCTTTAAATGTCTTTTTCAATTTTCCTAAGTGTGGAATAACACTTTAAAAATATTTAATAAATAGCATTCTCTCTTGCCAAATGATTGTTCGTAGAATAATCTTTGGGTAGCAGAAATTTGTAAAAATCTCTCTACAGAGATGCTAACAACATAAATAAGTTGTAATAAAGCGTATAAGAATTTCGACGCAGCGGCTAGTAGAACGCATGGCTCAGTGGTGAGAGCGCCTGAACGGTATTCAGGAGGCGCGGGTTCGAATCCCGCTGCGTTCAAATTTTTATACGTTTTCTTTAAATGTCTTTTTCAATTTTCCTAAGTGTGGAATAACACTTTAAAAATGTTTAAAAGTTTTAAATAATTTTATTCAAAAGAAGTTACAAGCTTCACTTTTTGAACGTCAAATAGTTTACCACCGGTTCACTAAACTTAATGCCTCAGCACCTGCGAAGAACCGGCGCAAGAAACTCAGCGGGACTTCTTTTTTTTTTAAGTAATTGTTATATACAGATTTATTGCATGGGAGAATGCAGACTATAAGTTCGTTATACTTATCCTGCTTTGTTGAAAAAAAATGTAAAGTTGTATTACTATTGTTGTATAAAAGTATATTTGTCATACGATTTTATTTAATTGAAAGACATTAGTAGGTGAAGTTATTATATCACTGTAATCTTTTTAATCCATACTACTATTATAGATAAGTAAGCTTGTCCATCTGTTTCGCTCTCACGGCTAACCTAATGGTTCGAATTAGATGTCATTTAAAAATAGTCCAAAATCCTGGGCTACTTTGACTTTCAAAAACCTCATAAGGGGCTAAAAGAACGAAAACTAACGAATGAAAATTTAAATGATAAATATAAACCGCTTAACCTAACGCCTCGAGGAATCGCTAGTAAAAAGCTAAAAAAAAACATTAAACATTTAACCTTCTAGGCTTTTTCTGAAAATTAACTGAAAAGCTGACAAAATACATAGTATTCTAGAAACGTTTTTCTATCTATAACAAAAAAACGTGAGTGACAAGAACGTTAACGACCAGCTTCAGCCTTTTGCGACGTGACAGTGGATCTACGAAATTGCTTACGTGTTGTAGAGAAAATAGATCGATCAATTAGTTTTTTGTGTGGAAACTAAAATTGTATTACATTGTGGAGCTTTCATGTGTTAAGATAAATATGGCTAATAATATATTTTGTTTTCGCGATTATTACATATTTTGTTGTGGCCAGTCGTGGCCCAGTGGCACAAGCGTGTGACTGTAAACGACTGGTTGTAGGTTCGATTCCCACTCGAAGAATGGAAATATTTAATAATTCCATTTTCTTCGCTCTGGTGCTGAGGTAAAGCGCGGCGTTAAATTCCGCCACTTAACACGCAATGCCTCCGACTTCGGCGGAAAGTGGGGAACGGAGTGTCTTAACACTAGGTTCCTTCTGCCTACCCTGCTGTGTGCGGGATACAGCATGAAGCTAAAAAAAAAAAACATATTTTGAAATGAAATTATTTAACCGGATTAATCACGTATATTGTTGGTATTCTTAAAAACATTTTAAAAAAACCGTTTTGATCACAAAGATTATTCTATGAACAATCCTTTGGCAAGAGAGAATGCTATTTATTAAATGCTTTTTTAAACATCTTTGGGTAATAGAAATTTGTAAAAATCTTCTTACAGAGATGCTTACAACATAGATTAGTTATAATAAAGCGTATAAGAATTTCGACGCAGCTGGTAGTAGAACGCATGACTCAGAGGTGAGAGCGCCTGTACGGTATTCAGGAGGCGCGGGTTCGCATCCCGCTGCGTTCAAATTTTTATACGTTTTCTAAATATCTTTTTTATTTAGTTACTAGAATTGTATTTATTTTTTTTTAATTGTCTGGTTAGTTATAGTAAAAGCATTGAGTTCCGCCATTCAATTAAAACAATATACAACTTCTTTCACATAACTCATGCGGTAAATATCTTGATATGTTCTTTGCTTACTAATCATAATACCGTGAGGCTATTGAAAAAGAAGTATAAGTTGAATTTTATAAATATGTATACAGGAAGAGACTTAATTAGAATTTAATGTTTTATATAACAAAGTTGTACTATATAAAGTAGTAATAAATATTCTTTATAATTTGTACCTAACTATTCGTAGCAGATTTCGTAGCAAATATTACATATGCTACGAACTTCCGGCTTTATTTCTTTCCCACATATAGTATAATAGAGAGAGAAAAAATTGTGTTCAGGCACTCTGTTTTCCATTTTTAATTCAATTTAAAAACATTGCATGTTATGTGGCGGAACTTAACGTAATGTTTATTACTGATCTCTTTGATGTTTTAATAAATATGTGTAATTAGAATAATTATTTTGCTTTACTAATTTAGTTATAAAGAAAAAACTTGAATTCTATACTTATTAAACACTGTTACTATATACTTATAAATACGTTTACACAACCATTTAAAAAACATAAGTAAAATATAACTTAAGCATTAGGAATATTTAATATGTCCATTTTCTTTGGTATCAAAGCAAAGCGCGGCGTTAAGTTCCGTCACTTAACACGTAATGCCTTCAAATATAGCGGAAAGTGGGGAACGGAGTGTCTTAACACTAGGTTCCCTCTGTCTACCCTGATGTGTGCGGGATACAGCGTGAAGCTATGACTCAATCAGTAATCAAACCTTTTACATCTTCACATACATATTCTTACAAAACCTACATATCTCTCATACCCATAACTTAAATTTAACAAAAGCTCCCAAACCAAATTTCCATACAACACATAAAACTTATATCATTATACGCCCTTAACCCAACTTGTCAGTGCCGTCAAAAAAGCTCGAAGCGTGAAAAAAGCGATACTATCACATAATGCCGTTCTATCTGATCGAGCACGGAAAACAAAAGCTCGCGTGAAACAAAGCTTAAAGCTCCGTCACACTGTCGTCGCTTGTTTTTAATTTAAAAGTCACTGTCGATTTAGTTTTTCCATGTTATTTCCCCTTTGAAGTATTGTGTATTGTGCTTTTAGTGTCTCTGAAGGGAAAAATTGTGGTAATAAGGGAATTTATATGTTTTTTTGGCTTGTTATTTGTGTGTATGATGATATATTAGTGTAATTTAAGTGGAAATGTGATTTGGTGTAGGTTCGATTACCATTTAGAAAAAGTGTTAAATAAAAAAATTAATTTATTTCTTTACGCTGTGTATTTAGGACAAGTGCGGCATTGAGTTGTTGAATACTTCAGCATCTTTATTCCGAGCGGTCTGGATGGAACTGTAGCGTATTTTAAATGTAAGCATAACTGGTTATGGGTTCCATTCCTACTTATGAAAATGATTACATTTATTTATGTCCCCTGTGGCCTAAGACATAGTGTAGCGTTGAGCTCCATTAATCAACACGTAATGTCTGGATTTGGGGCGGAAAGTGAATAACGGAGTATATTGACCATAATGAGTAAATGGAAAATAAATAGGGTATATATTTATAACTTCCGTGTTTTATGGACAAGAGCATAAATCACCCAAAAGTTGCTTATTGATTTTTTATAAGGTCTCTCTCATCTACTTATAATTAAAATATTTTTTCACTTTCCTCGGATGGTCGATAACTAACTAACTTGGTTAAAAGTAAATCGGTAGATATTTCAATGAGTACCATATAGCTTTTAATAAATTCCTTAAGATAGTAAATTAGGAAGAGAATTTATGTAATGCGATGAACGTATAAAAATAATACAAGATATTAAGTAAACAATAGTAGTTCAGTAAGAAAATTTCTTCTAAAAATTTTATTAAATAAAAAAAAATCATTTATAATACCAAGCATATATATAACATATTCATAATATACATATTTCCTTCACTAATAGAACATCGGCAAGTGGCGCATTATCGTAGCTTTTAGAAAGCACTTGCTCCCATATATCTATTCAGGTTTCATCGGAATTTCACTGGAATTACAGAAATACGAAAGGAATTTTGTACCTCACAATCTCTGGCTTTGCTAAAAGCTTCTTAGACTTTCAGTTTATAAAAACCAGCTCTACCATACCTTTTACCGGCGGTTCTATCTAGTTTTCTAATAGTCATGATCATTATTTCATATGAACTTGTATTATGGAGAACTTCAATTCTATACAAGAGTCTACTAACAGCTGTATCCCTTTTGTTTTATTTTTTCTTTTCAACTTACGTTTTTTCTCGTATAGTGAGGTTTTTTCCGTTCCCTACTTACTGTCCGAATTCTGGTTACTATATGTTGTGGGTTGAAACTCAACGCTGCGTTTTGTCTTAGGCTTAAAAGCGGAAAAATGACAACCTCATGAATCGAACGAACCCTCAACTATATTTTCTGGTATACTCTGGTTATTCAACTGCAGCACGATGAGCTCTGATATTGTTATTAATAGATAGATAAAAAAGAAAAAAATAATTAATAATTCAAAAAAACTGTTTCCTTTTTGTGAACTAAGCTATGCGTTCAGTATTTTTGTATATGTGATAAATAAACAATAAATTTACGCAAATATTTTCTTTTCATAAATTTCATTGAATGGGTTTCTGACTGGGTTTCTGCAGATCACCCAAGGACGTCACTTATCAATTACCTATCAATAAACCCACCAGATATGGAAATAAATCAATATATAGTAACAATTTTTTTTTTTAGCTTCACACTGTATCCCGCACACAGCAGGGTAGGCAGAGGGAACCTAGTGTTAAGACACTCCGTTCCCCACTTTTCACCGAATTCGGAACTTTGACACCAGAGCAAGGAAAATGGAAATATAATTTCCACACCTCGAGTGAGAATCGAACCCACAACCGGTCGCTTAAAGTCACACGCTTGTACCACTGGGCCACGACTGGCCACTACTAAATATGTACTAAAAATCAATTTCAATATATAATATACATACATTTTGCTAGTATATTAAATTTCTATTCTAACAGGTATGACACGTGGGGTCAAGTGGCCTTTTGAAAGACTAGCTAACCAACGCGTACGCCATTTATTCGTTTAACAAAGGAAAATAGAGTCAAGCACTTTTTGAAAAAAACTATTTATGTTAGAAATAATGTTTGGTTTTTATATTATATTATATTTACTAGTTGTCGCCTGCTACTGCGTTTGCATAAATGATATGATGTAAGACATACTGTTCATTTCTTATTTTAACGTTTTTAAAGTGTTATTTATAAGCTATGGATATGTACCTACACATTCATACGCTCGTATATGTACACTCGAAACATTTGCTTAATTTTTCGTTCCTTAAACTAGATTTGAATATGAAAATAAGGATACACTTACACTTAAAACAATTTTGTAGCTTCACACTGTATCCCGCACATAGCAGGGTAGACAGAGTAGGTAGACTTAGTCTTAAATACTCCGTTCCCCATTATCCGCCGAATTCTGGAGGCATTGCGTGTTATGTGGCGGATCTTAACGCCACGCTTTGCCTCGACACCAGAGCGAAACCTCGAGTGGGAATCGAACATACAACCAGTCGCGTTTACATGAACAAGACCCCGTAAGCCATGCAAGCCATGTGCATGGCTTACAGGACAGAGCGCTTAAATATTTCCGAGAGGCGTGAGTTTTGCTTGCTGATTTCAAATTTTGTATACATTTTTTTATGTATATGTATGGCCAGTCGTGGCCCAGTGGCACAAACGTGTGACTGTAAACGACTGGTTGTGGGTTCGATTCCCACTCGAGGACTGGAAATATGTAATATTTCCATTTTCTTCGCTCTGGTATCAAGGTTAAGCGCGGTGTTAAGTTCTGCCACTTAACACGCAATGCCTCCGAATTTGGCAGAAAGTGGGGAACGAAGTGTCTTAACACTAGGTTCCCTCTGCCTACTCTGCTGTGCGCGGGATACAGCGTGAAGTACAAAAAAGAAATTTTATGTAAAAAGTAAAATTTCATTTATTTTTTCAATACTTTTTATTTGTCTTTTGCCAGTTACTTAGTCACGTCACGTCAGTCACGATTTTATACATATCAATAAACCCGTAAACTAACTGGTGCCTTTTCGTTTAACATCTTCACGCTTTTTTTTGCATAACGGGGTAGTTAGAGAGAACCTAGTGTCAAGACACTCTGTTTTTCTCTTTCCATTTGAAATTGAGACATTGTGTGGTGTAAAGTGGAGTTCCGGGACCCAGCACCGTGCTTTGTCATAGCAGAGAATGAAATTTAAAATAATTTAGCTATAGTAGTCCCCCAATGTTTACCATTTTGGCTCCAAATGTAAGCAATGATGGAATTTACTTTAAAATTTAAAATATTTTGATTCACATGTAGGAAGACAAGGTGCGGCGTCAGGTTTTGTAAAATCTATCTACAATTTCTCAAAAAGCAACGAAAGCAGAAAACGGAATTCTGTATTTGTGCATTCTCTTTGTCTAGGATAGTCTTGATGCGGAAGTTATATTAAGATTTATTGAGTTTTTAGTATTTTTTAGCTTTCGATTTTAGTTTTCTTTCCGTATGTTTTCAGAAAAAACTACATTTAATCGAATTTATCGCGTATAGTTTTGGATATTCCACAATACATTCATAGAAAACCCGACGTTTCGAATACTTAACGGTATTCAACTGCTCTGCACTCAGAGTAGGAATGAATATGTATATTTTATTAATTAAATAAAATTATATACATTTTTTCCATTATTTGAAAAAGACTTGATCAAGACATCGCTCTAGAATGAACATTCCAAAGCACTTTAGATTTATGCAGAGATTAAGGAAATTTTTACAAAGCTTAACCACCCAACTTACTGGAAATGAACAGTTGACGAGATACGATTAAAAGCCATTATCAAAGAACAAAAATGAAACGAATACAGAGTTACAGATTTTTAGAAATATATATTTACTTTTAAAAATTGTTAAAATTACAAGATAATTACTGTATACTGTAGTATGAGAATGGAGGTATAACATTTTAGCTTCATGCCGTATCCCGTATACAGAAAGACAGAAGAAATTTAGTTTTAAGACACTCCGTTCCCCATTTTTAGTCAAATTCTGGACGCATTCCGTGTTAAATCACAAAACTTAACGCCTCGGTTTGCCTTGACAGTAGAGCGAAGAAAATAGAAATAGAAAATATTTCCACTTCTTGGGTGGGAATCGAACCCACAACCAGTGGCGTTTATAGTCACACTTTGTGCCCCTACGCTACAACTGGCCTCAATAATCAATATTAAATTTTACAAAAACTAATTTTATTAAAAAAATTTTCGTTCTGGTCCATTCGAAATAGCGTTAAATTATAATTACTTTGCAGTAACCTAAGTAATTCAATTCTAAAAATTTATTTCCAGTATTCTATTAGTAGTTAATTACTTTACCTGGTTTCAGTTTTAGTTAAATACAGACTACATTATATAAGAAATATCAAGAGATATCGTGGCCAGTCGTGGCCCAGTGGCACAAGAGTGTGACTGTAAACGACTGGTTGTGGGTTCGATTCCCACTCGAGGAGTGGAAATTATATTTCCATTTTCTTCGCTCTGGTGTCGAGGTAAAGCGCGGCGTTAAGTTCCACCACTTAACACGCAAAGCCCCCGAATTCGGCGGAAAGTGGGGAACGGAGTGTTTTAACACTAGGTTCCCTCTGTCTACCCTGCTGTGTGCGGGATAGAAGTAGCGTGAAGCTATTTAATTTAATTTAAAGAGATATCGATTGAAAATATCAAATTTCAATCAAGCGTTTAGACAGCATCTGACTTTAAACACGATTAGTAGGTTCAATTCTCACTCGGGGGAGTCATTATATTTAAATTTAATTTATTTCTCTACTGTACCTAAGACAAGTAGCGGCGTTGAGTTCCAATTTAACCGGAGCGTAGGTAAGAAAATATAACGATATTAAGTTTTCTCTGTAGTAGGCCCATTAACCTTAGGTATATGAATATGTCGGTTTTTAAACAAATACTGTTTTGTCCTCTACTGTACTACCAAACCCTGTATTACTCACTACTACATACATAATATTGACTGAAAAAAAAGAAGTCCCGTTAAAATTCTTACTCCAGTTCTTCTCAGGTCTGAAGCACTAACTTTTGTGAACCGGTGCTAGGTTATATAAATTATTTATTGTTTGGAATAAAATTATTAGACTTTACTGTCAATAAATAAACCAAAACTAAATAAAATGATTGTAATAATTTAACATATTTCAAAAATATTTTTATAAATTCACTTTGAAACAATGATATTCGATGAAAGTGACCTTGTTATTCAATATCTCCAGATATAAATGTATGACTTTTATAAAGCACGGTTTTTTTGTGTAAATATCATAAATATTCATTTCCTCGTACTGTATTTCGTTTGTAATAGTACGGCTTTCTATGAAAATGTTACTAATGGGCTCAAAATTGGAGTGGTTATCAGTTAACGATATATTTCGACGAATTAGTGCTGATTTCAAGGAACCCTTGTTGCGTAGTGGAAAGGCATGGATTTTGACTGTGGTTGGTTGTAGGTTCGATTTCTATATAGAGGAATTATTATATATTTCTTTATTTCTTCGCCCAACGAAAACATAGCGCGGTGTTGAAATCCGCCATTTAGCATACAATGTCTTGATCTATAGTGGAAAACGGAGAAAAGAGTACTTGACACTTTCTCTCTAGATTATTGTACAAAACAAATAGTGAAGCTGAAACGAATGCCTTTTGCCCGTAACATAATGTGTGTAAATAGACGAAAAATCAATAGAGTAACTAAACAATCAGTTTACCTCGCCAACCTTATGAAACAATATATGTTAAAGTTCCTTGTATTTTCTTACCATTTGTTACAATATTTACTAGAAGCACAGTGATAATTAATCGATTCTATGTTTTTAGAGAAATATATTAAATGGCAGTTCAACCCAAAGTAGAATATACCTACCTAATTTCACAATAGTTTTTGTTTTGTTTTTTTTTTAGCTTCACGCTGTATCGCGCACACAGCAGGGTAGGCAGAGGGAACCTAGTGCTAAGACACTCCGTTCGCCACTTTCCGCCGAACCGAATCTAGTGAAGACTCTCCTTTCTTCATTTTCGGCTATTATCCGGACTATTAAGTAGTGTAACTCAACGCCTTGCATTGTATCAATTACCAGAGCGAAGAAAGTAAAAATACAAAAATATATACATTTCACCAAGTCAAAATCGAACCCACAGCCATTCCTTAACACTCTCCGCCCCACTTCACCATACCAACTCCAAAACATCACCACACCTACCTGTAAATTATAAAATTGCAAATGTAAACGCAATTGCCAACAGCAAAACAGTTTAAAATTAAATGGAGCGTGAGTGTCGGGTTAAACATTTCATTTAGTTTTATATATTTTATTCAAACATCCAAAGTAAATACGGGTACGAATCAAATTACGTTCCATGATTGAGTTGCAATTTTTTCGCTAGGATTGTGGAGCGAGTGGCTGTATCATGTGTACTGCTGTAATTTGTTAAATTTTAACTAGCTGAAACTTTAACGCTAACAACAAAAATAATGTAAGTTGTAATAAAGCTTAAGCTTTATTATATATGCAACTTATTTTTGTTGTTAGCATCTCTGTAGAGAGATTTTTACAAATTTCTACTACATAAAAATTGTTCTATGGACAATCGTTTGGGAAGAGAGAATGCTATTTATTAAACTTTTAAACATTTTTAAAGTGTTATTCCACACTTAGGAAAATTGAAAAAGACATTTAGAAAACGTATAAAAATTTCGAACGCAGCAGGATTCGAACCCGCGTTCGTGGAGTGTGGAATAACACTTTGAAAATGTTCAATAGTATTTATTACATGGCATTCTCTCTTGCCAAACGATTGTTCGTAGAAGACGCTAAGAACAAAAATAAGTTGTAATAAACCGTATAAGAATTTCGACCAAGCTGGTAGTAGAACGCATAGCTCAGTGGTGAGAACGCCTGGACGGTATTCAGGAAGCGCGGGTTCAAATCCCGCTGCGTCAAATTTTTATACGATTTCTTTAAATGCCTTTAGCTGACTTATGTTTCATGCTCTTTATTGTATCAAGGTACTTAGAGAGAACTTAGTGTCAAGACACTCCGTTCTCTACTGTCCGAATAGATTCATTGACGTGTTAATTTGCGGGACTCAACGTCGCGTTTTGTAGATTGTATGCTTGTCACCAAAGGAAAGGAAATATTTTTTATTATTTATATTTTTAACATCTTAAAGTGATATTCACACACTAAAAAAAAATATAAGTAATGGTTTTAAATTCAGAAATATTTTTTATATAGAATTTATGTAGAAGACCCGCGAACCCGCAGCGTTCCCAACCGAAAACCATTCAAGCCCTCTGATTGCGCGCGCCATGCATTCTATATCCGCCTGCGTCAACATTCCTATACGCTTATTACAGATTATTTTTCTTGTTAGCATATTTTTATATATGCTCGATTTTGAAGTGAAAACTTCTTTAGGCGCGTTGAGCGTTTTGGTAGAGGGTAAAATCCTCGGTTCGCGTCACCGACATGCTAATGATAATAGTATATCTATAGCTATGGAGAGCCAGACTAGCGCACGATAATGAAAATAATGTTCAAACTTGAATTTATTGAAATTCGTGTAAATATAAATACTATGTATAATTAAGATAATTGTATATTAATTATTTTTTCAACCACTTTGTATTTATATTTTGTTCATGATTTGTTTAACCCATCATATGTAACTAATAAATAAAACATAAAAAATTTCATATAATTTTTGCATATAGTCTTAATTACACTCAACTTAATAGTTCCGTTTTCACTTCTATCGGCAGTCCCACGACTGCTACTGTTTTTTTTTTAATTAAAACAATTTAAAATGTAATTATTCCGCCGAATGAAAATCGATCGCAAAACCATCTCATGCAAAATCTGACACTATGACTACGACATCACACTACACCGCGCCAGACTCAATAAATGCCTATGCATATGCCTAAATAAAAAAAAATCGATTGGTATTCGAACTTACTACCGTCATTTACACGAGACTACTAATTACCATCGCCGTCAACACTTGAAACCCACACCTGAGTCTTTCATACAAGTCAATATCGGAAATGTCTAGTCGCTTGCAAGTGATACAATCCTAGTAGAAGGATCTAATTAAATTTGTCAAAGCTCCTGATGAATACATCCTTAAAATGATGTTTTGTTTTTGCTATTTTTACATATTTTGAAATGAATCGGTTTTAACCAAATTAATCGCGTATATTTTTGATATTCGAAAATATATTTGAAAAACGTGATGATTTTGGGTTCGATTCTCACTCGAGGGAAGGATTATATGTTATTATATACAAGACAAAGCGCGGCTTTTAGCTCCGCTATTTAAAACACTATGTATTGATCTCAGGTGTAAAATGGAGAAAAGAATTTCTTGACACTAGATTATTTCAGATTATCCGGTTATGTAGAAAAAGCGTAAAGCTGGGTATTTTGTAAAATCCAACGTTTTGAACATAGTGGTCTGTGGTCAAAGTCTACTCTGGACTACCTTTTCTACCTGTTCTGGACTAAGTGTTTCAAATTATCAAATATATATATATTTTTATTAATATTTTTTATAGCTTCACTGCAAGCAGGCAATTTGAAGCCATCACGTGTTAAGTTGCGAAAATAAACGCCGCGCTTTGCCTCGACACCAGAGCGAAGAAAATGTAAATAATAAACATTTTTTCATTCCTCGAGTGGGAATCAAACCCACAATCAGTCGCCTTACAGTCACACTTTGTGCCACTGCGCCATGACTGCCCTATATCATATTAATGTATTTACAAATAATAAAAAAATGCAACTTCACGCTTTTTCCCATAACGAGGGTAGTCAGAGAGAGTGTAATGTCAAGAAATTCCGTTTTACGCCTTCCACGCGAAGTTGAAACATGGTGTGTTATATAGCAGAACTTAACGCCACGCTTCCTCTTAGGTATCAGAAAGAAATAAAAATAACTTATAATCATTCTCCCGAGTGGGAATCGAACCCACAACCATCGCATTTACAAGCAGACACTGTCCCTTTGCTCTACCACGCCCTCGAATACTAAAAGTTAAAAATTTACGCGAATAATCTGGTTAAAATAGTTTTTATTGCCTCGTTACAGATATGCATAATGGATAGCCAACGAAGAAAAAATATGCTTAACACTTACTTTCCTATAATTTGATATATTCTGAAAAGGAAATAAACACGTGAACTGAAAGGAAATCTTATTTCTATTAGAGAAATTTATATTGAAAGCTTTACTTAATTCGTAAAGCTTTCGTAGTAAGCTTATTTAAAATTTATAATACCTGTATTCTTGGAAGCCATCGTGGTGCTGTGACTGCTTCTCATTGTAAGTGCGATTGGTTACGAGTTCAATTCCTTATCACGGAAGTGATTTTATTTAAAAAAAAAACATATTTAAAAATGTATACAAATTTGAACGCAGCGGTATTACAAATTAAATAAAAAAAATATATAAATAAAGTTTTAATTAGTCGTACATGTAAGACTAATTAACATTATTTTTAAAACTAACATAATTTATAAGGAAATGTTGTTATTAATACTTAATCCTATCTATGGATCAATCGTCCGAAATAAATTATTTTTATTTATTTTTATTTATTTCAACCCGCGCCTGTTGGAAACCGCTCAAACGCTTTGACCGCTTAGCCATACGTTCGTTCCCACTGCGTCAATTTTTTTATACGTTTTCTAAATGTCTTTTCAATTTTCTAACTGTGTGAATAACACTTTAAAAATGTTAAAGAGTGATTATATCTTAATATTTTCATATTATTATTATATTGCTATTCTACTTGTTAATTAATAGATAAAATGTGACAGAAAACACAGCTTTGCGGCTACACAGCTTTTTTTACGGAGAGAATCTAATGTTACTCTGTTACCTGTCGGAAATCGAGATATTGCGTACTGGGTGTTGAAAATCAACGATCCGTAGAAAAAAGTATAATTTAAATATAATTCCCTCGAACTAGAATCGAATCTGTAACCAATTGCGTCTCTAATCATATATTCTCCCAATGCGCTACGAAGGCCTTAGTTTAAACATATTACTATACAAAGAGAAATCGAACCCTGAACTTTCATATAAATTCAGTATCCTTCTCCAAAAAACCACAACGATTTTAAAAATTCTGTATTTTTTGTACATTTATAATTGAAAATTCCATACTCATATAAAATAGTAATACAGATTTACAACAAAACATTTTTATATTTCAATCGGTTTGATTTGATTGCGTCAGTTCTCGACTACACTTGAAGCGTCGTAGTAAATGACCGAATGGTTTGTGAAATGGGGAATTTTTAGAGAGTGTTTTTTTATTTAAACAGGTTATTGTTTATATAGCTTCAAGTTTTTTTCTATATAGCAGGTGACAATTAATATGAAATGCCTCCAGAATTCGGCGGAAAATTGGGAACGGAGTGTTTTAACACTAGGTTCTCTCTGCCTACAGTGTGAAGCAGGTAAACATAGAGTTGAACACACTTAGTGTTGAGACACTCCATATTCCATTTTTTGCCTGCCAATACAATACCTTTTGTATTGAGTCGTTGCACACAATACTATGCTTTGTCATATCATCAAAACGAAGATAATAATTATAATTTAAACATAACTAACTATTATTACCCGGTCGTTAACTACATTTAAATTTTCATTTCCTCTTTCTGATACCTAAGGTGTAGCGCGGCGTTGAGTTCTACCTCAATACGCAAAATGTTTCGATTTCAGACATCAAAAGTAGAACAGAGTGTCTTAAGACTAGGTTCTCTGTGACAACTTGTAGGGAACTATTACTTATAATTATTGTTTATTTAGTTTATTTCATTTATACATTTATTTATTACAACAATACATAATACGTAATTTATTTATTATTTATATTTCCTTATATACTTACGGCCTTATTCATAAAAAATGCTTATAGAACGCTTAAAACGTTCATTAGTTAAAATGCTCTATAAGCTTATGAAACGTTCCATAAAAATGCGTATTCATAATAGTACTATAAGCCTACTATAACTAATATACTGTTTATAAGCTAAAATGTTGCCACTACGATGAAATTGGCAAGAAAGTTTGTCAAACGTTGCAAATTGACCACAGATAATGTGTATAATTTTACTAAATTCGACTGATCATAGACATTATTAAGGATAAAAACCATATTTTGTTGTTTGTGGTGCGATAAGCTATTGACATTTGTTTACTAGTAGTACGTACGTGTTTATTTTATTTTATTTTAAATATTACTCCATTACTTATAAAATGGCATCGGAATCAAAAATTGTAGAGAGCAAGAAAAGGCAGAGAATTGAGAATTGGTTGGAGGAGGATAAGGTTGGTTTTACTGATACAGTTAATTCGAACACGTAAGTTTTGTTTTGTAAACATTCATACGCATGTTATGTTTTAATGCTTATGCTTCTATTCCATAGATGACCTTGAAAGAATTGCTGAGGAAAAGTATTTGTGTAGTTATTTTATTAACACGGCACTTATTGTTTCAGTTTTAACAATATGGCAAAAACCCCTTGAAGAAGGACAAATTAAGGCTCAATGGGTATTATAAAAATGTCAGCTAAGAAGCTGATATTTATAGAAAAAAAAAAACAAATACTAAAAACAGTTGGTAGCTCACCACCTACTACAGAACCAGCAACTGGTGACAACAATTCAGTTTGGCTCCCTCATCAGTTCACAGTATACTCAAATTAATTTTACTCAGATAACCATATAAAAATACAAACATTTGGCCAATTAGTGTTTCATTTTGAATAAAGAAATATTTATGTAATTATTATCAATACTTGTTTAAGAATAGAACAGAAAATAATATAAAAGAAGAAAAAAGTATGTGTAATATATTAATATTATGAAATAAACAGCAGCACACAAATCTCACTCTGTCATCTATCTTATTTTAAATGATATTCATAAGTAATAAGACATGTTAAGTATAATTAATTGTAGTGCATGAAATATTAAATGAATGATAATACCACAATACCCAGAAAGTCATTTTGATTTTATAATTTTACTCAATTTAGTTCAATTTTATTTTCAACAAATAATTGGATGGGAAGCGAGACAAAATTTATTTTCCATTATAATACATTAAATACCTATACTACCTAAAGAATGCTCAGCAAGTAAATCTGATTATATTCTTTTTAGATGGTGCATCCAAATACTAGCACTAGCACTAGTACACAATCTTGGTAGATTAAAGAAATGTCTATCGTTATGTATGTCTATGTTGAATGAACTTATCTTTATTTTTATTGCTATAATATATTACTAAGTTAGATTCACTAAAATCATTCAGTACTATCTTATATCTACAAGCAATATTAAATTTGGATTAACAAACTTAAATTGAATTGAAATAATAAATAAAATGTGTTAAGCTTTTAACAAAATAAGTTTTATTAATTTATAATACATACTTCTTTGGAAAACATATTAAAAAGAATAATAGATATATTTTTTGGTTACAGCATGACAATAAGCTCAAGAATAGCAGCAAATGTAATTGCTTACAGAAAGGAGCTTCCTGAGATCCAGATGGCCGTAGAAAGGCAAAAATTAAAAATTTTAGAACAAAAATTAAATAATTCACTATTAAAGGAAGAATTACTCAAACGTAAATTATTGTATTACACATCTAAAGAATAAAATTTATAGAAATAAAAAACAGTTTATTAACCAAAATCTAACAAATTGAGGTCAGTCATGGTGCGGGGGCACAAAGTGAACATGTAACAAGACTACTAGTTGTGGGTTCGATCCTCACTCCAGGCAATAAAATATTTACTTCAATTTATATTTTCATTTCTTTGCTCTGGTGTTGAGGGAAAGCTCGGCGTTAAACTTACTATTTTATAAAATTTACTAACTAAAATTTCTCCTAGTTAAAACATCACTTTATTAATAATATTGTCTAATTGCATGTCTTCATGGTTAATCTACGCACAAGGTTTATCATAAAAGCAGTATATTCGAAACTCTTCATCGTATAAGGAAAACGGGTCAACCCCTGCTTCTATATACTTTTCTTCGCTCCGAACTCTTCTCCATTATTGCTATCGTTTCCGAAGCATGTATGCTTTGTAAAGCTTTCATTTAAATATAAAAGTGGAAAATTGACACAAAGCAATAATTATTAGTGGATTGGATTAATAAGTTATGCAAATTCGATTAGCTAACATTGACGAGTCACTCACGTCAAATGTCATTTTCAATGATCAGCTGTTGAGAATCGGCCATTTTTTATCTTATATCACCGCTATAGTAGGGTATTGGCCACGATAACTTTATAGTACGCTTATAGTACTGTTTAGCGCTAAAATGCTGTTATGAATACCATTTTTTGACGTTTCTCTTATAGTGGGCTTATAGAACACTTTAACTGTTCCATAACTTTTTATGAATAAGACCGTTATTATATTAATTCATTATACATAATATAATTTCATACTTACGTACGTATTAGCATTTAGTTTATAATATAAATAATATTCGAAAGCCGCCGGTAGATGTGAATTCTTTCACCGGCGTAGCGGCTAATATTTAAGGCAAAACAGTCGTTACTTTGCTTTCGATACGCTCACTGTTATTCCCTTGTTTTCTTTGTTCTCCGCTTATTATCAGTTTTTACTTGTGCTTAATTATTTATTGTATTATTATTTCGTGGTGTATAAAACTATTTTATTAACTATTGTGCAATATTAAACCTGTAATTGTACTTTTAAAGTGGTGTTGAAATATACGTTATAACACAAGTAAGTGGACTTTAAATTTCTACCACATCAACACTACATACTCAGTAAGAGTTTCCAAGCTTCGCAGATTCGAATCCTGCTACGATCATATTTTATACGCATTTTAAAAATTTATTTTTTAATGTCCTACATTAGTAAGTATGTGAGTTTCTTACTTTCAAATGTTAAAATTATTATACTTAGTTCTCTCTGTCTCTCCACCTTTATTGCGGAAGGAAATAAATGAAAAACTTACACAATTTGATATCCGAGTACAAAGAGAACATAAAGCTCAGGCTGCCAAGACAAGGACGTCGTAACTCATAACATATACGTCATATAAATTCACCAGTCGTAAAAGCACGCGGAAAATTAAGTCTTAAACTTGACTCATTTGTCAACTTTAAAGTCGGGAATTTTGCGTTGAAATTTTTTATCGTTTTATCTACGTTTCTTACATTGTTTGGAGTCTTTTTATTGAAGTTGGCTCGCTCTCTGCTGTTATTATAACTTTTTTGGCGTTCGATATGACGATCTGACTTCGTTTCTCGTGATGTTTGTGAGAAAAATGTTGTCCAAAGGTGTATTATGTAAGTAGACAACAGAAAAAATGCAATATGTATATATAGCTTCACGCTGTATCCCGCACACAGCAGGGTAGGCAGAGGGAACCTAGTGTTAAGACACACCGTTCCCCACTTTCCGCCGAATTCGGAGGCATTGCGTGTTAAGTGGCGGAACTTAACGCCGTGCTTTACCTCGACACCAGAGCGAAGAAAATTAAAATATTAAATATTTCCGCACACGCTTGTACCACTGGGCCACGACTGGCCAATATGGAGTATGCATAATATGCATTTAAGTTTATACTCTTTAAAATAAGGATTTTTAATTAAATTAAACCCACACATACAGCCACAGATACATGCATACATACGCACACATGCATACATCCCTGCACTTCACTTCATAACACTTTGTTATCCACTTTCGAATCGATCAAACCCACAATCGTCGCGTTTACAATTTCCCACTTTTCCCATCGCGTCATAATGCCCTCAACTTATTTAGATGTAAAGTACCTTATATCACAGTATTATTTTAATGGTGATTATATGATTCTGAGTGTCCAAGCTTTTTCAATAATTATGATTAAATAATACTATTACTTCTTCTTCCATATAAAAAAAAAAATAGTAATCAAGGAGGCAAACGAGCTGAAGGCCCACCTGGTGTTAAGTGGTTACCTTCGCCCATAGACATCAACAACATTAAAGTTATGGATGCGTTGCCAGCCTTGGGAATGTAGGACGGAAGGATGGGAATGGTGGGAATAGGGAGAGCTGGCTTACATGCCATCGAACCGGAACACATCATAAGATATTTGGCGGTTCGTCTTTGACATGATAGTGGTCGCGAGCCAGTCGGAGAACGAATCTCCTACCACCAAACTACTGGATTACCCGCCTTTTACGGGACGCTACCCAGCGGCGGGGGGGGATTGTATTCTTAACCCGTCCCCCCACGGGACAAAACGGGACTTTTCCCTTAAGGGAAAATAACGTGGTATGCATATATGTATATCTTATTAATTAATAAAATTTACGCCACTTAATACACAATGTTTCGGTTTAGAAACAAAACAGAATATGGAGGGATTCACTATTTTCTCTAACACTCTTACAATATTTTTTAATTTACATTTCACAACTCTATAAAATGTAACATATTAAATATTAAAAATATGTACACACATATAAGCTGAAAGAACTTGAATTGAACACCAAGTAAATTTAAAATGTTAAAAAAATCACGTCATATATGAATAACCTGTGACACTTCAGGAAAAAGTTTAATTACAACGTGTACGAGTGAATCGCTCTTTCAGATTTTTATATTTCTTTTTGTATGACAAACGCAACTATAAAATAAATATTGTATAAAAAAATGTTGTAGAATAATGAAAAAAAATGTCGTTGTATTGAATTTTGTTCTAGACCGACTTACATAACTGTTGTTCTATGTTATTGTGTACTTCTCTTTTTTTCTTTTTTCCCTTTTTTTCACCTTCACTCTTTTTCAGTTTGGTGGTCATAAAAAACGCAGTGACAAGACACTCGGTTGTTTACTTTCATGACAAAATTGTAGATATTACGGAGTGACAGATACTTACTGATTACTGACAATTTTTCACTAGGGGCCGTTCAAGTATTACGTAAGCAGATTTATTACAATTATTTAACTGCATTCCCCCTCTCCCGTTCTCACCAGTCCCGCTGCGTTCAATTTTTTATACGCTTTCTAAATGCCTTTTTCGATTTTTATATATATTTGTTAATTCCTCCGTATTAATTCCGCGACACCTTGGGAGAAAACCGATCATCAACCACACATGATAAATAAATTATTGCAGCCAAGGTTTTTGTGGCAGCGTCTAACTTTAAACGCTATTCGTTGTGGGTTCATTTCACAGTCGAAGAAAAAAATATATTAAATTATATTATTCTCTGACTTTTTGGTTCAAAAGATAAAGAGTAGTTAGTTCCGCCACTCAAAGCAATGTCTCGATTTCGGCCAGAAAATGCAAAACAAAGGTTTTTTCATTTATTTCTCTCCAATTTCCATCTTACTAGGCATAAAAAACGCGAAGATGCTAAGAACTACTGAACTAATAATCGAATTATAATCTGTCAATAACAAGAACTCCATTATAATATTGACTTAGTACTAGTACTGTAGTAGTAGTAGTAATCTTGTATATAGGCTGTTCTATTAGTTTTGATAGATTATACAAGCATAATGTGTAAGGAAATTATATACTTATTACAGTTTCTCAGAACTAAGGTATATAGATGTGTGATTCTACGATAATGTTTTACGGTTAATCTATTTCAAAAGTCTGTATATAATAATACTTTGTATCTAAGGGTTTAAAAATAGTTTTTTTTTGTTATATAAATTTTCATCCCCTATTTCATCTCGTTAGGGGTTTATGTTCAAAAAACAGTAGCCTAAGTTTTACCCTCGGTCTTCAACTATTTTCTTTCTGAGTTCCATTTAAATCTTGTGTGACAGACAGATTTTCTGATTTATAATATATGCACTAATTAATATAAGTATGCACTACTAAATCCTTTCACGTATATCTACTTATTATCTGCTTTTAATACGGACATATATCGTTTTAAAAGTCAATAATCCTCTTTATGGGGAGTGTTTTATCACTAGATTCTCTCTGAATATCGTGCTATGGAGGAAAAAGCTGTAATGCAGTCCTATTATTTTACTTACTGTAATTCGTGTATATATTATACACGTTGATATAATAATAATAAAATAAAAATTAAATAGCGTGAAATGGGCAAGTCGTACCGCAGTGGCACAAAGTGTGACCGTAAGTCGACTGGTTGTGGGTTCAATTCCCGCTCAAGGAGAGGAAATATTTAATATTTTCAATTTCTTCGCTCTAGGATTCGACGGAAAGTGGGTAACGGAGTGTCTTAACACTAGGTTCCCTCTATCTCTAAATATTTAACATTTTACATTTTACCTTCTAGGTCTTATTTATTATGTTTGTTTGAAAACGTTAAACTTTCTTCATTTACATATGTCTATTTACTTTAAGTAACAATTGATAACCAGATATAATGACATATTTGCCCGTGAGAAGTAAATTTATATCTTCGACAAACTTTTACGTCGTTTTGAAGCCATCGTAGCGAAGTGAGGCATTGTCCAATAATTGTTATTACAATTGGTTGTTTTGTAGGTTTAGTTCCCACTTAGGGGAGTCATTACATTTAAAAAAAAATCTTTCTTCTGCTCTTGTGAAACAAAATGCAACGTCTTGCTCTGCCTTTCTTGCGCTGTTCCAATTTGTAAAATATCAATTTTTAATATGTATGAATTTTATTACTATTTTTAAACTTTTAAAGCATCTAATGTCTAAGGCAAGGTAGATAAAAATAATCCATTGTTAAAACGTTTTTTTCTCAAAATTCTGTACAAGAAAAGTCAATTCAAAACTTATATTCCAATTCAGTAATCTTTTTATATGTATTTTAAACATTTTTTTTACATTATATTACAAAATTATCAGTAGTAATAAAGTTTTATGTGCAAGTAGAAAAAAATTGTAAAAACCATACAGAAAAATCAAAAACAACCGAATAAGAATTAAGTATTTAAATTAGAGATTATATTTTCATTATTTTCGTTGCTACGCTATGGTAAGAAGGCGTAGTGCGATTAGTTTTGATTTGGGAAAGTGAAGAACGGAATATTTTGACACTAAGTCCTCTCTCTACCTTGCTGTGCAAAAAAACATAATCCTGCTTTATAAGTAAGTGCAGTTCAACTGTTTTAATATTTATCGTTAAAAAGTATTAAAAAGTTCATACAAATTCAGTATTTACTTCAAAAATAAAAATAACAATTTAGATAATCCAATTCGAGTGGTTTTAATAAATTTCGGTATATTTATGAACATTTCAAACTTACTTGTTTACGGAAGCGACGCGACGCAAACTTTTGAGCGGAATTATAAAAGTTATCAACTGAGATAAGGACTCCTTTAATATTTTATAAAAGCTACATTGGACAATTTATTTGTGCCTCGCCAATAAATCTTTGAGTAAATTAACTTCTTTTTCTTATTGTGTTACTTTTTTCTCGTTGTTTGAGGTCATTGTTGTACAGTTGACTGTTTTATTGTAGACGCAATGGTTGTGGATTCGATTTCCACTCGGGGCAATGATTATGTAATTTATTTTTATTATTTCCGTTATATTAATAAAACTAGTGGTCCGTATGCGGCTTTGCCGCGTGAACTACATACCTGTTTCGCTATATTGCAACCGTCGGGGGTAGATTTTAAAAAAATAAATAGCCATATATTTATGCCAAAATTCGTTACAATCGGCCAAGAGGTTTAGATTTTTTGTATAAAATTTCATCTCCTATTTAAGCCATTTAGAGGTGGATTTTTGAAAAAAAAATAAGCCTATGTTTGACCCTGGATTATTTACTACTTTCATTTTAAATTTCATCCAAATCGGAACGGTAGATTAGCTGTGAAAGCGTGACAGACAAACAGACAGACATTCGCCTTTATAATATAAGTATGGATAAAGGAAGGCGTTGGATTCCGTAACTTAACACATAATGTTTTGAATTTAAAGAAAGGAATGTACGAGTATATTCTCTCTGTATTTTCTCTGTCTAATCCGTTATGCAAAGAAAGCTTAAAGCTGTTAGAGAGAAGAGGTGGCAAATTTAATCTAATTCTACAATTTTGTTTAGAGAGAACCGATCAGCGTAAGTTCCTTAGTTCAATATAGTGAAAGTGTTCGCTTGTTTCAATTCGAGACTGTTGTGTGCAGTCAGCTGTTTCGAGTTTCTAACTCACTTGAGGCGTTTATAATTAAAGTTCTGACACAACTTCGTAGTATCTTTATAGGGAAGGGAACTGGGAAACAGGAAGGAAGAAAGAAAAACTATTCTTAATTTTTCTATGCATAATCTTCAAATTATAAAATTTGGCATTTTTTTAAAGTATTATACCTACACTTTTAATATATAAAAGATATTTTTAGAAAACATACGAATTTAACTTCTCTGAATTAATGCTAACAAACAAAAATAAATTGGAAGAAGCATATAACAATTATGACTTAACGGGGTGTCAAACGCATGGCACAGCGGTCAGAGCTTCGATGATTTCAAAGAGGTGCAGGTTCGAATGCAACTGCGTACAATTTTTAAAGGTTTTCAAATGCGCGCTTAAAAATCTATTTCCTTTTGTCGGATTTTTGTAAATATCCGAAATAAGACTATATCGAGAATAGAGACTTTGTAATATACGTAATTACTTACTTTTTAAACATTTTTAAAGTGTTATTCCACACTTAGGAAAATTGAAAAAGACATTTAGAAAACGTATAAAAATTTGAACGCAGCGGGATTCGAACCCGCGCCTCCTGGACGGTACTCAGGAGACGCGGATTCGAATCCTGCTGCGTTCAAATTTTTATACGTTTTTTAAATGTCTTTTTATACGTAATTAGTTTTTCAAATAAGCCTGTTTTGAATAAGTAAAAAATGTTTTGAAAAAAGTCTTACCATTTTCTTATCTATTACAGATCGACATCAATGTATACAAAGCAAGACCGATAATGTGACCGCGTAAGCTACAGTCAAAATGTGCCCCTGGGTGTCCGCCCTTATTATTCTCTTCGCCATGGGTAAGTCGATATATTTCAATTTCAATATTTTTAATAATAATAATTTTACTAGCTTAAAATTATATAGCAGTGGCATATTATTCAACTATAATAACGATTGGTTATGGGTTCGATTTCAACACGAAGAAACGATTATATTTAAAGTATTTTTAATTCTCCGCTCCTTTAAGACAAACAAGTAATGTATGGATTTCAGGCAAAAAGTGAAGAATTGAGTGTCTTGATACTAAGTTCACTCTCACTAACCTACTCCTCCTAGAAAAAAAAGGGTGAGGTAAAGAAAATAATATTTATTCATGGGAATCGAACCCACAACCATTGTGTCTACAATCAAAAGTTGTCTCATTGCGCCATAACGGTTTTATATTTTTTTTAGTTTCACGCTGTATCCCGCGCACAGCGGGGTAGGCAGAGGGAACCTAATATTATGACACTCCATTCCCCACTTTCCGCCGAATTCGGATACATTGCGTGCTAAGTGGCGGAACTTAACGCCACGCTTTGCGTCCGACACCAGAGCGAAGAAAATGAAAATATTAAATATTTCCACTCCTCGAGTGGGAATTGAACCCACAACCAGTCGTTTACATTCACACGCTTGTGCCACTGGGCCATGACGGCCTCATATATTTTTCAAATCATTCTTTTTTATTTTCCCTCAAATATTCACTAAGGGAGTTTCGTCTATATTTCAATACCATATCTACAGTAATAAAGCTTTATAAAAGGTATATATAAAAGGTATATATAAAAGTTGTTATATAGAACATAAGCTTCGCCATATTATAATCTTCCCTAAGTAACGACGAACTGAGCTTTTTGTATAAGTTAACATGAGATTAAGTCGTGCGAGCTTTTCTTTTTGATTTGGAAGCTTTCCTTTCATATTATTTGCTTTCAGATGACTGAAATATGCATTAGGTGGAGCATTACGTTATGTTTTATTTATTATTGAAGTTAAGTAGCTAATATGTGTATGAATAAAAAAGTGGCCAGTCGTGGCTCGTTGTGGGTTCGATTTCCATTCGAGGAGTGAAAATATTTAAAATTTTCATTTTCTTCGCTCTAGTTTCAAGGCAAAGCGCGGCGTTAAGTTCTGCCACTTAACACGCAAAGCCTTCGAATTTGGCGGAAAGTAGGGAACGAAGTGTCTTAACACTAGGTTCTCTCTGCCTACCCTGCTGTGTGCGGGATAACAGAGTGAAACTGAAAAAACAAAAAAATAAATAAAAAACTCACTTAACTTACAATGTTAAGAATTCGAGCAGAAAGTTGAGAACAGAGTATAATGACACAAGGTTTTCTCTGTATTCTCTGAAAAAATTAAAGACAAAAACATAAGAAAACCTAAAAAAAATAAAGATAATCTTGTATATGTACAATATTCTTAAACTACTGTTTTTTCAGAGAAGTTCACTATTTGTTTTTTTTTTTTTTTTTTTTATGGAATGAAGGAGGCAAACGAGCTGAAGGCCCACCTGGTGTTAAGTGGTTACCTTCGCCCATAGACATCCATAACTTTAATGTTGTGGATGCGTTGCCAGCCTTGGGTACTGTAGGACAGAAGGAGGGAGGAAGGATGGGAATGGTGGGAATAGGGAGAGCTGGCTTACATGCCATCGAACCGGAACACATCATAAGATATTTGGCGGTTCGTCTTTGACATGATAGTGGTCGCGAGCCAGTCGGAGAACTAATCTCCTACCACCAAACTACTGGGTTACCCGCCTTTTACGGGACGCTACCCAGCGGCGGGGGGGAATTGTATTCTTAACCCGTCCCCCCACGGGCTGAAATTTGTACCCGGAATTCAATAATTTAACCCAGATCGGGAAAACGCTTGTAATTTTAATGTAAGCTAGTAGATCTGTTGACGTGTAAAATACACATTATGTTGCCAAATAATATAATTGTAGTGTGTATGATACTGATATATTTTATTAGTTTCTATTATTTATTTCTATTAACTTCCGCATAGCGGAGTATTCAAGGAGAAACTAGTGTCAAGGCACTCTGTCCTCCACTTTCAACCCACAATCGAAACTGTACGTCTGTTGAGTGGCAGAACTCAACGCAGCGCTTTCTCTTAAGTACCAGAGCGAAGAAATGAAAATTTAACTGAAATCAAACCCCGAGTGGGAATCGAATCTGTGACCTTTGCCTTTACAGTCAGATGCTATCCCACTACGTCAATTTATCGATTTGGTGTGCTTCTAACGCATTATTATAATAAATAATAGCTATCTGCACTGATTGTGTATAGACTATATAAAAGATATTTATGTCAAATATGATAAATTTTCTTTTATAACAATTTTCGTATTTCTTAGGTCATAATAGCGCAGTGCGTTAATAAATTCATATGATTGAGGTTTTAATTACCACTCAGTATCGTATTTAAATTAGTAAGGAATTATATTTTAATAAAATAGATTACATTTAATTTCATAAAAAAACAAAACCCTTTGTTGAGATGGACTAATCGACATGCTGAAAGAGAGGAACAGAGTGTCTGAACACTAGGTTCTCTTTGAGTATCCTGCTAGATGCGAGAAAAAGCGTGAAGCTAAATAAAATGTATATTTGTACATATAATATTATAGCAGTGACTTCAATTTACATATTAATTGGTGGCAGAACGTAACGACTGAAACGGTGTCACAAAAAAATATATTTATGTAAATAAATGTGTAAAAACAAAGGCAATTCAGAACAATCACATGGAAAGGATTACTGATTTGGGTTCTATGTAACGCTGAAATATCGTATTTTTGGAGTTTTTATTTATTGTGAGATTCTCTTAGGTGCATAATATTTGATGTACTTCACGCTTCTCGCATAGCATGGTAGTCAGGAAGAACCTAGTGTCAAAACTTTCCGTTCTCCACTTTCCACCCGCACTCGGGACATGCATCGTCACATACGTGTTGTAAGGCCAACATACCGAGTGGGATTGGAACTCACAACTATTAAAATCACACGCTTGTGCCACTGGGCCACGACTGGCCCAGTGGCACAAGCGTGTGACTGTAAACGACTGGTTGTGGGTTCGATTCCCACTCGAGGAGTGGAAATATTTAATATTTCCATTTTCTTCGCTCTGGTGTCGAGGTAAAGCGCGGCGTTAAGTTCCGCCACTTAACACGCAATGCCTCCGAATTCGGCGGAAAGTGGGGAACGGAGTGTCTTAACACTAGGTTCCCTCTGCCTACCCTGCTGTGTGCGGGATATAGCGTGAAGCTATTTTATTTTTTAACTATTAAAATTCCAGAATGTAAATGATTATCTCTTTTATGTGGCGTCTTACATTTAGTTTTAAATCACAATGATTCTAAAAAAAATTCATTACAATTGCACATAGTTAAGCGTTAAGTTTAAAATTTTCATTCAAAACTTAAATCCTTATTTTATTTTTTAGGGGGCGTTTTTCTGAAAAAACAATAGCTTTTATTTGGCCCTGGATCTTCACCTATTTTTATACTGAATTTTATCCAAATTCGACCAGTAGGTTAGCCGTGAAAGCATAACAGACAGATAGATAGACAGAGTTTCTCATTTATAATATTACCATAGATATCCAAAAAGAGTTCATACAAATGTGCTAAAATAAAAATCGTATAATTGAAAACGTAACGAACAAAAGTTATTTAAGGTTAATTTCGACACAATTATGAACAAAAAGCGATGTATTGTTGCGTGAAGCGTTACTGGAACATTTGAACAATGAAATGCTAAACGAGGGTTTGATATTTGCCACACTTTTGTTTCTATTCTGCGAGTAGTTTGGTCTGAAACTTTGTTTGTCATTTAGTTTCATTTGGGCTTTTGTAAGTGGCTAAGTTATTGCTTTTTATTTGGGTTAAAAGAAAAAGTTGAACAAGCCTAGTGTTAAGACACTCTGTTTGTCGTTTTGGATATATTTTTTCCGTTCCACGCTTTATCCAGTATAGTAGTAGTCAAAGACTATATTTCAACGTTTCAAAGTTTCAAAGCAAGTTTCAAAGTTTCAAAGCAATTTGTTCTCCATTTTTTTGCCTGAATTCGAGATTTTGCGTGATATATGGCAGAACTCAACGCCACAATGATATTTGTAAGTATTTTAAGAGTATCTACATGTAAACGCGATAGTTTCTAGCTCAGCAAACCGTTTATATTTATAAAGGCAATATCTTGTTCATAATAGTTCAACAGATTTTTTAATTTTTTTTTATAGCTTCACCCACACACAGCAGGGTATGCAGAGGGAACCTAGTGTTGAGACACTCCGTTCCCCACTTTCCGCAGAAATCGGGGGCATTGAGTGTTAAGTGACGGAACTTAACGCCGCGCTTTGCCTCGACATTAGAGCGAAGAAAATGAAAATATTAAATATTTCTACTCCTCGAGTGGGAATTGAACCCACAACCAGTCGTTTACAGTCACACGCTTGTGCCACTGGGCTACGACTGGCTCCAAACAGAAATACATAAATAAATATTACACACACAGTTTAATTAACTTTTTTGTAAGTTGTGAACGTGACATACACATTACTATGGCAATGCATATTTTACGCGTTTTTTCTTCTAACTTCATATTTTTGGTTTTAACTTTGACTTTATTTACAAGAAGCTGAAATTGGATTTTTTGAGAAATTTTCTTAACGATACGATTTACGCAGAGCTGATATTGAAAGTGCTTAAGAAATCATGCCATTTAGACGTGTACATCTACAGTTAGACAGCCTTGTTAATACACCAAAACAGTTTATTTTTAAACTATATCTTTAAAGTTAAGTTTAAATAAAAGAAATTTATTTATGTTTTATGTATTACAAAATAACAATGTAAGTAACATTGTTATATATTGATTTTTCTTATTAAAAATACATATATATTTTACCGATTATGATTATGCAGGATGGCAGGTTAGTCAAAGTCAAAGTCAAATATATTTTTTTTTAAAAAGTCAAATAATTTTATTCAAAATAAGAAGTTATAGGCTTCATTTTTTGAACGTCAGAAAGTCAGAGTGAACCTAGTGTTACCACACTCTGTTCTACACCCGAAACCAAGACATTATGCTTTGAATGTAAACGACTGGTTGTGGGTTCGATTGCCACTCGAGGAGTGGAAATATTTAATATTTCCATTTTCTTCGCTCTGGTGTCGAGGTAAAGCGCGGCGTTAAGTTCCGCCACTTAACACGCAAAGCCTCCGAATTCGGCGGAAAGTGGGGAACGGAGTGTTTTAACACTAGGTTCCCTCTGCCTACCCTGCTGTGTGCGGGATATAGCGTGAAGCTATTTAATTTTTAATTTTCATTTATAAACAATTACTCAAATAGGAACCGAACCTACTGCCATAACATATACGATCAAACACTGATACTGTGCCACGATGTACTCTTTACTATTTTCTCTTTAATTTTTTCTTCTTAAGCAAAGTCTCGCTAACCTCAATAAAACATTTCTAAGCAAACAGTAAAACTCAATAAAGGATTCTAAAGTCCAGTGCAACAAAACTTTAAACTTTTCAACAAAGCTCTCGTGCCAAATGTAAAAATTTGGCAAACCCCCAAAACATATATAAAAGACAATAATTTTTGTTAGTTTAATATATCATGTTTGTTTTAGTTTTATGTTCAAAATACATATACGAAAATAAGATATATATTTTTTTTTTTAGCTTCACACTATATCCCGCACACAGCAGGGTAGGCAGAGGGAACCTAGTGTTAAGACACTCCGTTCCCCACTTTTCGCCGAATTCGGAGGCATTGCATGTTAAGTGGCGGAACTTAACGCCGCGCTTTACCTCGATGCCAAATGTAAAATTTTGGCAGAACCCCAAAACATATATAAAAGACAATAATTTTTGTTAGTTTAATATATCATGTTTGTTTTAGTTTTATGTTCAAAATACATATATGAAAGAAATATCGGTTACTTTAAAATAATAGTTGAGGAAAGATAAATCTAATGAAAAATCGTTATTTCTTCTTGTAAAAGTGTTTTACAATTTATAAGTTTTGTTTTCCAAATACTGCTTATTAGCAGTTAGTAAGCAAATGCTTTTCTTTATATTTCTTTCTCATTTTCTAAGATGATTAACATATACATATTCTTTATTGCACTTAAAAAAATATACATGAGAAATATTAACAGACATTTAGTACACAAAGTACATAGTGACTTTATTTCCGTTTTCTCCACTTTGCATTGATAAATATATAATAAGTTTTGTAGAAATTAATTGATATGCTTACAAGTTATTTTATGAAACAATTAAAGAACAGAAATTTAAAGCAGGAAAAAAGAAAGTTTTTCACATTTAATATTTCCATCTACAACTATTTTTTTAGAAGACTCGGCAAAGATAAATAATAAAAAAATAAAAAGATAATCTGGTGTATAAATGAATTTCCGTTCACTTCAAAAATTAACTAGACCAAGAAAATGAAAATTATTTCAAAATACTTCCTTCCAATAGAGAATCAAACCCACTACCATCACTAATCACTGGTCCACTACACCATGATAACATCAACACAGTACACAGGTATATATATGTAAATTAAGTAACGAGAATAATAAAGGCCAGAGTAGCTTCTTACCTAGTTTATATGCAAATGTCTATCGCGTCAAAGTAACCTCTACTTTATTCATGTTTATTAAGAAAAAGCTCTACGACATAGCGCAGGCGTAATTTGACTGCCCTTTTAATAAATTTGCTTTGGTAATTTGGCTTTGAACCTGTTATCATCTAATGTGTTTACTATTACTTTATTGAAAAAGACATTTAAAGAAAACGTATAAAAATTTGAACGCATTGCTCAGTGGTGAGAGCGCCTGAACGGTATTCAGGAGGCGCGGGTTCGAATTCCGCTGCGTTCAATTTTTTATACGTTTTCTTTAAATGTCTTTTTCAATTTTTCTAAGTGTGGAATAACACTTTAAAAATGTTTAACAGAAAAAAAATACTTTATTTATTAATACTTATACATGAATTTCTGTTGCTATGGTAACACATGTTTTACTCTAATGCTAATGTATATTATATTAATTTTATTATGCAGCTTCAAGTTTTTTTACGCATGCAGAGTAGGCAAGATAGAACCTAGTATGAACATGAACCAAGACACTGTTCGCCATAATCAGAAACATTGTCGGCCAAGTGGCGAAATACATGATGTCTATATGTTTTTATCTGTATGGCATCATAGCTCTAAAAACTGATAGACCGAATTAGATGTGGTTTGTTTCAATTAAAAAGCCAATTTTCATATAATAGTTTAGCTTCACGCTGTATCCCGCACACAGCAGAGTAGGCAGAGGGAACCTAGCGTCCTTTTTTTTTACAATTTAATTTATACCACTATGGACATAAGGTATACCTGTACCTTTTTTTTAAATAATCTTTATTTTTATATATAAATTCCTTTTTTCATTAACAATATCAGAGCTTAAAACGTAAGTTTATAAGATATACCATAAGAGAGTCCAGTTTTCTTTCAATATTAATCTAATCTCTTAAATATTAAATGTAACTTACATCTATTACAAAGTATTAATATGACTTACTATGACTATCTTTTACATGATATTATATTTTTATTTATATTGTATTTCTTTTATTTATATATTTTATTAATATTACAATTTCTTATGCAAGGATAGGGAAATTTAACCTAGTGTTAAGACACTCCGTTCTCCATCATATACTTATAGACAATAACTAACAAAATCACCTTCGACCACTCACGTAACTAGCTTGTAATTAACACGTCGATACATTCGTTGGTGAACTACAGTTTACAATATTACAGGAAACAAAAGGCCGGAAAACAACGACGGATGCATTGAATAGGGTTGAAATTGAAATTTTGATTTCCATTATTGCACTGGCGTGTGGCTTTTTATAGTTATTTGTAAATTTTACTATTAACTTATGGTATTTGAAATATTTGATAATTAAAAAAAAAAGGCCAGGGGCCAGTCGTGGCGCAAAGGCATAGAGAGTGCCTGTAAAGCGACTGTTTGTGGGTTCGATTCCTACTCGAGGAGTGGAAATATTTAATTTTTCCATTTTCTTCATTTCTTCTTCGTCGAGGCAAAGTTTTTCTAACTAGAAAACATAGTGATTTATTACTAGATTGTGTAGTCTTTCATTGTATAAGAATCGAAAGTAAAATATAAATTCGAGTACATATTAAGATTGAGATCTATCGTGGCGCAGTGGGTTATGGTCTGTAATCACGGTTGGTTGTGGATACGATTCTTTTCATTTCTTCGCTCTTATGAATGAGAATAGAGCGACGTTGAGTTCTGCAACTCAACTCAATACAAGGTGTCAAAATCGGCAGAAAAGAGAGAACGGAGTATCTTTTTAATTTATTTAAATACTTAAACACTACAGACACCCTACAGGTCTCGTATCCTTTTTTTCCTTAATATGATTTGATTACAATTCTTAAATTGCTAAACTAAAATGACATTTTAAATTGACTTAGCGAGTTATTCTGTTATATGTACTATACTTATTTCTTATACTAATTTACGGGATAACGGAGTATTTTAACACTAGGTTCAGTCTAACTACTGCTTTAGAAGAAAAAATGTTAAGTTACTTTTTCATATTATTTAATATTATGTACATCCCTGAAAGCATTTTCTACTAAATATGACTATTGAAATAAGCGGTGTCATGTATTTCATGTTAGTTAGCTCATGAGAGCTTTATTTATATAGTAAAATATTTTTTTTTATTTAAATTCTTATTCTTTTGTTTAGAGTATGTTAAGAGTACGTTTTTAAAAGTACATACATATATTACTTATATTATATTCAAGGACATTTTGTTAAGTACGGAAAACTAATGCACACGCACGCATGAAATACTATAATTATTTATTTTCAAATTTTATTTATTATTATTTGACAAATTTCGCGCCTACCTTAAAAGCACTTCTCTCTACGCCTTGTAGCTGCTACAGTGTTTTGACTGTCAGTCACTTAGTGAGCATCGGAAAAGTTTTACTCCATCCTATTTCACTCCAGGCTATTTCAAAGGTATCATTCTCAATACATATTTATATAACTGTAAATGCTCGACTTAAAAAAAATAAAAATAATAACCGCTGAGTTTCTTACTCTGAGTTTAGGGGCCAGTCGTGGCGCAGTGGCACAGACGTGTCACTTAAAACAACTGTTTGTGGTTTCGATTCTAACTCGAGGAGAGATATTTAATATTTCCATTTTCTTCGCTCTGGTGTCAATGTTTACATTGACACCAGAGCGAAGAGCTCAGAAACTAAGCGCGGCGTTAAGTTCCGCCACTTAACACGCAATGCCTCCGAATTCGATGACTTTGGCTATATACGAGATGAATGAGAATGGCAGAGTGATTAGTACTTAACTTGCACGTTTGAAGCACTATAACTGGAGAACTAAACTGAACTGAACTGAGTTTTATACGAGTATACTAGTACATTTTTTTCTAGCTTCACGCTGTATCCCGCACACAGCGGGGTAGGCAGAAGGAACCTAGTGTTAAGACACTCCGTTCCCCATTTTCCGCCTAATTCGGAGGCTTGTGTGTTAAGTGGCGGAACTTAACGCCGCGCTTCGCCTCGACACCAGAGCGAAGAAAACCAAAATATTAAATATTTCCACTCCTCGAGTGGGAATCGAACCCACAACCAGTCCTTTACAGTCACACGCTTATGCCACTGCGCCACGACTGATCTCCGCCCATGATATTGTTAAATATTATTATGTGGAAAAGCTACATGTTATACCTGCATGGCAGTTTTCCACTTTCTGTCGGTTTCGGTTTCGAGACCTTGTGTGCTCATTCGGAACTCAACTCCACGCTTATCATTCATCAGAACGTTTCCTCTTAGATACCAGAGCAAAGACATAAAAATTTAAACCTAATTTTTCTCCCGTGTGGGAATCAAATCCAATACCATCGTGTTACATTCAGACGCTTTCCCACTGCGCCACGAGGTCCTTTAAACCTAATAGTGATATATAGATGTAACTATTTACATCAAGCAGAAACTGAACTTATAACCCCTAAAGAACTAAGGACGCCCTTATCACAACTTACCTCCTAAACTTTTTCTGCAAACTTAAGCGAACAATACACGACTTGCTATTGTTACTTTAATTGTTTCTTTTTCTTTTTATTGCGTTTTGTTATTATTCTTTGGCTTGATAATATTACTTGTAGACTATGAGAGTTATGTTAACAAGATTAGACGATAGTAATAGGTTCGGTTCTCACTCGAGGTAATAATTATATTTAAATTAGTTTTTTAAACTCGGTCTAAATAATAAAAACATAGCATTAAATTACACTATTTAACACGCTATATTTCTATAATAATATCTAATGAGACAATAAAAAAGGTTATGAAGCAGATGCTTGGCGGACTAATTATATATTTAAAATTTAATTTGGTCAGTTCCAGTTGCAATACTTACGAAATTGTGTTAAGATTAACACAAGATACTTATTATGTCAATAGCATTATTAAGTTAACTAAGTTACTAACTCTGAGTTAACATGACAGGAATCCACAATTTCGTAAGTATTGCAACTGGAACTGACCAAATTAACTTTTAAATATATATAATTAGTCCGCCATCTTGGGTTTAAAATGACGATATATGTACAGTACAATATATGCTTTTTTATATTGTAATATTTTCAGATAAATACTAGTTGTTAAAAAAAAAAACATAATGATCTGATGAACTTGACAAAGCGCGGCGTTAAGTTCCGCCACTTAATATGTAGTATCTAGAATTGGGATGGAACGTGGAGAACAGTATTTTGACATTATACTGTGCTCCACGTTCACCTCTGACTTCCCTGCAATGCAGGAAAACAACTAAAAATAAAATATTTTCATAAGAAATTCAACTTTATTTTCATATTTAAGTAATGAGGTAATAATAATAAAAAACATACACTAAACTATACCAATATATGAGGATATATTATATATTTCATATAAAACTCCCAGTCCATATAAAACTTAGTCCATAGAAGCGTTGAAAATCGCTTATTAAAACTGTCACAGAACTCCCACTAACTTCTTTCTCCGCGATTGCATCGTAACTGCTCTTTCTAACTGCACTTGTATTGCAATTACCAACTTTACCGATCAAACTTCTATACTACAAATGTCTACAATAACAAAAATCATAGTTGAAAACTATTTATATTAACAAATTTATATAGATATGCCATCATGGCGCAGTGGTACAATTACTGATTATAAACACGATTGGATGCGGGTTCGATTCTCATTATAAGGAATATTTAAATTCAGCTTTGAATTCAGGAAAGTGGAAAATGGAGAATGGAGTGTCTTGACACTAGGATTTCTCTGATTTGTCTTCTAACATTATTTTTGTTCTAACATTATTCTTGGTGAGGATTCCGTTTGTATATTGAACAAATCCTCCCGGTGCTTCTTCTTGACCGCCCCTAGTCACAGGTACTATTCCAGACTTATGTGAATTGTCTGATCTTGATATGTAGAAAAAAGTATGATGCAGACTAAAAATGATTTATAAAAACGAAGCACATAGATAATTACCGTATGGTATAACATACATATATAGTTTCTTGGAAGTCGTAAATTGCATGTCGTCTATTGCAGGGTTATCAAAGAAATTCTCAGTGTTAAGATTCTCCGTTCTCCGCGTCCCACCTACGAATAGTGACATTTGCTAAAGTAGTTTCCCATTCTTTTTTCAATTAAAATTGAAACTAAATCCTGTTCTTTCCACGCATTTACTCCAGACACCAAAAACCTTTGCAGATACTTAAAACTAATACACACTAGCAATATTGCATGACATCCAAAATAGCACCGGCTCGATATGTCCGTACCTCCGACCTACATATTCCGGCGGGCTACATACGGGAGAATTCGATTATTTCACCGTATTCCTAGCACAATGGATGGTTTATTATCGCCTGGTGTTATTAGTAGAAACAATAGCCTTTGATGTTTGGACTTTAGAATGAAAATGTCAGCGCGGCGTTTAGTTCCGCCACTTAATTTAGGCAGAAAGTCGAGTGTTTTGATTCTAGATTCTCTAAATGTCTGATTAGAACAAATAATGAAAACATTGTTAAAACAATAGCTTTTGAAATTTAGTTTAGAATCAAAATAGCGTGGCTTAGAGCATCTCAATTTCTAGCTTAAAAGGGACAACGATAATTCTGTCTGCCTATCGTGCTATGTGGAAAGTTGTGAAGCTGGCAAAAGTAGTGAAATATCATACCTATGTACATGTGCGTTATTTGGTATCGCGGATACTCAACGGCGCGCTTTGCCTACCATTATGTTAAATATTCAAATTCCTTGAGAGGGAATTGAACCTACAACCAGTCGCGTTTGCAGTTACACTTTGAACCAACAAACCAAGTTTGGCCTCACATCCTTATAACTAAGATCTTGGAACATGAAACTGCCAGTAAGTGGTTGTCGTTAGTGTCCATCAAAGTTAATAAATCAGTGGATTTGGCAAGTGTTTGTTATGTAAATTATATTCACCACAGCATTAAGGATTTAGTACTTAATACGGAAAGCATATCTTATATCTATATAGTTTGGATCGACTATGCTTTGAAATATTTGATAAAAGTTTAGAGGTTATCTGTTTTAATATTCATACTTATATTATAAATGCGAAAGTCTGTGTGTTTGTCTGTAACGCTTTCACGGCTAATCTAACGGTCCAATTTGGATGAAATTTAGAATGAAAGTAATAAATAACCATGGGTCTAACATAGACTACTTATTTTTTCAAAACATAACCGCTAAAGGGTTGAAATAGAGGATGAAAGTTTATATGAAAAAACAAAACCGCTTGACCGATTGTAATGAATTTTGGATAATCGAAGGTCAAACATAGGCTACTTTGTTTTTCAAAAATCCAACCCCTAGGGTTGCAACATAACGAAATAATTAGGCAGTACACGCTAGTATTTAATATTTCCACCCCTCGAGTGGAAATCGAACCCACAACCAGTCGCTTTACAGACACACTTTATATCTCTGCGCCACGATTGGTCCCAAAATAAATGAATACAGTTAAAATAAATAATAATTGTTATAATTTGGGCCTGTCATATTGCTATTCTTACTTCACTCTCTGGTTATTATTGGAATGTTCATTAAAACACATACTATAATTTCAAAAGAGGCGATGAAGTTTTAATTGTAACCCGTTCGATAATATATAATGGGTTTGGGAAAAAGAAATCCATTATTTTCTCGGTAGGTGGCTTTAGTGATCGATATCTCGAAAAGCATCTATCAAACAATTTCAAGTTTATGCTCGTTGTCAAGGTGATCTTTCACACTAAAAACTCCTTCAATTGTTTTCCACTTGTTCCATTCTGTCGTGAGTTACAGGACGTTAAAAATGGAAGCCAACAAAGAGAAAATTCGGTATATTTTACAGTTTTTCTTTGACAAAGGTGAAAATGCAAGCCAGGCTGCTGAAATTGTGAATGGTGTTTATGGTGCTGATACGGTAACAGCTAATTACGTGCAATGTTGGTTTCGTCGGTTCCGTTCAGGCAATTTTGATGTTAAAGATGCACCTCGCAAAGGCAGACCCGTAGTCGAAAATGTCGATAAAATCATCGAAAAAATCGAAGATGACCGGAATGTTAGTAGTCGCAGCATCGCCAAGGAGCTAAGTATTGGCCATAAAATAGTTTTAAACCATTTGCGCTAAGATGGATACAAAAAAGCTCGATGTTTAGGTGCCGCACGAATTAACACCAAAAAACATAATGGATCGAATTTCCATTTGCGAAGCCTTGATCAAATGGAATGAAATTGACCCATTTCTTAAACGGATGGTGACTGGGGATGAGAAATGGGTCACATACGACAATTTCGTGCGAAAACTATCGTGGTCAAAGCGTGGTGAAGCAGCTCAAACGGTGGCCAAACCAGGACTAACGGCCAGGAACGTTCTACTGTGTATTTGGTGGGACTTTAAAGGAATCATTCATTATGAGTTGCTTTCGTATGGCCAAACACTAAGTTCAAATCTGTTCTGTGAAGAACTAGAGCCAGAAACGGCCAGAATTGGCCAACAGAAGAGGTGTTGTGCTCCATCAAGACAACGCACGGGGTCATACGTCTATAGTGACTCACCAGAAACTCCGGGAGCTTGGTTGGGAGGATTTAGTGCATGTACCATATGTTCCGGACCTGGTACCAAGCGATTACCACCTTTTTCTCGTATTGCAAACCTTCCTGAGCGATAAGAAATTAGGATCAAGAGAAGATTGTGAAAATCGATTATTAAAGTTTTTCGCCAATAAGGACCAAGGCTTCTACGAAAGAGGCATTATGTCATTACCTTTAAAATGGCGACAAATTGTTGCAAAAAACGGTGCTTGTTTGATCCAAATCGGACAATCCGAAGCATCTTAAATAGAGTCCCGAATTTCACGCAAAAATAATGGATTTCTTTTTCCCCAACCTAATATTTAATATTGTCGTAAAAGATTTTTAAAATGTTTTCGTGTAAAATATATTGTTATATACAAAAGTCGAGTGAGTGAAGCCGTCGTAGCGCAATATCGTAAGACTGTGTGCGCGATGGTTGTAGGTTCAACTCCTATTCCTACTAAGTAGGAATGATTAAATTTTGTTTTTTTTTCTGCACTTTAGTAACTAGGACAATTTGCGGTGTGATTTTCCGCGTAATTATAATAAGTAAGACTCAGAAATAATTTGATTTTAATTTGATCACCATCGTGGCGCAGTAGCACAGCGACCAATTGTATACTTGATGCTACAAAAGCTTCAATTCGCACTCGGGGAACTGATTATATTTTCATTGTTTTTATTTTTCCGTTCTGTTTAAATAAAGCGCGGCGTTGACCCCCACCATCCATCTGACCAACGTCGCCCAACACCCCAAAAGCTACAAGGTGCTAGGTGCTTGCAAAGCAGGGTAATAAGAAAGAATCTAGACGTCAAAACATTTCCTTCTTCACTCCACGTTTCGCCGGCATGGACGTGTCACTGTAATATTTCCTTTTTTTTCGCCCTGGTGTCGAGGCAAAGCGCGGCGTTAAGTTCCGCCACTTGATACGCAATGCCTCCGAATTCGGCGGAAAGTGGTTAATAGAGTGTCTTAACACTAGGTTTCCTCTATCTATCCTGCTGTGTGCGGGATACAGCGTGAAGCTAAACATAATTAAACGGCCAAAATAGCATTATAATAATATCTATTACACTAATTATATATAGTATATATCCTACATTGAAGACAATCTCCAAGAATTACAAGAAGCCTCATACAATATTCCAGTATCTAGTTCTACTTAACATAGATAATGAGATTACCAGAAGTGGTACAAAATCAGTACAGACGTTTGAAATGCAAATGGCACATTACGGCCTCACTGAGGCATTTCTCACCGTTAATTTGAGTATCTGTACGCTGCTCAGCCTATCTACAGCATTTCGGTGATAACTAGGGGCGATCGATTTTTACTTTACTAGTGTTAGTCTTTGACAGTTCTAGATACCATTTACTTTTACAATTTTTTTTTTGTTACTCTATAAGGAAGCGTTTAAAGACACTATTTCGTTTTGGGAAGCAGAATGTAGGGAGTGGAGTGTCTTGACACTAGGTTGGTGACTTCCCCGATATGCGGGAGGAAGCGTGAATCTGTTATTTTAAGAGAGTTATGGAAGCTGTATGTGTTGGTTAATGATACAAATTACGTTAGGAAATATTGCTACTGTCTGTTTAATATTAAAAAAAACGTATATAGAAATAAAATGTATAGGAAAAATGTTTATAAAATAACAATATATGAGGCCAGCGTGGCTAGTAGTAGCATCTGATTTTGAAGACGATGGTTGTGGATACGATCCCAATCAGACTCATGAATATACTTGAATTATTTCATTCGGACGTCGTGTAATAAAACCACGACGTTAATACTTACCACTTATCATGCTATGTCTGAATTTCAGTCAAAGTCAAAGTCAAATAATTTAATTCAAAATAAAAAGTTTCAATTTTTGAACGCCAAATAGTTTACCACCGGTTCAATAAATTTAATAACTCAGACCTGAGAAAAACCGGCGCAAGAAAGTCAGCGGGACGTCTATTTTTTTTTAAATGGATAATAGAATATCTTGACACTAGGTCCCTCTGACTACTTTGCTATGCGGGATAAACGTAAAGCTCGCTCGCTCGTGAAGCTTTATTATTATGATATAAAGAGCTTAACAAGAAAAATATTACAGATACTATAATATGTATACTTGTATATACTATTTTAGGTAGTTAAAAATAAAGATGAAAATCACAATCTCTATTAAAACCATAATATTTTAAATATGTTTTTCAAATATTTGGCATATAACTTAAATTTAAACCCGTACAAGAACTTTGAACACGACAGTAATTTTTTTTAATTTATTTATTTAAATGCTTTATTACACCAGAAGGATAAATAAAAACAAATAGTAATAAGAGGAATAAAAAAAAAGTAAATACAATTTTGGTGTAAGGGCGGCCTTATCACCACAGGTGATCTCTTCCAGGCAACCTTACCAATGAAAGAAAAGAAAAACAGACAGACATTTGGTTGGTGTACAAACATGAATTGCACCTTTTTTTTTTTTTTTTTTTTTTTTTTTTAAAAAAAAAAAAAAAAAAAAAAAAAAAACATTCTATATATTACGTGCCGGCTTGCATAAATAAATATATAAAAGACCATATAGATTAATAATTATATAAATATACATATAAATGAATAAATTGATATATATATATATATATATATATATATATATATATATATATATATATATATATATATATATATATATATATATATATATATATATATATATATATATATATATATATATATATATATATATGTATATATATATATTACAGTAATTGAACTCTAGCCTCTTGAGAGCTGTCTGCTACTTTATTGTTGCTACAAACATTCCTCTGGCACAAGTTTTTTGTAAATTCATTGTATATATACAGATATTATAACATTGTTCTACAAAAAATATTAAAATACTCTTTTACTCAAAAACTATTCTACAGATTTTAATGAAAATTTACAGTAACATAGTTTCAACGTTAGAATAAAATATACCTATAATTTATAAAGGTTTTATGTAATATGAAAATAGTATTTGATTTGGATTTTATGTAATTTACAAAAATTCTAGACACATGAACAGTAATGGTGGGTTCTATCCAAACTCATTCCCTTTTCTTGTGAAAAAATGTTATCAAAATTCAATAAGTAATGTTTCGACATTGAGCAGGAACATAGTGATTTAACACTACATTCTCTTTGCCTAGGTATATAAAACATAAAGATGTGTAAAGCTAAAAAAGAATAAAAAGTCATTTTTTTGTACAGGTTTCAAATTCAATAAAGTCTCATTTATGTTAAAATAATTCGAAGTTAAATATAAAGATAGCCAAAAATATAGTTAATATACTGTGAAAACTTTGAAATTTGACCGTAAAAGTACCGAATTAGATCAGCTATTTCTAATATAAGACTGAACGAATATCGGAGAATGACAACTTGAAAACCTGTATTTTAATTTTGTAAAATATAAATAGTTGAAACCGTCGTAAAGCAGTTGGACAGCGTCTAACTGTGAATGCGATATCTGTAGAATATTATAGAGACACAATTTAATAATTAGAAGAATTGAATAAGGATAAAGGGGTCAGATAAGGGGTCAGTAAAGCGCTGCGTTAAGCCACATAACACGCAACGCCTCCTAATTCGGCGGAAAGTGGAGAACGTAGTGTTTTAACATTAAGCTCCCTCTGCCTACCCTGCTGTGTGCGGGATACAGCGTGAAGCTAAAAAAAAAAAGAATGTGGAGGTCCAATTATTTTGCACAACATGACACTTATAGTATACAAAGTATAAAATGTATGTTATATAGTTTTATATCAGATCAGTTTATATGTATATGTTATGTGGGTTCCTTTTCATTCGGGGAAATGCTTATACTTTATTTATTATTTTTTTAGCGTAAGACGGTCTAGTGACTAGACTAGTCTAGTGTTAAGACACTCCGTTTCCCACTTTCCGCCGAATTTAGGGGCATTGCGTGTTAAGTGGTAGGACTTAACGCCGCGTTTGCCTCAACAATAGAGTGAAGGAAATAGAAATATTAAATATTTTAACTCCTCGAGTGGGAATCGAACCTACAACCAGGCGTTTACAGTCACACGCTTGTGCCACTGCGCCACGCCTGGCCCCACATCACATAATGATTATACATAGTATACTATTGCCACTTCACCGCTTTGGTACCTAAGATAAAGCGGGGAGTTGAAAGAAGTTCAACAAGCGATGTCTTAATTTTTGGCGGAAAGTTGAGAACAGAGTGTCTTGACACTACCTAGGTATGCGGGAAAAGCGTGGATTTGTGTATGACACGTATTAAACCTAGACAGGCAGACGTACTCGTAGGTCATTAATTTAAAGTTCTGAACATTAGTATTGTTAATAAAATTTTCAAATTTGCTTTACTATTACTAAGATTTGTAAATAGTTAATTTTTAAGCCCTTTTCGTATAGCAGAGTTGGCAAAAAAACTAATGTCAAAACGTTACCTTCATTACAGTCCACCCAAACTTGAAACTTCATGTCGAGCAACGGAACTCAACGCCGTGCTTATCGGTAAGATAACCACAACCACAGCTGATTAAGAAGATAATTGAAATATAATCATTTTCTTCTAGTGGAAATCGAACCGACAACTAATGATGTTTACAAGCAGACACTGTCCCACTACACCACAATGGTCTCATAAATTACTGTTTTACATTTCCCAAACATTATTAATTAAAAAAGAAAAAAACAATATAATACGTCACTATTACACATTTTTCACCCTAAGACAGATCCCTAAATCGATACACAAAAAAAAACTATATTTTAGTCTAGATAGACTGAAATATAGTTTATTCTGTATATCTGTGCATATCGTTTACAGTATCAATTATACTTTAATTTAAGCACTAAAAGTTAGCCATTTTTAACGTTTTTAATATTAGATAATAACGGTTCATCCAGATATGTCTGGATATATACAATTTAGCAGCACAATGTGTCTGTGATATCCTCGTATATTATTTTAGTCTATTCGTGATAACATTTGATTTATCTATCTTCTTTACTCTACAGACAGACGTATGGTCTGTTTATTTTTTAAAAAAAATATTCGTCTTTTATTATATAAATTAAATTTATTCAATAATTTTAGTACTTAAAATTTTTTTTTTAGCTTTACGCTGTATCCCGCACACAGCAGGGTAGGCAGAGGGAACCTAGTGTTAAGACACTCCGTTCCTCACTTTCCGCCGAGTTTGGAGGCTTTGCGTGTTAAGTGGCGGAACTTAACGCCGCGCTTTACCTCGACATCAGAGCGAAGAAAATGGAAATATTAAATATTTCCACTCCTCAAATGGAAATTGAACCCACAACCAGTCGTTTATCGTCACTCGCTTGCGCCACTGGGTCATGACTGGCCACTTAAAATTATATTATGTGTCATCATAAGAGAGTCCAGTTTTTCTAAATTTAAATTTCTTTAATATTAAATGTAACTAAGGTACTTTTAAACATTTTTAAATTGTCATTCCACACTTAGGAAAATTGAAAAAGACATTTAGAAAACGTATAAAAATTTGAACGCACCGGGATTCCTCCTGAAAACCGTTCAGGCGTTCTCACCACTGAGCCATGCGTTCTACTACCAGCTGCGTTGAAATTATTATACGCATTATTACAACTTATCTATGTTGTTAGCAGTTTTAAATGTCTTTTTGTAACTAACCTTGTTCATTAAATAAATAAATAGCTTCACACTGTATCCCGCACACAGCAGGGTAGGCAGAGGGAACCTAGTGTCACAGACACTCCGTTCCCCACTTTCCGCCGAATTCGGACCTAATTTATTAAATGTATATAGCTTATACTATTACTTACCCCTACATAATTATATCTATTACATGTGTGATAACATTCTAAATATATGTCTTTCAACAGGTGGCGAGGGTCAGGAGCACGGACCGGTCTTCCTAATGGAACCTCCATCACGTTTGGTTTTCTCTAACAGTACCGGCGCCAGGGTCTCCTGCGCCGCTCACGGGTTCCCAACTCCTCAGCTAGCCTGGCAGCTACCTGATGGAACCCAGCTAGATGATGTTCCTGGTCTGCGGTAAGTCAGATTTATTTTTTGTTATGTTATAAATACTTTATTGAGTATTTAGGTCATTCAATGCTGTTCCGAGCACTATTAGTATAATTAACTTGATTGTAATCATTGTGGCGTTTTATGCTGATTACTGATTACTGTTTGACAGGTAGTAGGTATTAATTTTATCCTATCTCTGTATTTTTTTTCACCTTGTCGATACTCAATATATTTCTTTAAGAGTTTTTATAGTTTTAACATCTATCGCCTCCAGTTACTTTTTAGATGAAGCACATCATTCACTGGGCGTCGTCGCACGTCATGCAAATATTTCAATGCTTAAAGAATAAGATTTACTGAATCAAGAATAGTGTTTTTACATCTTCATATCATATTCATTAATAATACTTTAAAAATAAAGAGAATACTTTAAAAATTAAATAATACTTTAAAAATTAAGAATTTTAGTTTTACTCAAATTCAAGCTTAGACCATTTATATTCTTCTATTTAATATCCCAATAATCCCTTTCAGAGCTGCATTTCATCTGTATGCAGAAACCTTATTTCTATGCATTTTGTATATACCACAGATTTTAAATTTGCTTCGCTGAACCATTATATACATAAATAAATCATAATATTTACACGAAAAACAACCATTGTCAAAGTTAAATTTAACAAAAACTTTCTATTTTATATAACTATAGCTCGCCATAAAGCGGAAAACAGTTCCAAACTGCCGGACCTACCTGACCTGAATAGCTCAAATTTTGATTTATACATCCATGGAGCAGTTTTTCACTGTTCCACAATCCAGCGCTTGTGTTTAAATCATTGCAGTATTTTGCTATGCATTGCCCTTACGGGGAACACCTTGCTGGAGGCTTTGTGCTGAACTCAATTGACGTATCGCGTTCAGCGTAAAAATCTGAAATGCTGTACGAAAGGCTCACTGCTACATGTATTGGTTACATATTGCGATGTCAATCTGTCAGTTATGTGATCTAGTAGTTTTTGCATCTCTAGCCGTTTTGAGACCGTCGTGGCATAGTGCTGTGGTATTTGATCAAATGTGGTTATTGTGAGTTCGATTCCCAGTCTTTGGAGTGGTATGTTTAAAATTGTTGTCATTTTTCTTGTGTGGTACTGGTAAAATGTGCTGTTGAGATCTGTCACTAGTCAAAGTCGACTAATATAGGTTTAAATATTAATTTAGAACTCGTATAAAAATTTGGACGCAACGTGATGCGAACCCACGCCTTCTGAAAACGTTTTCTAAATGTATTTTTCAATTTTCTTAAGTGTGGAAACGTTAAATTTTTTAAAAGATTACTTTTAATGATCATAAGATTATTATGCTGTGTAAAAAAAGCGTGAGGCTGTTTTTTTCTTTATATATAGAGTTAGGTGAATATACTAAAAAAATACAACGCATATAAAGAAACTTAAAGAAAAGAAATAAAGCCAACTAATTTATTAGAATATCTATTACAAAGTATGAGTTACGACGAAGCGCAAGATTTTTTCATATACGCTTAAGTGAGATATATGAACTTCTTCAGTCGTTATTACTAGGTTTTATGAGATTTTTTTTTAAACTTTCTTTACAGTTTATATGTACATAATTTGTTATATATTAGTTGTCTCTTACCTATGTTTACTTTTTATTTTATTTTTTAGCTACACGCTGTATCGAGCACACAGCAGGGTAAGCAGAGGGAACCTAGTGTTAAGACACTCCGTTCCCCACTTTCCGCCGAATTAAGAGGCATTGCGTGTTAAGTGGCGAAACTCAACGCTGGTACCAGAGCGAACACCTGAAAACTTAAATATAAAAACTAAAGTCATTCCCACGAATAGTCATCGAATCCACAACATGTCGTATCTACAGTCACACTTTGTAGCCCATTCATTCATTATTTTATTATAATTTCTATTCTCTTGTAGTAAAAATACATAATAAATACATAGATATATCAAGGAAGTCCCATTATTCTTAGCGTCACATATATCACGCGACACAATAAGTGTCTCGTAAAACTTCTAAAAAGAAGTTCGCGTGTCCACAAAGCGAGTCGAGGATAACTTTATGCGAATAACATTTAAACTATTTGCAATTGAAACTCATCAGTTTTATGGTTATAGTTTGCTTATCTTATAATCTTAAAATAGTTTAGTTAACTTATTAAGGAGGAGAAATATATAATTTCGCAATTAAATATATAAGTAAGTTTATTTAACTTACTTATATTTTTGATAGTAAGGTTTTAAAATTTAAACACTAGCGATACTGGTCTCTTTGCTAGCTTTTTTTTATCTTCATCTAAAGTAAGATGTCAGAGAGAAACTAATTTCAAAATACTTCGCTGTCCACTTACAGCCTAACAGAGGTATCACGTGCTATGTGGCGAAGTTTAACGCCGAAAATGAAAATATTTTAAATATGGTCATTCCCTCGGAAAGGGAATCGAACACACAACTATCGCGTAAACGTCAAACATGAGCCACACTGGGCCACGATGGCTTATTATTTTTTATATTAACTTCATGCTATATGCCGCGGCAGGACACGCCGGCGGGCGAAGAAAAAGAAATAATAAATATTTCCATTCCTCGACTGGGAATCGAACCAACTGCCAGTCGCGTTTACTTTATGCCATTGATTGCCGCGACTGGCCTCAATAAAAAATTGGCCTAATATTTTAAAAAGCGTAATAAAATAACAATTTTTATTTATTACACACATAAAGAGCTTTTCTTCAACAAAAGCTACTGCGATAATCGAAGCTCATTCAGGAAGCTCATAAGACGGATATCGGATAAACGGTATCAATGACACGCACTTCGAGCGATGTCGAATGTCGAACGTTTACGTTTCCGATATAGATAGGTTATTATTTTACTAACGAACTTAAGTTCGAATTTCCAGTATTTAGTAGATTTTAAAATATAATTACTCAAATATATTACCTAAAATAATTAGGACGTATAGAAGGGAGTGTTTTGTCACTAAGTTTTCCCTTTTTAATAAAAAATAAGGTAGTTTTAAAGGTCGTTTTCGGTTTAGGACAGTGTCAAAATGTAAACGCGGTTGGTTGCGAGTTCGGTCATGACTGGAAGGAATAATAATTTTAAATTATTATCATAACTTCGTTCTGATAAAAAACAAAGCGTTGCGTTGAGCTCCTCTACCTAACACACAATGTCTTGATTAGGGGCGGAAATTGGATTCCGGAGTGCCTTAACACTACGTTCAAAGTATTCCCTATTAATATACATATGTCTAATAAGTATATCTTATATAACACTTCTCCATTTTAATTTTAAATATAAAACCATGGTAACTAGATACGCTATGAAATACAATCTTAAGCTTGATGAAAATTCTAAGAAAAACTATATAAATTAATGTAGAACAAATTCATTGAAATTCTATATGAAGTTTATTTAATCTTGGCTCTAGAATTTAATTCTAAATCTGGATATAAAATTTAAGCCTTAACTAAAATAAATAATGCTAAGATTTGGTTATTACATAATTTCTATGTCAGACTCAGACTTTTTTTTAGAAAATGTTACAAATAAAAAATATATACTAATTATAAAAGAAATTTAGAAAACGTGTAACAATTTGATTCTTGCTAACTACAAAAATAAGTTGAAATAAAGCCTATAAGAATTGCGTTGACGCAGCTGGTAGTAGAACGCATGGCTCAGTGGTGAGAACACCTGAACGGTATTCAGGAGGCGCGGGTTCGAGTCCCGCTGCGTTCAAATTTTTATACGTTTTCCAAATGTCTTTTTCAGTTTTCCTAAGTGTGGAATAACACTTTAAAAAAATGTTTAAAAATTATGTAAAATACTTTTTTATTTTCTCTTGCTCTAATTGAAAAAAGAAACAAAATTACAATTCTTTTCACTTTCACGCTTTTACAGTATACATATAGCAGGTTGTCAGAGTGTAAAACAGTCTTTTCCTCCATTTTTAGCCTGAAATTGAGACAGTAAGTGTTAAAGTGGCGGAACTCAACCCCGTCTTTTGCTTAGAAGGTCAGGGAAATGCAAATGATATAAACTTCATATAATAATTCCCTAAAATCAACACAGGCCCCTCAGTATGTTTGCAAAAACTACAGAATTATATATTTCATAACATCAAGTCTCTGCTATATGGAAAAAATTAAGCACATTTTTTGTCAAAGGTCTGTTGCTTAGTTTTTTGTAAAAAGTGAAAATATAAAGCTTCCTTATTTGTTCAGTGCTTTGCTACCAACTCAATTACAAATAATTAAGGTCATTTAAATCAGCTATCGTGGCGCAGTGGGACAACGTCTGACTGTGATCGCCATTGGTTATGGGATCGATTCCCACTCGGGGCACGATTATAATTAAATAATTTCCATTACTTGGCTCTGATGAACAAGACAAAAAGGCGACGTTGACTTCCGCTACTTTACTTACACACAAAGTATAGAAATTGAGCAGAAAGTAGAAAACGGAGACTCTTGACAATAGATTTTTTCTGATTCACGTGTTATAAAGAAAAGCTGTACTATTTATTAATAAAATAATTAAATTCACTAACTTAGCTACAAAATCAAAGGCAATATTGTGAAAGAATTTCATAGTTGAAATAATATTGGCAAATAAAGCGAGTAATTATGTAGGTTATTGTATGAGAATGAGTTCGAACTGGGTACAGCGTGAACGACCTTTTGTAAAATTCCCACATTAAAATATTAAACTAAAAGTTTTAATTAAATTGAAATAACAAACTTCATTACAATAAGTTTAGTTTTGTAATGTATAAATTTAATTAAAATTATATAGTATTCTACATTTAAGGTGCAGATTTTATTTCAGCTTTTTCCCACATAGCACAGCAGGATAGTCAGTGAGATTATAGTGTTAAGACACTTTGTTCATCAATTTTTGCCTGAAAACGAAGTTAAAATCGAACCCATAACCAATCGTAAGTGTAATTGGTTACCAAATCGGGCCACAGAAATCTATGATGGAGAAAAAAATATAAGTGACTTTACTTTTCTACTACCTTCTTTCTACCCTCGCACTATTTTCATATAATTCAAGTTATTTATTTATAGGTATGTAAGTGGGCAGAGAAAATCTAGTGCTAATCTCTCCGTTCTCTACTTTCTAGTCAATGCCAATGAAAATATTTTGAATACCATTCCACCTATGGGAATGGAACCAAATAAAGATTTCATACATAGACAGATACTGTCATATTGTGTCACGATGGCCTCATATCACGTATTTTGACCTTATTTTTTTTAGCTTCACGCTGTATCCTGCATACATTCGGGTAGGCAGAGGGAACCTAGTGTTAAGACACTCCGTTCCCCATTTTCCGCCGAATTCGGAGGCATTGCGTGTTGAGTGGAGGAATTTAACACCGCACTTTGTTTCGACACCAGAGAGAAGAAAATGAAAATATTTAATATTTTCACTTCTCGAGTGGGAATCGAACCGACACAAAAAGTCGTTTATAGTCACACGCTTGTACCACTGCGCCACGACTGTCCCCATTTTTGACCTTATATACTAAATTAATACATTTTTAGCATACATACATAAAATCTTATTAACTTTAAACGAATAACTTCTACGTTCATTTGATAACTAAAATTTATTTCGTTAAAGCACATTACACATTATCTTGTAATTTATTTTGTAGTATAGAAGTGCTTGTAGTAGAATAATAGTGTATAGCCTCGCGGGAAATACTGGATCGAGACCTGAAGTAGCCTATAACCGTTTACATGTCGCAAAATTTGTACGAAGCTATCGACTGTGGTACTAAAATATAATACTAATATATAAAGATGTTTTAGGAGATAGATTTAAGAGTATGGAAATCGTAAATAATTTTATAAGATTTTAAGATGGGAGTTTCTTAGCACCAAATTTTGAGTGTTGCCTGAGTTTTAAGTTCTAACTAAACGAAAAGAATAAATTTAATATCAAATTGTATGCAATTATGTTTTAAAAAATATGTAAAAATATATAAATTTCATTGAATAATATGTTTTAAGTTCATCGTAGCACAGTGAATTAGGTTCTTACTGTTCACACAGTGGTTGTGTATTCAAATTTTATCTTGAGAAATATTTATAATTGAAATTATTTACGTTTCTTCTCTCTGGTAAGGCAAGGCATGGTGTTAGGTTTTGCTATACAACAGTCTACGTTAGAAAAACAGGAATTTCTTAATTTTTATTTTTTTTATGAATCTAGTTCTCCCTACCAACTTTTCTATATGCGCCCTATATATAAAGATAAATAAGTGTTTATTTTATACTTAGAAATATACTTTTTTTTTCAACTAATTCTTGCTGCCACAGTGGAGAAATTAAAATGATTTAAATTCACTCCCTCAAGTGGGAATCGAACCCACAATCAAATTTACAGTCAAACGCTATCACATTACGCCGAAATGCCTCAAGCATATAACTATCTAAATATTCAATGCCATATCTATTACAAGAACATTTATATCAAACACAGCAACATTACGATTCATCCGCTCATGAATTTCAAAAAATGCTTAGGAAACTTACAGGAGGAACATTATCTTTAAAATATACGAGTACGATCAAAACTCATAGATCGGTGCTCCTATGAAATATGTATTACTTAGTTTGAATAGTTCTTTGAGCTGGTAATCGAAACTATGTATAATAAAGAGTTAATTATCATATTCACACTGTTTTCGATGAATTTTGTATTATCCAAGGGACTTTGTCATGTTCTTGCGTATATATTCAAGTTATTTTTTAAAGCTTCACGCTGTATCCCGCGCACAGCAGGGTAGGCAGAGGGAAACTAGTGTTAAGACACTCCCGGTCCCCACTTTCCGCCGAATTCGAAGGCGTTGCGTTTTAAGTGGCGGAACTTAACGCCGCGCTTTACCTCTGATACCAGAGCGAAGAGATGGAAATATTAAATATTTCCACTCCTCGAGTGGGAATCGAACCCACAACCAGTCGTTTACAGTCACACGCTTGTGACACAGCGCCACGACTAGCCCCATGTAACTATATTCGTGTAATTATATTAGTATGGATCTTGCCTTTCGTTTGTTGCTTTAGTGGCGGAATTCAACGCCGCGCATTGTCTTTGGTACAAGAGCGAAGAAATGAAAATTTAAAATATCTTCTTTACTTCTTTTAACAAAATGTGATTCAATTTAAAGAAAATTATTGAGGTTTATTGCGTTAAAAGAAATGAAGAAAATGGTTTTTTAACAAACAAAATACAGGTACGACCTACGAGCGTAGATTGAATTCACATCTGTCTAGTTTAATAAATAACAAAGATAATAGTTCTTTTTGCATCTTCAAACGTTTTCTCGCAAAGTAGAGGAGTCAGAGAGTACCTAGTGGTAAGACACTCCGTTCTTCGCTCCCAATCTGAAACTGATACACTGCTTGTTGAATGACATTACTTAAAGCCTTACTTTCTCTTGTAACCCGAGCAAAATAATGAAAATAATATATAATCATTCCCCCGAATGGGATTCGAACCATTACCTTCTACTGCACTACGATATCTAAAGTCAAAATCAAAGTCAAATAATTTTATTCAAAGTAAGAAGTTACGTGCTTCATTTTTTGAACGTCAAACAATTTACCACCGGTTCACTAAAGTTAATGCCTCAGACCTGAAGATAATTATAATCTTGAAAATATATGCAGTTTAACAAATATTTAGTCCTTTTAATTGATTCTTTTAACCCTACCAAATAAACTAACAAAAAGGCAACAAGTAAGCTGTATTTAAAAGTTCGAAAAGCTATACCTTTCAATCTAAGCTCCCAATAGTGTTCGTAGTAAAAATCGAATCGTTAAAGGATTTGTAGCTTACACTGAACCAGGTGCAAGCAATTACGAAACGCAACGATGAAAAATTATACTACTTGTACAAGGGATAAAGGAAGCTTCTTGCAATTTTTGTTGTATTTTGTATTGATTTTGATTGAGGTCATTCATAGGTGGCATACGTGATGCTTGCAGGTTCAAGTCCCGATCGGGAAAGTAATTATGTATTAAAAATATTGTATTTTCTCCGCTCTAGTAAACATTACTGTGTTGCGTTCCGCCATTCAACTCGTAATGTATCAGATTCAGGTTATAAGTGGAGAACGGAGAATTTTCATACTAGATTCTCTCTGAATATCCTATATATGGTAATAAACGTGAAAATGATATTTTCTTTATAGCTTCACGCGGTATCACGCACACAGCAGGGTAGGCAGAGGGAACTTAGTGATAAAACACTTCTCTCCCTACTATTTGTTTAAAAAAAAAACCTTTACACCTAAAACGGTTAATCTCTTTTAACTTATAACATTGTTAAAGATAAACATTTAAAAGAATAATCATATATTAACACATTTAAAAATGTTATTTAACACAAAAATGTAGAATCGCGTAATATTTCAGTATTATTCTCTGGAGATATTTATTCGTACAATAAGTGAGCCTCAAATTACAGTCAACGAGGCTGGAAGCTCTAAATCAAATCTTAATAAGGTTTGGTGTCCCCTTTCCACGTTAATTAGAAATTTAATATGCATTCAAATATTTTCGCACAGAAAGCTTTTGTATAATTAAGCTCCAGGTCGATTATGTTCACAGTTTCCCATAACGATGAGCTTTCTTCCTTATCTTTTGTATATAACTTTTATCAATCAATATTGGAGAAAACACATTGGAGAGGTCAGTTGTGGCGCAGTGACACAGGTGTGTGACTGTAAACGACTGGTTTTGGGTTCGATTCCCATTTGAGGAGAGGAAATATTTAATATTTCCATTTTCTTCGTTCTGCAACCAGCAGGGTAGGCAGAGGGAACCTAGTGATAAGACACTCCGATCCCCACTTGTCGCCGGATTCGGAGGCATTGCGTGCTAAGTGGCGGAACTTAACGCCGCGCTTTTACCTCTGATACCAGAGCAAGGAAAAAGGGAATATTAAATATTCCTGCTCCTCGAGTGGGTATCGAACCCACAACCAGTCGTTTACAGCCACACGATTGTGCCACTGGGCAACGACTGGCCCCTTTTAAATAATAATTAAGTAAATTCACCATTTTTTGCATCCCGTACATTAGAACAGTAGAGCTATAGTGGATACTTACTTACAACCAATTATGACTTGATAACTTTCTGCTACGAAATGACTCCACAATTTATGTTATATTTTTATTTCGTTACGTTGAAAACGTAAATTTTACTACAAAGAGCTCGCTCTGGAATATTTTTTGTATAATTTAAAATAGTTGTTGACTTAACATGATATGTATGTATTTAAATGTCTTTTATTTTTTTTATGTAAAACAGGTAAAAACAGCATGCATAACGTTATTGTAGTACATACGGAAGGTGTTTTACTATGTAAAGACTAAGGGTTTGATTCGGTTCTGCACAGGAAAAGGGAAGGGGAAAAAATTGCCTTTGCAGAAACTGTGCGAAAATAATAAATAATATGTATATTATATAATATATTTGTAATATGGACAGGAGGATCTATATTTTTTTTTAGTTTCACGCTGTATTCCGCACACAGCAGGGTAGAGAGAGCCTAGTGTTAAGACACTCCGTTCCCCACTCAAGAATTTAGTGAAAGTTCGATTTATATTTACTTTATGCCAATATACTAGTTGCATTACTTAACGAATAGCCTCGAAAATACGAAATATAATATTTTTTAAATTAAAAATTTCAATCAAGTATTGAAATCTTCTAATAAATAAAAGAAATAAAAATTTTACGTTATTTATTTATTTTTTTCAATTTTATACTTTTTATGTTTTTATAGTCAAAAGAACTACTAACTCTAAGTCAAAAGATTCCAGTTCTCACTTATCGACTGAAAACGATATATTGCGTGTTAGAATTCAATTTGTCTAACCTGAGCATGAAAATAAAAATCATCTGAGCTTAAATCGAACCTATGACTATTAGCACTTATAAGCAGATATTGTTGCTGTATGTAATGGTATTGTTAAACAATTTAATTGAGCTGAGTGAAGCGAAGTTCTTACAAGTCAAAAGCGTATTTCGTAGTGTTTTAACTCTTCCTGGGCTATTTGTAGTAGACCTCAGAAATTTGGCACAGTGAGGGATATCGTCCACAGTGTCTTGTGTGCTGTGAAGCGTTTTGGTGACAATTGTAATTGTAGTTTTTGAATAAATGGTCAAAACGTGCTCATAGACTTAGGCTGTGGAACATTAAGTGTTATGTTAGTGTTAAGTGTTTGCTTTTCAAACGTCTTTTAACGTCTAATAACATTAAATATGAACTATGCTCAGCTCTTCTCGTCATGCAGAGCAAAGAGGCGGTTCTATATTTTTTACCACCCATGACGTACATTTTTAGTAAATTACACCCAAAATAAGCTTTATACATTGTAGAATAAAGACGCAAGCAAATTTACTACACAAGTATTTTAACTACTACTACTATCGAGTCGTTTATTTAAGGTGGAGCTTTACACCATACAATAACTCGTCGCAGTAAGCTTTCAGCTTACTAGAACGACCTTTGAATTATGACCTCTATTGTGTAAGCAATAAGTTTTATTTATGGGGTCATCGTTATTTGGTGCTGAATTTGGCTTGTCTGGTACTGGGATATGCAGGTTTATGCTTGTTAGATTTAATTCTCGTTTGAGTTGAGTTGTTGTTTTTTTTAGTTTTCATAGAGAAATAAGTGACGAATCACTCCGTTTTTTTCTTTTATGGTATTGTGTGTTGCCATTATTAGAACAGGTTGAATGAAAATGGTTATTATGGAGTATTTAATTTTAAATTTAACACAATTTTAATCCTGAAGTTGTAATAATATAAATATAGCGCAAAAAAGATATATGAAAGTAATGATATTATGACCATTATGGTTCAGTAAGATATAGTAAGACTGTAAAAGCAATGGTTATTGGTTCGATTATCACTTGAATAAATGATTATATTTAAATGAGACAGCGTTTGACAAACATTGTGATGATTCTGGGTTCATACTGTAAGTGGTAGTATCAATTATGATGAAGGAGTGTTATTTCAATTTTTTTTTGGAACCTGTTGTTAAGACACTCCGTTTCTCACTTTCCGCCGAATTCGGAGGCATTGCGTTTTAAGGGGCGGAACTTTGCGGAACGCCGTGCTTTGCATCTGATGCCAAAGCGAAGGAAATGGAAATATTAAATATTCCCGCTCCTTTAGTGGGAATTGAACCCACGACCAGTCGTTTACAGGCACACGTTCGTGCCACTGCGTCATGACTGGCCCCAGTTAATTAAATGGAATCCTATGAAATACTTTAAAAGTTGAAAAAGTGTAAAGGGGAAGTGAGATTAGTCTTACAATACCTAATCTGGTAAATAATTGTATTTAAACTGGTACTGTTTCGCAGTTAACGTAATGACTCAAATTAAGAGGGTAAGATAAGAACACAGTATTTTGTTACTAGTTTCTTTGCCCGCCTGACAATTTCTATTTAGGTTATAATAAATCATGTAAATTAATGTGACAATCCATTAAAGTTACATTAAACTTAATATGAAAAGACATTTTTAAAATTATCAGATCACTCTCCCGAGAACGAATTAACGTTGAAACGTCTAACAAAGAATGATATCGAAAAATATTTTTAGACAATATCTACTGAAAGAAAAGTAACTTTCTTTCTTTTTGTGAAGTAATAAGTGAAAAATACTTTAGTTTTTAATATAAAAATAATTAAAAGAATTAAATTAAGATATTTTTAACTTTTTTTAAAAACAATTCTTTTCGAGTAATTCTCATTAAGCTTTTTTATTTGATATTGATATTTTAGGAGTACATTAAAAATAACTAGTCCGCCATCTTGGATGTTCCGCCATATTGGGTTTAGAACAACGTCGCATTTATGACGATATGCTAAACCCTTGCATGGTTATGCATTGTCACCCAAACTCAACGTGTATACAAAATTTCAGCTCAACTGGTTTAGGATATAGTATGCTTCAAAATTGAGTTGCAATTTTTCACTTGGAATAACACACATAAGTACATTGTAACTTAAACTAAAGCTTGTAATGGAATATGATTTTATAATAATTTAAATTAATATTAATGCTAAATTTATTTAGCATGGACATTTCTAAAGAATTACGTAACTTTTATATATGTCTTTTATCCTGTACAGTGGGAGAGCAAAATCAAAAATCCTTACATTCTCCAATTTTCACATCGTTAAGACACAATTTAGAATTAATTGCGGAACTTAACACCGCAATTTATCTAGCTAGATTGTATAAATCAAAGTAAAAAGGAGCATCACTCTTTACCCTCATAATATGATACAAGACAGGGCACTTCGATATCCAGTATACGTGTATATATAAGAAATAGATAAACGTAGGCTTATTAGAAAAGAAAACAGCTTTCACCTTTTTCTAGGATAACGTGGTAATTAGGAAACCTAGGGTCAAGACACTCCGTCCTCCACTTTCTGCCCAAAATCAGGAAATTATGTATTGAGTGGTGAGACTTAACTCCCCTTTTTGTTATACCAGAACGGAGAAATAAAAATAGTTTAAATATAACTCCCGCAAGAAATTCTACGTCATAGTAAGAATGAAGAAGAGCGTGCTCAGGTGGTTTGGGCACGTCGAGAGGATGAGTGGTAGGAAAGATTTATGAAGGAAAGGTGAGTGGTAAGAGAGGCAGGGAGAGACCTCGGTTGACCTTCGAAAACACAGTATCGATGATACTGGAGGAAGGTCACGTAAAAAGCATGAGGATCCCCCGGAGGGCGTGTATGAAGAGGTTGATGACAGTGGACGAGGCGAAAGAAGTATGCAGGGACCGTAGCGTTTGGCGCTCCGTTCTCGCTGACTACCCCGCAAGGGATATAGCGTGAAGCTAAAAAAAAAAAAAAAAAAAATAAAAAAAAAAAAAAGGAAATTCTACGAGTGGGAATCGAACTCACAACCAATCGCGTTTACAGAAGACACCGTTCCAGTACACCACTATAACCTCATTAAATATATAATAAAGTTATTTTCTAAAGAAAATGCCAAAAAACAAGTAAACATAATTTCAATCATAACAACACAATGGATGTCGCCGATCGTTCAGTCATTTCCAGGACTAAATTTAACTCACGTACAATACCATTTGGGATAAACTTAAATTAGTTTCTGCGGGCGCGGGGGGCGCGGGGGGCTCACTTCGCAAATAATCCTGTTATATTTATAATTTTGCTTGTATATTATTTTCCTCTTGGTTTTCTGAAGCCTATATATTGATCGTGGCCAGTCGTGGCCCAGTGGCACAAGAGTGTGACTGTAAACGACTGGTTGTGGGTTCGATTCCCACTCGGGGAGTGGAAATTATATTTCCATTTTCTTCGCTCTAGTGTCGAGGTAAAGCACAGCGTTAAGTACCGCCACTTAACACGCAAAGCCTCCGAATTCGGCGGAAAGTGGGGAACGGAGTGTCTTAACACTAGGTTCCCTCTGCCTACCCTGCTGTGTGCGGGATATAGCGTGAAGCTATTTTAATTTATATATTGATAAGACAAAAGTACTGGTAAGGTAGCGGATTTGAATCCTGAGTTGAAATTTATGCTACAATACTTTTTTTTTATTATTCTATTTTATCACTCTACGGACATAAGGTCTGTACCTTTTTTAACACGGTTCTTGTTTCATCAATCGTATGCAATACATTTTTTTTTGTTTACGATTTCAGTACTTAAAACTAAGACTAGAAAGAATATACCCTAAGGGAGTCCAGTTATTACAAATTTAAGTTGCCTGTTTTCATTTTATACAATTTATGATATGAAAGTTAAATGTAACCTAACTTAATATAACTTATTTTATTTCTTACATATGCTATGCTACACTACTTATATCTCGCGATTTTCCTTGCTTGTTATATTATAAGAAGAAACGTTTATTCGTTCTATGTTTTTACCAACCAGTAACACAGTGGTGTTATAGAAAGGAGCTCCGAGCAATGTCTGGACTTTACGACACAGGTGTAGGCTTAAGGAGCTCCTTTAAAATGCTTTTTGGCTCGCGTTTACTATGCAAGCTCCTCTCTCTACCTAAAACCTAACAAAATTTTGAAAATTTCTTACCAATGCCGCTTTTTTTTGCTTTCCTACTTCTACCTTATATATTATTACTTTTTATTTTGTGTACACACGCTTGTAAAATGTAAAATTTGCTTTAGACTTTCCATAAATTTCTATATATTCTTCAATAGTAAATTGTATTTTTATACTCCCTATATCTGTGCTTTCCATTTTTTTTGGTTCTATAATTATAGAGATTCGAATGCTAATAGGGCACAAACTACGTCGGCATTGTCACGTTGTATGGAACGAGATTGATTGCTATATACAGTTACACTATGGTATATGAAGTAAAGGTGACCGGTAAAAGAGGTAAGGGAAAACCTTGGTTGACCTTCAAGAACTCAGACCTACCTTCCGGTGGGAAGGGATATTTATGAAGAGGTTACTGACAAATACAGGGATCGTAGCGTTTAGCACTCCGTCCTGTTTGATTACCTCGCTACTGATAAATCGTGAAGCTAACTAAGGGCTAATTGTACGGTCTGTTTTTGTACACGCTAGTCTTAAATAGCATACAAATTTAGAACATGACATAATAAGTTTTTAATTATCACTTTCAATTTCAATTCGGGTTCAATTACCACATGAGGAGTGGAAATATATTTAATGATTCCATTTTCATCGTTCTGGAGTCGAGGGAAATGAAATGCTTCCAGAATTTCGCGGAAAGTGGGAAACGGAGTGTCTTAACACTAGGTTCCCCCTGCCTACCCTGCTGTGTGCGTCGTGAAAAAAAGTAAAAGTGAGCGGTACAAGAAGTAGGGACCTCGGTTAATTTTCTAGAACACAGACATATCTTCCGGAGGGAGGAGGACATTTACGAAGAGGTTGATAACTGTGGACGAGGCGATAGAAGTATACAGGGAACATAGCTCCATTCTGTTTCACTACTCCGCTAGGAATAAAGTATGAAGCTAAAAATTAAGTAATAAATAACCAAGGGGTAGTACAATTTAATTTTATAAACTACATTCTCAAATAGCGTACAAATTTAAAACGTGACATAATAGGTTTTTAAGTAACACTAAAATTGGTAGTCTGATGGCGTGCACGCGATCGACACGCCGTCGATTAAACGATGCCAGCAAGTGTTTATGCCGGGTGTAAATACTAATGGCATTATTATAGTCTTATAACAGGTTATATATAAGAGATATAGTCAAATTTGTTTTGTTTAACTGTTTACGTAATGATCGTGGATTCGATTCTAATGTGTTTTTCAGCTTTGTTTTTTTTTTGCAACAGAGTAGCTTAAGAGAACTTAGAGTCAGAACACTCCGTTTTTTACTTACCGCTCGAAATTGTGATATTGTGTTAAGTGGCGAAACTCAATGCCGTGTTTTGTCATAAGTACCAGAACGGAAAATATTTTCAAATATAATCATTGCTGCGAGAGGAAATCGAACCCACGAATAATTGTGTTTAGTTAGATATTGTCCCTGCAAGTTGGGATCGAAGCGACATTCAGACGCGTTAATAGCTATATGCCCACTGCGCCACGATGGGCTATTGAGGATAATCGCGTTAATTATAATATAATTTATATATCTTTAAAATAGAACATAGTAACCAAATATATAATAAAAAATCGTACATAAAAGAATACCTAAGCAAATTAAATCTAATCAATTTCATAATAAAAAATCTAAATTATACTCACAAAATCACTTAACATAAATACATACATACATCGCTTAACTCGGCAAGTTGTCGCCAGCTCGCGTAAACGAAGGTAAGCCGCAACTTCCATACAGTTTCTTAACATTAAATCTAAAGCTGTATTAAAAAGTTTTGAAGCATAACGCCGAGCTAGGAATGAGAAATTCAACTTCTAGCTGGATTTTTACTTACTTAAGTTAAGAAGTTCCACCGTTAGGGGAGTAACACAATGTGAATGAGCCGTTATATTTAATTAATTTAACTTTGGTACTAAGTTTGCGTAAATATTTGAGTGTTTTCTTAAGATTATGGGTCTAAGCTTAGAAATTTAGCTTAAAAATGTTAAAAATTTGCCGTACAAAAAGTTGAGATGTTAGTTATTTAAAAGTAAATGTATTATTTTTATTAGAAAACAGAAAGATTATGATAAATCACTACGTCCTCTATTTTTCTCATATTTGGTTTATATTTTTAGAAGCCATTCTTTTTCATATAACAGGGTAATCCGAGAAAAAACAGTGTCAAGACACTCCCACTTCTACTTTTCGGTTCAATTCAAGATTTTCTTTCTAACAAGACTTAATATATAATTAGTCCAAGTTTGATTTAGTTTTTACTTATTTTTTATATATAAATAACAAAAATCTTTATTTTTAAATTACCCAAGAAATTATTGTAAATATTAGTTCTTCATATGAAGAGATAAGCTCCCGTTGACTTCCGTCATGCTTCGACTTCGCTAAGTGTAGATAAAGTTGTGTTTGAGTGGTACCTGACGGTAAATCCATTTATATTAGTTAGCAACTCGCTATATTGGTTGGGTTAACTTGTGACGTGTACAGGAGTTAGGGGGGATTAAGTGAATGAAGTCTGTGTTTTCTTTTATTTTTAAGTGTTTTGCAACTTTTATAGTAAAAAAATAAATTACTCGTATATAAATAGATAGATTTTCCCGTGGGGGGACGGGTTAAAAGAATACAATTCCAGTAAGTAGAGAGAGAGTACCTGGTGTCAAGACACTACTTCCCACTTTCTGTACGAAATCGATATCATTTGTGTTGTATTTACCGCCGCGGTATGGCTTACCAGAATACATACAAAATAGTATGTAAGCAAGCAGTAAAATTAGTAAATCGGCGAGGGGATTACTTTTTGAGTTCTATAGATTTATATGACTATATTCGTATTTCAAGTAAATCTATTTTAAAATTTCTAATACTTCTCATATTTCTTAAAAATATGTTTAAATAGTAGCATAAGAATGAATGGGAATGCTCGCTTCAGACTATTTCAAAGGTGTCATAAGGTTTGTCACTAACCAATCACTAAATTATTATATAATAATTATTTTCAAAAAAAGGAAGTCCTGACATTTTTCTTGTGCCGGTACTTTTCAAGTCTGGGGATATCTGGTGGTTAATTATTTGACATTCAATTCATTATTCATTCGTATTGGTAATTTTTGCATAAAAAGTTTTGACTTTGAAAATCTAATTGAAACCAAAATCACACTAACTGATTCATGACAGTGTTATTTTATTACCTAATAACCTAAACCTTCAAAATATAGATATAATTCTGTAGCAGACAGACAGATAGACAGATGGACAGCTCCTTAGTAGCATTAATTTTGTGCTTCAAAGGGATTTTACTTTGAGGAGATAACTTACAATTTATATACTCGTAGATATTATTATCTCTTAATTCTTTCATGTAATGGGAAAAGTATGGAATTTTAAAATATATTAAGCCGTTGATGCCAATATGGTACAGTGTGATGGTGGTGTCTGATTGTGATGGTCGCGGCTTCGATTCCTACACGAAGAAATGATTATATTTAATTTATTTTTATTTCTTCCCTTTGGTATCTAAGATAAAGCGTGATGTCAAGTTCTGCCACTTAACACTCAATGTCTATGATTCAGGTAGAGACTCTATTCTCTAGTTCATATCGGAGTATCTTAACACTAAATGCCTAAAACAAAAAGCGTCAAGTTATAAAAGAAACTAAGAAAGCTTTTGTTTGAAATTTAACATAAAAAAATTGAACTTAAATTAGAAAAAGCGCTGTCGAAAATATTTTCTGCATACACTATTTTTAATTATGATTCTGTAAAATATATTTTTTTGTTAGTTTCACGCTGTATCCCATCCCATAGTAGGGTAGTCAGGGGGAACCTAGTGTTAAGACTCCGTTCATCATTTTCTGCCGAATTTTGGGGGCATTACGTGTTAAGTGGTGGAACTTAACGCCGCGCTTTGTCTAGGACACCATTTAACATTTAATATTTCCACTCAACGAGTGGGAATCGAACCCACAACCAGTCGCTTTACAGTCACACTACAGTTGTGCCACTGCGCCACGACTGGCCTGGACTGGTAAAATATATAATTTAATAGAATCATAAATTCGAGCAGTTTGTCATTTAAGCAGGAGAGAAAGTGTACTGCCAAAAATCGCCCTTTAGTTAACACGGGCAAAACCGCGAACGGGTCGCTAGTTTCACATAAAATTATTTGACTTTGACTTTGACTTTGACTTTCACTTCATCCTTCATCTCATCATTAAACTCAACTTAAAGTCGACGTGAGGTTCAAGTGCGTATAACTTATATAGATATACGAGTAGAAGTCTGTACAAGAGCTATACTTTATTTAATGCTTGAGCACGTTCTTAAATGGGGGGTTACTTTTGAAGAGAAGAATTATATTAAATTATGAATAATTGACGCCTTCGTTGAGGGTTTAGTAAGTATCTTGCCAGATACAAAGTGGTTGCAGGTTTAGACTGTATTTGGATAATCATTATGTTTATAATACTTTGCTCTAGTTATAAATATTCGTGAATTATATAGTTAAATAATTTTATCGCGAAATAGGAGTCAAAGAGAACTTAGTGCCTAAAAATTCCGCTTTCCATTTACTTTTCTTTTTCTATGCTTTCTTCAAAGATGATTTTTAAATATTAAATAATTTAGAGGCACAATGTGCCTGTAAAGCGACTGGTTGTGAGTTCGATTCCCACTTGAGGAGTGGAAATATTTAATATTTCCATTTTCTTCGCTCTGGTGTCGAGGTAAAGCGCGGCGTTAAGTTCCGCTACTTAACACGCAACGCCTCCGAATTCGGCAGAAAGTGGGAAATGGAGTGTCTTAACACTAGATTCCCTCTGCCTACCCTGCAGTGTGCGGGATACAGCGTGGAACCAAAAAAAATGGTTTAAACTATTTTCATTGGCACACTATGGGAATATAAGACATAGACGTCGGGACTATAGGCTCCCCTTGCCCAAAATTAAGACATCTTTTGCTAGAAGCTTCAGTCCTTTCATTGAGTTGTTTATTTACAATAAAGTAGCCAACGCTTGTGATATTAAACATTGCTCCGTTAAACAAGCCAAAACAAAAATTATTTCTTGGCTCTCCTCATTGACCTATGATACCACCGAAAAACTTTTCTCGCACTTAGCATAGTACCTAATCATTAACATAAGACCATCTGTAAGTTACTTCAACATTACTACTAATTAAATTATGCAACATGTGTTAAACATTTATATAATTTATATTGTAAGCCGAGCGACAACAATAATCATGTACTGTAAAACTATCAATAGGTACTCACGACACAGGAATACCTAGTGTGGGTACCACCGGACATTTCATTGTATAATGTTGTTTTTTTTGTTAATAAACATTTTTTCATTTTTCATTTTCATATCAATGAAATATTCAAGCTATATAGAGAAGTGTAAAACTACTAAAAATCATAAATAAAAGAAAAAATATAGTGATTTATTTCTACTTTCTTATCATTATATTTATACCTGTGACCAGCTCACCTCAACTAAACCAAAAGCTCCATTCAAACCTCTCATTGTCAACTCTATTAAATAAGTTTCCACAAAAGCTTACACTAAGTTTCAAATTAATTCCTCTGATCCAAGAATGCAATCAAATTTAAAGCTAAGATTCTTTTGTTGGAGGCAACTTGAACGTTGAAGTCGTTTTCTTTCAGATTTTCGTTACATTCAGTCCTTTTGTTGTTAGTTCGTATTATGGGAGCGAAATTTCTTCTTTATAATTTCAATGTTATTTGAGAGTTCTTAGTTAGTTATTTGGAACAAAAAACGTTTTATATCAATACTGTTATAAATTAGTTTTCAATAGATTCTGTTATAAATTATGTTGTATAATAATTTCTCCAGCTATAATCCACATTCTCTTTGCCTGTATACAGAATAAAATGCTTACTGTAGGCATATTTTAGGTAATCAGTTGTATTGAGTGGCGGAACTCAAAATTATGCCTTGACTTACCACTATTCGTCTCTAAATAACTAGCTGTATTTAGACTTTAGAAAAAGCTAAAAAAATTTAGAAACAGAAAACATCGAATGGATCAGGATTTGAACCTGTGTCTTTTAGAATGTACGTAAGGCCTCTAGCTAAATAAACTATACGATATCATCAAGTAAGATTGGTGCCTCTAAATGCTTGTTACACAATAAACAAACTGTGGAACAATGATTTAACATAAGATTATTCTTTTTATTCACAAAAAATGGGAGCCTGTTAGGCATTTAACATTTTAAACGATACTCCCTAATTACTGTTATCATGACGTGATTGCTGTACTCACTCTCTGTACGTGGTAAGCTTTAAAAGTTAAGTCTTCTAGGAGAGTAAGTTCAAGTTTTTGGTTCGATTTCGGATTTCCATTCGAGGAAAATTAATATATTTAAATTTTCTCATCTCTGATAAATAAAAGGGCGGTTTTAAACCACACACTATGTAGTATCATTATATTAAATATATATTTGTTTAGCTTCACGCTTTATCCCGCTTACGGCAGGGTAGGCAGAGGGAGCCTAGTGTTAAGATACTCTGTTTCCCACTTTTTGCCGAATTCGGAGGCATTGCGTGTTAAGTGGCGGAACTTAACGCCGCGCTTTGCCTCGACACCAGATCGAAGAAAATGGAAATATTAATTATTTCCACCCCTCGAGTAGAAATCGAACCCACAACCAGTCGTTTACAGTCACACGCTTGTGCCACTGCGCCACGACTGGCCTGGCTGGTATAATGTTTTGATTTCAGGCGGAAAGTATAGAAAAGAGTGCCTTGACACTAAGTTCTGTCCGAGTACTTTACTATACTAAAAAAATAATGATTAGAGATGTATATATTTTCCCGTGGGGGGACGGGTTAAGAATACAATTCCCCCCCGCCGCTGGGTAGCGTCCCGTAAAAGGCGGGTAACCCAGTAGTTTGGTGGTAGGAGATTCGTTCTCCGACTGGCTCGCGACCACTATCATGTCAAAGACGAACCGCCAAATATCTAATTATGTGTTCCGGTTCGATGGCATGTAAGCCAGCTCTCCCTATTCCCACCATTCCCATCCTTCCTTCCTCCTTCTATCCTACATTCCCAAGGCTGGCAACGCATCCATAACTTTAATGTTGTGGATGTCTATGGGCGAAGGTAACCTTAACACCAGGTGGGCCTTCTGCTCGTTTGCCTCCTTTATTCCATAAAAAAAAAAATAATGATTAGAGATGTATTAGCGAGAAAAATATATTACTATATTTAAGAATACCCACTAGACTGGTGTTAATGTATGGAATCAGACATTAAAATTTAAAATTAAACGATCATGCTAGTATAGTTGTGAGTATATAAAATTATTTTGAGAAAGAACAACTGTTGAGTTTCTCGTTTACTCTTCTCATTCGAACCTTCTAAACTAGAGGTAGTGTAACAATCCATACTATACATAAACATACGTAGGAATATGTATAAAATATTTTTACTGAATAATTTAATTTAATTTAATAATAATATAAAAAATATTATTTTATTTTATATATTTAAATAATTAATAAAAAGTAATTAATATTTTTATAAATATTATGTAGGCTGAATGCCATACTGGCAGGTTATAGTTGATGAAAAAGAGGAAGGAAAAAAAGAAAAGGGGCTTGTCGGGAGGATGACGCAATAAAAGGACGCTTAGGAAATTATTGAAATTAAATTGCAAATAATATGAATTTAATACAAGGAAGTTAATTAATAAGATATTTAATTAATAAATTTACTATATAAAATGCAATGAAATCGAAATATAATAGTTTAGGACATTCAATATTGGTAAGATGCATCATTGTAAATTAAGAAGATTTTCTTGGTAAGTTTATTTGTATTATTAATAGAAAATTTGCATAAAATGAATATGAAATAATAACTAATTAAATACAAGAATATTATAAGGTAAATAATAATATTAAGAGCATTAGATGTTAGGAAGGTTATTTATATGATGAGATTTATCAAATTTACAATATTTATAAGTAAAAGCGTATGCCGCGACGCTCCGCCATCTTTAAATAGTGTTTAAATAGCGTTGTATGGGCATTTTAGTTTACATTATCGTTAATATTATGAAATATATAAAGTATTGGTATATTGAAAGGTTAGGAACTACTAGTAAGATATTAATATATAAGATGCATTTAAAGAATAAAGGTTTTATAGCAAGATGGTATATAAAAGGGTAAAATTTAAAATAATATAATTAAATGTATAGCACGCTGCGTCATACAATGTTTTACGATTGTCAGGGCTTGGGGAGCTGGTAGTTTGCGGATAACCGATGTCGTTGACATGATCTAATGTTCTTTAGCAGCACCGAGGCTGACGCGTTTGGTAAAGTGAACGGCTATAGCAGTGTTGGTTTAATGTATCGTGTCTGACGCTGTCTTGCGTTCCGTGAGGGAGCTCGTACGGTGACAGCATTGGTATAATTTGTGACACGATTGTCGTGGGTTCAATAAGCTTATAGCTTTTTGATAACCGATGTCGGTGTCCCGATACTGCTTAGCATCACTGAGGCTGACGCGTTTGGTAAAGTGATCCGCTATGTGAATGTTAGTTTGTAGTATCTTGTCTGATGCTGTCTTGTGTTACATAAGCACTTGTACAAAGTCGGATATTGGTATAACTCGTGGCATACGATTGTCGGGGTTCCGTAAGCTTATAGCAAACTAATAACTGATGTCGGAGACGTTTGACTAAGTTTAAATGTTGGTTTTGACAAACGACTGCTACGCGTGTGCTGTGCGGTTAAATCAATCAAACAGCCACCGTGTGGTTGTGCGTTCGAACTGATATGCAAACCAGCGGCTTACATTGTATTGGTCTCACAAACCAGTAACGTATATCGGCTTCACAACCCGACGAATTCATTGGTCTCACAAACCAGTGGCGTATATCGGCTTCACAACCCGACGAATTCATTGGTCTCACAAACCAGTAATGTATATCGGCTTCACAACCCGACGAATTCATTGGTCTCACAAACCAGTGACGTATATCGGCTTCACAACCCGATGAATTATATTGATCTCACAAACTAATTACGTATATCGGCCTCACAACCCGATGAATTAGGTATATTGATCGCATAAATCAATGACGTATATCGGCCTCACAACCCGATGAATTAGGTATATTGATCGCACAAATCAATGACGTATATCGGCCTCACAACCCGATGAATTATATTGATCTCACAAACTAATTACGTATATCGGCCTCACAACCCGATGAATTAGGTATATTGATCGCATAAATCAATGACGTATATCGGCCTCACAACCCGATGAATTAGGTATATTGATCGCATAAATCAATGACGTATATCGGCCTCACAACCCGATGAATTAGGTATATTGATCGCACAAATCAATGACGTATATCGGCCTCACAACCCGATGAATTAGGTATATTGATCGAACAAATCAATGACGTATATCGGCCTCACAACCCGATGAATTATATTGATCTCACAAACTAATTACGTATATCGGCCTCACAACCCGATGAATTAGGTATATTGATCGCACAAATCAAAGACGTATATCGGCCTCACAACCCGATGAATTAGGTATATTGATCGCATAAATCAATGACGTATATCGGCCTCACAACCCGATGAATTAGGTATATTGATCGCATAAATCAATGACGTATATCGGCCTCACAACCCGATGAATTAGGTATATTGATCGCATAAATCAATGACGTATATCGGCCTCACAACCCGATGAATTAGGTATATTGATCGCATAAATCAATGACGTATATCGGCCTCACAACCCGATGAATTAGGTATATTGATCGCATAAATCAATGACGTATATCGGCCTCACAACCCGATGAATTAGGTATATTGATCGCATAAATCAATGACGTATATCGGCCTCACAACCCGATGAATTAGGTATATTGATCGCATAAATCAATGACGTATATCGGCCTCACAACCCGATGAAATAGGTATATTGATCGCATAATTACTTTATGTATATCGGCCTCACAACCCGATGAATTATATTGATCTCACAAACCAATCAATAGCAAATCATAAATCACAAATCTAACATAATATATAAGAAGCGTAACAAGCACCTTAGAAATTTAATATCTAATTTAAATATAAAGAGTGAAAGGTAACTAATAATATTAAATATTCGTATAAAACGATAAGGGACGACTACGGACGGACAGCTAGCTAATAATTGATCTTTTGCTGAGGCATTGTAAGTATCATATACGTGAACTGTTCCGTTGCGTCTCGGAGGGTTCAATATTTGGTCGGTCGGGTCCGCCGATCGGTCGGAATTCACGGCATGTGGCGGGGTGGGGCCACTAAGCTATTTTTCCCCTTGTTATGACTCTCAAATTAGATAGCTGTAACGAGAGGATAAATAAGACGTGACCTCAGCTTTCCCTAAGACAGCTGTGGTCGATTACAACGGAAAGGTTTATGATGCTGCAATTGCTGTCAACTCTCCTGATGGGATTTAATATATTATATCTTGAACATTTCTTGACACTGTTACCTCTGAATCTCTTAAAGATCTTGAGTTACTTACGAAAACAATAATAAAGGTCCTAACCGCGAGACGAATCACGAGCCACAATTATAATTTATTAATATTTTAATTATTTATATATTTTTAAACATTTCAGGTATGATGAAAGGGGGAGATTGTTACAGTAGCTTTCGTAGAACTGACATCACTGACTTATATTTGCTAATCGATAATTTAAAACTGCTTGTAAGATTCCTATTTCAGTAAAAACTCGTATAAATAAAAAAATATATACAATATAGTTACTATATTACAAAAAACTTTTAAAGTATACTATTTTTACTAGTAAAAAGCTCCCATCTTATTACTTCACAAAGAAAAGCTCAATGAATCTGATGCATTAAGTGACACAAAATAAAAAGCTCTGAAGAAACTTTGCTCTTTATGTAATCTTAATTGCAATTGGCGGACTTAATGTTAATTGCGTTATCTCAAACAGCTAGCCATTTTAAAACATGGCATTTTATATTATACGAATTAATTATGTAGAAATTGTAAAAAGTGTTGATAATTTAATTAAATATGTATATGACATGTTATATATTTTTTTTTAGCTTCACGCTATATCCCGCACACAGCAGGTTAGGTAGAAGGAACCTAGTGTTAAGACACTCCGTTCCCCACTTTCGCCGAATTTGAAGGCATTGCGTGTTAAGTGGCAGAACTTAACGCCGCGCTTTGCCTCGACACCAGGGCGATTTTAAGCAACTTTCACATTTTTTTCGCCAATTTACATTTCCCAAGTGGGCATCGAACCCACAAACAACGCACTTATAAGTATCGCACATACAGTTAATAAATATGTAAGAGTATATATAATACAAAATTAATAATTTACTCATTTTTATAGTGAAATAACATATGATAACAATTGTAATTCCATTAAATTGCACCTCATTGATCAGTGATTTGAATAAATTCTGATTACTCATACAAAATAACATATTAATTCAAAATTCATTGGGAATCAGTTTATATGTAAATCAGGCTTTTGTTTTGACATCCAGCTTACAATATTTATCTAAATGGCTATATGAGTAAGTCGAGAGAAGGGTCACTTAGTTTTCTCTGTCTGAGATGAATATGAGTACTTTAAATTATTTTAAAGTGTTATTCCACACTTAGGAAAATTGAAAAAGACATTTAGAAATCGTATAAAAATTTGAAAGCGGTGGGTCTCGAACCCGCGCCTACTGAATACCGTCCAGGCGCTCTAACCGCTAAGTCATGCATTCTACTACCAGCTGCGTCGAAATTCTTTTAAGCTTTATTACAACTTATTTTTGTTGTTAGCTCTCTCTGTAGAGATATTTTTACAAATTTCTGCTACCCAAAGATTATTCTACGAACAATCGCTTAACAAGAGAGAATGCTATTTATTAAATACTTTTAATAATTTTTAAAGAGTTATTCGACACTTAGGAAAATTGAAAGAGACATTCGGAAAACGTATATTTTTTTTATAATATGATTATTTTTTTCCTGCATAGCGGCGTAATCAAAGAGAACCTAGTATCATGACACGTCCCCCTGGACTATCCGCCCTAAAGCAAGACACTACACGCTGAGTAGTGGAACTGACTGACTGTTGTAATAAAGACTGTTGTAGCATAGTGGGACAGCGATTGACTGTAAGGCGATGGTTGTGGGTTCGATTTCCACTCGGGGAATAATCATATTTAAATCATCGATTATTCGCTTTGGTACCTAAGACAAAGTGATTGAGTTCCACTACTCAACACGCAATGTCTCGATTTTGGACAGTGAAGAACGGAGTGTCTTGACACTAGCCCCTCTAACTACCCCACTATGCTGTCATAATAAAAAAGTGGTTAAAGAAAAATATATTAATTAATATAGAGAGAACTTGTTAATATACATTACTTAGATTCATAGTTAATATTACACTCATAAATATGATTTATATATAAATTATGCGTAGAATTAACACCTTAGAGGTGTAGTGGGACAGCATCTGACTGTAATAGCGATTGGTTGTGAATTCGATTCCCACTCAAAGGAATTATCATAAATTAAATACTTCCATTTCTCCGTTCTAATACCTTTGACAAAAGCACAGCGTTGATTTCCTCAGCTATTTCACACAATGTCTCGAGTTCAAAAGGGTCGTGGAAAACGGAGTGTCTTGACACTAGGTTCTCTCTGACTAATCTGCTGTGAAGGTCCCAAAAAAGCCGTTTATAATATAATTTCTCTGAACGGTATTCAGGAGGCGCGGGTTCGAATCCCGCTGCGTTCAAATTTTTATACGTTTTCTAAATGTCTTTTTCAATTTTCCTAAGTGTGGAATAACATTTTAAAAATGTTTAAAAATATAATTTCCCATATACCACATATAATATGTATTAAAAAAAAGCTTTTTTTGTCAATAACAAGTTAATAAAACCACAAAGGCTGGCTTCCAGGTAAGAGTATAACTGTCTCAAACGTAATTTCATTACGACGACGTCAGCCGTCGCTTTAATTTTCAATTTTAATATTTCACGTCGCGCCCTCTTTCACTCCATTCATATTTTATAGCAGCGTGTTATTTTTATATTATTTACTTGTGTATTTTTTATTTTTTTGCTTTAAGAAGCTCTACGTGTGCTTGAAAAGCTTTCGTAAATTATCGCAAGAGCTTAAAGTGTACGTTTTTAGTCGTTTTATAGAACTTTTTTGTGGATATGTTTTACACTTATTCCCTTACTAGCGGCCCGCTCGCGACTTTGCCGCGAGATCTACGTAGCTATTTCGGTATATTGCAACCCTCGGTGGTGGATTTTAGAAAAATAAAGTAGCCTATAATCCTATGGTAAAATTTGTTACAATCGGTCAAGCGGTGTAGATTTTTCATATAAACTTTCATCCCCTATTTCAACCCTTTAGAAGATGATTTTTGAAAAAATAAGTAGCCTACGTTAGACTCAGTTATTTTAAGTACTTTCATTCTAAATTTCATCCAAATCGGACTTGTAGATTAGCCGTGAAAGCGTGACAGACAAACACACAGAAATTCGCATTTATAATATAATTATGGATGAACAACTGTTTTAGAATAAGCGAAGAGTGTCTTGTGTCAAGAAACTCTGTTCTCTGCTTTTTGTCCGAAATTTAGACATGACATGTTGAGTGGCAGAGTTTAACGCTGCACTTTGTCTTAAGCACGTGAGTGGAGAAATGAAAATAATTTGAATATAATCATTTAACCGAGTAGGAATCGAACTCTTAACTAATTATACTTACAGTCAAATACTGCACTGCGCGACGAGAGTTTGTGAATGTGTGACTGAACTATATGATAAAATGACATAAAAAAACCTTTATAGAAGCATCTATACGCTTCTTGCTTTTTAAATTTTTACCCGTGGGGGGACGGGTTAGAATACCATTCCCCTCCGCCGCTGGGTAGCGTCCCGTAAAAGGCGGGTAATCCAGTAGCTTGGTGGTAGGAGATTCGTTCTCCGACTGGCTCGCGACCACTATCGTGTCAAAGACGAACCGCCAAACATCTGATGATGTGTTCCGGTTCGATGGCATGTAAGCCAGCTGTCCCTATATTCCCATCCTTGTTCCCTCCTTTCCTTCTACTCCCTTAAGGTCGGCTGCGCCTCTACAACTTTTCTAATGTTGTGGATGTCCATGGGCGAAGATACTGTCAATAAAACCGCCTGAAATGAAGACGTCATATGTCAAGTGGTGGAACTCAACGCCGTGCTTTGTATTGGGGTATACCTATATTTTTTAAAATAATTTTAATATACATACATACACTGAGAGTCGAACTCAAAACCAATTGCGTTTATAGTCAGATGCTATCCCACTGCGTCACCATGGCTACACACAATATATTGCAACAAAGTTTTATATATTAACAAAAACTAACATAACAAAATTTTCAAAAATTTAATAAAAATTGTGCTATCCAAGTTCATAATTTTGAACAAATTACACAAACACTACGTGTTACATTGTTAACTCACAGTTTTATTGTGTACAACGACTCCATAAAAGTGAAACACCATGAAAGTTGCGAAAGCTTACAACCCCATAAAGCTCTAGTGAGATACCAAGAACAGTGTTTCGCACTTACCGCTACCTGCTATTAATACAGTCACATTATAAAAATACATTTAAAATAATATTATTTAATTATCATTTTAGTTACGTCACGTCACGTCAGTTGTATATTTAATGATTATGTTTGGTTACGGGTTTGATTTCCATTCAAAGTAACGATTATATTGAGATTAGAGGAATAATTTCATATTTAGGGCCAGTCGTGGAACAGTGGCACAAGCGTGTGACTGTAAACGACTGATTGTGGGTTCGATTCCCACTCGAGAAGTGGAAATATTTAATACTAGCGACCCGCTCGCGGGTTTGGCGCGTGAACTACATAACTGCTTCGTTAGATTACAGCCCTCGGGAGTGGGTTTTTGAAAAATAAAGTAGCCTATGTTTAAGCTTATATTATCAACTATATTTATGCCAAAATTCATTATAATCGGTCAAGCGGTTTAGGTTCGGTTCCATCCCCTATTTCAACCCTTTAGAGGTTGACTTTTGAAAAAATAAATAGCCTATGTTAGACCCAGTAACTTTTACTACTTTCATTCTAAATTTCATCTAAATCGGACCGGTAGATTAACCGTGAAAGCATGACAGACAAACACACAGACTTTCGCATTTATAATATAAGTATGGATTTCCATTTTCTACGCTTTGGTGTCGAAGCAAAGCGCGGCGTTAAGTTCCGCCACTTAACACGCAATGCCTCCGAATTTGGCGGAAAGTGGGGAACGGAGTGTCTTAACACTAGGTTCCCTCTGCCTACCCTGCTGTGTGCGGGATACAGCTTGAAGCTAAAAAAACTTTTATTGATTGATTCATCGTCAGTATGCAAGCCCATCCCTAATAGGGAAAATAATTATATATATTCATATTTCGCTTTGCTACATAGATAAAAAGCTGCGTTGAGTTCTGCAAATTAGGACGTAATTTGTTGACTCAGACGTAAAATGGAGAATGAAGTGTCGTGACACAACTTTACTCTCTCTCTCTTAGTATGACTGACAAGCAGTATAAAAAAAGGCGTAAAATTTATATCTAAGAGAGAGATTTGTATCTATAACTACTTATATAATGTCATTTTTCAATTCAGACTCACTAAACTAAGGTAAAACGGGGTCATATAACACTAAAAAGCGTAAAAAAGCGTATACTACTTTACTTCTTCTTGTAAAAGTCTAGTGGAATAAGGATTTTCTCTGATTGCAATAGAACAAGGAAAGCTTAAAAGTTTTAACTGGGTGAAAGAAAAACTTTGGAAAATTACTTTTCAAATTGTTATGGGTATAAGTTTATAAGTTTGAAAAGTTGTGGACGTGTGGAATTTTTCCTTTTAATACGCAAATCTTTATTAAAGTAGTTTAGAATGGGGTTGAGTTATACAAAACATATTGCAGCACAGCAAGTAATTGGAAAGCGGCTGATCATAAACGATGGTTGTATTAGATACGATTTCCAGTGTTTTCAAAATTTTAAATTTAATATATTTTTATTTTTTTTCCTCGTTTGAATCATATATTTCGTATTTTTATTAGAAAATTAAAGAAAAGGGCAAATATATAGCTTCGTTCTTTTTCCTTTATAGTAGGATAGTCAGAGATCATAATGTTAAAAAACTTCGTTCTCCACTTTATAATACATAAGTGAATAAGATTAGAGGCCACTCGTGGCGCAGGGGCACAGTGTGTGTGAAAACGCAAGTGGTCGTGGGTACCATTCCCACTCTAGGAATTGAATTATTTAATATTTTATTTTCGATCTGGTGTCTTGACAAAGCATGGCGTTGAGTTCCGCCTGTTAACACGCGATTTCTCCAGAATCTGTCAGAAAATGAGTAACGGAATGTCTTAAAATTAGGTTACCTGCTGTGTGCGGAATAAATGACATTAATAAATATATAAAATATAATCAAATAATTACTTTTTCCTTTTGCGGCTGCAGTCTTGTGTGAAGAAAATAGTTCCGTTCTCGGAAATGTTTATACTGAAACATAATATTACAGTTCCTTCAATCCGATTCATTGTAGTCTGCCCTTACTATTCATATGTCTTATGTTTCCGAGTTAGTGATAAGAGAAAAAAAAACTGACTCTGTTACTATTGAGTTAACTTTGCCTACATACATATATGTATGTATATATTGTGATAGTATGATTGTAGATATATAAAAATATATATTTATTTTAGATTCATGATTATTCCTGCATATCATGATAATCACAGAGAATGTTGTATCAGCTCATTGCATTCTTCATTTTCTGTACAAAGACGAGAAATATTGCGTACAATACAACGACGGAACTCAACGCCGCGTTTTGATTTATTAGAAAGGGGATATAAAAATAATTTCAATATAATCATTGTCCCAAGTGGAGATCGTACCAAACACCAATCGTGTTAATAGTCAGTCGTTGTCTCACTACACCACGGTAGCCTCATATATAAATCAAGTATGTATAAAAGTTTAGTAATACTTGCTTCTATTATTACAGGGACTTGTTTTAAATTATATATTAATAATTTTACGTTTTTAATTATTATGTCTTCAGATTTAGAATAAGCTAACAGTAACTATTTATGGAGACCATCGTAGCACAGTGGGAGAGCGTCTTATAGTAAAACGATGATTGTGGATTCACGTGAGAGATGATTATATTTAAAATTTCATTTTTTCACTCTGGTACCTAATACAAAACTCAGGTTTGAGCTCGATTAAACGCTCAAAGTGGAGGACGGAATGTCTTAACACTATGTTCTCTCTGACTACCCCGCTATGCGAAAAAGACATAAAGCTACCTATTTACTCTAAGCTTTAAGTTAAGTTATCAAAGACTTTCAATGTATCTTTTCTACTAAAAAGGTTGTCAACCACTGTCCCCAATTGATTCCATACAAAGGGAATTGGTCGAATTGAGCCTAATCCGATTACGTTTTCAATTGGGCCAATAACTGTTCAGAAGCAAATTGTTCACGTGTCCTGAAGCTTTGTCGAGCTTTCTTTTATACCCGAAGTGGAGTAGAGGTTATTTATAGTAAATGATATAATTACATTAACTTACCGTTGAGGGGCCAGTCGTAGCGCAGTGGCACAAGCGTGTGACTACAGTAAACGACTGGTGGTGGTTACGATTTCCACTCGAGGAGTGGTGATGTTTAATATTTCCATTTTTTTCGCTCCGGTGTCGAGGCAAAGCGCGGCGTTAAATTCCGCCACTTAATACGCAATGCTTCCGAATTTAGCGGAAAGCGGGGAACGGAGTGTTTTAACACTAGGTTCCCTCTACCTACCCTGCTGTGTGCGGGAAAGTATTTTCTTTTCGGCCTAATTATATAAAACGTATTAAAAATAAAAGATCTGTATTAGGGAACAAAAGCAAAACTTTTGGTTCGGAAACTTTGCCTCGAAAACTGAAAACTTTAATAGCAAAGTAGCAGAAAATAGTCCACTTATACGATACATAGTAGTAAAAATCGTAGTTTCAACCAACCGACTAATATCGCAAACCACATGTGTTCCAATAAAAAATGCATTTCCCCCGACACCACTCAAGCTTCAGCCTGTCAGATACGTCCTGCCATTGTTCTACTAATATCTTGTTTTCTAAATCCCCTACTATGTGTGTGTTTTGTTTAGGTTTTACCTTCTTTTATACATTGTTTTAAATTAAAATATATATATTTTTAATAATAAATAATATACATTTTTTTAAATAGTATATATTTTTTTAAATTTTTAAAAATTCTAATTAAACTTACATATTTTGTAAATAAACAGTAAATAAACAATTTATTTACTTTTTCTCTATTCAGATTAATTTGTAGTATAGATAATTAAGCCTACTGATAATATAACATGGTTTGTCTCTTTAATAATCATGTTTGCCCCCCGCTATCCACATGGATTCCAGACATTGTGTATTATACTAACTAAACGTTGTGTGGAACTTATAGTTGCACTTTGTATTACCAGAACATAAACATGTAAATAACTTATATATAACCATTCGCTCTTGTGGAATTCATACTCACAACCAATCAAATTTACAGCTAGATATTATTTTATTATTTTTTATTATTATTTTATTAGAAGTAATGTTATAAATATTACTTTAAATATTTCACTATTGAAAGCCGTTTTCCCTAACTACACTGACAATAACTCACACGCTAGCGACTATCGAGAAAACCATTCGTAGTAGCGACTAGCATAGCCCCTAGCATTCATTATGCCAGACCAATTATACGATGTAGTGTTCTTTGCGATCGTCTGAATGAAGCTTGTTTAGTTTGACAGTGATCGTCGATTGTTTCGCATTGAGAACGAAGCGAATGCAATATTATTTATACCCCCATAGAAAGATCAATTTGTACAGTCCACAATGGACGTAGAGCTAAATGGGAATTATAAATTGAATAGTTTATGGTTTTTATTATATTTTATTCGTATATTAAGTAATTGTGGTTATTAATGAATAGCGGGGCGAGTCGTGGCGCAGTGGCACAAATATATAACTGAAAACGACTGGTTGTGGGTTCGATTCCCACACACGAGGAGTAGAAATATTTAATATTTCTATTTCCTTCGCTCTGTTATTAAAATAAAGCGCGGCGTTAAGTTCCGCCACTTAACATGCAATGCCTCCGAAATTTGGCAGAAAATGGGGAACGGAGTGTCATAAGACTAGGTTCCCTCTGCCTACCCTGCTGTGTGCGGGTTACAGCGTGAAGCTAATGAATAGCATGGTAGTAAGAGATAGTCTAGTCTTATGACACTCCATTCTCCACTTTTCCTGAAATCGAAACATTGCGAGTTAAGTGGTGGAACTCAACGCTGTGCTTTGTTTTAGTTATTATAGAGAAAAAATGAAAATAGTTGGCAGTCATATCCTCGATTGGAAATTGAAATTACAAGCATTGCTGATGGTGTCCCATTGCGCCATAATAAAAAAAAAATATAATAGTTTTTCATTCAATAGAGACATGTCTGTCTGTGCCTATTCACTTTTAGTATGAGTGGTTCGAGTTCCACTTGAAGTAAGTACATATATATAAAATATATGTAGATATAAAAGTCTGGTTTAGGTACTGAAATTGTAAAAAAAATGTTTTGTATATGAGAAAGGGAGAATAATGTTAAGAAAAGTACAGTACTTTACGTCCGTAGAGTAACAAAATAGAATTATATGAAAACAAAAAAAAGAAGATATTTATTATATATGACGGCGCATTGCTAGCGCAGTCAATAGAATAAAACCTCGGAACAAGATTTGACAACTGTCAATCTGGCGGAGCGTCGTGTCGCTGGTCAGCGCAGCCATGTTGAACTGGACTTTTCATACATCAACGGCAAGCGCACCACGTTAGCGACGAATCGCTATTGTTCCAAGCGATCTTATGCTTTATTGTTTCGAATATTAATCAAATTGTTTTAATAAGTGATTTCTTAATTATTAGACAGTATATTTTAATTATTTTTGTGGAATTAAATTACTTTAAATTGTGACATTTGTTATTATTGTGTCGTTCTTTTGAAAAATATGGCTGATTCTGACAATGAAGGGCATTCGCCCAGATATATATTCGCACGTAATGATATGATTTCTCTGACTTCTCTCTTATGTGGGTAAAGGTGTGAAGCAATCAAGAACACCATTTTTTAAACACGAAAATCCCATAGAAAAATTATAAATTATAAAAAAAAAAATCTTCAATTAATTTCAATAATACCACAAGTAATATCCGTCCACTCGAACACCTAAATGAAAACTCGACTACACCCTCGAACCGCACGATGGAAATTGAGAGAAAAGTTTTTCCCAAACGAAATCATCGAATGAAATCAGCTTAATTTTTTTTTTCATACAAGTGTACTTAATTGATATAGACTTACACGCTCACGATGGTGCTCGTTTTAAACGCTGTACGAGTCTCGCTCGAGTATGGGATATGAAACTTTAATATTAAATTATTATCAATGGTTCGTTTTTTCTTCAAGTATGTCTTTAGTTTTGGCCAGTCGTGGTCCGGTGGCACAAATGTGTGACTCTAAACGACTGGTTGTGGGTTAGATTCCTACTCGAGGAGTGGAAATATTTAATATTTTCATTTTATTTGCTCTGTATCCTGCACGTTGCAGGGTAAGCAGAGGGAGCCTAGAGTTAAGACAATTCGTTCTCCACTTTCCGCCGGATTCGGAGGCTTTGCGTGCTAAGTGGTGAAACTTAACGCCGCGCTTTACCTCTAATACCAGAGCGAAGAAATGGAAATATTAAATATTTCCACTCCTCGAGTGGGAAGCGAACCCTCGGTCAGTCGTTTACAGTCACACGTTCGTGCCACTGCGTCACGACTGGCTCAACTATTTAATAATTCTATGAATCAATTATTTCTATTTAGATGCGTTTGTTACAGACTAGAGGTTATCATGGCGCAGTATTCGACTGTATACGCAATTAGTTGTGGGTTTTATCCCCAATCGAGATGGGTTTTATTCCCAACTATTTTTTAAATTTGTTTTCATTTCTCTGATATGGTACCTAAAACAAGGCGCGGCATTGAATTTCAATATGCATTAAATAATAAGGAAATGTAAAATGGAGTATCTTGAGACTAGTCTCAGATACATGTTTCATATATTTTTGTTCATTCTTTTTAACGCTAGCATTCACCACAAATTAGTTTGTAAACAGAAGAGTTATATTCCAAAAAAATAAACACTTTGCTAGCTTTAACTTAATTAATTAAATTAAGTTTAACTGTTATTTACTAAAAAGAAACACACCCGGATATCGAATATACAGCTTCCGTCCTCCTACACATCTTTAGAAAAAAATCCTCATTTAATATTAACACTCTAAAAGTGTACATTTATTTATAATACATCCATATATATAATACATATGTCTGACAATTTGTGCCGTCGCCGGATCGCTTAATTTTGCCTCAGAATTAGATTAACGTGCTTCTCGGAGAGATGTACGAGACCGTCAGCGTAAAGTATAACCTGCGCATATTTTACATGACAAATTCTGTGGAAATGAAAATTAATAACGAAAAACTTCCTTTCTCCCGTATAGCAGGGTAGGCAGAAAGAACTTAGTGTTAAGACACTCTGTTCTGCGCTTTCCATTCGAATACTTGACATTGGGTACATGTTAGGTAGCGGGACTCAACACTTTTCTTCCTTTTACCAGAGCTAAGAAATACGTATAATTTAAATATCATTCCCCTGAGTCGGAATCGAACCCACAGCCATCGTGAGTTACAGGCGATGGCCTCAATAATCGTTTCTATTTTTAATTTATAAATAATTCTACGGCAGGAGAAACTGTAGTGTTTAAACCATATCAGTGAAGTAAAAAGTTACGAAGCGCAACTAGCTATAACAAAAGAAACGTGAACTCGCATCATGCAATCTCTCTCTCTTTCCCCCAAAGTTAGGATCAAAAAGTAACTCTATTTCTTCCTGTCTTCATTAATTTGTAACTCCCTCAGCTTCCGTTCGCCTCGACCGATCATACTTTTCGTAACGCTCTCGCCAAGTTCGCCAAGTTAAGTGTACGTAAAGAGGTTTCACTTCAAAATAGAAGGAAACCTGTCTTATACATACTGAAGGGTTAAATTTCAACAGTGATCTTTAAGTGACATTTCCAACGTATAATTAACAACGTCTTCACAAAGTTATATCAGATATCGACGGTAGCTTGAGTTAGGCGTTGGTAAATCAATTATTCGAAGCGTTAGGTATATAAAATGGGACCAGTCGTAGCGCAGTGGCACGTGTGTGTAAAACGACTAGTTGTGGGTTCGATTCCCACTCGAGGTCTATTATTATATCTATTTAATGTTTCCATTCTCTTCGCTTGATTCGGCAGAAATTGGGGAGCAGAGTGTCTTAACACTAGGTTCCCTCTGCCTACCCTGCTGTGTGTAGGATATAGCATGAAGCTATATTTACCGTGAAAACTAACAACAAACGAACTAAATTGTATTTTAATATTTTTCAAAACGTTTTTTTCACATTTTAGAAAACATTTAAAATAACGTATTAAGTACTGAGCATGTCGGGGCTCTAACCAGTGACCCTTGGAAACTATCCAAGTGCTGTAACCGCTAAGCTATAACTACTATTCTTCTATGCCAAAATAGGTCTCATACGCTTGTAGCATCTATCTTTTGTTGTCCGTTAAATGCTTTCTTGCGCTAAATTGCATTTAAAGTAAACAGTAGAGATGGAACTCAACGCCGTGAATCTTAGGTACCACGTTTAAAGCATACGCAATATAGTGCATAAAAGGTCATACTTTTCTTTTAGTTTTTCGTTTTATCTACTTTCGTGTAACAAATATATAAACATACTAAAATAATATATCATTTAAAGCCTGGTCTTAGCAAATTAGTAAGAAAATATATAAACAGCTAATGGCCTGCTTAAAGCCATAAGCCACGTGCACTGTACGATTATAGCTATTTCATTATATTGCAACTCTTTAAGCAGATTTTTGAAAAATAAATCAGCCTATGCCTAATCCTTGCCTATCAACTATGTAATTATGTGGAAAAATACATTGTAATTGCCAAAGCGGCTTAGATTTTTTTATACAAGCTTTCAACCTTTATTTCAAACTTTTAGAAGTGGATATTTGAAAAAAGTTACCTTTGCTTAAGGTCTCCCTAAGTCTTCAACTATTTTCATTCCAAATTTCATCCAAATCGAAACCATAGATTAAGTCTGAAAATGTAAAAAAACAGAAAAGTAGACAGGTTTTCGCATCTATAATATTAGTATGGGTTATTTAAACCATACATACATACATACATATATTTAAAGGCAGTTTCCTTTAAGTACGAGGCAGACTTGAGTAATAAAGCGAAGGCAAGGAAAATTCCACATACAGCTATAATTGGGGGGAGCTGAGGGATAGTCAACTGAAGTACGCCTTTGTAAGGTTCAATTTAGGATTCGTATCCGCTTCCTTCATCACAATGGCTTATTCCTCGAGCTAATTAGAGTAACGTAAGAATGTCAGGTTTATGAGTGCGGATAAAATAATATTTGTTTATGTGTTACATTATATTTTATACTTGTAGGGGTAAAATTGTATTTTTTTTTTAGCTTCACACTGTATCCCGCACACAACCCGGGTAGGCAGAGGGAACCTAGTGTTAAGACACTCCGTTCCCCACTTTCCGCCGAATTCGGCGGCTTGCGTGTTAAGTGGCGGAACTTAACGCCGCGCTTTACCTCTACACCAGAGCGAAGAAAATGGAAATATAATTTCCACTCCTCGAGTGGGAATCGAACCCACAACCAGTCGTTTACACGCTAAAAAATTTAAGTTATAAAATTGTATTTTATAACTGAAAAAAAAATGTTGCTATATACTTTTTTATCTTAACGCTTTACCCCTTATAGCGTTGTAGGCAGAGAGAACAGAGAGTCGTTCTAGATTTTCTGGCAAAATTTAGGACGTTTTTTGTTGATTGGATGAGCTTAACCTTACGTTTTGTTCTACCAGAGCAGAATAAGAAATATAATTTAAGTGAATTGTCTCAATTAACGTTTTGAAATACTAATAAATACGATTAATAAACCAATAACTAATATAGTCGTGGCCAAGTGACACAAGCGTATGACTGTAAACGACAGGTTGTGGGTTCGATTCCCACTCGAGGAGTGGAAATTATATTTCCATTTTCTTCGCTCTGGTGTCGAGGTTAAGCGCGGGGTTAAGTCCCGCCACTTAACAAGCAAGCCGCCGAATTCGGCGGAAAGTGGGGAGCGGAGTGTCTTAACACTAGGTTCCCTCTGTGTATCCTGCTATGTGCGGGATACAGCGTGAAGCTAACAACAACAACAAAGAAGAGAGCGTTAAGACATATCGTTCTCCACTAAACCGCCTAAACCTAAATCTGAGTGGCGGAACTCAACACCGTTTTATCTCTTCAGAGCAGAGAAAACAAAAACATTCAACATACAACTAATATCCTACCATCCTACCTAATACCAAATAGAAGCCCCCAAACTCTATAATATAAGTTGTTTTCCTAAAAATACATAAAATAGTTAAGGGTTAGGTTATCGTACGCCAGCTAGGATCCGATGTGAGCGATAAATCCCCCGTTGACGCGTCGTTTATCCTGACCGGCCCTGTCCTGCTGACGTGTAAACTGATCTTTATATTTATTTCTTGTGAAATGAACAAAAAACTAAGGGTAAATAAGGTTTTTTAAATATATAAAAAAGTACGCTTTTACCTTTATAGAAGGATAGTGGGGAAGAATCTAGTGTCGAAATACTATGTTCGTCAATCTACGATAAAATCGAATTGCGTCGAAATTGCTTGTTGAATGGCGGAAATCCACATTACACTTTGTTTTAGATACTGGAGCGGAGAAATGATAAAATAAATATAAATAAAAATAAAATAAATAGCTTCACGCTATATCCCGCACACAGCAGGGTAGGCAGAGGGAACCTAGTGTTAAGACACTCCATTCCCCACTTTCCGCCGAACTCGGAGGCTTGCGTGTTAAGTGGCGGAACTTAACGCCGCGCTTTACCTCGACACCAGAGCGAAGAAAATCAAAATATAATTTCCACTCCTCGAGTGGGAATCGAACCCACAGCCAGTCGTTTACAGTCACACGCTTGGGCCACTGGGCCACGACTGGCCACAAAATAAATATATATGTCATTATTCCCCGACGGAGAATTGAACCCACATTCAATGACGTTTTTAGTCAGACGATGTACAGCTGTGACACAACGACCTCTATATCAATTTAATGTTTTTTAAATTGTTATTCGCATACTTGTCTAATGAAAAACATTTTAAGAAAACGACATTTAAAAGTTTAAACGTAGTAAGTGGGATTTGAACTTGAATAATGTTGATTGCAAAATATTTTAATTATTTCAGTGTAAGATGTAGAACACATGGACGGTTTTAAAGAGTCGCGGGTTTGAAACCCAAAATTAAGTTAAAATTTTTACACGTTTCCGAAAAATGTTATCCACTTTTTAAATAAATGAATTTTCACACTTTTTCATGTAGCTATATGGAGTGAGAACACTCTGTTTTTCACTTTATACGACATAAAAAATATACTTACTTGCTTATAGTATAATTCAGGGTTAAAGAAACGATAAAGAAGTATTATAAAATAATTTAATACGTTAAGGAAGAAAATGTACTCTTTCTACCAAAATAATATAGGCAGAGAGTAAATTTTGACCCAGTTAAGTTTCATAAAGGGAAGTTTTTTTAAAGAAAAATAATATTTTTAATAACGAACCAGTAATTAATTATATTAGAAAAATAAATATTCAATGCTGTGCTTGATAAATACAATTACATAAAATGAACGTATAACATATTGTTGTTAAGCAACGCGTATTGTACCCATTACCAGTTTAAATTTTAAGGAAGTTTTTTTAAAGAAAAATATTGTGCATAGAACGGTAACATGAGCAAGAACAAGATGTAAAACCTGAAAAATACAAGTAACGTTTTTTGTACTAGATTTCCCCAGAAGTGACCATACTGACAAAATCAAAATCAATGTCGAATAATATCAAAATTTTCTTTACTCAAATGGTCTACTATAAAAACTTTGGGATTATCTAAATATTTTAGTGTTATTAGTTTTTTCACATTCATAGGGTAGTCAGAGAGACACTCCGTTCCCAATTTTCCTTCTTAAGTTGCGGAACTTGATTTGTTATGTCTCCACAGGTCAGTATGTAGTCCACATACAGAAAGCGAGGAAATGAAAATAATTTGAAGAAACATTAATAAATATTCATTCATGTACCACAATAAACCATATTTTATAATTACAAACACTAAAAAAAATCCATCTTTTTTTATTAAAAAATAACATTTTTTATTGTTTCCAAAAGCGGCACAGGTAGAAAATTATTCAGCGTGTCATAAATCCTTTGTCGCCCCACATCCGGGTAACAGGAACAACCGATGTCGTTTCAGTTATGAAAAAATTAATCAGAAACGTCACGCCGTTACCGAAAACGCCCACGGGCTTTGTGTTACTACAGTACTAGCATGTGAGGAAATATATTCAATAACTTTTTAATATGTTTCGTGTGGGTTTAGCAAAGTTTTACTAAAAAAACTTTATTTTAATTTTCATACAGTTATTCGATTATGTCTGTTTATCTGAGGAAATCTGTTGAGTGGCCAATCGTGGCCCAGTGGCACAAGCGTGTGACTCTAGACGACTGGTTGCGGGTTTGATTCCCACTCGAGGAGTGGAAATTATATTTCCAATTTCTTCGCTCTGGTGTCGAGGTAAAGCGCGGCGTTAAGTTCCGCCACTTAACACGTAAGCTTCCGAATTCAGCGGAAAGTGGGAAACGGAGTGTCTTAACACTAGGTTCCCTCTGCCTACCCTGCTGTGTGCGGGATACAGCGTGATGTTAAAAAAAAAAAGAAATCTGTTGATATGTATAATTCTTCTTATTCGTGTCACTCTTGGCAGAGCGGTCGTGGTCAACATAGTGTTTCAAATTGGTGTAGCAGGTATAGCCCGCCGTACAGCCGCCCGCCAACTCTCCCTACTTGATGCCCTTCTAGTACACTCGTGTACAGGTTCGCCCACTAGCGACTTCACCTGGTCTGTCCACCACATTGGGAACCTTCCGCGTGGTCTAGTGCCTTCTACCTTGCCTTGGACAACAAGACGTTCGATTGAATCGTGATTTCGCCTCAAGACGTGACCAAACAGTTTTAGTATGCGAGTCTGCACTATACTTGACAACCGCTGTTTCACGCCGAGCTCATTTAATATGGAAGCATTGGTACGAAACTCAGTCCATGACACTCGAAGCATCCTTCGCCAGCACCACATTTCCAGCGCGTCTATCTTTTTCTTTCCGATATCTCGCAATGTCCATGTTTCTGCGGCATATAGAAATATGGGGAAAATGAGTGTTCGTACCAGCCGGATCTTAGTGGCCTTTGTTATGTTGCGACTCTTCCATATTTTTCTCATTTTGTCCATGGCAGTTCTCGTAATTGCCATACGTCGCTTTACTTCATCTACGCAACCTCCACCATTTGATATTAAGGCTCCCAGGTATATATAAGACGATACAACTTGGCAGTTACCAATTTTAGATATTTCTGGCGAGTTGTTGTTTGCGCGATCTATGATCATTATTTTGGTTTTACTGCGGTTTATCCTTAATCCAAATTCCAAGCTCACGCGTTCCATATTGCAAAGCAACTGTTCCATAAGGCTAGCACTAGACGCAAACAGCGTCGTGTCATCTGCATATCGCAGGTTAGTAATGCTGTAACCACCTATCGTGATACCATCATTCCAATTCTCCAAAGTAATGCGCATGATGAGCTCTGTGTAGATATTAAAAAGCAGTGGGGACATTATACATCCCTGACGAACACCTGTGCTTGGATGAAAATTATTTGACATAATCTCGTCTGTCTTTACTGACGCTGTGCCCCCTTCATAAAGTTGTCGTATAAGGTGTACAAGATGTTTAGGCGCACCCATTTGTAAAAGAGTGTCCCACAGTACTGGCCACTTAACAGAGTCGAATGCCTTGGAGAAATCGACGAAGCATATATAGATTGGCTTGTTGAACTCCCGAGCCTTTTCGATTATCTGGCGCACGATGAAGATCTGTTCTCTTGTACCCTTCCCTTTCACAAATCCGGCTTGCTCTGGTGCAATTTCTTTGGACAAATACGCTTTAAGTCTTTCATTGAGAATATGTAACATGATCTTGCTTGCATGTGATATAAGAGCAATTAGGCGGTAATTATTACATATCCTCGTAGAACCTTTTTTATGCAGAGGCTTGAAGACTGTGTGTGTCCAATCCTTTGGCCATGATTTTGTTTGCCATATTCTGTTGCAGATAATGTGAAATATAGAGACACCAAATTCATCTAGGGCTTTAATTGTTTCGATGGGGATCAAATCACTGCCTGTAGCTTTTCTGTCTTTTAGCCGTTTTATTGCTGCGTTAACCTCTGATTTTAAAATATTGGGTTCTGTTTCGCAACCAGGTTCAGTGGATGCGAAAGTCATCGACTGTGGGTCCAGGAATAACGATTGACAATAAGTTCTCCATACTTCCGAGATTTGACTTATGTCCGTAATCACTTGCCCGCTGCTGTTCTCGATGGCCCAGGTTTTGGAGGACAATGACTTCGTGATATAGCGGATTTTGTGGAAAAGATCTCTACATTCGTATTTTCTAGCATGAGCGTCAATTTCGTCGCATATATTACAGAAATACGCATTATAGTCTCGTCTACTTTCTGCTTGAATACGCGCCGATAAGTGGTTGATCTCTTTAACATTCGCGCCCTTAGCTTTCAGTTCACGTCTCTCTTCAATCAACCCAAAAGTAGTATCAGACATCCAATGCTGCCTCTTATGGATCTTTAATGTCGGGTTCGATTCGGAGATCGCTGTTACGATGAGATCCTTAGCTCGATTCCATAGTTCTTCAGGAGATTCACTGCCATGCATTGTATAAGACCACTTATTCCATTTATCCTCTATCAATTTAAGGAATTTTGGTCTGTCTTTAACCTCCAGTTTTTTTTGCTTTTGGAGCGTTCTAGCTGCTGTCAGCTTTAATCCTATTTTGAACATCAAAAGCTCGTGATCCGATCCACAACATGCGCCAGGTAGAGTGTGAGCGTTTTTGACTGATGTTTTCCACCTCGACTTGATCAAGATGTAGTCGATCTGATTGCGGTACTCTCCATCTGGGGAAGTCCATGTATAAAGTCGTCGAGGATGGTGTTGAAAAATGCTGTTGGTTATTATCATATTATTCTCAATGGCAAATTGAATAAGACGTTCACCTCTTTCGTTTCGAGCTCCCAGTCCAAACTTTCCTGCACATTTGCTGAGTAGATGAGCATTTTCACCTATTTTGGCGTTAAAGTCACCCAAGATAGCAAGTACCTCTCTGTTAGGAATTTTCGCAATGGCAGTTTCCAACTCAGAGTAAAATTTCTCTATGTCTTCATCGCTTGACGAACTAGTAGGAGCATACACTTGGATTAGGTTTAAGTTTGTTGGTGAGGCTTTAAGCTTAATGCTGATTACTCGATCACTAACAGGCTCGTAACCCAATACACAATTTCGTTGGTGTACTGGTATGAGAATTGCAACTCCGTTACAGCTCTTTTCGTCATTCCCAGAGAAGTATACAACGTGTGTTTCGGTGGAAAAATGTCCGCGTTTCTGCCAGTGAGTTTCGCTGAGACCACATATGTTCAGATGACATCTGGTTATTTCTTGTTCGAGTATACCGAGTTTTCCAGGGTCAGTTTGTAGACCTCTCACATTCCAAGTACCTATCTTCTGAACGTGTCGTAGTTTGATACCAGTAGCTAGCTTTCCATGGGGAGCCTGGTCCTCCACTCCACCATGGCCGGTAGCCAATTTCACACCGTGCACCCCGGATCGTGCGCGGCGCCGGTTGCTAAGCGGGTTACAGGGCGATACTCGTATTTCATTTTTTTGTACTTCCATGTTGACTGTCTTGGGAATTAGTTGCAGTGGTTTCCCCTTGCCTTCTGCACCAACCTTTTTAGGAGTTATTTCTGCTCCAAGGCCGCTGTAGCCTCTTCCGCCAGGTTGCCCGGGCGGGTGTATGGTTATACCGCCATTTCTCGGTCGCCAGAGCCTCGTCCGTTATCTAGCAGGGAGTACCGCGACAGTTCTGAAGCTGTCGCCACTAGCTATTCATACGAACCACTAGTGCGTGCAGGTGAGGATGACGATTGAGGCCGGAAAGATGTTAGGTCCGTTCTCCCCCTTACCCCCCTATGTATAATAATTGTGTATTATTCCTCACTTGCTAAACGTCCCAGTCATATTGCTAATTTGTTTAGGTGGACTATTTACTTTAATAAAAAAGAAAAGAAAAATTTCGACTTCACGCTTTTCCTACATTATGGTAATCAGAGAAAATCTAGTATTATGACACACCGGCCCTGTACTCATTTCGGGAAATCTTAGTGCCCTTATATTTCAGCACTGTTATTACTTTTTTTTTTAGCTTCACGCTGTATCCCGCATACAGCAGGGTAGGCAGATGGAACCTAGTATTAAGATACTCCGTTCCCCACTTTCCGCCGAATTCGGAGACATTGCGTGTTAAGTGGCGGAACTTAACGTCGCGCTTTACCTCGACACCAGAGCGAAGAAAATGGAAATATTAATTTTTAAATATTAGTTATTTCAGCTGTGCCTTTTCTTTCAGTCACTTAGTGGCATTGCTGAGTGACTGACGACTTTACATACGTACCTATGTGTATACAATAAAGTTGTGAAAAGTAGTAGAAAACCGGTGTCGCGCTTTGCTACTTATCTTTTATTGTTGTCTTACAGCTTAACGCTTTTTCCCACATATCATTTATAGCCAAAGAGAATGTAGTGTTAATATACTCCGTCCTCCAATTTCCTACTGAGAGCGAGACATTGCGTTATTTTAAGAACTCAACGCTGTTTGATATGAAAATTTATATATATTCAATCGCCCGAGTGTAAATCGAACCTACAACCATCGCGTTTACAGTTAAAAGTTATCCCACTGCGCCACGATGGCCTAATTGATGAGAAAAAAATATATTTAAATTTAAATATTTTTAATTAAAAAAATATTTTAATTTTATTGGTTCATATTGGTTTTATTGGTTCATTTTATTGGTTCATGTTTTTGTTTTACTAACATAGTTCTTAAGTAATTCTCTTGTACTAACCAACTATGAGCCTATGTTGCTTGAAAATGAATAATTTTTATTTTATTTTTTTTTTTTTTTTTTTATAATTATTAGTTCTTTTTTATTATTTTTTTTAGCTTCACGCTGTATCCCGCACACAGCAGGGTAGGCAGAGGGAACCTATTTATTTATAATTCAAAATCCTTTAGCTTGGAATCTAACCGGCAACTATTGTATTGCTACCTGTATACCTACTATAGTTATAAATATTTTGGCATAAATCGTCCACCTAGTGGAATTCTAATCCCAGATTTAGTTTTGATAAGCATATATACTCTACTATAATGGTGCCTATTATTGATTTAATATAAATAGGCGTCCGCAGCAGATCTATTTAGAAGCGAATTTGGTTTCGCTATGCAGTAGTCAATGCTAAGAGCTATATATACCTTTATTTCTTTTTTAGCTTCACGCTGTATCCTGCACACGGCAGGCTAGGCAGGGGGAACCTAGTGTTAAGAGACTCAGTTCCCCACTTTCCGCCGAATTTGGAGGCATTGTGTGTTAAGTAGCGGAACTTAACGCCGCACTTTACCTCGACCCCAGAGCGAAGAAAATGGAAATATTAAATATTTCCACTCCTCTAGTGGGAATCGAACCCACAACCAGTCGTTACACAGTCACACTTTGTGCCGCTGCGCTACGGCTGGCCACTTTAAAATAATAACATATTTTATTATTACAATTAATACAGGCCATATTGGTGCAGTGTGACAGAGTTTGACTGCATACGCGATGATTGCAGGTTGTATTCCCGCTGTGTGCTTATTCAATTACGTAGAAAATTGAAAAAGATATATTTAGAAAACGTATAAAAATTTAAAGTTTCCGGGGTTCTAACCTGCGAAAACTGTGGGTTCGAATCTCGTTTATGTAATGAATATATTTTCTATAAATGTCTTTTGGTATTACTGATGTGTGTGAACGACACTTTAAAAATGTTAAGAGTATACAAAAAATAGCATTCTCTCTTGCCAAACGAATCTTTGTAGAATCTTTGTGTAGCAGAAATTTGTAAAAATTTCTCTACAGAAATGCTAACAACAAAAATAAGTTGTATTAAAGCGTTTAAAAATGTTGACCATTTAACCTGTAATGTCTTGAAACCAGACGGATAGTAGAAAACGGAGTGTCCTGTCACTGAGTACTTTCTGACTATTAAAAACGCTAAAGTTATATCTTCAGAACACAAACATAGAGTCCACTTGAAGAGACTCTACGGTAGAGTTGTCTAAAATCCGTTAATACTCTATTTACATAATTTAGAGACGCTTAGAACGGGCAAATTATATTTGCGAGGGTTACAGCGCGCAGTCTACTAACTGACCTAAAATTGTCTCGATGATTATTATATGAATATTTTATAACGTAATATACATATGTATAAGAAATCAGTATTGAATATGAAATAGATTTAGGTTTAAAATGAGTTTGAATTTAAATCCTGATAAAGGATATATTTGAATACCGCCTTGCTTTACCGCCTTTAAATACGGCCCGCTTGCGGCTTTACCGCGTGAACTACACAGCTATAAATGTCTCGTTGTATTGCAATATATTCATGTCAAAGTTCATTACAATCAGTCAAGCAAATTTTGATTTTTCGTTCATTATTTTATCTTCTATATTAACTCTTTAGAAGTAGATTGTTGAAAAAAAAACAGTAGAATTTTTGGCTCTGGATCTTCGACTATTTTTATTTTGAATTTAATGCAAATCGAACTGTTAGATTAACCGTGAAAGCGCAACAGACAGACAGATTTTAACATTTATAATATTAGTATGGATAAGGATATATTTCAATAATGAATGATCGTGTCAAATAGAAGCTCTAAATATGATTGAAAGGAGAAAATTGCTAAAAGTTTCTCTAAAAAATGTATATTAATCTAATGCACTGGCAAGTCATGAAACGCCTGGCGTTGAGTTCCGCTACTTATCTTGAAATATTTTAAGATTTGGTAGAAATAACTACTTTACTTTTATAGAAAACTACTGAAATTATATCTAGTTGATTTTAGGACTATCACATAATATCTCTGATATAGACATAAAACGGAGAACAAAGTGATGCAACATGCAGTAGTAGTAAACTACTAAATTTTCTTTACTAATTTCACAAACCAGAAGATAGGTTAGATCATAAAAAATAGATATTCCCATACAATTCTACAATAAATTGAAACAGTCTATCGCTGAAATTATTTTGTTATTGAATATAAGTACGAAATCCGATTATCATTCACCTGTTCGTTCCCACAGAGCTCAAAGCTGGGGATACTCGACTGTTTTTAAGGAAAACAATGGAAAAATTAAGAGGTACGAAAGTAAGTCGATTGCTATTGGCCGAGGTCGAGGGAAACCCCATTTTTGTAATAAGTTCGTTAAAATTCAGTACTAAAAATAATAAAGGAGTGTCGAAAGAGTTTAACTTAAAATGAAATATAATATAATTTAGAATTTCGAATTATCGTAAGACTTGCCTAAAGGTTATTAAAAAATATATTCAATAATTAAATATATTAGGGAATAAAAGCTTAATAAAATGAGGCCAATCGTGACCCAATATCACAAAGTTTGCTTGTAAACGCGACAGGTTGTAGGTTCGATTCCCACTCGAGGAATTAAATATATTCTCGAGGTGTGAAAGCGTGGCGTTGAGTTTTTCCACTTAACACACTGCCTCCAAAAAAATTCGACAATAAATGGGGAAGGACGTGGCTTAACATTAGGTTCCTCTGCCTACCCTATTGTGTGCGGGATACAGCGTGACGCTAAAACAAAAGAAGATAAAAAAAACAAATTTCCAAAAGTTAATCTAATAAATAAAGGAAAAAAAAATATTTAGCAAAAAAGCTGTGAGAATATCAAACTATAGGCGTTGAGTACACTCAGAAACACTTGGCGAGTCGCTTCCTAATGACGCAGTGCCCTTTGAGCATTAGCCTGTGAAAATTGAAGGGAATGTGTGGGTAAAGTTAGAGACGATGCAACATAAGGGCAAGCTAGTTTAATGTAGAGATTTTAGCCAATTGTTAATGAAATAACTTACCATTATGATATAGGTAGATAGTGTCACACTTATATTAACATATAGTGGTTAAAGGTTCGATTATTAGTTGGTTTAAAATACTTTAAAAAGACATGGCAAGACCATAAAATGGCGATGCGTTTTGGTTTTTGCAGTACAGGAAAGTTTTAAAATTGGGCGGAAAGAGCGAACGAAATATTTAACTATTAATTCTCTCCTTGCCTATAAAATATGTAAGAAAAATTAACATTGGAAAATCGTTAAAATAGGTAAAATAGTTTTTATATAATATTTTTTTTACTTAAACGCAGCATCATTTTAAGTAACGTCTTGAACTTGAATATATATTTTAAGCGTTAACTATTATCTGCTCTCTCTTCTTTTCTAAACAAAATTATCTAAATCTTTAACAGAACTAAAACTTTTTGTCAATTACCTAACAACCTTAATATAATATATAATATATACTTAGTATAATAATATAATTTATATAAGAACAATTATTTTAAATACTCTATAAACACCATGTGTCTGAGGCTGTCGTAGCGCAGTTGGAAAACGTCTGACTGTAAAACCAATGGCTGTGAGTTCCATACCCACTCCACCACAACATGCAAAAAAATTCTTGCGCCGGAAAGTGGAAGACGGAGTGTCTTGCCACTAAATTTTCCCTTACTAACTATGCGTAAAAAACTGTTAAGATGTAAAAAAACATTTACTTTAAATATTCTATAAACACCATATGAGTATAGGTACGTGTATGTATGTATACTTTGCTCAGAGAAGTCCTTTAATAGACCTGGAAAGCCATACCTTTATGACACCGCCGCAGGCTCTTTGCATGGCAAATTTAATCAAAGTAAGCCTTACGTAAAGGAGGAGGAATACACTGTTTCGTATACATATTTGTATTCACCTCTATGCGAAAATGCAAATATATATACAAAAATAGGGAACGGAGTATTTTAACACTAGGTTCCCTCTGCCTCTCTCTCTCTCTCTCTGCCCTTAAACCTTTTAGTATTATATGTCTAAAAGCAAAATATATGAATATATATATTCTTTAGGCGGGTGATTTCTAGTTATTTTATCCTTTTTCAATTACAATTTAACCGTCGTGGGCCTTTTCAAAATTTTTAATTTTGCTTTTGATTAATTTATTATTATACTTCTTATTATATAAAGCATCGTTCTCGATATATCAATCAACGAAACACTGTATGGAAATTTGCTATTTTGACCTCACTTCTTACCGTTATATTCGCTTTGCAAAAATTTTAAATATATGACAACATTGTATTAACCTCGGAATGACCACACAATGTTTTCTTACTATGAACCTAATGTCCTTACTAAGTTGACAAGGATAGCGAGAAAATTATTTACAAAAATACACGGCATCTTTCTTATTTCTTTGTTAATGTAATTTGTTTACAATAATTAATTTCAATCAGCTACATCTCAATTACACAAGAGTTTATGAGCAATCCACCAATAAAACTTAAAGTTCTAACTTCACCATCATGGGGCAGTGGGACAGCGTCTGACTGTGGTCGTGACTGGTTGTGAGTTGATTTCCTAGTGCATAGAATTATTATAATTTAATTGTATACATTTATTCACGTTGGTAAAGTAAATTCCGCGCATAACAGGGTAGGCAGAGGGAACCTAGTGTTAAGATACTCCGTTCCCCACTTTCCGCCGAATTCGGAGGCTTGCGTGTTAAGTGGCGGAACTTAACGCCGCGCTTTACCTCGACACCAGAGCGAAGAAAATGGAAGTATTAAATATTCCCACTCCTCAACTGGGAAGCGAACCCACAACTAGTCGTTTACAGTCACACGTTTGTGCCACTGCGCCACGACTGGCCACAAATACTGTACTTATTATATATCAAATTATGACCAACGTAGCAGATGTAAGCAATGTTTTCCTTATTTATACATGTTCATATAAAATGTTTACAACTCTATAGGATCTGAACGTGCCCAAGAACTTTATCTCTCATATCATTCAACGTGATTGGGATCCTACGTTAGACTGTTTTGATTTTTAGATAGATTGATATTATTATAGACGAAAAAAAATCGTAATAAATATAATCAAAGTAATAACGAACCGCTAAATCGATTTTTACCAAACTTAAGTAAGAATTACAGAAGGAAACCGGCTCTTAAATGAAAAAAAAACTCATCGAAATCAAAATATCCGTATGAAATTTACAACACTTTTTTGAAACGAGGGTTTACAAATGGAAATATGTATTTAAAATAAAAATATTCCTTTATATTAATGAGTATGTAACTTACAATCGCGTGCGGTAAAGCAAACTAAATGTATGTAAGTTCATATATACATCATGACGTATCATTATATTAATATACGGAATAAAAACTTTGTACCCTTTTTTTCGAAGATTATCCAAACTTGAGACTATGAAAATTGCATAAATATACTATAACGTGATATTTTAACGTTTTAATGAAAAATAAACTAACATGAATTTGGGGCCAGTCGTAGCGCAGCGCAGTGGCACCAACGTGTGACGGTAAACGACTGGTTGTTGGTTAGATTCCCTCTGCCTACTGCTGTGTGCGGGATACAGCGTGAAGCTACAAAAAAGACTAAAATAATTTAAAAAGAACTGTTTCACTGCCTAGATATCGAACCCATAACCACCAAACCTACAATCAATAAAGCCAAAATTCAATGTATAATTTTATTTTTAGAACCCCTCACTAAAATAAAAGGTAAAAAAATAAATATTCTGTACATTACATAAGAAAGCTCTTTAAAAGCGTTTAGAGTACCAACGCCAAGATGTTAATGACTTGAGTTTTCAAAAGAAATTGCTTTTTCTTCGTTCACATATAAATATGCATGTATATTTAATTACAGAAAAATAAAGTTGAGGCCGTCGTAACGCAGTGGGACAATTTTTAAATGCAATTGGTTGTGGGTTTGATTCTTATCCAAGGCAAGATTGTTTGCTTTTTTTTATTTTAGCTTCAAGCTGTAACCCGCACACAGCAGGCTAGGCAGAGGGAACCTAGTGTTAAGAAACTCCGTTGTCCACTTTCCGCTTAATTTCGGAGGCATTGCGTGTTAAATAGCGGAACTTAACGTCGCGCTTTGCCTCGACACCAGAGCGAAGGAAATGCAAAAATTAAACATTTCCACTTCTCGAGTGGGAATCGAACCCACAACCAGTCACACGTTTGTGCTACTGCGCCACGACTGGCCCCTATGCAAGATTGTATTTAAGTTATTTTTGTTTCACAAAAAGACTAGAGAGATGAAGGGCGGCGTTAAGATTCGCCTCTTAATACGCAATGTTTCGATTTCGGCCAAAAAGAAGGGAAGTAGTTGTTTTGACAATAGGTTTTGTGACAACCCTATTTTGCGCATAAAATAAATCGGCAAAAATAAATACGTTACTGAAGAGACTTCTATAAAATATTAGAATTTATTGCTTCTATTATTAATAGCGTAATTACTATAAGAGCTTGACCCATATCGTAGTGTAAACAAAAGGAATCTAGTGTCAAGACACTCCGTTCTCCACTTTACACCCAAATTTGATACACTACGAATAATGTCTTACCAGAACGATGAGTTGGTAATAATTTAAATACAGTCGTTCCCCGAAGTTCAAATTCAATCCATCACCATCGCCTTAATTTAGAAGACAGTAACGCTATTCGCATATTAATAAGTGACAAAAGTCGAAACACTGCATGATTTGTGGCTCTTAACGCCGCGCTATGTCTTTGGTACTAAAACGGTGAATTGAAATATAATTATGCCCCGAATGAGAATCAAATCCCGAACCATCGCATTTACAGTCAGACATGCCCACTGTGCCACAACGTCCTTAAAAATATCAATAAATAAAAAAATATACATAAACATTGAAACACAGTATTCAAAGCCCTTGCTAATAAGCAAAGAAACAAATTCTTTTGACATCGTTTCCTTTATGAAGTTGGTGTGAACTGTGAAATGACCAATTTATAATAAATTATAATATAATACTAAAGGGACAATTTTACAAAGCCCCTTCGCCCTTGTATTACGTGCTCCGCTTTAATGACGGAGCGAACGAGAAAATTTATGTTGAAAGTTAAGACGCGCTTAGAAGTACGCCTTATTTTGTTTTGTACACGCACTGAACTAAATATATTATTTTTTTATATTTTTACTTATTTATTTTTGTTTCTCGTCTCTGGTTGTTTTAAGTAAGACAATGCGCGGCGTTAAGTTACGTTACGCTACTTAACACGTAATGTCTCGATTTCGTGCGAAAAGTCTTAAAATTAGATTAGTTATTGTATGCTATGCGGAAAAAAATATTATTGTACTAGCGGCCCGCTCGCGGCTTCGCCGCGTCAACTACATAACTGCTTCTTTATATTGCAACCCTCGGGGGTGGGTTTTTGAAAATTACAGTAGCTTATGTTTAAGATTAGCTTATCAACATATTTATGCCAAAACTCATTATAATCGGTCAAGCGGTTTATATTTTTCATACAAACTTTCATCCCCTCGTTCAACCCTTTAGCGGTTGATTTTTGAAAAAATAAGTAGCCTATGTTAGACCCAGTAACTTTTACTACTTTCATTCTAAATTTCATACATATCGGACCGGTAGATTAGCCGTGAAAGCATGACAGACGAACACACAGACTTTCGCATTTATAATATAAGTATGGATATTATTTTTTAAGTCTTCACCTATCGATTTTCTAATACCTAAGACAAAGTACGGCGTTAAGTTTTGTCACTTAGCACGCAATATTTTAATTATCAAAAATGGAGAGCGGAGGGTCTTGAAAGAAGATTCTCTCTCGCGGAAGAAAAATAGTCGCTCGGCTTTACTGACACGCACTGAGCTAAATGTATTATTTTTTATATTTTTACTTATTCATTTTTGTTTCTCGGGTTTGTTTTGTCTTAACAAAGAATTGTCTTTCTAAAAAAAATCGAGCATTGGCTCGGCGTTAAGTTGCGCCATTTAACACGGAATGTCTCAATTTCCGTTCAACGGATTGTGTTGATATTAGATTATTTTTGGCTACACCGCTACACAGTGAAAAAAGTGAACCTGAATAAGCTATATCAACTCAATAACTGACTGCAAACCTGTTTGGTTATGAATTCGATTCCCCCTTGAGGGAAGGTTTATATGTTAATCTTTTGTATTTTTCCGTGATTTTTTTCTGGTGAGATATATCGTCGTTGATTACCGCCACTTGAAACACAAAATCTCGAATTCAGATGAAAAGTGTAGAACAGTGTTTGACTCTTAAGTTTTTTTTTAACTTCACGCTGTATCCCCCACACCGCAGGGTAGACAGAGAGAACCTAGTGTTAAGACACTCCGTTCCCCACTCTTCGCCAAATTCGGAACTTAACGCCGCGCTTTACCTCGACACCATAGCGAAGGAAATGGAAATATTAAATATTTCCACTCCTCGAGTGGGAATCGAACCCACAACCGGTCGCGTTTACAGTCACACTTACGTGCCCCTGCGCCACGACTGGCCCCACTGACTGACTCTAAGTTCACCATATTAATTAAAAACGTGAAGCTGAAAAAAAAATAAGATAATACTGTGATTATGTCTACATTTGGGCGTTTCTGTTACTTAGAATATATTTGCGCAGTATAGTTACCCATACGAGTATATCCAAATCCTACTACACCAGGTAATTAGTCAATTACCGTTGTTTACACTATCTCGTTACTGTATTCGTAACGTTGTTTACACTAATAAAGCAAAGTACTTCCGGTGTCACTATCCAGTAGGTACATGTAGACTGTAAAGACTAACTATATGACATATTACTAGCTTCTGTTTATTTATTTCGCAATGTAAGAAGAAAATAAATGTTTTAACATTTTATATTTAAATTATGGACTTTATAATGATATTAATAATAATAATACTTTATTGCACATAAATATCACAGTGTTGTTGTAAATGTTCGTATATATAGTACAGATTATGTGCAATGGCGGCCTTCAACCATTAGCGGATAATACTTAATGTAAGAAAACGCAGAGACGGCACCTAACACGGAATATCTCGATATGTATCTAATATTATTTTAGTATTTCAAGCTTTTTTCTACATAGCAGGGTAGTCAGAGAGAAAGTAGTGTCAAAAAACTGCACTTTTCATCTTCTGCCCGAAATTAAAACATTAAGCGTTGAATGGAGACACTGGAAGTCGTAATTTGTCTACCAGGGTGGAGAAATAAAATTGAATTTGAAATTGAATTGGTATTGAACCCTCAACTAATCGCGCTTGCAGTTAGACGGTCCCACTGTGCCACGATAGCCTCTACTCTCTTCAAAACAATTAAATTCTAAAAATTAATACTTTTCAACATCAACTTGTTTACTGTATTTACTTTGTTTCATATCTCATGTTTATCATAAAAGTTTATACAGTGTGCCCATATACTGTTATGGGCATAAGATATTATATTTTTAATAGAGCTTTGAAAGTAAACAAGCGTATGTTTTAATACAAGATTGCTTATAACAAAATATAAGAACAAAAGCCTTGAAACCGTCGTGGCGCAGTGGGACAGCACCACTGTAAACGCAATGGTTGTGAGTAACATCTTAAAGTGTTAATTACAGACTTAGATAATTGAAAATACATTTTAAAAAAACTTAGAAGAGTCGATCAGTTTCCAAGAGGCGCGGGTTCAAATCCCACTGCATTCAAAATGTTAAACCTATTTTTATTTATACATCTATTTCACGAATAACACATTAAAATGTTAAAAAAAGACACAATTTTTTTTTTTTTTATTATTATTTTATTTTATCACTCTACGGACATAAGGTCTGTACCTTTTTTAACATTACTCTTGTTTTATGATATGCAATACAATTTTTTTTTGTTTACGATTTCAGTACTTAAAATTAAGACTTAAAGAATATACTTTATATAAAAGACACAAATTAAATTCTTTCCAATACTAAAAGAGTTAAAGCCAGCCAAGTATTACACATTATTGATGCAAGAAGTAAATTTTTACTACGTACCGACTACAGTCGCAGTGCCAGTGCCGTTTGTATGAACACTCGGACAGCTCTGGCTAAGCTTAACATTCTAAAGGAATATATAATGCGAGTTGCAAAGGATCAACCTGTCTGGAGACTTCAAAGCACGAGTTACATCTATTTTTGTGGTAACTTTTGACGCTATGTATGTATAGAATCGAAAATTTTCTTAGTAAATGTTAGCTTTTAGGTTTATATTGTCGATATTTCGATTTCTGTTTATGTGTTATATTTTAAGTCGTTAAGGCAAAAGCGGCGTTAAGTTCCGCCACTTAATACACAGTGCCACCTGAATTCGACGGAAAGTGGAGAACGGAGGAGTAGTTGAGTAAAAACGATGGATGTAGGTTTATTTTTTACTCTGATAAATGATTATTATAAGAGGTTAATATAAAGAAAATATCAACATATTGTAGATTTTTTATTTATATATAATATTTTATTTTAAGTAAGTAAAAACATAGGATAGTTGGATAAGTAACTTGCCACAATTGTTATTTTTTTAAATATTTCACTTAATTTTGTAAGTTTAGAAAATTGGTGTAACAATATATACCTTAAAGTGGGCGTTGACACTGCGCTGCAGTTGTATAACTTTTGCAGTTGTCATCGCACACCTTGTTAATGTGTAGGATAATTTGTTCCCAATAAATATATATTTTTTATTTTTTTCTAAAATATTAATAATTCTATGGAATCTAAAGTTTTATATTTAAAATAAGTTAACTTTTTTTCTTAAAAATATGAGAAACTGAACTCATTGTGTTCATTGTACGGCATTTACAATTTGGTAAGAACCGCCTTTAATAAAGGAGTATTTTGGTTGTCTAAACAGTATAAAAGAAAGTCGCCACGTCTGTCCTCATTAAAACTGTTTCTTCGTTTACTTTTTCTGCACTACACAACTGATTTTGATGCGGTTGCCATTATTTTTTATAATATTTTTGAGAAAATTTAATATTTAGAATATTTTCGAGGTTTATTTTGTGGTGTCTATATAATTAATTAAAATATAGAAAATTTCATTTACTGTAGTAATGCAATACAAAAAGATACAGGGGTCAATGACAGTGTCTAACTGTAAAAGCGATTAGTTTAGGATTCGATTCCCACTTGAGGAAATGGTTAAATTAAAATTATTGTAAAAAATGAATGCAGTGTTGCCTAACGCCATTCGAAATGTCTCAATTTTGGGCACAAAGAGAAGAAAGTTGTGGCTTCACACTTGATTGTCGTCTCTATCTATAATGTTACATGAAAAAAAAACTGAAGCTGTGTAAAGTTAACAGAGAGTAAGTGCGAGAAGCCAATACTTCTGACATTAAAATATTTCAAAATGTATTATACAATGGGTTTGACATAATTATAAATTTGTGGCCAGCCGTGGCCCAGTGACACAAGCGTGTGACTGTAAACGACTGGTTGTGAGTCTGATTCCCACTCGAGGAGTGGAAATTATATTTCGTCAAAGGGTGTCGAGGTAAAGCGTGGCGTTAAGTTCCGCCACTTAACACGCAAGCCTCCCAATTAGGCGGAAAGTGGGGAACAGAGTGTCTTAACACTAGGTACCCTCTGCCTACCCTGCTGTGTGCGGGATACAGCGTGAAGCTAAAAATAAATAAATAAATTTGTAAATAACATACACGTTACCAAGGTAACGCGTGTTTTACGCTTTAACAGTACTACTATACCTACAATGATATTACGAACTAACAATCCTACGCAACATATTTACATATATTTCATACGTAGTCCTCCTAAATCATGAAGATTGTATGGGAAAATGGTTATACCCGGAAGGCACCACTCACTTATGTTACGTAAAGGAAAAATATATACTTTTTTATCTTAACAGGTTGAATCTATTGTAATTGAAAATATTAAATAACTTATAATAAAAATATTTAACCCTGTCGTAATTCGATAGATCCAATTTCTATAAGTATGTTAGTAATTTTAGGTCTGTTACGAATACTCAAAGAGAACCTAGTGTCAAGACACTCCGTTCTCCATTTTCCGTTCGAAATATACGCACTGGGTCTTGTCGTGCTACAAGAGCGGAGTGATGAAAATAATTTAAAACTAACCATTCTCTCGAGTGAGAATCGAACATATAACTACTTATGTTTACAATCTGATGCTGCTCCACTATGCTGCGATGGTCTCTAAACAACTTTTAATAAAGGAAATCATTTCACGATATATCTTATTAGATTAGGTAAATTAAAAAAAAATAAATATATTTTTTCCCCAAACGAGATTCGAACCCACGACCATTGCCATAGCTAATTAAGGTACTAGAAATGAAAGTTAACTTGAAAAATTCTCTAATATTTTTAGTTAACTTTTACTTCTAGTAGCTCACGCTTTTTTCGCAAGGAGAATCATAATGTCAAGACACTTTACACTCCTCTTTCATTCTAAAATCGAGACATTCCACGTTATGCGGAACTCAACGCCGCGATTTATTAAATAGTATCTTTATACACCTTGTTACTATGTATATAAAAATTCTATATTTAGCACGTAAACGCGAATGCAAAGTGGCTAAAACATTTTAACCCCAATACAAGAGTCAAGGAGTTTTTCATTAACAAAGAACGTCGGAAGAAAGGTTGAATTAATTTTTTTTCTAGCACTAATTGGTTTGCTTTAATCTTTCTCTCGAGTGTCATTTTCGAGATGAAAAAATAACGAGTTTATAAAATATTGAATGAATATTTAATATAAAAGGGATTTTTTAGTAGAAACGTAGCGTAATGGCGTTGTGTTTGTGATCGGAGTTCTTGGGTTCGATTTTAATTAGTTAATATACTTTTTTTTTTCTAATTTTGTCTAGGTAAAAACATGCCTCATCGTTGCGCAGTATGACAGTGCCTGTCTGTAAACGCCACTGGTTGTGGGTTTAATTCCCAATAGGGGAAGTGGTTATTTTTAAAATATTTTCAGTTCTTTGCTCTGGTACCTAAGGCGATCCGCGGTGTTAAATTACCAAACACAACACGAAAAATCTCGTTTTACGATGAAAGCGGAAATAAATATTATAGACTTACTTATTCACACAGCGACTCACTCATAAATAGTTTTATTGAAATCTTTATTGTTTCAAGAACTTAGTATTGCCGATATCTCTACAATAATCTTCTATTACACGTCTAATTTACTTCAGATAATGACCTGATCCAAAAGTTGCAATTTGAATCTCATAATTTACATTGTATAGCCCCCAGTGTATAACAGCCAGTGTATAACTGCAGGCTAAAACCATACCATATAGTAGAATCAGAGAGAATTTAATATCAGTCTATTCTTCACTTTCCATTGGAAATCGTGACACTGCGTGTTAACTGGAACCTAAAACTGCACCTTGTCTTACTAGAACAGTGCTATGAAATGAACTTAAAATATAAGTATATTCCCCAAGCGGGAATCGAACCCAAAACGTATCAAAGAAAATATCCTTAGGCTAAAAATCATATATTTATACATACATACATAATACTAACCATACAAAACTCATATCAGTGGAATAAAGATTCGATCAAAACATATCTCATATATATGACGACGCTGAGTAGGCAACACGACGTGACTCCCAAAGGAAATCTGCCTGTAAATTTATTACAAAATATTTTTGGGGAAAGATTTTCGAAATAAGATTCAGTTTTCATGAAAAAAATCACTCATAATTTAGTGATATACCTATCACTATTATAACATAAACATATTATAAAGTCGTTAATTTTTTTATAGTGTTATTTGCATACTTAAGAAATTGATAAATATTTTTTTTAAATGTATAAAAGTTGAAAGCTATTCAGGGATTCTATTTTAAGAAAATTTATTTAAAATTGAACGCAGCGGGATTTGAACCTGCACTTTTTGGAAACTCTCCAAACTTTCTGGCCGATAAGTTTAACGGGATTGTATATAATTTCAAACATGTATATCTAAATGTTAAGCTGAAAGTGGAGAACAGAGTGTCTTGAAACTAGATTTTCATTTACTGTATCTTTAATATACGAGAATAAAGGATTTAGTGGAGTGGGAATCGAATACACAACCGATCACGCTTACTCCGACGCTGTTCCACTGTGCCACGATGGCATGAATGTCATATTAAATTAAATTAATAAACATTTTCCCTACTATAATTATATTATTTGCGTTAAACAAACAAGCGCAAAGTTGCACGAAAATGGAATCTAAACAGTTTGCGAGCTGAATTTTTCAAGAGGTTTTCTATATAAAATTTATCGCGGACGTCATGTTTCAAGAAACAACGCGAACACATGCACGGGTTAGGACAAAGTAAGAAATATAGCTTTATGCAATTTTTAAAATATCTTGTAGAATGATTTTATATGTTTTTGTTGGCCAGTCGTGGGCCCAATGACCTAGGGAAGTGTGACTGTAAACGACTGGTTGTGGGTTCGATTCCCACTCGAGGAGTGGTAATATTTAATATTTCCATTTTCTTCGCTCTGATGCCGAGGTAAAGTACGGCGTTAATTTCCGCCACTTAGCACGCAATGCCTCCGAATTCGGCGGAAAGTGGGGAACGGAGTGTCTTAACACTAGGTTCCCTCTGCCTACCCTGCTATGTGCGGGATACACGTGAAGCTATAAAATAAAAAATAAAAATAAATAAAAAATTTTACAGCTTCACGCATTTTTCGTTTCATTCCGTTTTTAGGCATAGCGGGATAGTCAGAGAATCTAAATTTAAGACACTATGTGTATATTACAAGATATAATTTTATTTATAAAAATGCTACAGCTATCTAACTATTCGGAAGAGTAATTGCATTTACAATTAATTGGTAATCAATGTCTAAGAACAATCTTAGTCGACCTTAGAGAACACAGTATTGATCATATGTAAGGTTACATAAGGCATGGAGGATCAAAGTTGACAGTGGACGAGGTGAAAGAAGTATGCAGTGTCTGTAGCGTTACGTGCTTCGATCTCTGTGACTATCATTCCAGGGACAAAGTATGTGAGAAGCTAAAAAAAGGAAAAAATAATAATAACCACCTATATTACTAGTTCCTTAAACTTTTTCGCACTATGCCTTATTTTTAATACGTAAAATTAACAGAATTCTTCTTATAATGCGTACCTAATTTCTCCTAAAATCCTACATACCAATAGTTACACATCACAATGTAAAAACATACATTTAAAAATATTTATATATGTGATGTTGTGTTCCACCGCAGACGAGCAGAGAGTGTTTCGACACTACATTTATCTGACTCACTGGGTTCCCTCTGCCTACCAAACCTGTTGTAAAAAGCGTAAAACAAAAAAAAATACATAAAAAACATATATACATACCTACATCATATTTCAGTTTAGTAAACCTGCGCTAATTAACGAGACCGGAGCTAGATTTAAACGTCATGTAAAAAAAATTACAAAAATACTGAAACGCGGCGACGTAGCGCATGTAGTGCTCGCAACAGTGTTCATACGTAAAGGATTTTAACGAGCTGAACTGGGACTGGTGTGTGGAAGGTTTTAAGATATATTTTTTTAATAAAACTTTTTTTAATTTTTTTCTTGAAGCATCTTTTACATTTTGTTTGTGGGTTATTATGTTATTTTGCAGTAAAAAGGATTTAATGACTCATTATTACTTTTTCATTCTTTTGAACATTAGGAAAGTCAATGTGTTATTTTTTTATGTTTTTTTAGCCTCACACTATATCCCGCACACAGCAAGGTATGCAGAAGGAACCTAATGATAAGACACTCTGTTCCACATTTTTTGCCGAATTATGGAGGAATTACGTGCTAAGTGACGGCCCTCAATGCCATGCTTTGCTTACACCAAAGCGAAAATGAAAATTTTAATTCCTCCAGTTGGAATCGAATCTACAACCAGTCGCGTTCACAGTCAAACTTTGTGCCACTGCACCATGACTAGCCTCACATGTTATTTAAAGTATAAAAAATGTCGAAATGTTATTGAATGTGCCATTAAGTTTCATAAACATTTCACGACTGAAGTATATTAAAAAAGCAACTTCACACGCTTTCCAGCATATCATAGCTTAGATTACATAACCTATTATCAAACCACTCTGCTTTCCACTATCCACCCTAAATTGAGATATTGCGTGTCAAATGGCGAATCTCAACGCCTAATTACCCAATTACACAGGTACCAAAGGGGAGAAATAAAAATAATATAAAATTATTTCCGCGAGCGAGAATTGAACCGACTACCACCGCGTCTACGTTCAAATGTTGTCCATCATCATCATTATATATTTATATAATATATTAAAAAATTAAAAAATAATCTTGTATTTTGTATAACAAAAAGTGTGAAACTATAAAAAATTAAAAACAAAAAAAACAAACGAACAACGACCACCATTTTATTTTTTCTTTTAATAAAATTTTCTTAAAATAAAAAGGATAAAATTACACAAAAACTAAAAAAGAAATCACAAGGAATACGAGTATAACCAAAATAAAAAACGTTAATCCTCTTTTCAATAAGCCCTGTCTCCCACAAAAGTAGCTATTCAAAATCTTAATAGAATCGCGTAATTGTCGTGTGCGGGTTCAACACGCTCCTGGGACTTGTAACATCTTCATTTACGAACCAATTTGTCTGGCAAATTGTTTTATAGATATAAAATTAGAAAAAGAAATGATATTAGAATAGAATAGTAGTAGAGGCTGATCGTAGCGCAGATGCACGAAGAGACTGTAAAGCGACTGGTTGTGGGTTCGATTCCCACTCGAAGAGTGGAAATATTTATTATTCCTATTTTCTTCGTCTAGTGTCAATGCAAAGCGCGACGTAAAGTTCCGTCACTTAACAAGAAATGTCTCCAAAATACGGCGGAAAATCGGAAACGAAGTGTCTTAACACTAGGTTCTCTCTGTATATCCTGCTGTGTGTGTGCGAGTAGAGCGCGAAGCTATAAAAAGAAATAAAAAATTATATAAGAATAGAATAGTAGTAATCTTGCTTATTATAGCATAGTTGTATTCTAAGATGGAAATATCGTCTAATTAAGTTTTTATATTGAAAAACATAATTGGGAACTCAAATTATACGTGAACGAAGCTTCGTGTCTTTTTGTTTTCATTAAATTAAATTAAATAGCTTCACGCTATATCACCAGAGCGAAGAAAATGGAAATATAATTTCCACTCCTCGAGTGGGAATCGAACCCACAACCAGTCGTTTACAGTCACACTCTTGTGCCACTGGGCCACGACTTTGGGCACTGTTTTCACAAGCCTTCTAAACGAGAATTGGAACGTAGTGACAAATCACTCAGTTTTCCCGTTTAAGCCTATTCTAATAATTATCGTCAGAAATATGTGATTAAAGTGCTGTATATTATGAGCATATGAATTAATTGACCACGTGGTCCTCGTTGTGCAGTGGATTTGATTGCTAACTCGTTCGAAATTGTTATATTTAAATTATTTTTATTACTTGGTAAAAAATTAAAAGCGGAGAGAAAGAAAGCAGGATAATGTTATGTTCAAAATATTAGACTCTCACTAAATACTTTGGTATGCGAAATGGAAATTTCCTTTCTTTATAATCTATGGCGTAGGTATTTCAAATGAAAATCAAACCTACATCCATCGTACAATTATACCATAATGCCATCTTAAATGCCACGAATATTCAACTAAAAGAAACACAAACCCAATTAATAAAGAAATCAAAAACAAAATAAACATATCGCCTTTTGCCAGAGACTAATTTAAAATCAATTTCAATCAGAAAAATTTCGCTCTAATGCTCTTCATTTCCTTTGACTGTCTGCTGTAATCGTTTTATGTAAATTACTTCCTCAATCGCGCTCGATGTTTCTGATAATAAGCAGACGATGCGACGGCAGGACTGTTGCTTTAAAGTTGAATTGTAAATTTGTTTGTTTTTATTATTATTATTGAATAAAGGCAAACGAGCAGAAACACCTGGTGGTTAGTAATTGCCTTTGCCCATTGACATCCACAACATTAGAGTTATGGATGCGGACCCAAGGCTGGCAACTAGGAGAGGAGGGCGGAAGTATGGGAATGGTGGTGCTGAAAGTTGGGTTACATGTACCGGAACACATCATCAGATGTTTGGCGGTTCGTCTTTAACATGATAGTGGTCGCGACTCAGTCGGAGAACGAATCTGATATTAATATAACCGCTTTTTTCTCAATGCATACGTATACACGGTATATATACTAAAATTACATATTTTACAATTTTTGTCTGTATTTCTGTTTATTCTGGCTTATCTCTGGAATGGCTAGACAGATTTTGACAGGACTTTCACTGGTCTGTCAACAACACTGACAACTTAGGCTACTTTTATTTTCTTTTTTGTTCAAAATCCACGCGGATGAAGTTGCAAGCACAGCTACATAATAAAATACATACGTTGTTATAATTTATTTGTTCTTCGAATACTATCAACCTTGAGGCCATGGTGGTGCAGTGAAAACGACTGTAAACGACGTGAGCATACGGTGCGACTCCCACTGGGAAGGTAATTATAACTTTTTTGCTCTGATATGATAACGTGCCGCGTTAAGTCACGCCATTCGATACACAATATCTTGAATTAAGGTGGAAAGTGGATAGCAGAGTGTCTTAGCATTATTTTCATCGTCTTGACACGATCTTCAAAGTGGGAAACATTGTGTCTTGATAAAGACATTTTAGAAGACTTATAAAAAATTGAACGCAGCGGGATTCGAACCCGCGTCTTCTGAGTACTGTCCAGGCGCTCTCACCACTGAGCCATGCGTTCTATTACCAGCTTTATTTTTGTTGTTAGCGGTGAGACCGCCTGGACGGTATTTAGGAGGCACGGGTTCGAATCCCGCTGCGCTTAAATTTTTATACGTTTTCTAAAATGTCTTTTTCAATTTTCCTAAGTTTGGAATAACATTTTAAAAGTATTGTGTCTTGATATATTTAAAGCAATTACTTATTTAAAAGAAAATAGAATAGAAATATATATTAGTTTAACTTATGTAAATTAATTAGGCACTTATTCATATTTCCGAAAAATAATTAATTTTCTTAGTATCTAAATTACATATACATACACACTAACATATGTACATCGCATATATCGTTAAATAAATAAATATATTTCTCCTCAAATTCATCTATTTCTTTCAAATATTATAAATATTATAAAAGAGACGCTTCTTTTGTAATAATTTTGAATTTGAATATAAATCTGTAAGTAGGATTTGTTGTAGATTCAATTCCCTTTTGCATTAATAATAATTATGTTACTACTTTGTACTACTACTAATTACTTTTATTTCTCCGCTCTGGTATTTATTCATAGCGCGGCGTTGAGCACTGCCACCCAAAATATGATGTCTCAATTTCAGACGGAAAGTAGAAAATGACAGGTTTCTCACTGAATACCCTGCTATGCATGTTCCTGTATATAAGCCTATACAGTTTTTCTCAACCCAGCCTACAAACCAATCAAAGCAAAAAAACCCTCTACATTTTAAATATCAATACAAGATTTTCCAAATTAAATAAAACATATATCACACTGCCCTAAAAACTCAGAAATCCTTAAAAAGACTTTCCAGTCCTGACAAAGGCGATTCCCTCGCCTCTACCTCTACGTACTAGCACGGCAGTCCCTTAAATATGTACCAGGTTTAAATATTCTCCGGTATTTGGCATTCTGAGCGCCAATTACACGATCCCGAGGGTGTTCTTGCTACAACATGCACTGTTAATTTTATGCCATCCCTTTTTTTAAGTCGCGCAGGAAATGAAACTCGAAGGCCCCAAGATTACTCTTTTAAAAGATCATTTAGTATTTTGTTTTAGATGGGGAGATGTGTAAGAGGTGTCTAGGTTCTGTTTCTACTTTTTTTTTAACTTTACACTGTGTCCCGCACACAGCAACGTAGGCAGAGGGAACCTAGCGTTAAAACACTCTGTTCCCCACTTTCCGCGTTATTTGTTTCACAAGGCATTGCGTGTTAAGTGGCGGAACTTAACGCCGCGCTTTACCTCTGATACCAGAGCGAAGGAAATGGAAATAAAAAATATTTTCACCACTCAAGTGGGAATCGAAACCACAACCAGTCGTTTACAGTCACACGTTCGTGCCACTGCACTACAACTGTCCCCAATTGAATTAGATTTTGAATTTGGTTATTATTGGGCTTAATGAAGAAATTTTATAACGTATGGTATGCGAGTCAGAAAACGTAGTATCGAGACACTCTGTTTTCTCCTTTTCATTTGAAGTCTTAATTTATGACTCACATCCATAATGTGTTGAGCGCGGAACTCATTGTCATATATTTTTTCTGATTTTAAAAAGCGTGAACTTAAAATTACATTATAAATGTGGAAAAGGACTTTTATCCCGCATACGTCAAAGCAGCGTAGTCATAAAGAACCTAGTGATAAGACACTCGGTTCTCCACTTTTCGCCCGAAATATAGGCATTGCGCTTAAGAGGCGCAACTCAACGCCGTACTTTGTCTTAGGTACAAAAGTGGAGAAATGAAAATAATATATAATCATTCCCTCGGGCTGAAATCAAACCCAAAACAATGGTATTAACAGTCAAACGATGCCCCACTGTGCCAAGATGGCATCGACTATTATTTTTATAATTTCTATTTTATTCACATACTAGAATTTCACGTAAGTCATCTACTTACTATATTTTTGTATACAAAAAATAATATTCTTTATAGAAGTGGTGTTCTAAGAAAGCTTTCAAGATACCAATCGCCTAAAATGTATCAGCAATATAGAAAAAGCTTATTATAACTTTATTTCTATACAGGAAGCGTATAAAAAAGCTCTACGATCGACTTTATGACTGCATAAAAATAATATAGACTAACTTTTGTGTGCAGTTCGTTTTATGCCTTTGCTAATATATTTGAAATAAAAATTCTCAATGAAAAATGGAAAGAAATTGGAATATTACGCGCAGTAACTAAATTACGCTTGATTTTTATTTTCGTGCTACAAATATACGTTTCTTTTTGGCTCTTAATGGAGAAGAGGATGAAATTGAAAAGGTAAAAGGTTTGGTATTAAATAAAAATAGCATTTTTGAATTTTGTATCCTTGAAGCGTTGATATGACTAGCGAAACGCTCGTAGCTTCACCTGCGTAAGCTATATGACTATTATTAATTATTTTACTTTTGTACCCGCCCACTTAGCTAACAAACTGAGCTTAAATTTATATTTTTTATTGTTGTAACTTCTTATCAACTAATTAAAATAATAAATGTTAAGGAAAATGCTGTCGTCAAAACTGCATTTTAGTCGATTAAGCCGTCTTAGAGATTAGAGTGAACAAACGTACAGATAAATAACAAAGAAAATTAAAAATCAATGTTTTGGGTTGGATTACATTATATGACCTTTTGTTTTCACGATTACTACATATTTTTAAATGAAACTATTTTTAACCGGATTAATCGCGTATATTTTCGGTATTCGAAAATACTTTTTTTTTTACATTGATAAAAGACCTCAGTAATATTTTTCATCGTAGATCTTCCATGTACAGTGGTCATTTATATTTTTATGATATGTACTCGTATACTCATAGATTATTTTATTCACACTAGCACATATCATAGATAACCCATTTTACATTTAATTGAATAGATAAAAACAATCTGGACCGACGATCTATCTAGGTCGTTACTTTTGAAATAAGTATTTTAAAATATTATATTGTATAGAAGCGGTCAATGCAGTTAAGCGCTTTCCCCAAAAAATATGCGATATTTGAATAAAATGTTACCCTAAATAAGAATAAAACCCACACCATCTGCCTGTAGTCAAATAAAAACCAATACCACCACAAAGTCATCGAGACAATAAAAAATACTCTTAATATTTTAAAGTGTTCTTCACATGCTAAGGGAAATTTAAAAAGACATTTAGAAACGACACGTAAAAATTTGAACGCAGCGGAATTCGAGCCCACGCCTCTTAAAAACCGTCCAAGCGCTCTGACCGCTAAGCTATGCGTATGCGTACGCTTTTAACAAATTATTTATATTGTTAAAGGAAAAATATTAATTTTACAATTAAACATCCATTATTGGCCTGTCGCGGCCCATTGGCACAAGCGTGTGACTGCAAACGACTGGTTGTGGGTTCGATTCCCACTCGAGGAGTGGAAATATTTAATATTTTCCATTTTCTTCGCTCTGGAGCCGAGGTAAAGCGCGGCGTTAAGTTCCACCACATAACACGCAATGCCTCCGAATTTGGCGGAAAGTGGGGAACGGAGTGTCTTAACACTAGGTTCCTTCTGCCTACGCTTCTATGTGCGGGATACAGCGTGAAGCTAAAAATAAAAAAATAATAATAATAAACATCTAATATTTCTTTCACAGGCAAGTGTTAGACAACGGAACTTTAGTCTTCCTCCCGTTCGCATCGATGCAGTACAGGCAGGACATCCACAGCACGGTGTACCGCTGTCGAGCTCACAACACGCACGGAGCAATCGTATCACGTGATATGAAGACTCAAGCAGGTAAGTTAATTTTTAATATAAATTTTACTAAAAATTATGATATGGATGATAAAAGACAAGCGTATTATTACGAGGAATTGGATTAATGGCGCTCTGTTTGCATTTTATGTACATTCGACGCTTCAAAAGTGCTTGCAAAAGTCTATTTGAATAAATATATTTTGGTATTGAATTTTTTAATTTACGTTGATACACAATGCATTGCTATTATCGACGCTTTTCTCTAACTGCCTCTCTATTGCGTAAGGAATAACCCGTAAAACCAAAATAGCTTCTTTCGAAAATAGTAGGATAGGCAGAGATAACTAGGAGGGACTAAAACTTTTTACCCAAATTTGAAACATTGCATTTCGCTACTTGATATCGAAATTTTATAACACCACCACATGGAGACAAACAGTATGTTTCAAATAATAATAGCTTGAACCTTTTTTTCGAATAGCAGAATAGTCATACTGAACATAATGTCAAGACACTCTGCTCTCCACTTTTCTTCTGAAATAGAGTTATTCCGTGCTGACCAGTGGAACTCAATACCACACTTTTTAATCATTACTTGTCTTATACAATAATCTGTTTCTATACAATTTTGAGAGTAAATCAAAAACTAACAAGGCAATCAATAACTGAATGAAATCTTTCTCGCTCAGGAAGCTGGTGGAGATTTTCTGTTACATAAGTTTTAGTTTCATATTAGGAATTAAATATCGTGAATCAACGGATTTATAAAGTATTTACGTGTTGCTTTATACTAAGAACAATAAACTGGACTTATAGAATTTAAACTAGGCTACTATCTAGCCTAACTAATTTATTATACTAAGGCTGAAAATGGGGAAGATTAAACCATACATATAATTATGAATATGATTTTAATATTATTCAAGGTATTTCTCAATGTACTTTGAAGTAAGTGTAAGTGTTTTTAGAGTGTGCAAAGAAATTTGAACGTAGGACCTAAAACACGTGCGTTTTGGTAACTTATTTTGTTACAATGATTCTTTTACAAATTTAGTAGCAGTCACTGTGTTGTTTTAATACCTAATTCCAAGAATTCGATATATTTCTTAAATAATATATTCAACATAATAAATTCCATTCAAATAACCATCCCAACTCCCATATAAAATTGTCACCAAAATAATAATTCAAACTACAGAAGAACCAAACATTGAAATTCACATCTATTTCTACTACTATTTCCTTCTACACTATACTATTCTATTGACAAGTAAAATTTCAAGTTGATCAGACGCCAAGTTTCGGGTCTTGCTCTTTGGGCGGTCTGTCGGCCGCAATCATGGGATACGTGATCGTAATACAGATAGTCGCATAGTTTAGGATAATCGTCAATACAACCGAAATTCTGTTTCATCATGCTCTTCGAATACCGTGGATAAATGTTATATATTTAAATATGGTTTATTATTACCAAGATTAAATTTTAATTATTTTTAATATATTGTACTAGTATGTGTCGCGTTACAAGCGTTTCGTTACGTCAAATCATCAAATTTGAAAAACTTTTTATATCATAATACAACATACTAAACGTTATGTTTATTGCTTTTTACAACATTGTTTTAAAAGTTGTAATTTTTATGTATATTTTTTTCTTTTTAAATACCTTATAATGTTTATAGAAGTTACATTTTTTTTATATACATACATAGTTTTTAAATTAACACTATTAGATTATTGTTCTTATTGTATAACTTTAGATGTATTATTTTTGTACTTAGATTAGAGTTTCTTATTTTTTTTTTTTATATTTTTTACATTGTTAAAATCATTAGTTTTGGAACAACTCGTTTTTTTAATAATTTGCATGTTAAGTTAGCCTGTAAGAGTGGTGTACCATGAGATTATATAAATGTATTTATGTTAAAAGATAATAACACTGTACACTATGTTGGCTTCCTAAATAAATAAATAAATATAAATAAACAAAATAAAACGAAAAGCAGAGACACTATTGTCTCCACACTAGATTGTCTACCTTCCCTACTATGTGATAAAGTGTGAAACATATGCGAACACACAAACACACACATGCACGTATACGCACACATACACACAAGCATACCCATGCATACACATACATACCCAAGCCTATATATATACATACACACATAAACCAACATGAAATGTCAAACTCACACTGCATGAAATGAAGTGGAACGCACGCAAATTACAAGTCGATTGGCAGTCGAGCCCCGCAGTAGTGGTCTGTCGCCTACAATCATGCAAGACGTGCAGCGAATAGCTTCGCTGTTCCATACTTCTATATCTGTAGATAAGTTCTATTGTTATAAAGCTTTTTAAGATAGGGTTGTGGGTAGAGGGAGCCTAGTGACAAAACACTCCGTTCTTCAGTTTTTTGCAAAATTTCAGGAAATTGTTGCATGATAACTGTTAGAAGTTAAGATTTAGTTCATTTTATCGTAGTGGGGCGCTGAAAATAGTTATTTGTTGAAATATTAAAATTTTTCTAGTGACGCATAAAGCTATAAAAAATAGTAATACATACTTAATATATTACCTTATATAGGCATAGAATATATCCACAGCACACGCACAGACAAAATGATTGTGATTGGACATCATATATCTTTGCATTTGCATAGATAAACTAATCGATTTTAATATACAGGCTTTTAAATAATTTCAGAGAATGAAAGATATTTTCTTTTTATTTTATGATGTCACATATAATTATAAATATTATTTTATTTATCTTCAATGAATAATATACAACTTTAATTATAATTAAAAGAACATACCATTTGTGGCAGTCGTGACGAAAATGCATAAAATGTGACTGTTTGTATGTGATTTCATCACTGGAGTGGACCATTTTCTCAGTGCTGGTCTTGAGGCAAAGCGCCTTTAAGTTCCGCCGCTTAACACGCAATGCCTACAGAATTCGGCGGAAAGTGGAGAACGTAGTGTCTTAACACTAGGTTGGATGAGGCTAATGTATACTTACAAGTCCCCTAAACAGAATGTCAACCCACATACACATTACAAAACCTCCCAACAACTGCACATCAGGCTCTTCATATGAAAACAAATAAAAAAACACCTTCTAATATATTTTTAGCCTGCATTTATTTGAATTTCCTCTTTTTTCTATCTGTCGCGCTTCGTTAAGTCATGTTGGTACAGTTAACAAGCGTCTTTTTGATACGTATATATTATACCAAGGTATTTTCACATTTATGGCTTAGAACTTAAGGTTTTCTTTGCTGTGTACCTTGCAAAGTTATTTCATTCCACTCTCAAAGGGGTTACTGACATTCGGTTCGCAGCCTTTTAAATGCCAGTGATGGTAGTGTTAATGAATGACGGATATACCACTTCGGTTTCTGTGAAATGTTTTTTAGATTATGTATAATGTTAATATATTATTTTATATAAAAGGTGCTTGTATATTAATATGTGAAGGAATATTTTTTTTCTAGAAATTTAAGGAAATTTATTTGACATGGAGATAAGCACTAAAGTTAAATACTTTTATATATTTAATACTAGCGGCCCGCTCGCGGCTTCGCCGCGTTAACTATATCGTTATATTGCAACCCTCGGGGGCACATTTTTTAAAAATAAAGTAGCCTATGCTTAAGCTTAGATTATCAACTATATTTAGGCCAAAATTCATTACAATTGGTTAAGCGGTTTATATTTTACATATAAACTTTCATACCCTATTTCAACGCTTTAGAGGTTGATTTTTGAAAAAATAAGTAGCCTATGAGCCGGACCGGTAGATTAGCCGTGAAAGCGTGACAGACAAACACACAGACTTTCGCATTTATAATATAAGTAAAGATTTTTTTTTAGCTACCAAGGATGGAGTGTTTAAGTTTAAACACTCCATCCTCTACTTTCTGTGTGTTGTGTGGTGGGGCTCAACGCTGCGCTTTGTCTAATTCACATGAGGACAAAAAAATGAAAATAATTTAATTCACAATGTACTATGTATTTGACAAACTCAGAAATACAAGAAGTAGAAACATGTGTTATATATTAGTATATTATTATATAAATATATTTCAGTGTCACATAAAAGAACTATTTTAAAAAATAAATAAATACAATTGAATTATAATAATTTGGGCCAGTCGTGGAGCAGGGACACGTAAGTGTGATTGTAAAAGCGATTGGTTGTGGGTTCGATTCCCACTCGAGGAGTGGACATATATAATATCTCCATTCCCTTCGCTCTGGTGCAGGGGTAAAAGCGCGGCGTTAAGTTCCGCCACTTAACACGCAATGCCTCCGAAGTTGGCGGAAAGTGGGGAACAGAGTGTCTTAACACTGGGTACCCTCTACCTACCCTGATGTGTGCGGGATATAGAGTGAGGCTAAAAGAATTATAAAACCGTATTATTTTAATTAAAAGAAAAAAGAAACGGTTAAAAGAATTGTATCTACGGCCATTGTCGTAACTCCGCTACTGTTAATCCACCACAAAACAGTATATAAATTTACTTAACTTATTTAGTTAATTCCTATTGTAATTAAAACAGCTCGTTAAAATCCTAATAAATTTAACCCCCTGTCATATTTATTTCGGTGCTTGGAACTAAATTTGCATTCCACAATTTAGAGTTTCATATAATAGAGTAAATTGTATGTAAGCGCTGTTTATTACACTACTGTACCTACTTATTAACTTTATCCATACTTATATTGTATGTCTGTTTGTATGTCACGCTTTCATGGCTAATCTACTGGTCCGATTTGGATGAAATGTAGAGTGAAAGTAGTAAAAATGACTGGGTCGAATATAGGCTACTTATTTTTTCAAAAATCAACGTCTTAAGTGTTGAAATAGGGGATGACAGTTTATATGAAAATTCTACACCGCTTGACGGATTGTAATAAATTTTGGTATAAATAGTTGACAATCTAAAATTAAACATATGGTACTCTATTTTTTAAATCCACCCCCGAAGGTTGCTCTTTTTTCCTTTTACGTGTTTATAATTTTCATTTTTCATTTAATTTTTTTTTGTTATTAATATTTTGTTTATACGTGTTTATTTTAAAATACTATTCACCCAATTACAACATGAAACGAAAACGTCTAGAAAATGTATAAAAAAAATTACGTGGCAGGATTAGAACTCTTAAAAATCATTCAAAATTAACGATTTAGTTGGTAAAAATAAAATTTAGTTTATAGAAATCTTCTTACAGAAATGCTAAGAAGAAGAATAAGTTGTATTAAGTGTATAAGAATTTTGACGTAGCTGTATATAGAACGCATAGCATTTGGACGGTAAACAAAAATCACGGACTTGAATCCCACTGGGTTAAATTTTTTATATCTCTTCGAAAAATGAATTTCGTGTTTTGATAAGATATTATTCCACACAACACTTTGTCCACAAAAGAAACGAAATAAAAGAAACACATAATAAAACGTAAGAAAGGCAGGGGGAGACCTCGGTTGACCGTCAAAAACACAGTATCGCGATACTGGAGGAAGGTCATGTAAAAAGCATGAGGACCCCCCGGAGGGCGTGTATGAAGAGGTTGATGACGGATGGACGAGGCGAAAGAAGTATGCAGGGACCGTAGCGTTTGGCGCTCCGTTCTCTTTGACTACCCTACAAGGGATACAGCGTGAAGGTACAAGAAAAAAAAACAAAAAAAAAATAACACATATTTTCTTAATACTATACCAAAGTTAAAATCTCTAACTTGCTTTCTACTACTCTTAGTTATAAAGTCAACGCTGCAATTTGCCTTACTAAGAGGGATAAATGAAAATAATTTAAATATGTTCATTTATTTGAATGGGAATCGAACCCACAACTTGTTGTCCCACTGGACCAGAATAGCCTCAAGGCCCATTCCTCATTCAATATACATACCTAAGTATTGCGTTGCCTTTCAGCTTTTGTGACGTCATTTTGAATCAACACTAAAAGCAGAAATTTCAGTTATTTGCCGTATCCCAAATTCCTGAGTTTGCAGTCCTTTGTGTATGACCTAGATCCTAGTAGTAGAGATAACTAGTTGTAAATTATACGTTTCTAGTATTATTTCATGTTTTAAAATCTTACATGAAGATTTTTGATTGGAAATGTGTTGAAGTTCTGATTTTAATATTTATACTACAATTGACGATGTTTATAATCTTAATTTTGTAAATAACATTTTAAGATATTGGAAAATAACACAACTTAAGCTTTTTAAAAATACAGATCCAATTTATATAAAAAAATGTTCTATTTCAACTCTAGTTTTAGATAGGTATTTCAGCGTCACTCTTTGTCCAACCATAAAGTAGAAGAAATGTATTAAGCCAAAAAAAAATATCACCTAATATTTGAAAATCACACACTTAAAAATCTCCCTACTAAGATTATAAACATCCCTGTTAAGAAAAAGAATAAGTTTTAATAAGCGCATAAGAATATCGACGTAACTTCCTAAGGACGTACAGTGTATAGCTAAAGCTAAGCGCTCTAGGCGCTTACCGAGACGGTTACCAAGAGGCGCGGGTTCAAATCGTTTAGCATTATTATATGTTTAATTTTTGTTAGAGACTATCGTGGTGCAGTGGAACAGCGTCTGATTGTAATCGCAATTAGTTGCGGGTGTTTTTCCACTTGGATGAATTTTTTTATTTTCATCTCTCCGTTCCGATGAACAAAATCAAAGTGCAGAGAGATCCGTCACTGAACACATAATATTTCAGATTTGGATGGACAGTAAAGAACATACACTGAGTTTTCTTTGACTACCCTCCTTAAAACAGCTTAAATATTTTTTTCGAACCCACATCACTTATGTACAAATACATTTTCAAACTATGCCACGTTGGTTTATGAATGATATTTCATGTTCTATTTGACATTCTAGCCATTGTTGATTGTATCACAATCTAACATGGCTGTATAGAGAGCGTATATTGGTGAAATCAAATTAGAGGCCAGTAACAGTTACTCTTTGTGCTACAGCAATTGTGTCGACTTATAACCTTATGGGTTAAGTTGTTAAAGTTGCAAATTTTTTAGTTCAAATCGACTTTTGGGTATTTTGTTCTTTACTTTTCATAGCAACATGCTTTTTCTTCATAGCGGGTTAGTCAGAGAGGACCTAGTGTCAAGACACTCGTCTTTCCACTCGAAATCGAGATATTACGTTTTAAGTGGTGGAATTTAATGCTATGCTTTGTTTTTAGTACCACAGCGAAAAAATGAAAATTAAATATAATCATTCCCCCAAGTGGGAATTGAACCTGCGAACGTCGCGTTTACAGTCAGAGTCTATCCCACTGTGCCATGACGGCCTCTCTCACTGCTTTACTATTGATATTTATTAACGCATATACTTACTGCAATATTTTATTAATATTGAGATCATCGTGAAAGGGCCTAATAATAATTTTGATTGTTGGGGTTTGATTTCCGCTTGGTAAAGGGATTATATTTAACGTCAAGTTTTAATTATAATCATCATATTCTAAATACATTACTATATAAAAAATGGCCATAAAATGAAGAACAGAATGTCTTAACACTAGGATCTACCATTATCGACCATCTCTAACCTTAATCGGCTCTAACCTTAAGCAAAGCAACCCGAAGTTAGTTGCAAGTTAAAGTGCAAATAGGTTTCGAGCTTTGGAAGTAGCGCGATCGTTTCCGGTTATCGCCCTAGCATTAACGACTTATACGAGCAGTCATAAGAATTTATCACTCCGATAACTGCATGCAAGTAATACCTTTAGTTAAAGTTTAACGTTAGGGGTCAGATACAGGTTTTGCTTTGTAAATAACTAATTTGAAGCCATCATGGTACAGTATAGTATGTAACTGGAGAGACGAATGGTCGTAGGTTCTATTTTCACTCAGGGGAATGATTATATTTTTATTTTTACGCTCTAATATCTAACATAAGGTGCAGGGCTATGTTTTGCCACTGAATAAGCAATATCTCTTTTAAACATTTTTAAAGTGTTATTCCACACTCAAGAAAATTGAAAAAGACATTTAAAGAAAACATATAAAACCTTGAACGCAGCGGGATTCGAACCCGAACCTCCTGAATACCATTCAGGATTTGAACGCATGAGCGCCTGAACGGTATTCAGGAGGCGCGGGTTCGAATCCCGCTGCGTTTAAATTTTTATACGTTTTCTTTAAACGTTTTCTTTAAGCAATATCTCGATTTCGAAGGGAAACGGAGTGTCTTAACACTATATTTTCTCTGATTACCCTAGCTAGTCTAGGAAGTAGAGTGAAGCTGAGGAAAAAAAAATAGTAAACCATCTAAGTTATAAGCTAAATCTAATCAGAACGCTAAATGAAATTCAATCTCATTTCAATATTACAAATTACAAAATATGTTTGTCTTTTGCTACCTAAAGATTAATTTATGAACAATTAATTGTTTGAAAATAAAAAAAAAGTTCATTAAATATCTCTAACATTTTTAATATTATAACATAACATGAAAAACACAATCAAGAAACTTTTTTGTTCTTTGTCAAGTAAGCCCATATTCTAGTATATACTATTCTATACTATGTATTCTATTCTAGATATTCTATACTACGTATTCTATACTAGGGATTTCTACACTGGATATAAAGTACGTCAATATGTCACATCCCATACAATGACCTGCAGCTTTGTGACGTCAAAGCTTCAAAGCTCTATTCGCTTACGGCTAGACTTTGATAGGAGTGAAGTAATTTTGATTTTGTCAGAACACTTTACTACCCTAGGTTTGCTTCGTTTGACTATTTGTAAGTTGAATTGCGTAATACACGTATTTTCCCAACTTTACACTTTTACGCATAGCATAAGGAATAACAGAGAAGCTAGTGTCAAGACCCTCCGTCCTCCACTTTATGACCTAAATCGAAATATACAGTTTCAATTGGCGTAACTCAACGCTGCAGTTTGTTCTAGGTAGGAGTGTAGTGATAATCATTGCCTTCAATGGAAATCGAACCCACATTTACAGTTAGGCGCTATCCCACAGCGACAAATGAGCTCCAATTGCTTATAGCAACGATTATAAATAATTTCTAAAAAAAAACATTGGGCGGAAAATAAAGGACAGAGTGTCTTGACACTAGATTCTCTGATACTCGGGAAAAGCATAAAACTGAATTTTAATTTTAAAAAGTTCAATTGTGGCCAGTCGTGGCCCAGTGGCACAAACGTGTGACTGTAAACGACTGGTTGTGGGTTCGATTCCCACTCGAGGAGTGGAAATTATATTTCCATTTTCTTCGCTCTGGTGTCGAGGTAAAGCGCTGCGTTAAGTTCCGCCACTTAACACGCAAGCCTCCGAATTCAGTGGAAAGTGGGGAACGGAGTGTCTTAATACTAGGTTCCCTCTGCCTACCATGCTGTGTGCAGGATACAGCGTGAGGCTAAAAAAAAAGAAGTTCAATTGTAATACCAGTACCAACACAAGGTAACTACTAAGTCTTCTAGATATTAAACTATGGCTTTAAGCTCATAGTTGTTGTTAAAATATATTTCTATAGTTATAATTATAGGAAGGAAATTGTAATTTTAATTAAGGTGAAGTTGGTTTAATTAGTGCTTTTTAGAAGTAGAACTTTGCAAGAACTTTGATATTACTTCTTTAAGTAAAATATAAGAATAAGAAAATAAAATTATTGCAAATTATTAATGCCACGAGGTAATTTTAGTCTTCAATTGTACTTAGAAAATATTACTATTTACATAGTACGTAAGTACGTTACTTAATATAAGTAGAAAAAAAATCCATACTTGTGGCATTAACAATCGTTTTTTAGCTTTTTCACGTCTAGAAAGGTAATTAGTGGGAACCTAGTATTAAAATACTCTGTTCTTCACTTTTAGCCCAAATTCGATACATTTCGCTTTGAATGGCGGACTCAACATCGCCCTTTGCTTTGTTTATTAGAGCGGAGAAACTGTAATGGTAAAATTATGAATATTCCACCAAGTGGAAATCGAATTGTTAACCTTCGTTTGTTCGTTTGAATCGTATACAAGTGTGTGTTAAAGGTTATTACCCAAATAATGAGTTTTTAGAGGATAATGAAATTCCTTAGGAATAAAAAGCTCGCTCCATTCTATTTCGAAAGTATCATAGTCAATATATAATTATAATTGTACCTGTAAATTGTTGACTTTAAAAAAAAAACTCCCTCGAAGTTTCTTACGCCGGTTCCTCTCAGGTCTGAGGTATTAACTTTAGTATACCTGTGTCCGGTGGTTAATGGTTTGACGATTAGAATAATAAAGCATGTTTCTTCTTTGACTTAGAATCAATCGCGATTACTGACAGGCGCTGTCCAGACGTATTTCCTTTTTAATTTATAAAAAAAAATAATATAACATAAATCATTACAAAGACATTATACTAGCGGAGAAAAAAGAAAAATATAAAAATAATAAGCAAGAAGTTCGAATACAGGAGACTTCTTTCTAAGATTGCAATTCGTTCACTTTACAAGTTAAGTAATATTTAATAATCTCACAAAGTATATTTTCATACCTTCAACGCTTATTATAAACAAAATATAACACACAAACAACTTCATCTAGCTAAAATTTGCTTTCAACTACAATTAACTACATTTCGTACAAAGCCGGTATAATTTACTACAATATTACAAGAACTGTAGTTGTAACTTGTATAAATAAGTGTAATAAGCTCACATGTTGTTATTCTGCTTTTTCAGTTCAAACGTGACACATAATTTATTATATTATGTCCTAACGACCCGGCTCGCCCTCGCTCGGAAAATACAGTTTTTTTAAAAGCTTCATGTTTTTCCCGCATAACAGGATATTCAAAGAGAACCTGGTGTTAAAACACTCCGTTTTCCATTTCATCCGAAATCGAGATATTGTAAAATCAGTGACTCAATACTGTGCTTGGTCTTAAGTACCAGAGCAGAGAAATAAAATAAAAATACTAAAATTATTTCCCTGAACGGGAACCGACCTCGCAACATTTACTGTTTAGAGCTAGATACAGCATCTAGTTATTATATAATATGTTAATTAATATATTATATATGGCTTATTATAATGGATTAGCATAATTAACTTACAAATATAAGTTGTAATAAACCGTATAAGAATTTCGACGCAGTTGTGTGTAGAAAGCATGGTTTAGCGATATCAGAGTATTTGGACGATTTCCAAAAGACATGGATTCGAATCCTGCTGGATACAATTTTTTAATTTGATATAAATATTTAAAATGTCTTCAAGATTAAAAGAAGAAGTATTTAAACGATCATTTAAATACTTCATCTTTTAAGATTACTTAGTTTTAAGCTCTGACATTGTTAATGAAAAAAATAATATATTAAAAAAAAAGGTTATTTTAATGACCAGTCGTAGTGGCCAGTCGTGGCCCAGTGGCACAAGAGTGTGACTGTAAACGACTGGTTGTGGGTTCGATTCCCACTCGAGGAGTGGAAATTATATTTCCATTTTCTTCGCTCTGGTGTCGAGGTAAAGCGCGGCGTTAAGTTCCGCCACTTAACACGCAAGCCTCCGAATTCGGCGGAAAGTGGGAAACGGAGTGTCTTAACACTAGGTTCCCTCTGCCTACCCTGCTGTGTGCGGGATATAGCGTGAAGCTATTTAATTTAATTTTTTTATTTAGTTATTTTAATAAAAGGTACAGATTTAAATTTAAAAGTTAATACTAAAAGAAAGACCCTGTAACAGTGTCTACATTATAATATGCAGTTAAACCAATTTAACTGGTTAGTAGTACAAAATTTATCGGACACGAGAGCGCTGTTTGTATCCCTCTCCAGCTCTAAGCTTCCATTACAGGAGATTATTGTAACGTTAGCCGAACTTAGATCATTTATGTTTGTTCGTAATTAAACTTTGCACTGTTTCTGTTGATATGGATATCGGTTATATTAAGCACTTCCATTATTATCTACTTCTAGAGTATTAGTTTTAGCTATTGTGGTACAGTGGGATGTGCGATTGTGAACGATTGGTTGTGGGTTTGATTCTCATTAGAAGGAGTGGTAATATTTAAATTGTTTTTATTTCTCCGCACTGGTAAAACAAAATACGGCTTCTGAACACGCAATGTCTTGGTTTTGGGTGGAAAATAGAGAATAGAGTGTCATGTCACTAATTAAAATAATTACATTGGTGTTTTGTTTTTACCTATCTTTTTGCACCATACGGAGAAAATATTAAAAATCAAAGATATAACTTTCAGTTCTTCGCTTTGTGGCGATAATAAGCTTATGCCTAAAGCTTAATGTCTACATTTTTTTAAGAAACTCATGCAAATTTTGTTATTTTGAATTAATTAATGTCCCTCAATTAAAAATTAAATAATAAGATTTAAAGTTAAAACCATCTCGTACAACCCAACGCCCTAATAACAGCTACAAAAGTTATATTTTTCTTTTTAAAAGTTTATTTTCGAGCTATTTAGTTGTAGTTTTAGGCTTTTAGGTTAAGTTTAGCTGCACTTTAGTAGTTAGTGTGTGACATACACTTGACACGCTAAATGTAAAATGCTAACTAACACTGACCTATGCACTCGTATGAAAACGTTGCAAGTTGAAATCTTCTATGTAGAAAATGTTTTTTTTTTCTTTAGTTTTACGCATGTTCCGTATATAGACAAATAGACATAGAGAGTCTAGTGTTGGGACACTCCGTTTTCCGCTTTTCCCACTTTTAGACTACTGGTTAATGCTTTTTCCCGTGTGGTAGAATGTTCTTAGAGAATTGAATGATGTCCAAAAAAGATTGAAGAATGTCCAAATATCAAAATTCTCCGCCAGAATTCAAAATATTGTTTTCTGATTGGCGGAATTAATGTCGCGCTTTGGCTTACTAGTAAAAATGAAAGTAATTATAAACATAATTATTGTCATGAGTGGGAATCCAACCTACAACTATGACGTTTACATTCAGACGCTGTCACACTACGCCACGGTGGTCTCGATGGAAAATAACTTTAAGCATATTTGTTCCGCTTAGTGAGAATGTAACCCACAAGCACAAACCTTACTATACCGCTTCTTTCTTTTGTTGTTTATACTTTTAAAAGATATATATTTAAAAAATATATATTTTTTTATTTACACACAATCAGGTGTGTAAATAAAAAAATATATATTTTGGGTGTTTTATTTCCTAAGGAAATAAAAATAAGCTGTATTTAGATAATAAGAATTTTGACATCTCCATATGTTTGAAGTGCTACATTTCTGGATGTCGAAATTCTTAGGTTTAAGCTTTAGGCATAGTGACCACACACAGCTTGAGCGGTTTCCGAGAAGCGCGGGTTGAAATCCAGTTCAATTTTTTATATGTTTTCTAAAAATGTATTTATATCAATGTAGTTTTTAGTACAACTTCAAATGGTTAAAATAAACGTTATTACATTGTTAAATTTTGTGTTTTTTTCATGAAAGTTTTCCATAGAATACGTACAATTAACAATGTTAACTTACAATTTGTTTAAAACACGAAAACTTTTAGTACTGCCGTATTCTCTACAGTTCGTCTTTCAAATACAAAATATTATACTGCTATTACAATGAGATTTACTTAAACTATTCATTATATGCTTTATAATGGCTAGTTTATTAAATAATAGTACATTTTTTTGCTAATTAAGTTAATTTGAAAACGTTTGAATAAGGCCATATTGGTGCAGTGCAGCTTCTGAATATATACCCGATGGTTTTGGATTCGATTGCCAATTACACGTTCTGGAACATATTCCATTCACTCATTCGCTTCGGTTTTCGTCTAAATTTGAGACATTGCGTATCGAATGGCGGAACATAACGCTGCGTTTTATCGCACCAGACAATGGCCGTGATTGTCTGGTGGTCCGATGGTCGTGGGTTCGATTGCAATTCAGGGGAATGATTATAATGAATTTTTTTTTTAAACACAAAGTGCGACGTTGAGTTCCTCCATTCAACACACAATGTCTAGATATCGGGCAAAAATTGGAGGGCAGAGTGTCTTGACACTAGGTCCTCTAACCCGTGAAATGAAGGAAACTAAAGGAAAATCGAAATACTATCATTTTCCAAACAGTAATCGAACCCAAAACCACTGCATTCACACTCAAAACCCGTCCCCCAATACGCTGATTAAATAATCATATAATCACATTATCACAAATCCAAACAAGATAAATATACGAAAAAATACACCATTTTCCTCCACCGAAGGTCGGCCATATATTTTTTGGATGTCAGCCCTCTAACATTATAATATTGTGAACCATTTTTTAGGCGCGAGAGTGAGTGATGAAACGACGTAGAATTTTTCATTCCAAGAATATATTTCACTGGAACTTTGAATAAGACGAACCCATTCGTTGATCTTTTATATCCTTAGATGGGTATATTTTCGTGTGTCATAAACATATGACAGTAAAATATGTTGAAAGATATCATGACGGGGATGAATTTGGCTTATGACTGGTTTAGTGTATTAGCTCATTTTTTTTTTTCACGCTTGTCTTATGTATGTTTATGTATGATGAGGTTTGGTTAATGTGGGAAAGGTTTTAAGTTTGAATCCAGGGAAAAAGTTTGTATTTATAAAAAAAAGGAAATGTTTTTGAAAGACGGAATATTTGAAGGATTTTCGGAATTCAAACCTGCGCTTCTTGGACATCGTCCAAGAGCTTTAACCACTTAGCCATGTGTTCAGTTTGTATTTATGCCATAGTGATTCTCTTAATATGATTGGAGAAGACACTTTGTTAAGCTAAACATAAGAATTAGGTTTTTTTTTTATTTAACGAGCTTTTAGGTTGAGTTTTCACTAACCACGACGTATAGATCCATACACTTAACAAATACAACTGAGCAGTAACTAATAAGTCCATTTATATCACGCAAACCCTATTATGGCGTTAAGTTACGCCTTTCAACATTTCTCCGATTCTTGCTATTTGAGAAAAGCTTACGCTTTTCCAGCGGTAATCAGTGAAGACATAGTGTCAAGACCCTCCAGCCTCCACTTTTCGCCTGAAATCGAAATATTGCAAGTTTAGTGGCGGAACTCAACGCCGCGCATTGTCTTTGCTACCAAAGCGAAGAAATTAATAAATGTGGGAAAAGGGTAAAGCAAAATATAAATATTGGAAAGGGTCTGTTTCTTTATACGCTTATAAGATTATCTTTCACCGTTCGTTTTATATGAAATTTAAACAATTTTAATGAATAATACTCGCAGTAAAGGACAGAGTTTAATAAATAAAGCTTTAAAACTTGGTGACATAAACGCGTGACAGTTCATTATTTGTTAGTATTTTATTATTAATTTTTAATTTTAATATTGATTATAAGTTTATGGACGTGAAGTTGACTATGTTAGTGTTAAAATTGTTTTCGCAGTTTTCAATTAAATTGACAATTTAATTTAGATATTTACTTTTTTTGAGACAATATATTTACTTTGGGGTGACAGATCGTTTGTTTGTTTGTTTGTTTGAACAAACCAAAACAGTTCAGGCTTAATTGGTGCATGATTTTAAAGTATTAAATGTTACGGCGACAACCTGTGGTGGGTTAGTCGGGTAGGATGCGGTGCAATAAGCATTTATTTGTGCAATATTTGAAATAAAAAGCAAAATTAAAAAAATTGTAAAAGCCCAAAATGGTATAAATGTAATTGAAAAAAGGGTGAAATAATAGATAACTCCCGTTTAAATAAATGGATGTTATGAGACGTCGGGTACAAATCCATCGGCGACTGATATCACTATTTTAAATTTTACTAAAAACTCAATAAGTAGTATCTTGGATTCGAACGAAAAGTGGAGAACGGGAGTGTCTTGACACTTCATTCTTTCTGTCTAATAGGTAAAGCGCATTATATTCGATTAAAGCGAAACACTGGACGAAGCGAAGTACTATCTAAATGTAATTCGAGTCCTTACAACTTCGCTTCAAGAACATAAACAACGAGCATGTAACAATTATAACTAATTTACATTAATATATTACAGTACAATTATGTAATTACCACATGTATTTACATACATACATCCTCTAGTGGTATATATAGACTTGATTTATAAAGGCAGTGGCTATATGCCCTAGCTTCGTCTAGGTATAAATCTTTAGGTGCTAAATAAAATGTTATAATAATGAAATTCAACTTGAAACCATCAGTACAGTCCAAACCAGTACAGTCGTAGTGAAGTACAGTCTGACTGTAACGCGATGGTTGTGATGAAATAATTATTTAAAAATTTTTTTTTATTTTCTGACACTAAGATAAGTGACGTTAAGATAAGCCACTTCCATTTCTTGTTTTTAAATTGAGCGTTGAACGCATGCTCAATGGTGAGAGCGCATGAACGGTATTCAGGAGGCGCGGGTTCGAATCCCGCTGCGTTCAAATATTTATACGTTTTCTTTAAATGTCTTTTTCGTATACATGTTTTCTAGTTTCCCTATAACTACCTTAATATATGGTATGGTATAAAAATCGTGAAAAAGCTAGTATAAGTCTAGTATTGTTTCGTAACAGATCTCCAGTAAACGCTATAATTTGACACAAGAGCGACTTGCAGTAGTGTAGGTACTCTAATAGATTAATAACACTTGAAATAAAACATATATTCATTGTACGTAATATATATATATATATAATAAATGTTTGTCATTGTGGCTAAGTAGGTATTTCTAGCTGTATGTGTTATTTTTTTAGCTTCACGCTGTATCCCGCACACAGCAGGTTAGGCAGAGGGATCATAATGTTAAGACACTCCGTTCCCCATTTTCTGCTGAATTCCGGAGGTATTGCGTGTAAAGTGATGGAATTTAACGCCGCGCTTTGCTTTGATACCAGAACGACGAAAATGGAAATATATAATATTTTCACTTCTCGAGTGGCTATCGAACTCGCAACCAATTGCTTTTACAGTCACACTTTGTGCCAATATGTCATGACTGGCCCTATTAAGTATCAGATAACGTATAGTCGACTATAATGCGTAGAAATCTGATTTAAGGCTAAGTTTCTTTTCTTTTCCTCCAGGAATTAATTTAATACCTTCGTTCTCGCTCTTACAATATCAATCAGTGATCGTGAAATAGGATAGTTTATATATACAATTTTACTTTTATACTCACTTTATTAAACTACCCTAGCTAAAAAAAATAGTGTCAGGAAAGAACGAAGTATCTTCTTTTTCCACCTGAATTCGAGACGTAGCTCGTCTAGTGGCGGAACTCAACGCCGCGCTTTTTCTGACATAACGAAGCGACGAAATGGTAATAATTAAAGTAAAATCGTTTTGGGACCAGTCGTGGCAGTGGCTCAAAGTGTGCCTGTAAAGCGACTGGTTGTGTTCGATTCCTACTCGAGAAGTGGAAATCTATATCTCTCTATATATAATAAAAGAGTAGAAAAGTCAATTCTGTACATGAAAAATTTCAGAAAAATTTTAATTGGGTGCGTTAATATATCGATAACAGAGCCCAAAAATCCACTCAGTAGAATTTTTGTCTGTCTGTCTGTCTGTCTGTCTGTCTGTCTGTCTGTTAATTTGTTCGCCAATCACGCAAAAACTACTGGATAGAAACGAATGAATTTTGGTATGGTGATAGCTTATAGTCCAAAGGTACATATAGGATAGTTTTTATCCCGGTTTTCCGTGTAGTTTTTTTGCAAAAAATAAAAAACCGATATAAGTAAATCATTTGTATACTGATATCTACCGGGTAGAAATTAATGATTTTTTGTATGGAGTTAGCTTAGAGGTTAGAGCAACACATGGGATAGTTTTCATTCTGCTATTCAGTACAACTGCCGCAGAAAAATAAAATTAAAAAAAAACATTTAAATTATGTTGATAGTTCACGAGTGAAGCTAAATTTATTTTAATATCACTAAAATCACTTAAAATAACTATAAAATAAATTGAGCACAACATTTTTTAAAGATAATTTGCTATTAAAAATACATTTGACCGGTCTATAAAACTTTATATTATCTATATGACAACAAATGTCACTTAACTTAACAACTAACTAACACTTAACTATTGTACTAGATATATTCGTACTCATTAATATTATTATAAAAATGCAAAAATCTGTATCTCTTCTATAGATTATGTTTTCACGAGTAATCTACTAGCCCGCTTTAGATGAAATTCGAAAAGAAGAAGTCGTAGGGTCAAATATAGGCTACTTTTTAAAAAAATCAAACCCTAGGAGGTTGAAACAGTGGATGAAACTTATGTATGTTAAGAATATAGTGAGAATGAAAGATCTAAACTCCTTGACTGATTTCGATTAATTTTCTCAGGAAATAGTTGATAAGACAAAGTCAAATATAGGCTACCTCTCTTTTTTAAAAATAATTCCAGAGGTGCTAAAATAGGGTATGAAAGTAGTAGTTCACCCAGCGACGCCGCGAGCGGGTCGTTTGTTTACCCCTGGTATTCAGATACAGTTCCCGCAGAAAAATAAAAAGTACCAAAATCAAGTTATATTGATTTTTTGCAAGTAAAGGTATTTTTTTAATACCAGTAAGTAACACAATTGTAAAATAAAATAAAAAGTCTAAAATTTATTTAAGATATTATGACCAGTTTATAATACTATATACCTGATGGTATATATGTACGAAATCTGCTCTCATACAGATATATGATAGCCGATTTCGTACGTTTTCTTACTAGATCAGTTATCACTATACGTTATCAAATAGTATAGACATTGTACTAGATGCATCGATGATTTTCGCAAGAATATAATTAGTGACGCAAGGTTAAATTTAGACCATCCCCCTTTAAAAAAAAAAACCAATTCCAAAGAGGCAATAGTGGATGAAAGTGGTAGTTCACGTGGCGAAGCCGCGAGCGGGTCGCTAGTACTAAATAAAAGAGTAGAAAAGTCAATTCTGTACATGAAAAATTTCAGAAAAATTTTAATTGGGTGCGTTAATATATCGATAACAGAGGCCAAAAATCCACTCAGTAGAATTTTTGTCTGTCTGTCTGTCTGTCTGTCTGTCTGTCTGTCTGTCTGTCTGTTAATTTGTTCGTCAATCACGCAAAAACTACTGGATAGAAATGAATGAATTTTAGTATGGTGATAGCTTATAGTCCAAAGGTACATATAGGATAGTTTTTATCCCGGTATCCTGTGTAGTTTTTTTGGAAAAAATAAAAAACCGATATAAGTAAATCATTTGTATATCGGTATCTACCAGGTAGAAATTAATGAATTTTTGTATGGAGTTAGCTTAGAGGTTAGAGCAACATATGGGATAGTTTTCATCCCGGTATTCAACATAACTCCCGCAGAAAAATAAAATTAAAAAAAAAAACATTCAAATTATGTTGATAGTTCACGAGTGAAGCTAAATTTGTTTCAATATCACTAATTAAAATAATTATAAAATAAAATAAGCATAACATTTATTAAATATACATTTGACCGGTCTATAAAACTTTATATAATCTATATATTTATATAATCTATATGACAACAGATGTCATTACGTTTTCTGCAACGGGTAGCGCCATTTGTTATTATATAGTTGACATTGTATTAGACATATCCGCACTCATTAAAATTATTATTATAAAAATGCAAACATCTGTATCTCTTCTATTTGTTATGTTTTGACGGGAATTCGTAAAGAAGATTGATGAAGATGCAGGGTCATATAGGCTACTTTATAAAAAATCAAACCCTAGGAGGTTGAAACAGTGGATAAAACTTATGTATGTTTAGTATATAGTGAGAATGAAAGATCTAAACTCCTTGACTGAAATGAATGAATTTTCTCAGGAAAATAGTTAATGAGGCAAGGTCAAACATAGGCCATCTCTCTTTTTTAAAAATTACCCTGGTATTCAAAACAGTTCCCGCAGAAAAGTAAAAAACTGGCAAAGTCAAATTGCATTGATTATTTGCAAGTAAAGCTGTTTTTTTAATATCAATAAGTAACACAATTGTAAAATAAAAAGCTTAAAGTTTATTTAAGATATTATGACCGGTTTATAATACTATATACCAGATGGTATATATGTACGAAATCTACTATCATATGATAGCAGATTTCGTACGTTTTCTTACTAGAACAGTTATCGCTATATGTTATCAAATAATATAGATATTGCACTAAATGTATCGATGATTTTCTCATGAACATAATTAGTGACGAAAGTCAAATATAGACTACCCTCCTTTTATAAAAAAAAAAGCAATCCCAAATAGGCAATAGAGGATGAAAGTGGTAGTTCACGTGGCGAAGCCGCGAGCGGGTCGCTAGTATTTAATATTTTCACTTTCTTCGCTCTGGTGTCAGAAGCAAAGCGTGGCATTGAGTTCCGCCACTTAACACACAATGCTTCAAAATTCGGCGTAAATTGGGGAACGGAGTGTCTTCCCTCTGCCTACCCTACTATGTGCGGAATACAGCGTGAAGCTAAAAAAAAAGTAACAAATACATCAGTCACATGTACAATCAGACTTCAATTTCTAAATATAATATAAATTGTATAGAAACTCGTATTCCTTTGAAAGCTACACCTACACGTATAAAAGCTTACAGGACTTCAATAAAGCTACCCATTAAGCTTTCAGTGACAACGTGGAATGTTTATAACAAGCACAACTAAATCAGAAATCTTATATAATATAAATATAGTTTTGTTCTTTGCACAAGCTTCTAAGATTACACGTTCAATTTTGAAATATTTTTTCTCTAGAGGCCATCGTGGTTCAGTGATACAGCGTCTGAATGTAAGCCCGATTGGTCGTGGGTTTGATTCCTGGAGAAATGATTATACGATTTTTTTGTATATTATAAAATTAGTATTCACATATTTATAACGTAATAGTAATTTAATAATAATTTTTATTAGGGACCAGTTGTGGCGCAGTGGCACGAACGTGTGACTGTAAACGACTGGTTGTGGGTTCGATTCCCACTCGAGGAGTAGAAATATTAAATATTACCATTTCCTTCGCTCTGGTATCAGAGCCCAAGCGCGGCGTTGAGTTTCGCCACTTAACACGCAATGCCTCCGAATTCGGCGAAAAGTGGGGAACGGAGTGTCTTAACACTAGGTTCCCTCTGCCTACCCTGCTGTGTGCGGGATACAGCGTGAAGCTAAAAAAAATGTATTTATTTATTCATTTAAACAATGAATACATAATTATAACATCTAGTAACGATAATAACCGCATCAGCTTAAAGCTGTGTCGCAGTTATTAACGTCCGCCTCGCATGTGTCGTATCATGATGTAAATTGTATCGCTAACAAAATATCGTAGTTAAAAAAAAAGGGGAGGAAAAGAAGAGAAGGAACAATTAAGAATTATAAGCATAAAATATTTTATTGAAAAAGGCATTTAGATTTAGATTTCCTAAGTGTGGAATAACACTTTAAAAAAAAGTTTAAAAGTATAACTTAATGAATTCTGATAGTATAATGAATCTTAATAATATAATAAGTGACAACAAGAAAAAAAAAAAAATCATTTTTTAAACATTTTTAAAGTGTTATTCCACACTTAGGAAAATTGAAAAAGACATTTAAAGAAAACGTATAAAAATTTGAACGCAGCGGGATTCGAAACCGCGCCTCCTGAATACCGTTCAGACGCTCTCACCACTGCGCTCTCCCCACTGCGCTCTCACCACTGCGCTTTCACCACTGCGCTCTCACCACTGAACGAATTGCCCACTGACTTCGTCGGAGGCTGCCAGTTGCAACCTCTATTTTAAATATAGTAGCTAACAGTATAGATTTCGTTTTAAAGTCTTTAAAATACCAGTTATCAAAACTGTAAATCCATATTAATGTTTAATTTTTTAGCCATACCTGTTTTAACAGCAAGAAAACCTATGAGAAGGTTTGTGCAAACTTAAAGTAATGACAGCCCCCGACGATGTCGTCCCCATCATCTCGTTACATATATTCTTTTAGGCGGGGGATTTATAGTTATTTTATCCTTTTACAATTACAATTAAACCGTCGTGGGTTTTTTCAAAATTTTTTACTTAGTTTTTTTTTACCAACTTCTACTACATAATGATTAATTTTATAAACAGTGGTTAGGCAAGAAAAAAGACTATACACAAAATATTTTAACATTTTTTAAATGTAGTTTAAGTTATATAAACACTTAACAATACGAAAAACATTTTTAGTAAACGTATAAACATTTGAACGAACAAACGAACAAAAATCACTTTTTAGTGTGAAACTGATATTTTAAACCGTGATTTTAATTTTAAAATATCAGTTCTTTGAACGTAGGCGTCGTCTGATAAATTTTAATGTATAATGCAAATGCTTCTTCCATATTTCTTTCTACCGAAGACTTTAAACATTCTTTTACAAAAGTGTTAAGAACCATCGACTTTGTGACACCGGTGAATACTTCTGTTGAGATACGGTCTTAAAGGCAGCTACGTTCCTTTCCACGTTGAAATTATACATCTGATTTGAAAGTTTCAATGTTTTTTTCTGAATTTTATTTATTAAAAATTTAAGTGTAGTTAAGTTTAAGGTCGACTATACACAGTTTACTAAATTTTTTTAAACTTCATGCCTTTTTCTACATAGTAGAAAGGTAGTCAGAGAGAGAGGGTAGTCAGAGAGAATATTAATGAGAAAGTCAAGACACTCCGTCCACCACTTTCTTACCAAAATTGAGGTGTTGCGTGTCGAATGACGAAGCTCATCGCCACGAATGGGATTCGAACCCCTAACAACCACGGTTACAGTCAGATACTGTCCGATTTCGAGAAGATAGCCTAAACCTATATTTCATCTTTTGTCTTAATTAAAAGCTTTAATAACTTATTAATATTTAATATTTTAATATCAAAATTAAACTCTTTATTATGGCACATTTGGAAAGTGTCTACAATATCGAAAATGGGGAATGTTAAAGTTTTTATTATTATCAGTTTATCCGTATAGATTAACATACTGGATGTGCGGTGTTAAGTTATGCTACTTTTTTAAATTGTAACAATTTGAAAAGCATATTTAGAAAGCGTATAAAAATATTCAATTTCATAAGTGTGTAAATAACACTTTGAAATGTTAAAAGTTGTCTCAATTTGTCTAGCAATTTGACTAATAGGTTATTTGAAGTTGATTGAAATATAAATAGAATCAAAAGTGAATTAAAGTCACTACTATCATTTACAATTCCACTTGTCAAATGTGCAATACTTAATACATATGAAACATTTGAAACACCCATATCATGCATTTTTTTAACACTTTTCAGCAACTTCTCTTTTTTTTAAATTTCAATTTCCTTTTTTTCCGCAGAGTAGAGTGGTCAGAAAGAACATAACACTATGTTTTATCAGTAGACTCCATTCTTCTCAGTACACTTTATTCTCCTCTTTCCGCCTAAAATGGAGATTCAAAATAATTTAAACATACTCATTCCCTGAAATGGGAATCGAACCCACAACCAATTGTGCTTAAGATCATCTCTATCCCACTGCGCCTCGACCGCCTCAATTTTTTATCCTATTTCTTTTATAATCTACGTACATTTCAGTACAACGTACTTTGTTACTCGCAACGTGACATTAGGGATACTCGAGCTGGTCACTTTACTGATGTCGAGGTTTTTACGTGACCCACTTTGCTCAGCAAACTTTAAACATGGAATGAATTCTATGTATTTGTAGTTGTAAATCTAGTTTTTCTAGGTTCTAGTAATACCTAATCAAAAAACGAATAAACCAATCTCTATTGGCTAGGTCCCATTCTCTTTCAAATTTTATAAGTTTTGTTAAAATGGTTTTTCAATTTCCTAAATTTATTGAATGATTTTGTCATTGATAGTTAATTTGTTACGCTCAACTTAACTTAACACTGCACCTTGCCTCGGAGCCAGTGCGAAAAAATGACAATAATAAAAATATTCCCCCAACAGGGAATTGAACCCACAACTAACCTGTTCAACATTCAAACACATCAACTTCCACAAACTTAACATTAATTCATCATATTTCAACATAATCTGTAAAAATAAATGACCCTACCATAATAACAGTGATATATAACCTATAAAAATGGTACCTCATTAATACTGCTTCCGAAAATAGCTCTCGTTTTGATTGATGACGTCGCGCTCTGACGTGACGCTACACGCCTGATAAATTTCACCAATACATTGTTATTGCTATAATTCACTCCTCTCGGCGTATTGTTTCAAAGTTATACGAAGAAATTTGTCATTGACGCTTAATTTATTATATGCGTGTGTTTTTTCACGCTTCACGCTTTATTCCGTACTAGTGGCCCGCTTGCGGCTTCGCTGCGTGAACTACATAACTGCTTCGTTATATTGCAACCCTCGGGGGTGGATTTTTGAAATAAAGTAGCCTATGTTTAACCTTACATTATCTATATTTATGCCAAAATTCATTATAATCGGTCATTAAAGTAAAATTTTAAATAAATTTTCATGCCCTATTTCAACACTTTAGCGGCTGATTTTTGAAATAAGCAGCCAATGCTAGATCCTGTAACTTTTACTACTTTCATTATAAATTTTGTCCAAATTGGACTAGTAGATTAGCCGTGAAAATGCATGTAATTGCGTGAAAGTGCATGACTATGCCTACCCTGCTGTGTGCGGAATAAAGTAGAAAGCTAAAAAAAAGAGAATAGTACTTAAACATTGCCTATTGAATGGAGATACTTAACTAAGCCATTTATCTTGTTACCAGAGAGATAAACGAAAATAATTTAAATATACATCATTTCCTCAAGTGGAAATCGAACCCACAACCAGTCGCATTTAAAGTGAGACATTCACTGCGCCACGATGGTCTCAACGCTTTTATTTACTGATATAATTAATTAGATCACCGGTAAGCAAATACGTATTCAATCAACAGATCGCTTTGTACTATGAAATATTACGCTTAATATTTACATGTAAATTATTAATTTTGTGTAATACGCGCCGTATGAAATGTATTTATTTGTATTAATAAATATGTATGAACAAATACGGAACTACTGTACTATACTATAGTATTAATTACTAGTTACAACTAGTAATTAATACTATAGTATAGTTTAGATTTGACACAAACATAGTTGTAACTATGTTTGTGTTAAATGTAAACCGTAAAACGTGATCTTTTCAACGTGAAAAGAATTTCTTTTTTTTTAGCTTCACGCTGTCTTCTGCATACAGCAAGGTAGGCAGCAAGGTAGCGAATTTTGGAGGCATTGCGTGTTAAGTGGCGGAACTTAACGCTGTGCTTTGCCTCGATACCAGAGCGAACCCACAATCAGTCGTTTATACTTACACGTTTGTGCGACTGCGCCACGACTAGCCCCGAGAACTATTTTCGAAAATCATCTCTTGAGCTTACGCACTCTCGCAGCGTTTAGTTCCGCCAATCAAGACGCAATGTCTCGATTTTAGGTGGAAAGTGAAGAACGGAATGTCTTGACAGCTAGATCGTTTGTAAGTACTTAGCTATGTGGTAAAAAGCGTAAAGATTTTATATCTGTTGCTTTACATTCTCTTATGCCAACGATTATCTTTGGGTAGTAGAAATTTGTAAAAATCCTTCTATAGAGATGCTAACAATGAACAAATAAAGTAAAAACAATAACAATGTACGGCTTAGTCGTCAGAAAGCTTGAAATATTTACACCAAGTGCAACTTCGAGTCCCGCTGCGTTCAAAAAACTAAATCTTTTCTAAAAATTAAATACATATAAATAACTCAAAACAAGGTTAATACCAAAAACGAAACTTCACCATAGACTAAACAACGAGTACTTCCACCCAATGAATAATTTCATTATATTTTTCCATCCAAAAGTTTTTCTATTAAATTTCGTTCGTTTCTATCGCTTTGGCGTAATTTGACTAATTTAGCCTCTGTCGAAATTCGCCCATTTGATTAATACAAAAACACTTTGTCAATGCAAAATGAACTTTATGAATGTGAAATAGAGCTTAAATTAGACTAAACAGTACAAGCGAGCTTTATAAAAAAGCTCCGAGATAAAAAGTTTAGAAGTTTTATACACTTAACTGAATATTATGACGATTTTTAATTCGTTGTGCTCAGAGAATCCAATTAGGTCTGAAAGTCTCAATTTATGTTTGAATTGTACTTCAATTCTGTGTTTGTATGGAGATAGACAGACTGTTTTTATTATATAGGCGAAAAGTACATGTGGCTTAGTGTGTAAGCGTCTGACTGTAATGTTGAATGGTGTGGGGTCGATTCCCATAGAAGGGGCTTAATATTTTTTATTTGTTTTCCTTTTGTCGCTCTGGTAAGACGACTAAGCGCGGCGTTAAGTTCCGCGATACAAAATGCAACATATCGATTTAAGTGGGAATTGGAAGACGGCATCCTCTCATAATATGTACTCTCTGTCCCCGCTGAAGCTGTTTTTTGTATTATACACAAAAAATTGTGGTCACAGGTGTTAAGTAAAATTTGCTTCATTTTCAAAGTACATTGTCGATAATACTAGAAGAAGGCCACGTAAAAAGCACAAACTGTCAAATAACATATATGGAAGAGTTTACAGTAAACGTTTTGCTTTATTCTCTCTGGCTATTCCACTTACTGTCATTGGCAGCATGTTAAAATAATATTTGATTGTTGTGATAAATATCGCAAAGTTTTTTCTGAGGTCTGTAAAAATAATAATAAATAAAATTATGCAAATTTCAAGCAAATGGAATCGTAATAAGTGGGTCAAAATATCGTAGTCAAATACATTGATACATTGATATGAAGATAAAATATGTGTGTGTGAACGTGACTGTGTGTGTGTGTGTATGTAAGCCTCATTAAGTCACTTTAATTATATAACTTTTAAGCCCAGAGGCCAGATGGGACTAGTAGGGGGCAAATAAGTGTGACTCTAAACGCGACTGGTTATGGGTTCGATTATTGTAGCTCTAGAAGTGGAAATATTTAATATTTCCATTTTCCTCCCTGAGGTTTTGAGCCAAAATGTGGCATTAAATGCCGCCACTTAACACACAATGCTTTGAGAATTCAGAGTGTCTTAACACTAGATTCCCTCTGCCTACCCTATTACTGTGTTCGGGATACAGCGTGATGCGAAAAAATAATTAAAACTACTACCTCCGACATACTAAACGGAACTACATCTAAAATCCACTCAGCAACATGCAACTAGAATCCTATACGCTAATAAATCAAAGAGTATCTGGTAGCCGCATCCATTAGTCCATACTGTGGCGCCGCAAATAATTTAAACGGAATGCTAGCATTAGACGCGGTATTTAAACAGCTGGAAGATTTATGTTTGGTCATTTTTCAAAGTCTAATATGCAATAAGGGCTCTCGTATGAAGTAGGGTAAAATTTTGAAAATATATATACAAAATACAAAAAATGAGATAATAAAATTTCCTTTTTAAATAGTAACTAAAAGTCTAGTTTACCTCTAATCTAGTCCAAGGTCTGATTCCTATATTGATTCCAACTTAGGCTTCAAATTTTATAATTCCTTTTCTTTAAAATAACGCAATAAGATTTTCTAATAATTAGTGTCCGACCGAAACTGGATTTTCAGCCGAAACCGAAACCGAAACCGAACGTTCGGTTCTGACTTCAGTTTCGGCCGAAACCGAAACCGAAACCGAAACTGCTGATGACGTCATAAAATATGTATAATATGTAAAAAAATGTAGATTTTTTACGCTTTAAAAACTACATGTACATTTGAATTATTGTGATTACGTTGATTTTATTATATACATATATATTTTTTCATTCTTAATTATATTTTATTATGTACATTTTTATACACAGCAGGGTAGGCAGAGGGAACCTAGTGTTAAGACAATCCGTTTCCCACTTTCCGCCAAATTCAGAGGCATTGCGTGTTAAGTGGCGGTACTTAACGCCGCGCTTTTGCCCCAACACCAGAGCTAAGAAAAGGGAAGTATTTTAAATATTTCCACTCCTTTTGTGGGAATCGAACCCACAACCGGTCGTTTACAGTCAGACGCTGGCCCACTGCGCCACGAAAACCTATAAACGCGATTGGTTGTGGGACGGTCGCTAAAACAATGTGAATAAAAAACATATCTTCTAATAGCAGTATTTTTCAAGTTCGCTATTGGCTAAGGTTGGTCTTTTCACATTCACCGGTTTGGTAGTAGTAGTTTAAGTTTTATTTAATAAACTTTTCTATTGTCTTCACGAGTTTATCATCATGTAGAATTACAATGTCTACGATAACAACACGGCGAAATAAAAGGGTTTGTATTATTAATACTATATCAAATGAATTGCCAACTGTGATAATAGACAGATCCCCCAAGAGCAAGGCACAGCTATATTCAAGACCGGGAGTAGGGCTGGCTACCTTTGTTCTCTACTTCCATGTCCTGAAATGTCGTATCCAAGAGTAACTTTTAATATGTATTATCTTAGCTAGGTGTTTCGTGTCTACTCAAATGGCTCGCGACCACTATCACGTCAATACTTAACCGCCCTATATCTGATGATGAGTTCTGGTTCAATGACATGTAAGCCAGATCTCTCTATCTCATCGTTCTCTCTTCTTCATCCTCAAGGACGGCAATGCATCCACAATTCCTCTAATGTTGTAGATGTCCATGAGCGAAGACAAACACTTACGATCCGACGGTCCTCCTATTAGTTTGCCCCCTTTTGAGCTGTAGCCCAGGGACCTATGGGTTATCAAGACCCTCAGTCTCCACTTAAGACTGGCAACACTTGGTAAATAGGTATTTTTTCACGAAAATGAAAACCTTTTACTTAACTGTGCATTTCTTGCAAGGAAATTTATGTGCTAATTTATGATAAGACTAGCGGCCCGCTCGCGGCTTCGCCGCGTGATCTGCGTAGCCGTTTCGGTATATTACAACCCTCGGTAGTGGATTTTTGAAAAATAAAGTAGCCTATGTATAACCTTTGATTATCAACTATAAAATCGTTACAATCGGTCAAGCGGTGTAAATTTTTCATATAAACTTTCATCCCCTATTTCAACCCTTTAGAGGTTGATTTTGGAAAACTAAGTAGCCTATGTTAGACCCAGTCATTTTTACTAAATTTCATCCAAATCGGACCAGTAGATTAGCCGTGAAACCGTGACAGACAAACACACAGACATTCGGATTTATAATATAAGTATGGATTTACATTACATATATATTTATATTAACTTATTGACTATATACTGTGTAACATTTATGTAGAAAACGGTTATATTTAAATAACAATTATAAGGCAAGCATCCAGGGTTCGCAAAATTTATAGGTATTCGCCCCTTGAAAGAAGCCACGATCCGACACACAGTTTCGTTACAGACTATAAAGGATAGTTCATTTCATCTGTCGTCAGCAGTTCATAGTATTCTCGTCATTAATTTATAATTTATAATATATTAAAATCGTTTACTATATCTTAAGATTAGGTTCACAAGCTGTAACAACACTCACAAGTATCTAAGCGACGTGAAAATTCATGAGTACCTCATGTGCGAGTAGTTTCGGCATTGCCGAAGGTTCGGCAGTTTTTTTGCCGAAACCGAAACTACGGCCGAAACTACAATTTTCGCCGAAACCGAAACCGAAACCGAACCTTCGGTCGGACACTATGCAAAATAATAGTAGTGAATTAAATAGCTTCACGCTATATCCCGCACACAGCAGGGTAGGTATAGGGAACCTAGTGTTAAGACACTCCGTTCCCCACTTTATATAATATAATATATATATTATATAATAATACAAAGTAATTTTATAAGATTAGCAAAATATCGAGAAAGGATAAGTCAATACTATGAAATATAAGTAATATGTAAATAAATAAATGTGTTTCTTTTTAAATCTCCCATATTTTTAATGCTAGAGTAAGAAAAGTCATCGTCTTCCACACATCATCATATACATCCCATAATTTGCCCAAAAAAATTAACGATGTTATCTTTCTCTTTTCATGATTAATTATATAGTAATCTGATATAATGATAGACGAGCTGTGTCTAACAATATCATTAATCAATTTAATTACATGTCCAGATTTTGGTACTAAAAAATGACAAAACATATTTTTATAAAGGCCTCTATATTGTTTATTATACTTACAAATAATATTATCATTTCAAATTTATATATTCACTAGTTATTTTTATCCACAGCTTAGCCAGCGTGATCAAAATAGCTGATTTCTATACAAACGTTCAACCCTTATTTCACCCTCTTAAGGGTAGAATTTTCACCATCCCTGAAATAGTCATATACTAATTTTTAAACAATAATCCAGAAATAATAATAATTTTATATAGTTGAAATTAATGAGTTACCGTCTGACTGTCCCATCACTACGCCACGATGTGACCATCAGGATTCATAAACTGTGGTTTCATCTCAACTTTTTCATTTTTACGAATAAATTCGCACATAGTACGACGATCAGAGAGAACTTAATGTCATGACACTCCGTTTCCACTTTCTGCCCTAAATTAAGATATTGATGGCCAGTCGTGGCGCAGTGGCACAAGTGTGTGACCGTAAACTGGTTGTGGGTTCGATTCCCACTCGAGGAGTGGAAATATTTAATATTTCCATTTTCTTAACTCTGGTGTCGAAGTTAAGTTCCGCCACTTAACACGCAATGCGTCCGAATTCGATGGAAAGTGGGGAACGGAGTATCTTAATACTAGGTTCCCTCTGCCTACCCTGCTGTGTGCGGGATACAGCGTGAAGCTAAAAAAAAAAAAATGAAGATATTGCTTGTTGAGTAGCGGAACTCAACGCCGCCCACCTCTAAAGTACCAATAATAGCTTCAATAAATATTCTTTGAAATTAAAATAATATATACGTATACATTTATTTTCCGGTTTCGACGTCAACACGTTAACAACAGTTTCACTTGTCTCGTCAAAATAATTAATTTTCGTGAGTTTTTCTGCAAGAACAACAACAAAACCACTACAAAGTAAAAGAAAACATACACTACGAAGAATAAAGTGACAGTGTGCATTGCAAATAACCAGAATACGAAGAAATACGGCGATATACCACGATCGGTGAGGGTTAGACTTTAACGAATAACAAAAATTGTGAAAAAAAAAATTTCTACCTTCTGCCGTCATCTAAAACAAGACAACGGAAGTTGTGAGTTGCGTCTGACAACTACCAAACTCAAATTGTTAATCGCTGCCACAGATGATAGACTGTCGTTTAGTCTGATCTGTCAAAAGTCAGTTGTACAACACCACCTGACAGCATAGCTAAATCGGTGTTGCCATTTTCTAATTTTGAATTCTCCCAAGGAAAAATGGAAAAACAAATGGAAGTTTTTTTCGAAAAAATGAAGTCACAGATGGAAGCACAAACAATTGCTATTACCGAATCAGTTACGAAGAGCGTGTCAGAAAGCATAAACGAAAAACTAAAGGATATTATCGAAGAAAATAAACATTTGAAACTAGAAATTCAAACTCTCAGGGATAAAATAAAATTTATAGAAGAGGATAAAAGAAGAAACAACCTTATAATTTTTGGCGTTCAAGAAACAGGAGAATACGATTATCCCTTGGAACATCGAATCACTAAATTACTACAAACTAACCAAATTAATATCAGCTCCCAAGACGTAAACAGAGCGCACAGGTTAGGGGCTAGAAGTAATAAAACTCGTCCTATACTTCTCAGTTTCACAACTTACTGGAAAAGAAATGAAGTATACAAAAACAGAAATAAGCTACCATCAGACATATATATAAAAGAAGATTATAGTAAAGAAATATTAGAAAAAAGGAAAAAACTACAGCCACAGCTGGAAACCGAGCGAGCTAAGGGGAACAAGTGCTATATTAAACGGGATAAACTTATTATCATTGAACACAAAGAAGATCAAAGGGAAAAACGGAAAAGAGATTGCATGGTATCTCCCACACAAACTACGAATACAGTTCCAACTAAAGTTAATAAAACCAATATGTTAGACTACGTGGCTCGCGGCCGATCTACATCTTTAACGCTCTCGACAAGACCAAAAACATATAATTGACATCGACAACCGGAAACGTAACAAAATCGAAACAACAGTACCAAATCTAACAACAAATAAATGCACCCCAAGCCGGCCAGTCACCGTGGGGAAAAGCGACTACTACCCTCCAAAAAATCCAACAACAATCAGACCCTTAAAAAACAAACACTATTTCTACATTGCAACCCTGAACACACTATCATTAAAATCTGAAGAAAACTTATTAGAACTGACCACTGCCCTCAACCATATCAAATGGAATATTGTCGGACTCAGCGAAGTAAGACGGTATGGTGAAAAGATCGAAGAACACGGAAACTTCATTCTGTACTACAAAGGAGAAACGCTAGGAAGACATGATGTGGGATTCATCATAAGCAAAGAACTGAAAGAGCACATAATTGAAATAATAGGTATATCAGAAAGAATTGCGATTCTAAATTTGCTAATCCCTCCTTATAAAAAACCATGGTCTGTAGTACAAATATACTCCCCAACCGAACAGTCCAGTAAATCTGAAATTGAATCATTCTATACAAACCTAGACGCTGCAATTAAGCACCACACATATAAAAACTGTATAGTCATGGGGGATTTCAACGCGCGCACTGGTCCCAGGGAAAAAGGCCAAGAGATTATATTAGGACCACATAACTTAGGGAAACGAACCAGAAATGGTGAAAAGTTAATAGAAATGGCATATAGCAATAACCTAAAAATTATATAAAGCTTATATAAAAAACGGTCGGAGAGAAGATGGACCTGGATATCACCTGACGGTCGCTACAAGAACGAAATTGATTACATCCTTACGAATAGAGCTACTTTCTTTGAAGATTGCGGAGTAGTTAGTAACCTTAACTTCAATAGCAACCACAGAATGGTCAGAGCAAAGTTAAAACTATCAGCTGCCACAAAAAATAGACCTTTCAAAATAAAACAAAATTCTCTGCACTCCGTCGGCGTGTCCGAGAGCATCAAATTACAACTAACAAATTTAAAGGACAAAATCCGATCACACCATGTTAGTGTCGAAGAAAAATATGACTCCTTAAATAAAATACTTACTACTAAACCAGACAAATTAGGAAATACCCCACCAAAAAGTATAATTTCAAATACCAGTAAAGCACTATTAGAAGAAAGACTCCAGCTCCTTCAGGAGCGTAACAAAACCAGAGAAATAAGAGAAAAAATTAGCTCTTTGAGTAAAAAAATTTCTTTGAGTATGAGGAAAGATAGACAACATTTAAGACTTAACGTATTCGAAACACATCTCGCGAGGACTGGAGGTATAAAAAAGGCAATCAAATATTTGAAGAACAATACGGAATGGATACCGAGTCTACAGAACAACTCAGGAAGGAAAAAAAACCAAACGAAGTGATATACTGTCAACTGCAACTGAATTCTACAGAGATCTATATACAAAACAAAATACCACCGAAGGAGTATTACTTGAAGACTACGGGAAAGTACCTCCACTTCTACTAGAAGAAGTACTGAGAGCCATAAAATCCCAAAAAATAAACAAAGCATCCGGCCCAGATCAAATAAACAACGAACTAATATTGGAATACAAGGACCTTATAGCACCACTACTCAAAGACCTCTTCAACGACATACTAGACAGCGAAACAATACCTGCTGAATGGATGAAAATTACCATAATTCTAATACATAAAAAGGGTGACACAAACAATATTAACAACTACAGGCCAATTAGTCTTATGTCCAATATCTACAAAATATTTGCAAAGATAATACTGAATAGGATTTCTAAAACGCTTGACGAAAACCAGCCTAGAGAACAAGCCGGATTTAGGAGTGGCTTCTCGACCTTAGATCATATTCTCGTAGTCAAACAAATTTTTGAGAAATCAAAAGAGTTCAATACACCATTTTACTGCTGCTTCGTAGATTACTACAAGGCCTTCGACTCGATTGAACATGAAAGTATATGGGAATCACTTAAAGTACAAGGAGTTCAGGACAAATATATAAGACTTATAAAAGCAGTGTACAACAACAGCAGTGCAAGAATAAAACTTGAAAAGCTAGGAGAAGAAATTAAATTACAACGGGGAGTACGTCAAGGCGACCCTTTATCGCCAAAACTTTTCACGGCAGTCTTAGAAAATATATTTCGAAACTTATGTTGGAGAAAATATGGTCTAAATATAAACGGCGAACAACTTAATCACCTCAGATTCGCTGATGATCTTATCCTGCTGGCCTCTTCTAAAGACGATCTCCAAAACATGCTCATGGATCTTACCACCGAAAGTCGTAAAGTAGGTTTGAAACTGAACCCACAAAAAACAAAAGCAATGACTAACACCACCGAAGAACCGATTACTGTTAACAATCAAGTGGTAGAGTACGTGAAAGAATACACTTACCTCGGCCAGTTAATCTCTCCACACGACTTAATGTCAAAAGAAGTAGACATAAGGATTGCCAATGCTTGGAAAAGATATTACGGGCTAAAAGAAATATTTAAAAATCACAATACAAAGATCTTTTTTGAAAGGAAACTGTACAACACTTGCATATTACCTGTTCTCACATACGGCTGCCAAACCTGGTCTCTTACCAAAATTCACCTAAGGAAGCTTGAAACCTGTCAACGTGCTATGGAACGAAGCATGCTTAACATCAGAAAAGAACAAAGAATCCATAATAAGACCATTAGAAGTATTACAAAAGTAACTGATGTAAGAACCACAGTCAAAAAACTTAAGTGGCAGTGGGCTGGGCATATTATGAGAGGAATCGAGAAGTGGAATAAGACCATCATATTTTGGTACCCAAGAAATAAAAAGAGGAAAAGAGGAAGACAGTACAGACGCTGGGAAGATGAGATAAAAAGTGTTGCAGGAAACTTATGGACAAGGAAAGCAAATAACAGATTAGAATGGCTAACATTGGAGGAGGCCTTTACCAAGTCATGGCAAACGGAGAAAGTTGTCGATGTCATATAAAATCTAGTAAAATAACTGTTTTATTGTAAATTTCTCTGAAATAAAGGCTTATTATTATTATTATATACGTATACATACGAGGATACATACGAGTATGGTTGGAGTATGTACAACGATTGAATTACATTATTATGGTGATTCAACAAAATTACAAATCATCAATTTTGATTGCACAGTACATGTCATTGACGCTAGTTAATTTACTATTATTGTATTAAAAGCCCAATTTAGCATATTTTATATTACAGTTACTTTTAGTGTATGAATATTCTTTTCCTTATATCGCATATGATTTGATTTTAAACATATGTATTAATTATACTTTTAAACAAAATAAGTTATAATAAAACGTATAAGAATTTCGATGCAGCAGATAGAAAAACGCATGGCTCAGTGGTAAGAGCGCCTGAACGGTATTCAGGAGGCGCGGGTTCGAATCTCGCTGCGTTCATATTTTTTCACGTTTTTTTTAATGTCATTTTTAATTATAGTTTTGGTTAGTGAATAGAGGTGAATGCAGCGCAGTGTAACAACATATGATGGTATACACAATGGTAGCAGGTTCGACTCCTCACTCGGAGAAATGTTTTTTTTTTATAACTTCACGCTGTATCCCGCACACAGCTGGGAACCTAGTGTTAAGACACTCCGTTCCCCACTTTCTGCCGAATTTTGGTTAAGTAGCGGAAATATAACCCTGCAGTGGTCGCGCGGACTACATATGTAGTCCACTGATACAAAATCCGTTTTATTTTGCAAACGCCAAGCGCTAGTTTTTTGGTGCATCGGAAGCGCCTATTATGCGTGGGTGCATTATTAGTAGCTTTTCAGGGTTCCTGGACTACATATGTAGTCCACGCGACCAATTACGGAAGTGTTTTTCCTGTTAGTATATTTTATGCTTTTATATTAAAAATGTCATAAATATGTAATATAAATATGATTTTGTTATGTTATCTCATTGGAGATTGGTCTAACATTAAATTTTTGGATAAAAATGGGTGATTGACAAGCTGCACAGATAGAGGCGTGATTGAGAGAAGCTGAAGCCGACATCGACGATTCTCAAGCTAAGTCTAGTTCGGATGAGGAAGTACATTACTTAGAGGATCAAAATCACGAATAAGAACTAGAACAGGAGCAAGATATCAGAGTCAAGGGACAGCGAAAGCTCTGAAAATGAGGAACCACCTTAGCGAAAATCGCAGCGTGATGATTATTACACCAGAGTTGATGGCACGATGTGGTCTAAGACAATTCTTCAGGTCAGAGGAAGAACCTTTAGGCATACTATAGTGTTTGTTCCTCCTAGTCCGAACGGAATAGCCAGGCAAAACACTGCCATTCAAAACTGTGTGTCACTTTTCGTTGACGATCAGATGAGGTTGGATGAAACCATTGACTGGGAAAAGAATTAACTCAAATTCATTGACAAGGTCTTCGACAGTAAAAATTTAATATTTGCTAGGTATTACAGACAAAGAAAAACAAACATTAGCTTTAGAGATGACGTCAAGTAATGAAGTACGTCGTTGTCACAACTATGGAAGAGCACGCAATAAAAACACCTGTAAATCGTGCACTGCCTGCAAAAAGTTTATTTGTGGGAATCATTTCCAGATCATGTGTTTCCTGTGCAGAAAATGTTATAAATTAATAATTTTCATGTATATTTGACTGTCATACCAATCAATACGAAACCTGTTATTTTTATGCCAATTTAGAGAAGTATTTTTGTTTTTGTTTAATAGTTATATAAAAGAGGTTATAACTATGTTATGCTGATTTTATATAGTTAAGCATACTGTACTGACTATAATCCCACAAGTAAAGTAAAAAAAGTATATAGATAACAAAAGTTATTTCAATTTGAAAATGGACTACATACGTAGTCCACGCGACTCATGTCTCATTTAGGTGCGCGACCACTGCAGAGTTAACGCCGCGCTTTACCAGGATACCAGGCGAAGAAAATGGAAATATTAAATATTTCCACCCTTCGAGTGTAAATCGAACCCACAACCAGTCACTTAACAGTTTGTGCCTCTGCGCCACGACTGGCCCAATGAGAAATGATTATATTTAAATTATTTTCATTTCAGCGCTTTGGAACCTAAGACAAAACACGGCATTAAATTTCGCCATTTAAAACGTAATTTTTCGGCTTCGGGTGGTAAAAACTAAAAAAATACATCTACATTCAATTCAGGACTCTTGATAAGGTGTTAAGGAACCTAACCACTTGTCCACGTATTCCATCTATTTCTTATTAAAATTTCAAGATACTCCAAACAGTCTGAAGCGAAGACTTATGTAAGGATTGACTCGTAGGCTTCTTGAGGTTTCGTAAAAAAGGTGTAAACGAGACCCTGTTCAATATTCATAATTCGAATCCCAATCTATCATTCTGACCGACTGTCACAGAATACAGGAACAACGGAATAATAAATCACTTCACTTTGCTTTGAAAAGATGTGTTAAATTATCTAACTTTTGTCGCTAGTTAGCAAAGAAACAAAGAGAGACTTTGAAATATTATCGTTATTTAAGTAATAATAAACGTAATTTGGGGCCAGTCGTGGCACAGAGGCACAGAGTGTGCCTGTAAAGCGACTGGTTGTGGGTTCGATTTCCACTCGAGGAGTGGAAATATTCATTATTTCCATTTTCTTCGCTCTGGTGTTGAGGTAAAGCGCGGCGTTAGGTTCCACCACTTAACACGTAATGCTTCCAAATTTGGCGGAAAGTGCGGAACGGAGTGTCTTAACGTAAGTTTCCAAAAAAAAAACGTAAGGCAATGCGTAATCCTAAATGTGAGACATTAAGTATTGGTGTAACTTAACATCACATTTTGTCTCCGGAGACCGGGAAATTTAAAATTGACTAATTATATCTTACTCTCTAGTGCAGGATTAAACCCACAAAACATTGCGTTTGCAGTCAGACGCTGTTCCAGTAATGTATAATGGCTTTGAAAATGTCTTGTTATATTTATATAGAAGCAATGGAGATTATTATATAATTTTCACGTACAGCAGGGTAGTCAAAGGAAAGCTAGGATGCAAAATAGTCTATTCGGCCATTTTATGTTAGAAATTGAAACGTTGCGTACTGGGCGGTGGAATACAATACTATACTTTGTAAAAAAAAGTTACAATCTGAACCACTGCGGCACAGCGACCTCAAAAAAGAAACCAACAAAATTCCTGTATTTTTCATATGTATATCCTCCACTTATCAGACATTGAACTATATCTATTTAACTATTAACTTAAAGTGGGGAACGGAGTGCCTTAACACTAGGTTCCCTCTGCCTAACCTGCTGTGTGCAGAATACAGCGTGAAGCTAAAAAACGTAAAATTTATTTAAAGTGACAATTCTAATCAACCATATTATTTAATTATTAGATTGAAACACGTACATAATCCTTTACGTTAACATCGACTTGCAACCGCATGTCTAACCTCAGTGCGAGCTCGCTGTATGCCTTTTGAATTTTCTACTAACTGAGCCGACTGTGTTTAGAACCAAACAAGTATTTTTCTGTAGAAATTATTGCTCTTTTTATGTTCATATACCTCTTGCTTCATTGAATATAGATGGAAAGAATCTATAAGTAGGTATAAGTTAGTCTGACCTTTCATCATTTATTTTAGCTTCACGCTTTATCAAGGTAGGCAGAGAGAAAAGAGATATATTACATGTTGAATGGCGGAACTTAACACCGCGATTTATCTAGTCACCAAAGTGAAGATATAAAAATAAATTAAATTTAACCACTAAACACACAATGTAAGATATCGAGTGAAAAGAGGAGAACGGAATGTCTTGACACTAAGTCCTCTCTACCTATTCTGCTTTAAGAAAAAAGCGTAAAGCTACAAAAAAAATACAAATTTCCTTAAATAGGAATCGAACTAACGACCACTACAAACGAGACATTATAGCCACTAAGCCAAATTGACTTCACGTTATTACTTTTATGATGTTATTTACTTGATAGCTTCATCGCTGGTATTCTAGAGAATAAATGGCCCCATATATTGTATAGATTAGAATCTACACAGTATAGTAGTAGTAATAACAATCGACCTACATAGTTTGAGCGAAAAATTGGTGAAAATATCACCTATGTTAAAATACATTGTATTTTTTTCTAATTTCACGCATTTTCCCACATAGTGAGGTCACAGTGACCTGTGTCTCCTACTTGTGCTAGTGCCATGACACTCCTTTTTACGCTCTCTGCCCAAATTCTAAACACTGAGAGTGACACTATTCTAGTAGTATATAGCACAATTATTAATTAACAATTTTTTTTAGCTTCTCGCTGTATCCCGCACACAGCAGGGTAGGCAGAGGGAACCTAGTGTTAAGACACTCCGTTCCCCACTTTCTACCGAATTCCCTCCGAAATGCGTTTTAAGTGGCGGAACTTAACGCCGCGCTTTACTTCGACGTCAGAGAAGTGGAAGTGGACTCGAGTGGAAATCGAACCCACACACAACACAACCAGTCGTTTACAGTCACACGCTTGTGCCACTGGGCCACGACTGGCCACACAATTATTAATTAACAATATGGTGAACTATACTAAAATTCATTACTCCATTTTATTATCCGTTTCTGGCATAAAAAGTTAGTTTAGTTTAAATAAATTGAATAAATTGATGTCATTTTTGTGAATCGGTGGTAAATTGTTAAACGTTAAAAAATGAAGCATGTATTTAACTCCCTATTTTGAATAAATTTATTTCACTTCGACTTTTGACTTTCACATATCTAACTAAATCAAATAACAAATTACTCAGTCAACAATTTTTCCCACAATTTAATTCGAACCTACTACAAACGTCATATAAACCTAAGCCCCCGCTACTTTTTTTTTATAACTTCACGCTGTATCCCACACACAGCAAGGTAGGCAGAGGGAACCTATTGTTACGACACTCCGTTCCCCACTTTCCGCCGAATTCGGAGGCTTGCGTGTTAAGTGGCGGAACTTAATGCCGCGCTTTACCTCGACACCAGAGCAAAAAAAAAGGAAATATAATTTCTACTCCTCGAGTGGGAATCAAACCCACAACCAGTCGTTTACAGTCACACGCTTATGCCACTGGGGTCAGTCGTGCCCCGCTACTAACTACCTATATCCAAACCAACAATTAAACGATAACCAGAACAATTTAAATAGTCACATTGTACCCACACTTGTAAAGCATACAGTAATTACATAACTTGTACCGGTTATAATTCAAACAGAATAGGACATTCCCCGCATAATAATATAGAGATTTATTCTACCCTCATATTATTGTGCCAGGGGAATGTCGTTATCGTTACGTCGTCGTTATAAAAGGCGTCGTTACGTAGCGGCCGTTAGTATTAGGCAGGCTGGGTAATAGAGTAAATGATCTTTATTTTAAGTATGTATGTATGTATGGAGATATCCAATATAATTATTAATTTTTATTTTATTAAGTTTCCTGTATAGCAAAGTTAGAAAAAAGCTAGTGTTAAGACACCCCGTTGTGCATTTTATGTCCGAAATCGAGACTAATTAAGTGGTGGAACTCAACGCCGTGGTTTGATTAGGTACCAGAACGGAAAAATAAGAATAATTAAATGGTAATCATACCCCTGTGAGGTAAATCCACAATACAATTTTCATATAACAATATTTTTTTGATATTTTACTGACTTTGTTTTATCAGAATTTGAATGTGATCAGATAAAAAAATGTATTCGCAAAAAAAACACATTAAAATCTAAAAATAATTTTATAGTAAATGAGTTCGATTCTCGTTTGGTGTTACGTTTGAAAATCCTCTGTGCTCAGTCAAAATGCATTTTAAATGCTGGTATTTTATGTACTAAGGCTAAATATCCGTGAAAATATGATATAAGAATGTCATTTTACTAAGCCCTCTCTATCAAACAAGGCAACTTAACGTTTCTTCCCACATATCTCCAGACAGCGATAATGTCATGACACTCCCCTGAATTCGATGGTGGAACTTAACACTGCTTATCTTACTAAAACGGGTAACTCAAAATAATTGAAATTTTTCTTTACATAGTATATATCTAAGTCGCTTCGCATCTGTCTGTATGTATGTAATCGTATATTTAGATTTTTAAAACTACGCAACGGATTTTGATTCGGTTTCTTTTTACCCGCGACGGAACGGCGACTGTATATGTGTTTGGGGTGAGAGGTTGTTTGTTTGTTTGTTTGTGTGTTTGTGCAAATTACTATGTCAATTATTTCCAAAACTATAAGTCCGATTTTGATAAGGTTTTCTATGATAGGTTAAGGTTCAATTGGCGTATGTTCTTAGATATGTCTTATTGCCTTAACTCACCAGGGGGCGCTGCAGTAAGCATTTTACTTGAAAACGAATGTTTTCAATTATCTCAAAAAATAATAGTCTGATTTCAATACGATTTTCAGTGATAGATTTAAGTTTTATTGGTGAATGTTCTTAGATATGTTTTATCGTGTCAAGCCACCAGGGGGCGCTGCAGTAAGCGTTTGTTTGTACTTTTTTTGTATTTATTTGTCTAAAACCGAAACTACTGATCCGATAGAAAAGAATTTTCAGAAAAATATTCAGCTTTGCTTGATGCATATTTTAAGATTTTTCGTTTTTTGTTACGGGGAAAACTCACCAGTGGGCGTTGCATTAAACATTTGTTTATGCAGAGCAAAAACTATTAGTTCAATTTAGATGAAACTTTCAAAGATAGGTTCAGGCTTAATTGGTGCATCTTTTCATATATATGTTATGGTGACCACTCATCAGGGGGCGCTGTAGTAAGCATTGGTTTGAGTTTTTTTGTGTAAAACCAAAATTTTTCTTGTATTTATTTGTCTAAAACCGAAAGTACTCATCCGATTGGCTAGAGTTTTCAGAATTAGATTCAGCTTTGCTTGCTGCATATTTTAAGATTTTTGTTTTTTTGTTACGATGACAATTCGCCAGGGGGCGCTGTAGTAAACATTTGTTTATGCAGAGCAAAAACTACTAGTCCGATTTAGATGAAACTTTCAACGATAAATTCAGGTTTAATTGGTGCTTCTTTTCGTATATGCGTTACGGTGACCACTCACCAGGGGGCGCTGTAGTAAGTACATTTGTTTGTGTAAAACTAAAACTACGAGTCCTATTTGAATTCAGTTTTCAATGATAGACTCAAGTTGACTTAGTGCATATTTTTATATATGTGTCATGTATGTTTACTTAGTGCATATTTTCATGTATGTGTCAACTCTCTAGGGGGCGCTGCAGTAAGTAGCTGCTTCTATTTTTTGTGTAAAACCAAAACGACTAGTACGATTGTCAAGAGTTTTCAGTATTAGATTCCGCTTTACTTAAAGCATGTTTTTAAATTTATATTACGGTGACAAGTCACCAGGGGGCGCTGCAGTAAAATATTTTTTGTGCAAAGATAAAATGACGAATTTGATTTGGATGCAGTTTCAATAATAAGCTCAAGTTTAATTAGTGCATGTTCTTGGATATGTTTTATCGTGTTAACTCACCAGGGGGCGCTGCAGTAAACGTTTGTTTGTAATATTTAATGCAAAACCACAACTACTAGTCCGATTAGGCAGAGTTTTTAGTATTAGAGTTACCTTTACTTGGTGTAAGTTTTTAGGTTTTTTTTACGTCAAGAACTCACCAGGGGGCGCTGCATTAAACATTTAATTATGCAAAGCTAAAACTACAAGTCCGATTTGGATGCAGTTATCAAAGATAGGATCAGGCTTAATTAGCGCGTGTTTTCGTATATGTGTCTTGGTGACACCTCACCAGGGGGCGCAGCAGTAAGCATTTGCTTTTATTTTTTGTGTGAAACCTATTTAGATGCGGTTTTCTGTGATAGGTTCTGGTTTAATTGCTGCTTGTTTTTATATGCCATATCTACCACGAACTACCGCGGGGCGCTCCAGTAATGGGCGTGGAAATGTTACGGTGACAATCTGCCAGGCGCTGCAATAAGCATTTGATAACCAGAAAGCATTGGGTTTATAATTTCTTTTGGATTTGCATGAAGATTAATATAAAGTATTTCAATATTATTACATAATATTGAAATACTTTATATTCACTTTAAAAAGTTTAAAATAAAAAACGTCGTCCCCATCATCTCGTTACATATATTCTTTTAGGCGGGGGATTTATAGTTATTTTATCCTTTTACAATTACAATTAAGCCGTCGTGGGTTTTTTCAAAATTTTTAATTTTGTTTTTTATCATAGCTAAAATGATTCTAAAGGAAAGTTTATATGTATAATACATGCATAATATAGTAAAGAAACATTGATAATTTCAGAGGTTTCTAATATAATGTCGGCGAGGCGGCGTGTCCCTATAGTGAAATAGTTTCTATTTTTTTTTTTATGGAGTGAAGGAGGCAAACGAGCTGAAGGCCCACCTGGTGTTAAGCGGTTACCTTCGCCCATAGACAACCACAACATTCAAGTTATGGATGCGTTGCCAGCCTTGGGAATGTAGGATAGAAGGAGGGAGGAGGGATGAGAATGGTGGGAATAGGGAGAGCTGGCTTACATGCCATCGAACCGGAACACATCATAAGATATTTGGCGGTTCGTCTTTGACATGATAGTGGTCGCGAGCCAGTCGGAGAACGAATCTCCTACCACCAAACTACTGGGTTACCCGCCTTTTACGGGACGCTACCCAGCGGCGGGGGGGAATTGTATTCTTAACCCGTCCCCCCCACGGGAAAAAATTATGTTGTGGGGGGCCACTAGTATTATATACTTCAGTTATTTTCAGTGTAAATCGAACCCGGAATCATCGTGTTTCAAACGCTATCCCGTTCAAAATAATGCGTTAATAGAATAAAAAATCCATTTATATTTACAACATTGTTACTCCGCTACGACGTTATGATAATTAATCCGCTCATTGTACCAAATTGCGAATGTCTTTATTACTGGGATTGTCATTTTGCCTTTGAATTAGATAATTATGTTTTAATTTAGACATTTAAGAACCGAAAATTTGAGATGATTTACTTAAGAACGGTATTTAGAGATTATAATTATTGTTTATTAAGGTTATCGTGGAGCAGTCATTTATACGATGGTTCTGGGTTCGATTTCCACTCGGAGGAAATATTATATTTCAATTATTTTCCGCTATATTGAACACAAAGTGCAGTGTTGAATCCGTAGTTTAACACGCAATGTCTCATCGGAAAATATAGTGTTATTATACTACTTATAATGTAGGGGCCAGTCGTGGCGCAGTCGCCCAAATTGTGACTGTAAAGCGACTGGTTGTGGGTTCGATTTTCACTCGAGGAGTGGAAATATTTAATATTTTCATGTTCTTTGCTTTGGTGTCGTGGTAAAGTGCGGCGTTAAGTTCCGCCACTTATCTCGCAATGCCTCCGAATTTGGCGGAAAGTGGGGAACGGAGTATTTTAACACTAGGTTCCCTAATTTTCAATAAATTAAAATAGCTAATAGTCATTCAAGAATTTAATTATGAACATTCGTCTGACTGGAAATCGAACCCACACCAAATAAAAATAAATAGCAATAAAATATACATAAAACATTAATATTTTCATATGATCTCATTATTTCCATACAAATGGTTCTGAGTGTAAAGTTGTAACTTAAAGTAAAGTTAAAGCTCCGTTGAGACATTCATAATAGGCGACAACTACGGGAAAATACAAGAGTACCCAATGGCTTAGTCCTAGTCTTACGGCCTGCTGCTAAGAACTGTAGGGACAGAGGTTCAAATACTTATAAAATCAATATTCATTAATATTTTATTATTCAAATTATTTCAACATTTTATTACTGTGTAAACAGATAACAGATATATAGAGTTAAAATACGAATGAAATATTGTATTTTATAAGTAATTATATTTAAATTATATTTATTTTCCGCTCTAGTGACAACATAAAGCGGCGTAGAGTTTTCCCAAACAACGCGCATGGTTTCCGATTCGGACTCAATGTGAAGAACAGAATATCTTGAAACCTAGTGTTTTACAGCTCTCTCTCTCTCTCTCTCTCTCTCTCCCCCTCTCTCCCTCTCTCTCTTTCTGTCTATTTGATGTAGGAAAAAGCGTGAAATTAAAAAAAAAAAGAAAAAATCACATTTATGAAGCAAGTTAAAAACGAACGCACTATTTTTAAACAGTTGTGTATAGAAACATTTCTAGAAAAAATACGTAATTTTAGTTACTTTAAAAAAATAACTTATTAATAGTAAAATTGTATTAACAAGATATCTTAACATTCAAATTTATTCTTTTACAATAAAAAATTATAAAACAGATATAAATTTAAATTATTACATGGATTGGTGAATAATAATATTGTATTTCCTGTGAAAATAGAAGCCATTGAGAGAAGCAAAGTTTTCTTTGCCGTACAATTAGGGACAGTGTGTAGAGTTGAAGCCATAACCGCACTTTGCCTAACAATATCAGAGAATAAACTTTAAGTTTTAAAATTGAAGGCTATCGTTGCGACAGTAAACTTGATGGGTGTGGGTTTGGTTCTCACTTGAGGTATAGCGTCACGCTGTATTCCGCACACAGCAGGGTAGGCTGAGGGAACCTAGTGTTAAGACACTCCGTTCCCCACTTTCCGCCGAATTCGGAGGCTTGCGTGCTAAGAGGCGGAACTTTACGCCGCGCTTTACCTCGAAACTAGAGCGAAGAAAATGGAAATATAATTTCCACTCCTCGAGTGGCAATCGAACCCACAACCAGTCGTTTACAGTCACACTCTTGTGCCACTGGGCCACGACTGGCCAGTTAAAATATACATATACATTTTATTCTTTCGTTCTTCTATTTAAAATAGGTGTGGATTCGAGTCATCGTACAATAAAAAATCGAACCCACAACCAGTCGTTTACAGTCACACATTGTGCTACTGCGCCACGACTGGCCCCAAACTAGCCTCACTTGAGGTAATATATAAATTATTTTAATTTCAATGTTGACTATCACCACCAAAAAAATACTGATTATATATGACACGATGAGGACATACAATATATATTTTTTCTAGCTTTACAGTCTTTCCCGTGTTTATTAATTTCTTAATTTTATTCCTATCTTTCCCTTCTGTTCCCGTCTGATGTGTTTGTCTCGGTGTTTTATTTACACAAGAGTGCAAATACTCCCTTTTTGTGTGTTTATGATATTTAAAGAAAAAGCTAAAGAAAAACAAAAAGCATAAAGGTAAGGTAGGTAGGTTGTGGCCAGTCATGGTCCAGTGGCACAAATGTGTGACTGTAAACGACTGGTTGTGGGTTCGATTCCCACACGAGGAGTGGAAATTATATTTCCATTTTCTTCGCTCTGGTGTCGAGGTAAAGCGCGGCGTTAAGTTCCGCCACTTAACACGGAAGCCACCAAACTCAGCCGAAAGTATGGAACGGAGTGTCTTAACACTAGGTTCCCTCTGCCTACCCTGCTGTGTGCGGGATACAGCGTGAAGCTAAAAAAAAGCATAAATGTACCAAAAATTTACCAATTGTACTAAAATAATTAATATATAAATTTGTACATTTGTACCAAAATAATAAACTCAAGCAAAAGTATCAATAACATACAAACAACATCGCAAAGGCATTTCGTAAGATAATCTCCAAAGTATTAGCAACTTCGCAACGCAACCCTAAAATTACCTGAAATATTCAAAACCTATTCGAAGTTTAATTGAATAGAGAGGTCGAGGGAGAGAGGGAGGGACGGAGGGACGGAGGGACGGAGGGAAGCTGAAACAAGATCTGAACTGAGGTCATTTGAGTTACTCATAAAAGCTGAATTTAATTCTCCAAGTTATAACTTTACCAAACTTGTAAATAGATGATAAGAGCTTACGTACAAATATTTTGATATATTAACTCTAAACAACTTAGCACAGGTTTCACAGACTTCGACGATTTATTAGACGTGACTAGGTAATTCAGAATTATGAGTTCTATATTAAATTGTAACTTTTTTCACCGTTTTTCCGGTCCCCTCAGTACCTCATATCCACTCGCCAACAATTTTAATAATATGAATAAAATATATATGATATGAATAAAATATATATGATATGAATAAAATAAAATAATTAAATATGTACATGTATGTGTGAGGAAAAACTAATAGTCGTGTCTAAAAGAGAGTATAGGTCGTTACTAATTTGGCTCTAAAAGAGAGTCTTTTTTACAGTAAAATAGTTTAATTTCAAAATATGTAAAAATTGCAAAAAAAAAAGATTTTATATTCCATACTGATGACATATAAATGCGAAAGTTTGTCTGTCTGTGACGCTTTCGTAGTACAGGACACTTTATTTTTTAAAAATCCACTCTAAAGAGTTGTTATATAACGAAACAGCTATACGATGAAATCGCGAGCGGGCCGCTAGTATATTTTTCTTATTTTTTTTAGCTTCACTCTGTATCCCGCACACAGCATGGTAGGCAAAGTGAACCTAGTGTTAAGACACTCCGTCCCCTATTTACCGCCGAATTCGGAGGCATTACGTGTTAAGTGGCGGAACTTCACGGCGCGCTTTGCCTCGATACCGGAGCGAAGAAAATGGAAATATTAAAATATTTCCCCTCCTCGAGTGGGAATTGAACCCACAACCAGTCGTTCACAGTCACATACTTGTGCCACTGCGTCACGACTGGTCCCTTAACCATAATAGTACAGTATATTATAAGTTAAGGAAAAAGCATTTCTAATAGTTTTATTAGAATACATCATCTAATACCTAATACTCGTACATACGTCGATATCAAATAAGCCTTTTAACCTAATATGGATATACGCAAAGTTGATTACGCCCGGAGGCTATTTATTGTATGCGATCTTGTTAAGAGATTAGGTTACTGGCTTACCTCATTGTCTTTATACACTTCTATTATAGGCCAAATAAATAAATATCTTAGAAGTAATAATAGAAGTCATTGTGGTATAGTGGGAGTAACTCTCACTGTAAACGCGGTTAATTGTAGGTTCAATTTCTACTCGGAGAAATGATTTGCATTTCTCCGCTCTAGTAAGAAATTAAACTGTAACGTTGAATTTTGTCACTTAATACGCAGTATCTCGATTTCGAGCTTAAAATGGAAAACGGAGTGTCCTGATACTAAGCTATGCAGGAAAAGGAAAAAGCTGCAAAAGAAATTTTAGATAATTTATGTGTATTATTATACGATTCAAGGAGACAGGTGGTGTTTTCATTTTACATCGACTGAGTAAAATTTTATATTAACACGACTTAATATACAATTTTGTGTTTTTTTTTGTCAATTATATTAAGAGTCAATTTTAATTAAAAGTAAAGATAGTAGAAAATCATTGATAAAATTCTGTATTAGTGTAGCAGAACAGATAATTAAAAGAAATAAGTTAAGTTTGGAACATAAGAATTTACCACTCTCCCTAACTGTCACAAATATTTTTAAGACTACTAATATCGAAAATTTAAGCAAAAATATTATTTGTATCTGTAGTACAAATTACTAAAATTGAAATATAACAAAGTGGGGAACGGAGTGTCTTAGCACTAGGTTCTCTCTGCCTACCCTGCTGTGTGCAAGATACAGCGTGAAGCTAAAAAAACCAGGATGACAAAGATCGCTGATTACGTCAGAGGGATATGACACAAAAAGAAAAAAAAGTATACACTTGTGTCGCATGTCCTAGAAATTTCTGCGAGTTAACTGAATCCTTGGAATGCTAAATAGCTCTAAAACATTTTTAGATGTATTATAAAACATTTTAAAAGCAATGGGATTCGAACTAGCGTCCCCTAACACTATTCAAGCAGCTCTAACCACAAAACCAAGTATTTAAAACTTTTATACGTCGTGTAAAAAATATTTTTCATATCCTAACTGTGCAAATAACAATTTAAAAAGGAATAAAATGAATGTAAAAAATATTTTTTCAAGAAAATAAAGTATAATTGCATGACGAATGAAAACGAATCGGCTGATGTTCATTTATCACAATCAAGTCTATAGAGAGAGGATCGAGCACCATTTTTCATTATAACTACAATGACAGTTAAGATGAAGCGTTTATACATTTTATTATTCTCTATGGGATGACAAATAAAAATAATGTGGGTTCGATTCCCACTCGAGGAGTGGAAATATTTAATATTTCCATTTTCTTCGCTCTGGTGCCGAGGTAAAAGCGCGGCGTTAAGTTCCGCCACTTCCGCCTTCGAATTCGGCGGTGCGTGGGGAACGGAGTGTCTTAACACTAGGTTCCCTCTGCCTACCCTGCTGTGTGCGGGATACAGCGTGAAGCTATTCTCTATGGGTTACGGGTTCATATTCAATTAATATTGAAAGCTACTCTAAAAGTGTCATCTTTAATTTTTGTTCTTTAATGTTTCTGACAATTTAAGATCTAAAATTATTAAGCAAAACATCACTTTGTAGGCTGTTCTTAATAAATATTTATTTTAAAGCATTAGGTTTTTTCGTGTATCAGAATAGATAGAGAGATTGTAGTGTTAAGACACTTTGTTCTCTACTTTTCGCCCAAAATGTAGACTTTGTGTGATCACGAAACTCAACACGTGTTTGGCCTTACCGATGCGGACAAGTGTCACAGTAGACAAAGGGAACCTAGTGTTACCGTTATATACTACGTTTCCCACTTTCCGCCGAAAATGTAAATATTAAATATATCCTTGGGTGGGAATCGAACCCTCAACCTGTCTTGTGTACAGTCACACTTTGTGCTCTTGCGCCACGACAGGTCTCAATGTGGACAAATGAAAATAATTTATATAAAATGACTCTCCCGAATAAAAATCGACCTACAACCAAACGCCTTATCAATATAACATTTTATAATTTCAACCAAAGTTTAGCTATTCATATTCTAATTGCAGTACAAAAACAAGATATCTAAAAAAAACATAATTATAATACAAACGTAACCGTTCTGAACTTTTCTATTGTACGTCGCTCTATCGTTCTAAACAATTATTTTTTTCTTTCAGCCCTCATTCCGCCCTACAGGGCGGGCGGTGGAAATTATTCAAATTCACAGTAAAAAAATATTTTTCATGTAAATCCGGATCCGCCGTAATCGCCGGGTGTTGCCGACTAAACTGATTTAGCGTTTCCGATTCTTAATTATTTTGTTCGGGGTTAAATTGCTGTATTATGTACTTGCGATTTCATATGGCTTTGTTCATTTTTATGTACGATTATTCATATATATTTTTCTTTATAAGAAAAGAAAAACGCTGGTTTTTTTTTAGTTTAAAGTACAGTTTTCAAGACTACGAAAATAAAGCACTTTGAAGTGTCTATTGAGCACGTAATAGTTTAAATAGTTAGTTAGTTTTAAATACATCTTGGATTAAAATTAAAAAATATTACAAACATGCCAAATTTATCTCTATTTAAATCTGTCTAATTCTGTCGTACTACTTGCTAATTTTATGCGGCCTGCTAAGCACTTATTCATATTGCAGATATTTTCTCGCTACTTCTAAAATAAACAGTTCAATAGTAATAAACAGTTCAGAATCCATGGTTCCATCCTTATTGAAAAAGTTTTATTATAAAATAATAACTGTATCTGAACTAAAAATAAAGATTTAAATCAGTAAAATTGAGGCCAGTCGTGGCACAGGGATACATAAGTGTGACTGTAAACAGGACTGATTTGAGTTTCGATTCCTAGTCGAGGAGGGGAAATATTTAATATTTTCATTTTCTTTGCTCTGGTGCCGAGACAAAACGCGGCGTTAATTTTTATCATTTAATGCACAATGCTCCAGAATTCGACGGAAAGTGGAAAACGGAGTATCTTAAATACTTGGTCTAGTCTGCCTACTTTGCTGTGTACCAGATGCAAAGTGAAACTAAAAAAAAAAATAATAAAGCCTGTAAAATCTTAAAAATTAAGACAAGAAAAGCAAAGTACCTTTCGTGTCTTCCACTCGTTTTCAACGTGAAGCATATTGACGTGTTTGCAACAAATTTTTCACGAAACAAATAGCTTTTTGAATGTGAAATTTACGAGCGTATGTTCCTTTATTTATAGAATGAATATCGATAAGATATTAGTATTTTAAAATAACCACTTTGTGTACTTTTGTCATGCAACGGTGCTAGCTTCTTACAAGTAAAACTTTAGACGTAATAATGTAACAATCCATACTATATAAAAATAAATGTAGGATTATAAAATCTTTTTACATTGAATAATTTAAATTAAATTAAAAATACTTTTTTAAATATTTTTAAAGTGTTATTCCACACTTAGGAAAATTTAAAAAGACATTTAAAGAAAACGTATAAAAATTTGAACGCAGCGGGATTTCTATAAATGTCTTTTTTTAAATTAAAAATAGCATAAAATATTATTTTATTTAATATTTTTAAATAAATAAAAATAATAATTAATATTTTTATAAATACAATGTTGGCTGAATGACATTTGACAGTTTAGGAAATTTAAAAAAAAAAAGGAAAGTGGCTTGGCGGGAGGATGACGCAATAAAAGGACGCTCATAAAATTATGGATATTAAATTGCAAATAATATAAATTAAACAAAAAGAAGCATATATTTAATTAGTGAAATTATTACTTAAAGTGCAAAGAAATAGAAATATTATAGTTTTGTGACATGCATGATTGATAAGATGCATAATTGTAATTTAGGAAAATTTTCTTGGTAAGTTTATTGTATTATTAATAGGAAATTTGCATAAAATGAATATGAAATGACAACTATTTAATAAAAGAATGAATATTATAAGGTAAATAATAATATTAAGAGCACTAGAGGTAAAGAATGTTATTTATATGATGAGACTTATCAAATTTACAATATTTAAAAAAACAAACGTCAGCCGCGACGCGCCGCCATCTTTAAATAGTGTTGTATGGGCATTTTAAATTCTGTTTGTAAATGTATTTCTTTTATTTTTGTATTTGTACTAAAATTGAAGGAATATGTACTCACACGGTAAAATATTCTATATCCAATTTTGTTAATTTTTTTTTTCTTGATATGTATAATTAAAGCGTCCCAGAGGCAAAATAATTAAATTTGTTAAATATGTTTAAAAAAATTCTATTGTATCTCATTATAAGTGAGCTGTAAGTTCTTATGAGAATAAATTCTTTAAACCCATTGTATCTTATTTTATTGGTTTATGTTTTTGTTTTACTAACATAGTTCTTAAGTAATTCTCTTGTACTAACCATATAACCAACTATGAGCCTATGTTGCTTGACAATGAATAATTTTTATTTTTTATTTTTTTTATTTTAGTTTACAATATATTGGAAAAGGAATTTAGAATTTTCTCCTAATTTTTATGCAGCTTCACGTTTTTCTTCGTTTTATGAGGAAAGAAGCGTGATGCTGAGAGAAGCTACTGTCAAGACATTCCATTTTCTACTTTTTGCTCGAATCCAAAATATTGTAAACTGAGTGGGGGGATGCAACGTTCCGCTGTCTTGTGAAATCTTGTTGAATCGAAACCACAGTTGTGGCGTATTTGGATAGTTGCTGACGTACTGCGCCATGATGTAGCCATCGTGGCCAGAGATAATATAGGAGATATACATATGGTGGTATACATATTTTTTAAGAATTCTATATACAAATTATGCTTCTGTCAATTTTGTATTTGAAAAAGGTTTGGAAATTAACATTTTCCGAGCTGTATTTATCAAATTTAATTCAATTTTCAAAGTACTTTAGACCAAAATAGTTTAAATGTACATTCATTAATGTACACTATGGTATAATTTCTATGAATAATTCTGATTTACATCATAATTCTAGCTCAGACGCCTTTGAATCTGCATCCAGCATCCGAAATGAAGCTATATTTGTATATCTTTTATTGCAAGGAATACTTGTTTACTGTAAGATTTAAGAGGTACCGTTGCAGTTTAGTTTCAAAAAGTTTGCTTTTGAACATCGAGTGTGGGTTCTTCTTGTATTCTGCGAAGTGTTTTTTTCTTTATTACTCATAATTATAAAGAGATAAGCGTTTATCAGTTCGAATGTTTGAGGTAGATAATCTCCAAAACTGTAAAAAAGCAACCTTGTACTAGTTTTTTGTAGGCATAACATATATGATTATTTTGAAATAATTATTTTTTTTGCCAGATTAATTAAAACTTATAAAAAAGACAGAAATTATTTAATAAGTCTTAATTAATCTGGCTAATAATTAAAATGAATCTAGTACAAGGGTAAGCTTTTTTTTTGATAACACACACTTATGTAAACTTTGAAACTTTTGGGGAAACAAAGTATCACTTCTTAACAGCTTTTAAAAAGTAACTGTTGTATTAGTAATATAAACAAATGATTGGCGGGCCGCAATAAAATGCAATAATTATGACATTCTTGTCAATTCCTTGAATAAAATGCATTTGTGCACTTATCGTCAGCCTCATTGAAGTATTCAAGACTCTCTAAACCAAGGAAGATAAAGTACTTTAGAGTATCTGTTTAACACCTAATCGGTTAGAAATTTATTATAAAAATATCTTGTATGATAATTTTTTTTTTAGCTTCACGCTGTATCCCGCACACAGCAGGGAACCTAGTATTCAGACACTCCGTAGCGTTTGGCGCTCCGTTCTCTCTGACTACCCCGCAAGGGATACAGCGTGAAGCTAAAAAAAAAAAAAAAGCTTTGCCTCGACACCAGAGCGAAGAAAATGGAAATATTAAATATTTCCACTCCTCGATTGGGAATCGAACTCACAACCAGTCGTTTACAGTCATCCGCTTGTGCCACTGCGCCACGCCTAGCCCCAATGATAAATTAAAGCTAAAAATGAACGTTTTTCATTAAGCATATGTAAAATTTTGAGCATCACAAGTTTTTTTATTAAAAAAGTTTTAAGCTGTTGCCTCTGTATAGTTGTCGGTTGGGACGGAATATGAAATATTATTTAATATTTTTAATTTTTCAAATATCTTCCTCATAATGCTGGATAGTTTGAGTATATATGTAACTCTTTCCCTCTGTTTTCTCTACTCTCCACTTATACTAGAAACATTGGGTTTACTACAATTAACAACTGAGCTTTGTCTACCGAGATTGGTAAAACTAATTTTAAACATTTTTAAAGTGTTATTCCACACTTAGGAAAATTGAAAAAGACATTTAAAGAAAACGTATAAAATTTGAACGCAGCGGGATTCGAACCCGCGTTCGAATCCCGCTGCGTTCAAATTTTTATACGTTTTCTTTAAATGTCTTTTTCAATTTTCCTAAGTGTGGAATAACACTTTAAAAATGTTTAAAAGTATTTAATAAATAGCATTCTCTCTTGCCAAATGATTGTTCGTAGAATAATCTTTGGGTAGCAGAAATTTGTAAAAATCTCTCTACAGAGATGCTAACAACATAAATAAGTTGTAATAAAGCGTATAAGAATTTCGACGCAGCGGCTAGTAGAACGCATGGCTCAGTGGTGAGAGCGCCTGAACGGTATTCAGGAGGCGCGGGTTCGAATCCCGCTGCGTTCAAATTTTTATACGTTTTCTTTAAATGTCTTTGGTGAAACTAATTGTTTTTTACATTTTATTTTTATGTCTTATCTTGTAAGTCTCAATTACAACCTCATATATAGTTAATTACCACCGCTAGTGTTAAGAGAGGCAGGGGCAGACCTCAGTTGACCTTCGAAAACAGTATCAACGATACTGGAGGAAGGTCACGTAAAAAGCATCAGGACATTTAGCTTCACGCTGTATCCCGCACACAGCAGGGTAGGCAGAGGGAACCTAGTGATAAGACACTCCGTTTGCCACTTTTCGCCGAATTCGGAGGCGTTGCGTGTTAAGTGGCGGAACTTAACGCCGCGCTTTACCTCTGATACCAGAACGAAGAAACGAAAATATTAAATATTTCCACTCCTCGAGTGGGAATCGAACCCACAACCAGTCGTTTACAGTCACACGTTCGGGCCACTACGCCAAGACTGGCCCCTATGGCTATAACTTATAAGAAAAATATATCAAATATAATTGAAAAAGTATTTATAACCATTTTTTCCCCACAGTGGTATGGCAAGACTGGCAAGTCCACGTGACTTCAACCCCATCAGAGGTGGGGAGTCCCGCCCTCCTCACCTGCGCCGTGCCGACCGCAGTACGGGACCACTCGTCTGTAGCGGCGTGGTACAGAGATGACGCTGTCATATCGGCTAGTGATCATTTTTGTAAGTATTTTGTGAAATTACTTAAATTTACTGACTATGACTTATTGAGAGAACGTAGTGTTATGGCTCTCTATTCTCCGTTCTTCTCTTGAAATTGAAACGTTGTGTTTTCAGTGGTGAAACGACCCGACCCTTACTTACGTCGGGCTTTATGAGAGGGAGAAGAAAGGAAAATTATTCAAATATAGTCATTTCCCAGAAACGGAATCGAATCTGCAGTCATTGTGTTTTCAACGACACGCTGTGGTACAGACCACGACAAACATAAGAAAGTGTTAATTTAATCAAATACATCTATGATTACACCGTGAACCTGAATATAAACGAAAACTATTGTTCGTTTGATGCATATTCGGGGAATTATATCATTACAATTTTTCATTATAACAGTTCAAATCTTACACAATATTTTGTAACTGGATGGACAGTAAAGAACAGTTTTAAACACTCTTAAAACCAAATTAAATCTTTCTGCCTACTCCTCTATAACACGCGAAAATAAAAAAAAGGCTTAGCCTATTAAATCAGGCTACGATATTTTTATCATTTTAAAACGAAGCATAGTAGATATTCATATTTACACAAATTAGCCTTACCTGTTATAAAAAGCCGATATCCAAACAAACACAATATTTACTATTAATAAAAGTGGAGCTTTTTATTAAAGCTTTTAAGCTTACAAGCCCCTTGATATTTAAATTGACTGTGTAAAATTATTTTTGTTACAAAAGTAATAATGTAATAATATTTATAGTAATTTATAAACTAATAAATAAGTGAGCCAGTTGGGGCCAGTTGAGGCGCAGAGGCACAAGGTGTGACTGTAAAGCGACTGGTTGTGGATTCGATTCCCACTCGAGGAATAGAAATAAGGCAAAGAGCGGCGTTAAGTTCCACCACTTAACACGCAATGCCTCTGAATTCGGCGGAAAATGGGAAACGGAGTGTCTTAATACTAGGTTCCCTCTGCCTACTCTGCTGTGTGCTGGATACAGGGTGAGGTTACAAAATAAAAAAATGATTCATACGTATGTTATATTGTATGTAAGTTTAACATACTTTCATAGTTAATTTGCAGATGTAATAAAATATTTGATAATGAGATTTAATGCACCCGAAATGTTAAATTATATATGTATGTATCGGAGGCCACCGTGCTCTGCAGACAAGATATATAGCGCGGCGTTGAGTTTCACCATAATACATAATGTTTGAAAATGGAAAGTGGAGAACAGAGTGTCTTGTCTTCTATACCTACTCAGATATGCGGGAGTGAAAATCGAACCTATAACTATCGTGTTTACAGTAAGACGCTATAACACTGTCCCATGACACCATCTACGAATTATTGAAGTTTTTTGTTCAGCTTCACCCTTTTTTCCTTATATTCCCGGGTAGTCAGAGAGAACCTAGTGTACCGAAGACACTCCGTCATCCACTATCCACCTGAAATCGAGTCATTGCCTATTAAGTGGCGAAACTCAATACCACGCTTTGTCTGAGATGTCAAAGAAATGAAAATATATGTATAAATAAAATTCAAAAAACCAAAAACCACAAGACAAGGCTTGGCTGGTCTCCAGTTTTTCTAACCACTTCCGCTTCCGCCTTTGTTTCATTAAATTTTCCTCTTAATTCAAATTTCCCGTGAGATCCTTTAATTCAATATTGGTTATAGACTAAAGATCTTTTTCCTTTTCTGGTGTCAATGTAAAATAATTCATTTCATTTAATTTTATATAAACGTCTTAGAAACACAGTTGTATTGTGGTTTAAGCCTGTAAAGATTAAAAGAAGGGACTATTTATATAGTATTAATTTTTACTTCAATTTTGTTCAAGAATTATCGTTTGAGCTTTAATTTTCTTTTTATAAAATAGGATGAAAAGACAGATAACGATATGACAAAGTGTGTTGTATTAAACCATTCAATACAGAATATCAATAAAATAAACGCAACACAATATCACTAAATTCTTCCTTTTACTACCTTATATATTTTATGTCGTGGCCCAGTGGCACCAGCGTGTGACTGTAAACGACTGGTTGTGGGTTCGATGGGTTCCACTCGAGGAGTGGAAATATTTATTATTTCCATTTCTTCGGTCTGGTATCGAGGTAATGCGCGGCGTTAAGTTCCGCCACTTAACACGTAATGCCTCCGAATTTAGCGGAAAGTAGGGAACGGAGTGTCTTAACACTAGGTTCCCTCTGCCTACCCTGCTGTGTGCGGTATACAGCGTGAAGCTAAAAAAAATCTACCTTAAATATTAGTAACTTATGAAAATAAAGGATCTAGCACGGAAATATTGTACAAAATATGTTTATTGAATTGGGAAAAAGACCTACCGCTGAGTTTCTTGCGTCTCTGGAAGATCAGAGGTTTTAACTTTATTGAACTGGTAGAAAAATTTATGATGTGCAAAAAAGAGCACGTAACAATATTTTGAATAAAATTATTTGACTTTAACTAAACTAAAACATTTTTAGAAAATATATAAAAATTTGAACGCAATGGGATTCAAACCTGTGCTTCTAGGAATACGTCCACGCTCTCTAACCACTAAGCCATGCGTGTGGGACAGAAAGAAAACTGTTAAACATTACCTATATTTACAGCTGGACCAATACTTCTCATGGACGAGATGTGGAAGTTCACAGTCAGATCAGTTCGTATCTATGACTCCCAAAAATCCTGACAATTTGAACGCAGCGGAATTTGAACCTGTACTTCTCAGAAATCGTCCAAGCTCTCTAACCACTAAGCCAGGCGCTTGAGACAGAAAGAAAACAGTTAAACATTAACTATATATTTATAGATGGACCAACACTTCTCATGGACGAGATGTGGAAGTTCACAGTCAGATCAGTTCGTATCGATGACTTCCGAAAATCCCGAAAATTGAGCACAGTGGGATTCGAACCTATGCTTCTCGGAAGCCGTCCAAGCTTTCTAACCGCTAAAACAAGCGTTTTTTAAAAAACATTTCATACAATTAGTTAAACATTGCGTATATTTTCAGCTGGACCAACACTTCTCGTGGACGAGGGGTGGAAGCTCATAGTCCGGTCGGTTCGCATCGACGACTCCCGCGCTCAGTACTCCTGCTCCGTCCTCGACTCGCTCACGGGGGAAAGAAGACAGAGTTCTCCTATAAACGTGGATGTTGCACGTGAGTAATTTAATTTATTGTTTTTGTGTGTGTACATGTGTCTGCATGAGTGTGTGCATGTTTATCACATTGGTGAAAACGAGCACCAAACGCTCAACTATAACATGAATAAAATAGTTTAAACGTAGATATCAATCGACTAAATATGTGTTTTTAAATGAAGGCTATTACTTAACACAGGTCTTCTCGGCGTATTTCAGAATTGAAAACCATTGAAAAATATTTTTCTTTTTTGGTTGCATAAATTGTATGTATCGTGTTCCTTCAACGTATTAAATTGTATGATTGTATGAAAAATAGCTATAACTTTTAAAATATAACGAGATCAAAATGCTCTTCCTTCAAATTGTCGCTAAGCTTAGTAATTTTATTGATATATTTTTAAAACAAAATGATAACCTGCCATCACAAATATTACTTATAGACAGACATAAACATCTACAATTCTATATAAACAGTACCATAATTATAACACAGGCTTGAGCTAACACTCACTTCAGGTATAAATTGATGAATGTGCAGATGACCTCGTTTGCTTCGCAGGATACATTAAACATTCAATTCGAATTGTCATTGCAATACGCAACAGTGACTGACAGTAGTAATAGACGGTCACAAGCTCGTATTATTTTGATGACTGGACCAAATACACGGCTTGATCCATTTGTTAGATCTTGGTAATAAAAGTTTTTATTTTAGAAATACCCAGAGTTAAATGATTATAGTATATTATTTCGTTTCCACATATCATTTACACTTTTTAGGGTCAGTCGTGGCGCAGAAGCACAAAGAGTGACTATAAAGCGACTGGTTGTGGCTTCGATTGCCACTGGACGAGAAGAAATATATAGTATTTCTATTTTTTTCACACTGATGTCGAGGCAATGCGCGGCATTAAGTTCCGCCACTTAACACGCAATGCCTCCGAATTCGGCGGAAATTGGGGAACAGAGTGTCTTTACACCAGGTTCCTCTGCCTAAAAATTTATGCATTTACCGGGAAAAGGAGCAAAACTCTCTTATAAGCTAACGAGCTTATTAATTAGCTAGTTCATTTTTTTCGAGGTGACTTTCGAGGTGCTTTTGAGGTGACTTTCGAAGTGCAATGGGACAGGATCTGACTGTGAAATTATGATTTTGGGTTCCACTTAGAGAATGATTGTATTTAAATTTTCATTTCTTCGCTCTAGTACCAAAGACAAAGCGCGGCGTTGAGTTTCGCCACCCAGTATTCTAGTACTCTTTTTTTTTGAGGCATTGAGCAAAGAAAATGGAAATATTCAATATTTCCACTCCTCGAGTGGGAATAGAACCCACAACCAGTCGTTTACAGTCACACGCTTACGGTCTATTGCAAGTAATTAAGTATTTAACTATTATTATATACCATAGACATATTATTTCCAGCCATGAGTGCGTCGTCTGCGCCTCGACCAGTGCTGCCCGGCACGTGGGAGGCGAGCGCCCGACGCGGCGGGGACGCCGTGCTGCCTTGTCTGGTACACGCTAACCCGCTGCCTACTATCACGTAAGTAGCTTTTGATATGAATTTAATTATATTTTTTTAATTGTTTGTTTAATAATTGTGTATTTATAGCTACAAATATTGTAGTGTACGGTTATATTATTTCAAGTTGAAGTTATTAGTTAAATAGTCTTATTAAGAATAGGTAATTTTAGTTTTAGTTTTATTACTTTAACCAAATAATTTACCACCAGCTTACTTAAGTTAATGTAACCCAGATCGCATATGAGCTGTGCCTTTTTTTCTCTAAAATCAGAAAGTTCAGTGAATATGTTTAAAGCGTTTCTTACAAATATTGCATAGTCTTTTTCCTTTCGCAATATTGTTTTTTGCACTCAGATTAGTAAAACGTACGTACGTTATTAATACTTTATTATTTTCGGCGTTCAACAAAACATATTAATTTATCTACACGTCTTCTCTGCATATCTACTATGCACGTGGACAAAAATAGTAAAATGTAAACATAAAATTAAATTAAATTAAAATTAAATAGCTTCACGCTATATCCCGCACACAGCAGGGTAGGCAGAGGGAACCTAGTGTTAAGACACTCCGTTCCGCACTTTCCGCCGAATTCGGAGGCTTGCGTGTTAAGTGGCGGAACTTAACGCTTCGCTTTGCCTTTAATACCAGAGTCAAGGAAATGGGTATATTAAATATTTTCTGTCGACTTCACCCATATGATCTCAAACGTATTTTAAATACAGCTTACTTGGTATTAAGGCTTTGTTAATATGCAAAAAAGGCACATTCCAATCTCTGTATAAGATTTCTATACAATACAATATCAATTCCCTACCGGGACTACGTTTTAGCGTAATGTGTATAACAAAATCACGAACACTCAATGTTTATTCACGCTTATAAACATTTGATACACGAACTGTCGCACTTTTTGTTATAAAGAGGAAAGTTGAAAGGGCCCGAGGGTGGTATCGCCGCCCTTAAGTATTGGTATAACCGCCGTACAGTCGTGTAACAGCCTGCAGGAACTATTAACCCCGTATCGTGTTTATGAACTAATATCGCTGGGATTTGGGAATGCTTAGTGTGGAATAATTTTTTTTTTGTTTTCCTTTAGATAGTATTTGAATGTTTTTTTTTCTTTTTTTTTTTTTAGCTTCACGCTGTATCGGCACACAGTAGGGTAGGCAGAGGGAACCTAGTGTTAAGACAATCCGTTCCCCACTTTCCGCCAATGTCGGGGGCATTGTGTGTTAAGTTAGTGTGAATATAATTCACACTAAGATTAATATTATATTTAAATATTTTGTTCTCCTTGGTATATAACGTAACGTTTATTTATGAACCGAAAAGCATTGTTAATATTTTTTATAGCTTCACTATGTTTCCCGCACACAACAGGGTAGGCAGAGGGAATATAGTGTTAAGACACTCCGTTCTCCAAGCACCGCCGAATTCTGCAGGTATTACGTGTTGAGTGGCGGAACTCAACGCTTTGTCTCGATGCCAGAGCGAGGGCAATGAATTATTAAATTTCTCAATTTCTCGAGTAGGAATCGAACCCACCACCAGTCGCGCTTACAGTCACATTTTGTGATCACAAGCCACTACTGGCCTCTTTTAAATAGTATGTGACTGTAATTTTTACTAAGATTACTTATTATATTTCCATACTTTCGTATATTATTGGGTGGCTTTTTTTAAGTTATTTTCTTTTTGGTTAATTCTGTTTTATGTTATTTGAAAACCTGTTTCATTTGTTTATTTTTTTCGAACACAAGTTTATTCACCCAAGGAATAAAACAAAGACTAATTTGATTAATAGTAATAAAATACATTTTTAATTCGACGTATTCATGCTAAGTATAGATTTAAGTATATTTTTTTCCTTGTTTTAAAATTTGTCATTGAATGAAAAGTTTTTGTACTAGCAAGTATTTATGAATCTAACTGATGAGCAAAATAAAATGCGACGTTCGGCGGAGTGTTTCGACACTAGATTTTTTTACTCTGTATGCACTATGTAAAATCATTAGTAAATCAATATATGTGTACCACTTGACTATATAGCTTCACGCTGTATCCCGCACACAGCAGGGTAGGCAGAGGGAACCTCGCTAGGTTCCCTCTCGGCGGAAAGTGGGGAACGGAGTGTCTTAACACTTTAAGACACTCCGTTCCCCACTTTCCGCCGAATTCGGAGGCTTGCGTGTTAAGTGGCGGAACTTAACGCCGCGTTTTATCTCGACATCAGAGCGAAGAAAATGGAAATATAATCTCCACTCCTCGAGTGGGAATCGAACCCACAACCAGTCGTTTACAGTCACACGCTTGTGCCACTGGGCTATGACTTGACTGTATAATTCGACATAATTATGCTTATATATTTTTTCCAAGAAGCAGACAATCTTAGGGATGTTTGACTTTGATAAAAAATATTTTGATTTTTATCATGGTATATACCTACCACGTACTAATAAACCAACTTCATGGGCCTAAGTCAATTCGTCCTCCAGCTTATAAAGTACCATCCATATAGGCAGAGCAGTGAACCGTGAGGCTATTTACAACAATATCCGCCCGCAACGCCCACCGGAAACGCCCTGCATAATTTACTCATGAGAATATCCGTTACACGGATATAATTCATCGGACTATCAGAAATTTGGAAAGTGGGACAAGTAAAACATTTTCCTTGGTTAAAAGGTTATGTTATGAGCTTAGCAAGGTTTAAGAGCTCTTTTAATATATTTTTATTGGTAAAGTTTTATTTAGTAGTTTTTTCGCCATTTTAAATACTGCTTTTTCGGTAGTATAACTAAAATCTACGTACGCATATTTGCCCATGATTTGCCATGTATATTGGCACATAGTATATCACATAATTTGAACTCTTTGTTGTGTTCAAAGTAGCAGTGAGTGTTAGGAAAATTTAAATGTATAATATATTAAAATCATATCAAAGCCATCAGAAGAGTATCGTACTTTCCTTTGAAATCAACCACTGCTCGTCCAAGGAGAAGCTGAGGTTGCGTCTTATTTATCCTCCTATTATAGCGTAAAGCTTATTTAATATTGTATTTCTTGAACAATTTGAAAGAATAATAAGAATCAATTCGGCATACAGTAAAATGTATTAGTCAAATTTAAATTGTTTTTTCCATACTTATATTATAAATGCGAAAGTCTGTCTGTTTGTCTGTCACGCTCTCACCGCTAATCTATCCGTCCAATTTGGACCAATCCGAACAATCCGGTCCGGATAATCCAAGGTTAAACATAGGCTACTTTATTTGTCGGAAATCCACCACCGAGGTTTGCAATATAACGAAACAGTTATGTAACCCGCCGCTGGGGCCGCTAGTTGAAAATAAAATTGTAATTACCACATCAACACATTTTTCCATTAGGGCCTGTCGTGGCACAGTGGCACAAGCGTGTGACTGTAAACGACTGGTTGTCTGTTCGATTCCCACTTGCTAAAAAAATACACTATTATATATTTTACGTACAGTTTTGCATACGTTTAATTTTAATCTACAATGCCTGTTTATTGTAAAAACATAAATCTAGTTTCAAATCACTGTATAACTTGTCGTTAAATTATATTACTGTTAAATAACATATTTTATTATTCACTTATTCTCAATGGTATAATTTTCATACGACTACGGCATACATTTGTAGTATGTTTTTACTTTTATTTAAATAAACTATCATAGTGAAGCTTGAAATAGTTTAATTATATGCTGTGGATTCTGCTTCGAGGGAATCATTTTTTTTCTTTTTTTTTAGCTTCACGACTGTATCCCGCACACAGCAGAGTAGGCAGACGTCACCTAGCGTTGTAAGACTGCTCCCCACTTCAAATTCGGAGGCATTACGTGTTAAGTGGCGGAACTTAACACCGCCAGGGGGAATAATGATATAACATTTTCATTTTTCCGTTCAGGTTACAAAACAAATCACTCAATAAGCAATACCTCGAATTTGCCAAGTTAGTGGAGAACAGAGTGTCTCAACACTAGGTTCTTGTTGCCTAGATTGCTGTTGCCCACCCTACTGTGCAAAAAAAGTAAAAAACTTAAAAAAAATTGTTACTTTAACCTTTATTTTTCAATATTTGATACTGCACGTATCTTTACTTTCCATTTTAGAGCACATTTTAAAAGTGTTTCTTTGTAAAAAACGCCGTGACAGGTAATTTCCGCTTCGTAAAGAATACTCTGAATGATTAATTGAAAAAAAAACTTGCTTGAAATTTACTTTAACATTTTCTTTTAATTAGTTAGCAGCTATTTTTAGGTGTTCAGTCCATAAAATAGATTTCATTTTGAAATGAAACTATTTTAACCGATTTAGTTGTGTATATTTTTGGTATTCAAAAACTTTATTTAGAAAACTATAATATTATCCGGTGACCACGGTCTAATGTATACGTATTTTCTTTCGTATATCAATTTTCTTTTGTTTCGTATCGTATACATAATCGTATATTTTCGGAAATATGTACTTCGAAAATAAATACAAGTACGTATACAGTATACAGTACAGATGCGAAAAAAAGGTGCTATTATTTTTATGAACGCGGAAAATGGGAAACGGAGTGTCTTAACATTAGGTTCTCTCTGCCTACCCTGTTGTTTGCGGGATATAGCGTTAAGCTAAAAAAATGTAATGTTTATTTCTTACACAGCCTTTTTCAGTTTTTTTATATAAACTGTTAAGAGTTTATATTAAGCGTTTATTAAATTCTTTCATAAGAAAATTAGGGAGGAAACATGAGTCAAAAATTTGAGGTTGCTAAAATTTATATGAAGTAGTGCAGACAGCCTATGCTATATTTGTAGACATGTATTCATATTATAAAAATCATCTTAAAATAATTCCGGTGCACATTTAAATTAAACCAATTGATGTAAAATATCGTACCTTACCGCCACAACTCATCTTGTCCGCCAGAGCGGACATATAAATATAAACAACTTCAAAGTGTTATTCACACACTTAGGAAATTTGATAAATACATTTCTAAAGAGGGCATACAAATTTGCACGCAGCGGGGTTCGAACCCGCGCCTCTTGTTAGCCATCGAAGCGCTCAAATCGCTAAACCACGAGTCATGCCTATAAGAATCGAACCCACAACCAGTAACGATTACAGACACACACTGCCCCACTGTGCTGATAGCCTCCGATATATTAATAAATTAACTAAAATAAACTCTCCTTTTTTATATAAAATGTAATTTAATTTCGCAATAACCGTACCAGGGAGAAAATACGCGACACGTCCGGCTTTTTGTTGTACAGTCGTTAACCTCTAGCCGACCAACGTTAACGGAGATGCGCAAAAAGTTCATCAAGGGAAACAATGTATTGTAGCACATATTTATATGTATGTAGTTATGTACATATATGACTGGAGACGAAAATGGTTCTGGGTTCGATTTCCATCAGGGAAAAATGTTATAATAAATTTGAACGCATGGCTCAGCGGTGAGAGCGCCTGGAAAGTTTAGGAAACGCGGGTTCGAAACCCGCTGCGTTCGAATTTTTATACGTTTTCTAAATGTCTTTTTTTTTTAATTTTCCTAAGTTTGAAATAACACTATAAAAATGTAAAAGAAAAATATTATAATCAATTATTTTCATTCTTCCGTTGTGATACGTTGAGTTTAGTCAAACGACACGCAATGGCTCGATTTCAGGTGACAAATGGAAAACGGAGTGTCTTAACACTAGATTCTATTTGACTACTTTACGTGAAGCCTAATATACATAAAGTATATTGTTAAGTTTCGTCGCCGACCACTCAGTACCTACCTGTGAATGTGGAAAAATCAAAAAGGTAATATTATATTAGGATCATGCTCTCTCTACCATGTAAATTGTAGTTATTTCACAGTCTTAATACAATTCGCATCGAGTTATAACACAATTTCAAAGTTAATCTATATTTATGTTACATTTCCACTATATTAATTTGGCTTGATAACATTTCGATCACATCTAAATTTGAATAGCCTTGATAGTGCAGTGCAACGTCTAACTGCAAGCGCGATTGGTAGTGGGTTCAATTCCCACTTAAAGAAAATTTTTATTAAAAATTAAATTATGTTGATTTCTCCTTTTTGGTCACGCAACATTTAATGTCTAGATTTTAGGGAGAAATCTTTGTCATAATTATTTGTACATTTATAAATTGTTAAATTAGTGCTTTTGCTCCAAAACGAAATGAGTGACATTGTGTCAATGATACTCGTGAACCTTACTTACATGAGTGGTAAGAGCCCTTCTTCTAAAAATTCGGAAATTCTTCTAAATTTAAAAAACCTAAAAAATCAAGTATTTTATAGTATTAATACGATAAATATTCGACCAACTTTAGAATTATATTTCAATTTAACATAAACAAAGCCATACAGATAAAGCGTGACGCTAGAAAAAAATTACATACATTGTGCTAACACTGTGAAATGCGGCATTTCATGGTAAGAAAATCTTTTTAAATATAAGCCCTGTCACTTGTTATATTACTCTACCATCGACTTCCACTGCTTGTGGTCTTAAAAATGTATAAGATTCTTATTTTGTTAGTGGCTATTTTGGCCACACTGTGTACAGGTCATCATGAACCAAATACAAATATAAAAAGACAAATCCCTGGATGTCCTCCAGGACAACGCGAATATATGGGTGTATGTTATAATACGAGACGAAACGATAATAAAAACGATATCACACAACGAAGCGACAATGAATTACTAAATATAAATAAAGGACAAAACGATAATAAACGACGAAGTGTCAACCAGCACCAAAACGATAGCGAACAACAAAACAAAAATCAACTAGAAAACGATGACGGACGACGAAACAAAAATCAGCTAGAAAAAAGTAACAAACGACGAAATGATAATGAACGACGAAACAGAAACCAAAATCAAAATGATATTACACAAAGAAGCGACAATGAATTAGAAAATCTAAATAAACGACGAAACGATAATAAAGGACGAAAGGATAATAAACGACGAAGTGTCAGCCAGCAAGAAAACGATAGCGAACAAGAAAACAGAAATCAGCTACAACACGATGACGTACGACGAAAGAGTAACCAGCTAAAAAACGATAACAAACGACGAAATGATAATAAACGACGAAACGATAATAAAGGACGAAAGGATAATAAACGACGAAGTGTCAACCAGCAAGAAAACGATAGCGAACAAGAAAACAGAAATCAGCTACAACACGATGACGTACGACGAAAGAGTAACCAGCTAAAAAACGATAACAAACGACGAAATGATAATAAACGACGAAACGATAATAAAGGACGAAAGGATAATAAACGACGAAGTGTCAGCCAGCAAGAAAACGATAGCGAACAAGAAAACAGAAATCAGCTACAACACGATGACGTACGACGAAAGAGTAACCAGCTAAAAAACGATAACAAACGACGAAATGATAATAAACGACGAAACGATAATAAAGGACGAAAGGATAATAAACGACGAAGTGTCAACCAGCAAGAAAACGATAGCGAACAAGAAAACAGAAATCAGCTACAACACGATGACGTACGACGAAAGAGTAACCATCTAAAAAACGATAACAAACGACGAAATGATAATAAACGACGAAACAACAATGATTCGAAAAACAAAAATAAACGTCAAAGCGATAACGAACGGCGAAATAAGGAACAAAACGATAACAAACGACGAAATGATAATAAACGACGAAATGAAAACGATAAGCGAAGAACAAACAGTCCAAAGAAAAATAATTGATAATTACCTGTTACCAGTTCAATGATTGATGATTGATGATTATGTACTTACGTTTAAATAAATGAAGCAAATTGTAATAAATTTTCATTTGTATGTTTCCTATACTTAGGTAGAAAGAATTAGTTATAGTTATAGCTTCACGCTATATCCCGCACACAGCAGGGTAGGCAGAGGGAACCTAGTGTTAAGACACTCCGTTAACATCCAATAGTCGATTATAGTTCTTGCGTTTGTAAAACACCGCTCCTCCCACATATTAACATAATAAATAAAATAAATAATAATAAATTCATTTGTTGTGGCCAGTCGTGGCCCAGTGGCACAAGCGTGTGACTGTAAACGACTGGTTGTGGGTTCGATTCCCGCTCGAGGGGTGGAAATTATATTTCCATTTTCTTCGCTCTGGTGTCGAGGTAAAGCGCGGCGTTAAGTTCCGCCACTTAACACGCAAGCCTCCGAATTCTGCGGAAAGTGGGGAACGGAGTGTCTTAACACTAGGTTCCCTCTGCCTACCCTGCTGTGTGCGGGATATAGCGTGAAGCTATTTTTTTTATTTATATATCCAGAATATAAAATTCCAATCACATTAATTAAAATAATTATTAAATTAAACATTAAGTATTGATTAAAAAGTATTAAACATTATATATAATATCCATAGTAATTTAGGTCACATTATTATGAGCATATTACATTTATTATTATACTTTTTCTTTTTTTCCAGCTTCACGTTTTTTCCGCCTAGTCAGAGAGAACCTGGTGTCAAAACACTTTCCGCCGAAAATCGAGCTTTGTCGTAGGTACCCGCGCGCGGAATATATAATAATAAATATATTCACCTCCCCTTTGGTGAGTGGTAAGAGAGGCAGGGGGAGACCTCAGTTGACCTTCGAAAACGCAGTGTCGACAATACCGGAGGAAGGCCACGTAAAAAGCATGAGGACCCCCCGGAGGGAGTGAAGGAAAAGGTTGATGACAGTGGACGAGGCGAAAGAAGTATGCAGGGACCGTAGCTTTTGGCACTCCGTTCTCTCTGACTACCCTGCAAGGGATACAGCGTGAAGCTAAAAAAAAACAAATATATTCATTTGCCATGTTGGAATCGCACCCATTACCATTATGATTACATTTAGACGCTGTCTCACTGCACCACGGCAATCTCAATTCGTTACAAGAATTAACAAACGAAAGAAAGAACTACTTTTAATATTTTAATATATTTTTCAGATACTGATTTGCTTTGTGTGATACAAAATATGATCAGTTAATAAATTGTTAGTAAAAAACTAAATAAATTTCTTTTTTATTCTCTCATAACATAAATATGTGAATCAAGATATAAGATATATTAGCTTTTTCAACGCAAGGTAGTTAAAGAGAAGTTAATGTAAACAAGATACTCCATTTTTCGCTCTAGGTCGTGAAGAGTGGTTGAATCAGTGGTTGAAGCACCAAAAACATTAGTCTTACCACAATAAAAAAATAACAATCCATACTTAAAAATGCGAAAGTCTGTCTGTTTGTCTGTCACGCTATCACGGTTAATCTACTGATCCGATTTGAATGAAATTTAGAACGAAAGTAATAAAAGTTACTGGGTCAAACATAGGCTACTTAATTTTTAAGCTCTAAAGGGTTGAAATAGGGGATGAAAGTTTATATGAAAAATCTACACCGCATGACCGATTGTAATGAATTTTGGCATATATATAATTGATAATCCAAGGCTAAACATAGGCTACTTTATTTTTCAAAAGTCCACCCCCGATGGTTGCAATACAACGAAACACTGATGTAGTCGACGCGGCGAAGCCTCGAGCGGGCCGCTAGTAATTTATATATAAATTATCTTCTGAGTAGGAATTTAACCAAATAATCACAGGAGCATAGGAGGATACAATTTTTCGTTTTGTTTTATGCTTTTTTTTATTATTACCTTCATTGCGTACTTATGATCTACACCGTCTGCAATTCAATAATTTATTTATTTATTTTATCTTTGGAATTAGCCGTCAGAGTGTTTGGACGGTTTCCGAAAGGTCCGAGTTCGAATCTCGCTGTATTTAATTTTTTATACGTTTTCTAAAACTATTTTTATATTCTAAGAGTGTAAAAATCACTTTTATAACGTTAAAGTAATGTATTTGTGCATTTCATATAATAATACACATTCATAAGTTTGTTTTAATAACATATTTATATACATTCATATATAAATCGTAGCCGTAACTAACTGATTTATAAGGTTTTTGTTGCATACTTATAGACTTTAAAGTGAGCAAATCAAAATAGGAATAGTGAAGTTAATGTAAACTGGATTTTTCCTTACAATTTATGATAGTTTTGAATGCGAACCAAAAATAAATATTAACACGCAATGCCTCCGAATTCGGCGGAAAGTGGGGAACGGAGTGTCTTAACACTAGGTTCCCTCTGCCTACCCTGATGTGTGCGGGATACAGCGTGAAGCTATTAAAAAAAACATTTTTAGGCACCCAATAAGATTTATTTAAAAATAAAGAACAGTATATCTTATAATTTGGAATGGTTTCTTTGTATGTAATATAAAACAATTAATCATTGTCTTGTTGTCGTCCTTATGACAGGTAATGAAAAAGTAAAGTAAGGGTGGCTTAGCTTTCCTAAAGAATCGAAATTTATAACACATGGATTTATCAAATAAGCCAAGAAAAGTCAGCAATATTGTAAAGGTACACGTGAAATTTAAAGCGAATGAAAGGAGGAGAACGGAGTGTCTTAACACTAGGTTCTTTCTGACTAACCTGCTATGCAGGAAAAAGCGCGAAGCTGTAGGAATGTATGGGCGGGTTCCCGCTGTATTCATATTTTGAAACATTTACAAAGAAAAATATTTGTGAATAACACTTAAAACTGTTAAAAATAATGTATTTAATTTTCAATAAAACACATAATTTAAATTTAAGTACAATTTTCATATCAACATTTAAACAAACTATAGCTTAGTAAGTTGCAGAGCTTGAATGTCACTCAAGAACGTGATACGAAACCTATTGCGTACTAAATATCAAATTAATTTTATTAAACCAAATGCATGTACCATCTATAGCAAATATATAATAACTGGTGCCCGCTCGCGGCTTCGCCTGCGTGAACTTCACAACTATTTCACTATAGGCACTAGTATCTAGTCACACATGATTTTTAATATATCCTTTTTTTATCCCGCTCACAGCAGGGTAGGCCGAGGGAACCTAGTATTATGACACTCCGTTTCCCATTTTCTGCCGAATTAGGAAGCATTGCGTGTTAAGTGGCGGAACTTAACCTTGGAACTTAAAGCCGCACTTTACCAGAGCGAAGGAAATGAAAATATTAAATATTTCCACCCCTCGAGTGGGAATCGAACCTACAACCAGTCGTTTACAACATACGTTTGTGCCACAACGCCACGACTGGCCTCAATGTATAAGGTTAAAAATAACCGAATACACGGCTGATTCTACTTATTTTTTATATTTTCTGATTTTATCTGATAAGATTTATGTGGAATTTAAGGAGACATGGGCGTGATATTTTTATATGGGGTTTTAGAGGGTACGTAAGGGTCAGCTGCAAATGTGTTCATATCAAATTGTATCTACTTGTCTATGTATGCTGTCTTGTCTATATATTGTCTATGTATCTCTGGTGACAATACAATACGCGGCGTTGAGTTCTGCCTTTGAAGTATGCTATGTTTTGAATTCGAGAGGAAAGTGAAGACTGGAGTGCCTTGACACTAGGTTGTATATCTATACTATCCAGGGATTTAATATTCTTTTTTAAATGTTCGAAATTCGTGACATTTTTAAAATTATTTTCATTATACCGCTCTGGAGATAAAAATGAAAGCGCAGCGTTTAGTTTCGCCACTTAACACGCAATGTCTTGATTTAAGAGGAAAATTTGGGGCTTAGGCCAAGTTCCCTCTGATTACCCTACTATCTGACAAAACGTGGAAATTTAATATTTCTTTACACTTTCCCCAACTCACCCTGAGTTGGTGACTATATTAAAACTATTTTCATTTCTCCGTTCTAGTGACAAAAACAAAGCGGGGCGTTTAGTTCCGCCACTAAATACGCAATATCTCAGATACGGAAAAACCGTGATGCTGAGAAAAAATATACCATAATGCTTTTCACGTATCTAAATATACATGTCATAATTTATTGCCTCCTAGTTTATTAAGCGGTTGATTTGCAATACAACTAAATCTATTAGAATAATTTGTTCGTAGTATTTCATAGAGTACTTATTGTTCACATATAAAATAAAATACCAGTTCAAATTATAAAAAATCGCTGTACACACATATTTTAAGCTACATTTTTTTGTAAAAATGTTTAAAATCTTTCTACTATTTGTAATTTTCTTCGTTGTGTGTGGAAGTTGTATGGATAAGAACGGAAATTTGTTCTTCCGGAGGAACTATCAGGAGAGTAGACGGGCTTTTGTACGATGTCCGTCTGGAGCTAAGAGAATTAACGGTACATGTCCCAAATGACAACTTATTAAGTTTTAAGACGTATAAAATATTTATTTATGCATATAAGATTTTATATTAAATAAATAAAAAAATATTGTAATATATTTATTTAATAAATAAGATAAAAAGTACTTTATTTATGTTTATATGTATATACTAGTCTCACCCGCTCGCGACTTCGCCCCCTTAAGCTATACGTCGTATAACTATTATGTTCTTTACCCCTCTTTACCTGCGATAAAATTTATATTTTTGCAACATTTTTATATGAATCTATTGAAATTAAATAAACACTGAATGCTAAGGAAAGTATACTAAAATACGTTTTTTGTTGTATAGCTTTTAAATATACGCAAGACTTACGAGTAAGTTGTAATTGATTTTGGAGAGTCATTTAGTACCAAACTTATAGACCAGATATGCTGTAAGATGTAAGGAAATTGTAATTTAACAAAAGTAGTTCAGCGTTACTCATCCCGCTAAACTACTTTTGTTCTGAGTGTAGTGACGTAATGGTCCATACAAGAAAGCTAGAAGCTGCTAGTCCATACTTATATAATAAATGTTTGTCTGTCATGCTGTCACGGCTAATCTACCGGTCCGATTTGGATGAAATTTCGAATGAAAGTAGTAAAAATTACTGGGTTAAATATAAGCTATTTATTTTTTCAAAAGTCGACCTCTAAAGGGTCGAAATAGGGGATGAAACTTTGTATGCAAGTAAAATCTAAACCGCTTGACCGATTATAATGAATTTTGAAATATATGTAGTTAATAATCCAAGGTTAAACATAGGCTACTTTATTTCTCAAAAGTCCATCCCTGTCGGTTATAATATAACAAAACAGTCATGTAGTTCACGCGGCGAAGCCCGCGAGCGGGCCACTAGTTTATAAAATAAAGCTCAAAGCTCCGAAGAGAAATTCTAGAATGTTGGTTCGTATTATTAAAATACAATCGCTTTTTGTATTAGTTTGTGGTGAAGATCCATTTACAAAACGAAATTAAAATAACGCTCAGTATTACTTTCCAATATAAAATTACCAATTTCGGTATAAAATAACTAGAAAAGAATTGTTTTGTGTTTGAACTTATACTTTGTATATTTATTAATTGAGACTATAGTGCAGTGAGCGTGTGACGGTAAATGTGATTGGTTGTGGGTTTGATTTTTGATGACTTGGTTAATGATTATATTTTTAATTTCATTTCTAGCAAGATAAAGCGCGGCGTTGAGCTCCGCCAATCAACGTGCGATGTCTATATGCAGCAGGGTAGGAAGAGATAGCCTAGTGTTAAGACAGGCCGTTTCATTTTTCGCCCAATTATTATAGGCATTGCGTGTAGCCAGCGGATTTAAACGCCGCACTTAACCTCCACCAGAGTGAGGAAAATGGAAATATTCAAAATGTTCTAAAATAGAACTTTTATCTAGTTACTTAGCCCACTCAGCAATTTCGCAATGTTTTATTAACAACATGTCACTAATAGTAATAAAGTTAACGTTCTCTCGTAAACAGGCCCAGTACAGAGTACTGTGCGTGAACAAGTTTTAGTGCACTGTAAAAACTACGGCTACAACGCTCTCATTACGCAACTGGCTGCCAGTTTGAAACTATATATTTTGAGTGTTTTACTCACTTCCTATGAAAATACTATGGGAATATTGTTTTTTTAAATTTAATCTGCATTTTGTTTAGTGAAACATAAAAATGTGGCCAGTCGTGGCCCAGTGGCACAAGCGTGTGACTGTAAACGACTGGTTGTGGGTTCGATTCCCACTCGAGGAGTGGAAACATTTTATATTTCCATTTTCTTCGCTCTGGTACCGAGGTAAAGCGCGGCGTTAAGTTCCGCCACATAACACGCAAGCCTCCGAATTCGGCGGAAAGTGGGGAACGGAGTGCCTTAACACTAGGTACCCTCTGCCTACCCTGCTGCGTGCTACCCCAGCGTGAAGCTAAAACAAAAAAAAGAAACATAAAAATAATGGATACGGGTTCACACTTTTTCCCGCATAATAGAGTAGTCACAGTGAACCTTTTTTTTACGTTGGGAAATCCTGTTATGGATACCCGCCCGGGATGGGGACCCGGGACGCGGTTATGTGGGACTCCGGTTCGGCAAGATGATACGCCTCCGTTTACCCACTAAAACCTGACGGTGCTCGTCTCCGCCAGCCCAGGTCTCGGGTACTGCCCCAATCGTCCTCGGACCTGGGCGGAGTCACAGTGAACTTAGTGTCAAGACACTCTGTTTTACACGTTCCTCTTAAAATTCTGAGACATTGCGTGTTAAGTGATGGAACTCAACGCGGCGCTTTGTCGTAGCTACCAGAGCAGAGAAATGAAAATATAAACAAAGGACATAATATGTTATTGCTTAACTTGTACCACATAATACCGTAACTTTTATAAAAGAAGAGGAGGTGTGTGAAGAGTTGCCTCTAAGTGGAAATCGAACCCATAATCATCCTCTATATAGACACAATCGGTATGACGATGTTGTTTGCAATGTGTTTAACATTTGAAATTATTAACTTAGATTAAAAATAATTATTAAAAAAAACTCTTTGACAACTAAAATTAATGAACTTCATATAGGAATAGTATCTACTACCACGAATTTAATAATTGATTAATTAATTCGTAACTTCTATACGTAAGGGGGAAAAATATAAGGCACTAAAAGTATGACAATGACAAAAGCTACAGTGCACTTTATTCATTACTCAGCCGGTAATAGAGCCTCAAGAGACCATCTAAGTAATAGAGCTTAATGTATTACAAATTATGTAATTCTCATTTTTCTATTGGTATTCTTTTGAAATTATTTAATGTAACCCTATTTATGAAAGGGGCCGTCCCGTCGTAGTTAGATAGCGTCTGACTATAACCCTGAGGTTGTGGGTTCGATTCCCACGCTAGGGAATGATTATATGTTATATTATTATTTTCATTTCCTCTCTCTAGTATTTAAGACAAATGTCGGCGTTAAGCTCTGCCACTTATCACGTCTGTGTTCGGTAGTCATTGCATTCTCTCGTATTTCGGCGGTGTGTGGGCATAAAGTGGAAAACGGAGTGTTTTGTCAATAGGTTTTCCCTGACTTGCCACGCAACGCCTCCAAAATTCGGCGGTGCGTGGGAAACGGAGTGTCTTAACACTAGGTTCCCTCTGCCTACCCTGCTGTGTGCGGGATACAGCGTGAAGCTAAAAAAATCACAAATCAAACTAATTTATTTTCATACAAAATAATGAAGAAAGAATGTAAATTTTATATTTTAAATTATAATTATAATAAAGTAATATTTCAAAGTGATTGATAGCGCTAATTGCGTGAGCTCAGGGACAGTGAGTTGACAGAACAGTCTCTTGATGTAGGTAGCTTTGTTCACGTATATTATAGGAAAATCAATCTGTCTTTTCGATTTTTTTAGTATTTCTATATATATTTCTATGTATAGTGCCTTATATTTTTTCCTCTTACGTATTTCTATATGTATGTTAGATATCCTCATATGTAGTTAAGACTTTGTTAAGTGAAATGCTGTCTTTTCTGCTCTTGTTAAAAAGTCGTAAAAATTGGCCCTGGTGTCTAAAACATAAAAGAGAGACTTTTAAACATTTTCACAGTGTTATTCAACACTTAGAAAAATTGAAAAAGACATTTAGAAAACGTATGAAAATTTGAAAGCAGCGGAATTCGAACTCGCGCCTCCTGAATACCGTCCAGGCGCTCTCACCACTGGGCCATGCGTTCTACTACACGCTGCGTTGAAATTTTTATACGCTTTATTACAACTTATTTTTGTTGTTAGTATCTCTGTAGAGAAATTTGACGGTGAGAGCACCTGGACGGTATTCAGGAGGCGCCGGTTCGAATCCCGCTACGTTCAAATTTTCATACGTTTTCTAAATGTCTTTTTCAAAAAGAGAGACGTTAAGATTCGCCTCTCAAAACGCTATATCTCAATTTCAGATGGTAGAAGAAGAACAGTGTCTAGGCACTAGATTCTCCTTGATTACCCTATTATGGTTTTATTGTATTTCTAGACTTCTAGCTACTATTCTATTCTATTTCGGTCAATATATATTTGAGCTCTAAGGATCTACGTTGATATTAGACTTAATGGACAGAAACTTCACAATACAAATCAAATATTAATGGAAAATCAACAGTGTATAGTGCAATATAGCATAAATCAAATACAGAAAGCTCACTGTTTGCTTCCAAAGACATGTCTGAACTGAAACATAAGTTTTCCATTAGCGAAGGAGATCCTTGCTTGTCATATTTATGTATAAAACAAAGTTAAAGACGTTAAGTTTTTGTCTTTGTCTTGTCTAGATATCATAGAAAAAAGTTAGATACAACAACAAAGTGTGATTGATTGTAAAGCGATTAGTTGTGGGTTCGATTCCCTATCGAGGAGTAGAAATATTTAATATTTCTATTATCTTCATTCTGGTGTCGAGGCAAAGCGCTGCGTCAAATTCCACCACTTACCACGCAATGCCTCCAAAATTGGGCGCAAAGTGGGGAATGGAGGGTCTTAACACTAGGTTCTCTCCGCCTACCCTACTATGTGCGGAATACAGCGTGAAGCTATTAAGTTAAAAGAAGGAGATACAACTTAGTGCCAAAACACTCCATTCTACTCACTACTAGAAATTTTATGATGAATGGCAGAGCTCATAGCGGCGCTTTGTTTTGCTACATTGGAGAAATAAAACAAATTTATTTCATGTCCTGAGTGTGACACACCATCATCACGCTTACAATTAAGTGCCCCACAATAGACTCCAAATGTTATATTAATTTTGTTGATACGAATTTCATGTTTCTTTATGATATGATTTTGCCTAAGTTTATCTCTTTATAGAATAAAGACAAAAATGATTGTAGGCTCAATGTAAACTTTTCTTAAAATAATGTAAGCAAATGACTGCCCATTCTACAGAATGAAAGTCATTAACAAGAAGACAACGAAATAAATGTATTTAACAATAGAACCTACGCAGGCTGTGAGAATGAGTGTTTTAACATCAGGCTGCCCACCTACCCTACATCTTATATACAGGAAATTCGTGACCCAAAAATAGGAACCCAATTTCGCATCACAAATCAAATTTGACTCGAAAATCAATAGCAAAGTGCAATATATATGTACATATTGAATAATTCAAATATACTTGCTACCGAAGACATCGACAGCACGGCAACATCAGTTTTCCATTAGCTACACAGAGGAGGCAAACTGAATCCGCTGACAACTTGTTACTTAATTTAATCAAGATCACCTTTCAAAGCTCTAGAATATTTTCTTGGAAGCGTTCAAATTACGTTTCGGATACGAATAAACTAATTAACATAAATTCCGCTAATGGATGTCCTAATTAATAATGATTCGGCGTGAAATTTTAAATGAGGCGAAACTCTTGAAAGTTGAACGTAATTTCTAATTGATGATGGCAACTTGTAACAAATGTATTAAAGATGATAAGTTATATTTGTTTTTGTCGCGTGAATCCAGTTTTTGTGTAGGATGCAAGGAAATTGTAATGATACTTATGTCATTACGATATCCCTTAGGATATTGTAGCACTGTGTTTTCAATTATTACCTGTTAAAAAGAATAAAATAGTTGAATAAAAGCGTTTAGATGTCAAACCCTGCGCCTCATTTAACTAAATTGACTATTGAACCCATTTTTTTAACTTCACGCTTTCCCCTAGTTGCAAGGCTCTTCTTTTTCCTAGGTGCAAGGATGGAAACTGAAGAGCAAACTCTTTAGTATTGACGGAACTCAATGTCACGCTTTGTCTTGAAATAAAAACAACTGAATTACAATTATTCACCTGAATTGAAAGAATCGAACCACAATCAATCGCGTTTATAGTCGCGTTTATTCTGTCCCACTTCGCCACCATGATTTCCACTTACATATAAAAGTTTATCAGATAAATTATAATAAAATAACTATTTCAAACACAAGACAAGTATTTTTTTTATAATTGTACTTTATATATTTTTTTTTCTTTATAATACTTTACAAAACATTTTTTTCAAACAATTTCTACTAAATGAACCTACTATTGTCACGCTCAGACAAAAAGTCCCAACGTCAAAACATCAACAAGTATTCATCACCACTTCAAATAATACAGTTTTTCCATTAAAAATAAAAAAAATATGTATAAAAAATAAAATATATCACAAAGTTATATGTTTCCAGTAAAACTATTGTACTTGAATGAATATTGAAAAAAAAGTCGAGTGGTTAGTTCTGAAACCGCTACGGAAATTGGACATCATAGAAAAATATTTTCATTGATTGGTTGAAATGTTTTTTCTAATTAATTTAGCGGTTGAACGAATAGCCATTATGGTGAAGTTGTTGGAAGCTTCGTGATAAATAACATATACTTGAGATTCGATTCTTGAAAGCTAAGTCTATAAAATAATAAAATTAAGAGTCCAGAGGCACAGTGGGACAGCATCTGTAAACGCAATTGGTTGTGGGTTCTATTTCCACTCAGGGTAATGATTGTATTGAAATTATTTACTTTTTCCGCTTTGGTTCTTAAAATTAAACGTGGCGTTGACTTCCGCTACTCAGCCTGCAATGTCTCGATATCTGGGGGAAAGTTGGAAACGGAATAGGAATAGTTTTAATATGGAGTATATTACATTTGAAGAACCTAAAGGTTCTCTATGACTACTATGCGAGAAAATCATGAAGTAGCTTTTTAAAATATACTATCGGAAATAATTAAAGGAACACGTCGCTTAAAAATATTTTCCATCTTAAGATCTCTAAACTTGAAACTTTAAACTTTAAAATGCTTGTTTTTTATTTCAATGCGACCATTTTTGGGGAAAATACAGCCGCTTGGAAAACGTCAAAAAATTTGGAAAATTTTACCGATCCTTTAATTATTTCTGCTAGTGTATATTATTACACGAATTGGCACGAACAATAAGGTGTTTTCTCAAATATATATATGTTTGTTTGATTTATGCTAATTTATACATATACATTTTGTTAGGTTATTTAAAAAGCGATTATTATAATTTTAACAAAGAGACACTGTTAACGATTGATTCGATTCTGACTAAAAAAAAAAATGATATCCTCTTTGACCAAACAGTTGGTAATTTTTCCTTCTTTTTGAATGCGAGAAATATGAAGATACTTACAAAGTAAACAAAATGAACAGCGTATATTGAAAAATTTAAACCAAAATCATCCGATGTTTCAGCAAGAAATATCAAAGCAATATGTTTGTAAAATTCTTGTTTAAAGCTATCGCTAACAAAAGCGCTTCGATCTTTACTACAGCCTCGCCTAGAAGAGAACGTCACGTATGAAACAGACTTATATTGAATACTTATGGGGTAGTGTATTGGAAAATTCAATTTTAAGTCGTAGATATGTTTAAAAATGTTATATGACCTTAGTTGACCTTCGAGATGATAGTGGAAGAAGGTCACGTAAAAGTCATGAGGATCCTCAGAGGGCGTGTATAAAGAGGTTGATAACAGTGGACGAGGCGGAAGAAGTATAGAGGGGCCCAAGCGTTCAACATTTCTCTCTGTATACTTCACTGAGAATACAGTGTAAAGCTAAAAAATCTGTACTTAAAATGAAATTTGACATAAATAAATTTAGGATATACCATTTTAAACTACACACCTATTTAAAAGATTTAGCATAGAAATGATAAAATCTAAAGTCAAACCTTGTTTCAAACAGGACCTAGGACGGAACAATAATATTTAAAGACTTTACACCAAGTGGGAATCGAACTCATAACAAAACTACACACATACCAGAGTTGGTGCGCTTAGTAACGTCACTTTACCACAACGCTTAAAAAACGAAAATATACTGCAGTTTCTGCCACTCAAAATGCAATGCCTAAAAATGTTCACATTTGGTCAGTGATGGACATCACCACTAGATAATAAAATTAAATATAAGTCTCAGTGGCTTTGAATTGTCACACTATATACAAATTAATTCTAACAAATGACATGGGCACCTGTGAGCCCATGGACAGAGTTCCTTTATTAAAAAAAAATAAACCGACTACACATTTACTAACTCCTCGACTTATATACATAATATTATTATTCAGCTTCACGCTGTATCCTGCACACAGCAGAGGGAACCTAGTATTAAGATACTCCGTTCCCCACTTTCCGCCGAATTCGGAGGCATTGCGTTTTAAGTGGCGGAACTTAACGCCGCGCTTTACCTCGACATCAGAGCGAGAAAATGGAAATATTAAATATTTCCACTCTTCGAGCGGGAATCGAACCCACACGCCTGTACCACTGGGCCACCACTGGCCACAATACATACATATATACATTTATAATACATATATAAATAATCAATCATTTACGAATAACGTAATATTTCCGCGCATCTCGAGTCACGTATGTATGTACGTATTCCGCTTTCAACGTTATTCCTCCACCCCTAATGTAAGAGATCGGATCAGCCCCGAGGACTGATAGTTGTGTAAATCTATTCATATTTCACGTTAGATTGATTTTAGAAAGTATTGAATTTTGTTTGGAATTCTTTATTTATTTTGCAAGTTGTAAATTTTCTATATTATTTTTTTTAGTTTCCTATTTAATGAGGCGATTTGGGCGCAGTAGAATAGTGCCTGGCTATAAGTGATTAGTTGCGGGTTCGATTATCACTTTTAAATTTTTTTTTAATTTCTCCCGTCTGGTAGATAACACCAGGGGCCAGTCGTGGCGCAGTGGCACGGACGTGTGACTGTAAACGACTGGTTGTGGGTTCGATTCCCACTCGAGGAGTGGAATTTATATTTCCATTTCCTTCGCTCTGGTGTCGACGCATTTAAGTTCCGCCACTTAACACGCAATGCCTTCAAAAATCGGCAGAAAATGAGGAACGGAGTGTCTTAACACTAGGTTCCCTTTGCCTACCCTGCTGTGTGTGGAATACAGCGTGAAGCCAAAAAAATATTACATTGAGTTTGATAAAGTGTGTTGCGACCTAATAACTTAGGCAGAGAGAAGTCTGTGTTTACACGACATAATGAAAAAAAATATATAATATACAACTTATTATGTTTGCAATGATCAAAATTCCTTTTTCATTTTTGTCGACTACTTTTTAAACACTGGTATGAATTTACAATTTTAATGAAATCATTTTGACATCAGAAAACAATGCCTATAATAACGTTTTATCATATTTTCTTATGAAGCACGCAGCATCACGTTTTGCCCCGTATAGCGGGTTAGTCCGTCCAAAATCGAGACATTACGTGTTGAGTGGCAGAACTCAACGCCTCGCTTTGTCTTAGGTACCAGTACAAAGAAATGATAAAGGCATTTACTTAGAAAACATATAAAAAATTGAACGCAGCGGGTTTTGAACCTGCGCCTCCTGAATACCGTCCAAGCGCTCTCACCACTGAGCCATGCGTTGTAGTATACGCTGGGTCGAAATTCTTATACGCGTTATTATGCATATCCGAATCCAACCACAAACACATAATTTACTTAAAAATTTAAGCTTTTATATGAATGTTAAATTCCATATTCATCATCTACATACAAGCAGCTATCTCCCAGTATCCATCAATCAGCACTCGCAAGGCGTACATCGCCCGCGGCGCACTGTATGACTGAGCTCCCTGGGGCGGGTAATCGATCTAACTGTGCGAGTCAAACGGTTATAGCAATATTGTAAATATATAGTGTCTGTTTTATTTACTGTACATTTAAATATATTATTTTGAAGCCATTGTGATATTTACAGCGTATATCTGACAGTTATGGAGTCGATTTCCAATCGGGAGAGCAAGTATATTTTTTTAATATTTTAATGAAAATGACATTTTTAGAACACATATAAAAATTGCGTTTTGCGAAAAATAAAAAAAATGCGAAAAAACGTTCAATTTCGCCGCTTTTACCACTTGGACAGTTTCCAAGTGGCGCGGATTCGAATCCCGCTGCGTTGAAATTTTTATACGTTTCCTAAATATACCTTTTTCAATATTCAGAATGATTTCAATTATTTTCATTATTTCATTGTATGACATGACAAAGCACAACGTTGAGTTCCACCACTCTACACACCATGTTACAAATTCAAACGAAAGGTGAAGAATGGAGTGTCTTGACACTAGAACCATTTTTCTTACCTTGATGTATGGGAAAAAGCGTAAAGCTTTAAAATCCTAATTTAACTTTCAGATCGTCAAAAGCACAAAGTCTTCAAAAGTGACCCTCCTGAAAGGAAGTTTGAAAGGAATTATGAATATACTTAATGAAAGCGTAAGGTTTATGCAGTTATGTAAAACAAGTCGTGTGGCATTTTTCTTTTTTTTTGTACCGTCTTTTACTAACTCTTTAAAATAAAGCTTAGTTCTACTTAAAAAAGGAATATTTTTTAAATATTTATACATACATCCTCCTTTTAAGTTTTAATATGAACATGCAAGTTAAAAATATATTTTATCTCTAACAGAGGTGTAAGGAATAAAAAGAAACATAATACGACAGTTATGATTTTAATATCCCCTCTAGGAAACATATTATTTAAAATACAACATAAAAGATATATTTTTTACCGTACAATTTCACAGCCTGATAAAAGTGCTCAGATTGTATTGAATTTGCGTTGACTTCCGCCACTTAACATGCAATGTCTCTTTCTCACGCGAAGAATGGAGAACGGAGTATTTTGACCATAGGTTCTCTGAGAGTTCTCCCAATTGGAAATCGAACCTTAAACTATTGCATAGCGCTATCACTATGTACCACAATTACCTCAATTATATATACAAAATTAATTTAAAAAAAACTGGGGCCAGTCGTGGTGCAGGGGCACGTAAGTGTGACTGTTAGCGCGACTGGTTGTGGTTTCGATTCCCACTCGAGGAGTGGAAATATTTAATATTTCTATTTCCTTCGCTCTGGTGTCGAGGTAAAGCGCGGCGTTAAGTTCCGCCTGCTGTGCTATACTGTGTGCGGGATACAGCGTGAAACTATATATACAAAAAAAATCTAAAACAAAAATTACAAATACATTTAAACGGTACTTACCTACAGCAACAAGAAAACGCAATGGAGCGAAAAATTAGATTTCATCTAACACTTTTTCTCAACAGGAAGTACATTTCTATACATTTTCCTCTATTTTATGAAATAGAAAACTCGGTGTTAGTTTAAGTCAGCTGTATTCTAAGCAAATATAGCCGAGACGCGGCTCGAATGATAAAGGCGGGTAGAATTGACGACGGTCGGGGTATATGAAGCTGTGGTTTGCGGTGTAGGAATATTGATAACTTTTGTCGCGTTGAGACTGAGTAACCGATGTTTGAAAGAAATGTATGTATTTAATATATGAGACTAAACGCGGCGTTAAGCTCCGCTATTCTATATTTAGAAAGTGGAGAACGGAGTGTCTTTACGCTAAGTTCTCTCAGATTATGCGGGAAAAAGCGTAAAGCTGTTTTATTTATTTAATATGGATATATAAGTATTGTAAATAGGTATAAAGATTAACATTATAATATAATTATAAAAAAAGTAATATTATTGGGTTTAACGTTTTATAAGCTTTGTTTCGGTATAGCAATATATTTCTTGTACATGAAAATAATTTAATTATAATAATTCCTCTGATTGAGAATCGATATCACAACCATCGCAATTACAGTCAGACGTAGTGCCACTGCGCCACGATGGTCTATAAGTCATCACAAACCAAATTCATTAGAAAGTTATATTACTTAGTAACCAAAATTTTAAAAACATATTTTTTTTTTGTTAGCTTCACGCTGTATCCCGCACACAGCAGGGTAGGCAGAGGGGACCTAGTGTTAAGATACTCCGTTCCCCACTTTCCGCCGAATTCGGAGGCTTGCGTGAACTTAATGTCGCGCTTTACCTCGACACCAGAGCGAAAAAAATGGAAAAATAATTTCCACTCCTCGAGTGGGAATCGAACCCACAACCAGTCGTTTACAGTCACACGCTTGTGCCACTGCGCCACGACTGGCCACTAAAATATACATATATTTTTATATTAATAATATTAATAAGATGTAGATATTATCAATTTTATTTATACCTAGTTCGGTTGCTAGGCAACATCACGTGCTACATATTACAGAGACCAAACGTGTTCGCTTACAACTATAGAAGAGAAGCAATTTTTGTTCTCGTCTTTCTTTATCTTTGTAACCATTTATGTATAGTTTAAGTAAATATCATATAAAGATCTTATTCTTAGGCATTTTTCCACGTTTTACGCTTTATCCCGCATAGTAGGGTAGTCAGAGGGACCCTACTGTCAAAACACTCCGGTCTCCTCTTTTCGCCCGAAGTTAAGACTTAACGTATTGAGAGGCGGAACTTAACGCTGCACTTTTCCTTATGTACCAAAGCAAATAAATAAAAATGCACATATAATTCTTCCCAATATGCATTATTACATACTACATACATACATATAGTGTTGAGTAATGATATTCAACAAGGAAAATAATTAAAATATCATCCCTCTCCCTAGTGGGGATCAAACCCACAACCTTCGCGTTTCAGTCCGTAGCTGTCACACTGCGCCACGACGGCGTCATTTTAAATGAAATTATTTTAACCAAATTAATTGAATCTGTGACCACAGACTACTGTAAAATGTATTATAAAACATTAGGTTTCTAAAATGTATTTTCAAATACCGAAATATACCCGATTAATCCGGGTAAAATAGTTCGGTTTAAAATATTATAAAGTTGTAATTTTGGGTCTCAAATATGATTACTGGTTAGTACAAGCATTTAAATGAATTTACTAAATTTAAATTAAATTAGAAAGATATTAATATGTAAAAGGTTGTAGTTACTTCGTTTACATTTTTCCATTCTTATGTAAATATCAATAATTATGTCCTAGTATTCCCCTGATGCTTTTTTAAAAAAAAAAAAGCCAAATGTAACCTCTAAATTACATAGAAACCACCTGTATATCTATTAGTCAAATAATTAGTAACGAAAGAGTTTTATATACATATGTGAATAGATTTTGGACACATCTATAGGTATATCCATATCTCTTTAGTCTGCAAAATATATGAAAATTATTAATATTGTGGAAAATTTAGGTGCCTCGTAGCATATAGAACGTCGACTGAATTTGAAATATAACTTTAACTTGTAAAAAAATCACACTAAAATGTAAATGAGAGTGACTTATCACTACTACGAGATTTATATAAAGATACAAGCGGCCCGCTCGCGGCTTCGCCGTGTGGTCTGCTTAATTGTTTCGTTATGTGGCAGCCCTCTGGGGTGGATTTTTGAAAAATAAATTAGCTTATCTTTGACCTTCGAATATCAACTATATTTATTCCAAAATGCATTACAATCGGTCAAGCGGGTTAGGTTTTTCATATAAACTTTCATCCCCTATTTCAACCATTTAGCGATTAATTCTTGAAAAAATAAGTAGCCTGTGTTAGACCCATAGTTATTTACTACTTTCATTCTAAATTTCATCCAAATCGGACCGGTAGATTAGCCGTGAAAGCGTGACAGACAAACAGACAGACGTTCGCATTTATAATAAAGGTATGGATTGTAAACATTATTTTTGTTTTCAAAGAAATATATATATATAATAATGAAGTTTTCATAAAAAAATGGCTAATGGCAACAAAAAAGACGAACGAAAATCACAAGAGCCGTTTAGTACATTATAACGTTAGACGCCAACTTTTAACGTGATATTATTCGGAGTGTTACCATGAATATTCAAAGGAGCTTAAAGCTTGTTTAATCAGCATTCATAACGTTATTTATTTTTGGAATCAGAATATCCTTTTTCGTTTGTAAAATAGAATAAATTGTAAGATAATACTCGAAATCGGTATATTTTAGAGATAATTTCAACAGAATTAATGGTTAAATAGTAATTTATTTTCAGCTTTGTACTTTTTTTGTATATATAATGTATTAGTGGCCAGTCGTGGCACGAACGTGTAACTGTAAACGACTGGTTGTGGGTTCGATTCCCATTCGAGAAGTGGAAATATTTAATATTTCCATTTTCGTTCGCTCTGGTATCCGAGGCAAAGCGCGGCGTTAAGTTCCGCCACTTAACACGCAATCCCTCTGAATTCGGCGGAAAATGAGGAACGGAGTGTCTTAACACTAGGTGCCCTCTGCCCACAACCGCGCGCGCTTACGATAAAACTCGATTATTAAGTTTATAATTAATGAACAATAAAAAAGTTAAACAGATATATAAGTACTCTAGAAATTTACATAAATCTCTAAAGCAAAACATAGTTTCTCTTAAAAAGAAATAAAAACAGCTTCACGTTTTTCCATGACAATCAGAATAGACATAGTGTCAACACACACCGCCCTCAACTTTCCGCCCGAATTCGAGATGTTACGTTTAGTGAAGGGACTCAACGCCACGCCTTGTCTTAAGTATCAGAGCGAAGAAATGAAAAATTAAATATAGTCATTCCCCAAGTGGCCTTACGATGTCGACTATGCTACAATAGCCTCAATGTTTCTCTTAAATGATAATAAATTATATTAACAAAATAAAAATGTTAACAGAAAGTGAGACCCCCTAAAAAATAGTATATTGCAACCGATTCATACTATTTAATAGAATCACTGTAATTCTTAACACAGTTGTTACAATTTCTGTTGTTTAGTTCTATAGAAAGACTTACAAGACCTATTCAAGCATTTTGAATAACTAACTCATTAACAAGAACGAACACTTAGCGGCCTAAGATATTACTTTAAAAAAAGCAGTTTCTTTTTACTCACTTTATTTTTTCGGTATACGAAAATGTTGAAATAAATGAAAAAAAAAATATGTATTTAAGAATAGAAATTCAACTTTATCCTCTTTCTGCTTTTTTCCTGACATTGCTTCTCAAATGGCGGAACTCACCACCGCGCTTTATCTTACACGAGCAAAAAAATAACAAAAATATCATCATTAGCTAGTACAAATTATAATAGCATTCATGTCTTTGCTAGATGGTACCGAGAGACACCAGGCGGCGTCCTCCGAGAGATTCGAGAGGGTGAAGGCGGAGGGCGATACAGCCTGTCTTCAGATGCTCTCACCATACGACGAGCTGAACTAACTGACGACGGCAAGTGGGCTTGCAGGGCAGCTAACGCCCACGGTCACATCACTCTACGGTTACACCTTTCTTTACGTGCCCATCTCACTGTACACGCTCAGCCGCATACTCAGGTGAGTGCAGTTTAAGTGCATTTCATAGGGACATTATGTTGAGTGGCGTAACTCAACGCCGTGTTTTGTTTCACCAAAGCTAAAAAGTTTAAATATTTATTACCAGTAGGAATTCAACCCAAAGGCAATCGATAGCATGTATGGTCTCACTGCGCCACTATATAGTTACAGAATATATGCTGTATTATGATATATTACAAATTCTTAATTAATATTTAAATTGTAAAGATTACGTAATTTCAAGTTATTATTAACAAAAATTGTTAATATTTTGTTTTTATTTTCAAAGAATGACTTCTGAGAACTATATATAACCAAAAAAGTATATAACAAATGTAATAATGGAGATGGTACGGTACATACAACAATTATAGTTTCATATTTTAATAAAAACTACACTTACATAACCTCACGTGAACTAAATTGATACTTTTTACTAAAAGCTTAACTCTAGAACTTTTGCACTTTAGCTGTAAAATAAGCTGCACAATTTAAGCTCTCATTTCCAATATGTTACGCAGAACTTCCGTAAATAGGTCATTAAGTGAACGAGCAAAAACTAAAAGCCCTCTTAATTATTCCGAATAAATAATGAAGCAAACACGCGCGTATTTGTTCTGTATTGCTCCACGGTGTATCTCGCATATAGCAGAGTTTTTTTTTTTATCATAGACTTATTTTGATATACTATGGATTTTATGGGAAGTGGGTTGTGGATTCGATTCCCACTTGAGGAGTGGAAATATTTAATGTTTCCATTGTCTTCGCTCTGCTATCGAGGCAAAGCGCGGTGCTAAGTTCCGCCACACCACATCCAGAAATCGGCGGTCTCAACACTTCGTTGTCTTAACACTAGGTTTCCGCCGCCTACCCTGCTGTATGCGGGATAATGCATGAAACTAAAAAAAATGTTTGCTTTGATTATTTTGCTTATCTTAACAAGTGTACTCGGTCACATATGTAGAAGCACACAGCAGAGTAGGCAGAGGGAACCTAGTGTTAAAACACTCCGTTCCCCATTCTCCGCTGAAATCTGAAGGCATTAAAGCAAATAGGTCATTAAGTGAACGAGTAAAAACTAAAAGCCCTCTTAATTATTCCGAATAAATAATGAAGCAAACACGCGCGTATTTGGCTCTCGATGTGACCGCGCGCTGTTTGCGGCCGTGATGTTAACGTCAGCTCCAGCGAGTCCGAGTGACGCGCGTTTAATTGCCGTCCGTCAGATTCATTTGATTTGAAGATCTCTCTTCTGTACTGAATGCGTAATTACTAATATACATATATGTTTTGTTTCAATTGTTTGAGACTACTGTTTAGTTTTGGGTTCGATCCCGCACATATCCACTCGGAGGAATAGTTATTTTTTAAATATTTTCATCTCTCCACACTGCTGTGTAGAGCCAAGACAAGGCGCTGTAATAAATCAATAGATGATGTTTTTAACTTACTTTTAGAATGTGTGATTTTAGAAATAAGATATTGGTTAAATTTAGAGAGCTAGGGTACTGTAACAGTTTTCTGGCTTCACCCCTTTCGGATGAAGCTAGAGTACTTTACAGGCTGGCATTATTTCGTAGATAATAGTCGTAGTTAAGTAGTTATGTGAATAAACCAACCAGAGCGACATATTCGCTTTAGCGACAAAGATAAATTGAGATTAAAAAAAAAAGACAAGGCGCGAACGTGAGTTACGCCACTCAGCGCGTAATAACTCAGGCGGAAAACGAAAGACGGAGGATCTTGACACTATGTTTTCTCTGGCCTTGCTAACCCTGACTGAGATTGGTAGATTCATTTAATTTGGAGATCTCTCTTCTATATGTGTATTATGTACATAATCATTATTAACATAAACATACGTACTTATATGTATAATTTAAACAATGAAATACTTCCAAGTTTATATGGAAACTATCTGACAGTGGTGTGATGGCCTATTATTATTTTGCATATTGCATTAGCAATGTTTGAATAAAGGGGCAAGTCGTGGCGTAGTGGCACGAACGTGTGACTGTAAACGACTGGCTGACTTAGGAGTGAGAGGATATTTCCATTTCCTTCGCCCTGGTATCGAGGCGAAGTTTGGCGTTAAGTTCCGCCACTTAACACGCAATGCCTCCGAAATTCGGTGGAAAATGGGGAACGGAGTGTCATAACACTAGGTTCCCTCTGCCTACCCTGCTATGTGCGGGATACAACGTGAAGCTAAAAAAATGTTCAAACAAAGTTATATTATTGCACCTTACTTAGATCCGGAAATTTACTTCACCTTTGTTTTTCAATAAAAAATTTAGGTAAAAACAAAAAAATATATTCAGGGCACCTTAACAATCTTCTTTCACGCGTATTTTCGCAGTCAGCAAAGAACAATATCATTTAATATTCAAAGTGGCGAGTCCCGTCGAAAATAGACGTGAAACTGTTCGACCTGTTTGCATCAACTGAATGTATAGAAACGCGCTGGTGCTACGGAATTCTTAATGTGATGGATATATTATATTTTAGTGAATAATAGTGAACTGGTTAAATATAAAAGTAAGGAATTTATATTTAATCATTTTATTATTTTTATGAAGGTACGAGTATAGGTAAGTATCTTTAGAAGTAATATTAGATCTTAAAGCAGATTGTGTCTGTATGTGACTTTATTTATTTTTTATTTAAGAACTAATATTAGATCTTTAATAAGAAATAAATAAGGTATTCATAATCTATGATAACCATGGAGGATTAATATTGAGTCAAACAAGAAAAGTCAACGTACATCAGCTAGTCTCTGTTAATTTGCAAAATTCGATCTTATATCTTCATTTTTTTTTAGCTTCACCCTGTACCCCGCACACAGCAGGGTAGGCAGAGGAAACCTAGTGCACTTTCCGCTGAATTCGGAGGCTTACGTGTTAAGTGGCGGAACTTAACGCCGCGCTTTACCTCGGCACCAGAGTGAGGAAAATGAAAATATTAAATATTTCCACTCCTTGAGTGAGAATCGAACCCACAACCAGTCGTTTACAGTCGCACGCTTGTGCCACTGGGCTGGCCACGACTGGCCACAAATCTCTTCATTTAGTTAATAAAATAAATATTTACATATTGTAAAACATCTGACAGTACACCACTTACATACCTACGTATTCTAAGTAGTCAACGAAGTAGGTTACTTGTTCAGCAAAATAAAGCCGAAGCGAGCGCGGCCTGATTGTTTAAGATCGGACCCAAAATTGTTAGTGGCCCTTGGAAGAAATTGAGGGTAACATTACTACGGATACCACTTTGCAAGGACAGGATTTTGTAAATTGAGCCTTTGGGATTCGAAAGGAGAGGGCTTCCGGAAATGGTTTGGATCAGGAATATTGGAACTTTTATGCATAGTTCATTATTTGATGCCATCGTAGCGTGACTGCGACGTGCTTGTAGATATGGGTGTAATCGAAAAGAACGTATGGGCGAACGGTAGAACGTATAGCTTAGCGGTTAGCGCGCTTTGACGGTTTGAAAGTGGAGCGGGTTCGATTCTGCTGCGTTTAAATTTTACATATTTGCTAAAAATTAAATCTGGGTTAAGTTAGGCAATCTCTGCCTACCACTTTACCCCGTTTACTTTTACACACAAGCAAAAATTTGAGTTTATTTTTATATACTACTAATGTATAATATTATAGTCATGTGCCTCGAATAAATTACAATCATCTATGTAGTTCCGTATGCATTTTCTGAGTAATGAAAGGATCTGATGTCATATATTAGGTTGCAACAAGTTTTAATTCAGGTTCATGGTTTGCCCCGTATAGCAAGGTCAGAGAGAACCTAGTGTCAAAATACTCCATTTTCCGCCTGAAATCAAGACATTGTGTGCTTTGTGGCGGAGCGCTACGCCATGTTTTGTTTTATTTACCAAAGGAGAGAAACAAGAATAAATAAATTACAATGATTCTTCTAAGTGGGAATCGACCCCCAATACATCGCAATTACAATCAAACGCCGTCTCACTGTACTACAATGAATACGAAGTGAGGCTAGTCGTGGCGCAGAGGCACAATGACTGTAAAGCTACTGGTTGTGGGTTCAATTCGCGCTCTGGAAATATTTAATATTTCTATTTTCTGAGCTCTAATGTTGAGGCAAAGGTGCGGCGTTAAGTTCTGCCACTTTACACGTAATGTCTCCAAAATTCTACGGAAAATAGGGAACAGAGTACCTTTACACTAGGCTCCCTCTGCCTACCCTGGTGCGTGCGGGATACAGCATGAAGCTAAAAAAATAATAAAATAAAGTATACATTTTTAAGAAAACTCAAGCAAACCTGAAAGTTAATATTAGTTTAGCAAGGTAAGAGTGTGCGCCCGACACTTACAGTGCCCGTCACGTCGCTCCTCTCTGTTTGTATTACAGATCAATAAGCAGGTGAATATGACGTCTATTGTCTTTCCTTATCACCGTCGCGTCACGACGTGTTGTAACGAAATGTAGTTCCCTTTGTTCTCCACTCTATGTTGGTTTTTCTTACATTTATCTTGCTAAGACAGCAGTATTATTAAGGATACGTATAGATAATATAAATGTGACTGGTTATGTATTTTTTTTGATCGAGTTTTCATACTTTTCATCCCTAATGGCAGAGTAGTCAGAGAGATTTAGTGGCAAGACACTCCGTTTTTGACTTTCAGCCGTAATTCAAGATTTTAAAAAAAGGAAGAAATTTCTACCTAATAAAACACGATTAATTGAAAAATATTGTAACAAAAGTTACTTTTGTTTCGTATTTCCAGATTTATTTCTTTTCCAATAGTATTTTGGTGGCTTTTAAGCCGTTTCAGAAGCCACTTCCGGGTGTTTAAAAAAAGTGTAGTTTTAACGGCAAAAAATTCGCAAAACTCCTTATTTCGTTGTCCACCTGAAATTGAGTTATTACGTGCTGCTGAGTGGTGCAACTCAACTTCCCCTCTTGTCTTATATAACAGGAAAAATGAAAATAATTTAAAGACAACCATTCCTTCGAGTGAATCACTTCGAGTCGAACGTAAAACCAAACCGTAGTTATCAACGATGTCGAAGAAATTTTCATAAATATTTGTATATGTATATAAGTAATTACGCATTCAGTACAGAAGAGAGATCTTCAAATCAAATGAATCTGACGGACGGCAATTAAACGCGCGTCACTCGGACTCGCTGGAGCTGACGTTAACATCACGGCCGCAAACAGCGCGCGGTCACATCGAGAGCCAAATACGCGTGTGTTTGCTTCATTATTTATTTGGAATAATTAATTAAGCGACGGGATTTGTCGTCCCGTGTCCTTGTTAGCAAAATGCTTGTATATTTTTTTTTACCTTCACGCTGTATTCCACACTGCAGGGTAGGCAGAGGGAACCTAGTGTTAAGACACTCCGTTCCCCATTTTCCGCCGAATTCGAAGGCATTGCGTGTTAAGTGGCGGAACTTAACGCCGCGCTTCGCCTCGGCACCAGAGCGAAGAAAATGGAAATTTTAAATATTTCCACTCCTCGAGTGGGAATTGAACCCACAACCAGTCGTTTACAGTCACACGCTTGTGCCACTCCGCCACGACTGGCCCCTTGTATAATCATTTTAAACTATGTTAAAATAGACTAATATGTATATATGTAAATGAGATAAATATTTTTATAAAACGTATAAAATTTTGAATTCAAAATTCAATAGTCCAAATTTTAATAATTTTTCGAAAATTGTTTTTCGTATCTTAACTGTGTGAATAACACTTCTAAAATGTAGAAATATGTATTTATAAGATTATATTTGGGTTTCCGCCAAAGGTAAACTTACTTTTTTAGAAAATTATAGCCAAGGCAATACTTCAACTTCAATTAACTTAAAGACAAAAATTAGAAGATAGAAATGTGTGTCATTATATAAATGAAGACGAATTACTATAATAACGCAGAAACGCATGGCTTAGCGTCCAGAGCGCTCGGACGGGTACCGACTGGTGCAGGTTCGAATCTCGCTGCCTTCAAACATTCTAAGTGTGTATTCACACACATTAAATGTATTAAAATTATGTACTTTTATTTATAAGATTAACAAATTAAATATATTTTTATTATTTGAAGTTTAAACGTTGTTGTTTATTATTTTTTAAGCAAATGCGAAAAAATAACGTAAAATATTATAAACATAAACTTGTGGCCAATCGTGGCGCAGTGGCATGAACGTTTGACTGTAAACGACTGGTTGTGGGTTCGATTCCCACTCGAGGAGTGGAAAATGTAATGTTTCCATTTTCTTCGCTCTGGTATCCGACGCAAAGCGCGGCGTTAAGTTCTGCCACTTAACACGCAATGCCTTCGAATTCGGCGGAATGTGGGGAACAGAGTGTCTTAACACTAGGTTCCCTCTGCCTACCCTGCTGTGTGCGGGATACAGCGTGAAGCTAAAAAAAAAAAAAAAAAAACGATTATAAACATTAATAATTTTAAATATAACTAGAACTATTCAAGTAACTTTTGCTTACCTACAACATATATACCTATTTCCCAGCGTCCACGGGGACGCGCGTTGACACGTGGAACACTCTAACCATAATCGATGGCCAGCTTTGTCCCTAAATACGATGTCAATTAAAATTTCAATACTCAATTTGAAAGGTCAGAAGTTCAAATACTGTATGATTATGTGTGCGAATGAACGTGTTTTTTTTTAAAATTAAGTGTGATATTTTTATGATAGTTATGTGTAATTTAATTATTATAACATAGTACTTTTCTCTCTATTTTATGATTTGGATCTACTGAACGTAAAATAGTACTTATAAAGCTTCGCCTTATTGCCCCATAGTCAGAAAAAACTGTTTTCCACTTTCCTGAAATCGCAATATTACTTTTTAAATTAAAAAAAATTAAATAGCTTCACGCTATATCCCGCACACAGCAGGGTAGGCAGAGGGAACCTAGTGTTAAGACACTCCGTTCCCCACTTTCCGCCGAATTCGGAGGCTTGCGTGTTAAGTGGCGGAACTTAACGCCGCGCTTTACCTCGACACCAGAGCGAAGAAAATGGAAATATAATTTCCACTCCCTGAGTGGGAATCGAACCCACAACCAGTCGCTTACAGTCACACTCTTGTGCCACTGGGCCACGACTGGCCACAATATCGCAATATTACTTTTTAAAAGCGAAAATCAACGCTGCGCTTTACCTCGGGCACCAGGCCAAAAAATAAAAATAAACAAAAAATATTTAAATACAATAATTCCCCAGAGACGGAATCGAACCCACAACCATCAGCGTATACATTCAGACACTTTCCCATAACTACATTATATAAGGTATTAAACGCACATTAAGAGTCAATTTATATAGATTTTAAAGCAAACTCGATCGCGTCATACATTACCCAGCGTTACGTGTTTCATATTAAACATGATATTTGCATTAATCGACCATTATCAAGTGTAATTCTCGTACATTATAACGATAATACACTTTTGGACATAAAATGATGTATTATAATATAACTTACGATTCGGAATATTGAAATTTCATTTATTAAATTAATTTTATAGGGATTTGAAGCCGCACTTGGTGGAAGTTAATGGCTGCTCTTTGAGATTCTGATATAGAGTAACGAAAAAGCCAGTTCACGCTCTTTCCCGCAGATTAGTTAAAGATAATGTAGTGTCAAGAAACTCTGTTCTTCAATATCCACCCGAAATCAAGACATTCCGTGTGGAATAAATAAAATAAACGCTGCGCTTTGTCTTATCAGAGAGGGGAAATAAGAATTATTTAAGTAAAACAAATAAAAAAAATATACAAAAAAGTGTGTATTAAAACACTTATTTATAAAGTGATATTCATGAAAAGTTAATAACGAAAATATGTAAGCAGCGTATAAGAATTTCGACGTATGCAGGAAAGTACATATAGCTTAGTAATCAAATTGCTTGGACGGTTTCCGAGAGGCGCGGATTCAAACTTTGCTTCGTTCAATTTTTTATACGTTTTCATTTGTTATACGCTTTTAAAAAAATAATTTTAATATTCTACATATAATAAATATAAAGTAACGTTAAATCGTGTGTATAATAATCGACATGACCTACCTAACTGCAATACATCCATGTCCACGTTCTTCCTGTCCTGCGGTTTTAACATTAATAATCAGTACAAAATTATATACCATAGAATAATATATTCTGAATACGTCAATATAATGACATCTATTGTAAATTTTGAAAAGCGAGACTTTCGTTTCACCGTATTTTAAATTATTTTTAAATATTTTAAGGTGATAAGTGTGGAATACTATTTGACTGTAATCGCGATAAGTTGTGTGTCGGAATTGCACCTGGAAGAAGGAATTATATATTTAAATTACGTAAATAAATAAATATAAAAGGAAAGTAGATATATATTTCGATTATATTAATTTATACTTACAGGTAAGATAAAGCACAGCGTTGAGTTCACCGATTAATATGTAATGTCTCTAAATCGGACAGAAAGTGGTCAGAGTGTATTGACACCAAGTTCACTCTACCTACAAAAAAATTTGCTTTACAAAAAAGCATGAAAATAAAAGAAATACAATATATATTTCAATTATAAATATAGAAAATTATAATTAAAATCAAGAAATGGCGATGAGATTAAAAAAATTAAAATAGCTTCACGCTATATCCCGCACACAGCAGGGTAGGCAGAGGGAACCTAGTGTTAAGACACTCCGTTCCCCACTTTCCGCCGAATTCAGAGGCTTGCGTGTTAAGTGGCGGAACTTAACGCCGCGCTTTACCTCGACACCAGAGCGAAGAAAATGGAAATATAATTTCCACTCCTCGAGTGGGAATCGAACCCACAACCAGTCGTTTACAGTCACACTCTTGTGCCACTGGGCCACGACTGGCCACAATGAGATTCATTCATCCATATCCATATTTTTATTAAGGTGGAAAAAGAAAAGATTTTTCAAATATTCTGCATTCAACAAAGTACTGGAAAATACTTAAAACAAAAAAAAAATGATATATAAGATTAAAATACGTACATTTAAGAACAACTAAAAGTGTAGTTATTCAATTTATAGAAAACCTCGTTAATGCTCGCTACTCGTTAGAACTGCGGGTAGTTTGAACTTTTGCTTTCCCATTTACTCTGTTTTTACGTAAACTTGCACTGTGATATTGAAATTGTATGGTTTTATGTGAAAATTATATTGAATTTACATAATTTTTGGTTTCAAGTAATATCTTTATAAGCAATTTCATTTAAATTCATCTGAAATAGTGTAATTTTATATTTATTTGCATTTATCTGTTTTACATTCATTTCTTTATGCATTTAATTCTGTTTTTATTACTTTAAATTGAATTTTTCATTTACGTCCTTTTATAGAGGTTGTCGTTTTTTTTCTTGCATAGCTATGTAACCAGAGCGTGAACACCTTCTATTCCCCACTTTCCGCTCCAATCCGAAACATTGTGTTGAGTGCCAAAACTCAACGCAAAACATTTAAAAAACGTATAAAATTTTGAACGCAGCGGGATTCGAACCCGCGCCTCCTGAACACCGTCCAGGCGCTCTCACCACTGAGGCATGCGTTCTACTACCAGCTGCGTCGAAATTCTTATACGCTTTATTACAACTTATTTTTCCCCTGAGTGGGAACCCAACCTATAACCACATACACAGTCAAATGCTGTCACATATTTCAATAAACGATATTTGCAAAACTCAATTTGGCGTCAATTTGGCAAAAAATATTCTATTAATCACGAAACATTGAGCTTAAAATATTATAAAAGCTATATAAAAATATCATTTAGCCTCGGAGCCATCTGCAACGGACAATACAATTAAACTTAAACATTTAACATGTAAATCTTATAACATTTTACTCATTCTAAACAGAAAGGAATAAATTAAAACTTTAATTTAAAATTTCAAAACATACATACATATTAACACAAATATTTATGAAATTTCTTTTTTAGCTTCACGCTGTATCCCGCACACAGCAGGGTAGGCAGAGGGAACCTAGTGTTAAGACACTCCGTTCCCCATTTTCCGCCAAATTCGTAGGCATTGCGTATTAAGTGGCAGAACTTAACGCGTTGCTTTGCCTCTGATACCAGAGCGAAGGAAATGCAAATATTAGATATTTAGACTCCTCGAGTGGGAATCGAACCCACAACCAGTCGTTTACAGTCACACGTTCGTGCCATTGGCCACTACTGGCCCCATTTATGAAATATAAAAGAGAATGTCGTCTGAGAGACTGACTAAGATAGTTGTGGGTTTGATTCTCATTTCGGAATTCCTCCAATATATCTAGGTCTGTATATACTGCTCTGCTCGAAGTGACTTACATATGACTTAAAACGCACAATTGAAACTATTGGCCGTTGTAAAATTAATTTTGCAAGTGTCTTGGGAAATGTCACCAAACATTGGGGGGACTTTTTCATTGAATTCCTACGAAAATTGGAAAACTTGAGCTGTTTTGGTAAATTTCAATAAATCCACTCAAACAAAGTTATCTGTGACAATTATTGTCTAAAAATATTTTTCGTTTCTCCCAAGCGCGACTGCGCCTCTGCGCTACTTAACTGCAGCATTGAGTTCCACCACATAATTCATTTTAAGAATAGAACCATTCTTAAAATGATAAAAATAGAAGTGATTCTTAAAATGATAAAAATAGAAGAAGGATGACTTATCATTTTTTATCTGAGGAGCAGCTTAACGTTTTGACTTGCATGATAGGATAGTCAGAGAGATTCTGGTGTCACGACACTCCGTTCTCCCCAGTCTGGTAGAACTTTCATCTGCGTGAAGGTTTAAAATTAGCTTTTGGCTAAGGCAGGAAATTATTTTAGTATTTCTTGTTCTTTTAGTATATATAATTATTGTAATAATAGTAACTTCAAGCTAATTAAACAACTACGAATATAATAGAATGGGCCTCGTAAAGTCACCTGACACACAAACTATGTTTGCGTAACCCTGTCACTTGTCCAGCGTCCACTGTTCTACTGAACAATTGGAGCAGTCGGAATAAAAGAGGTGTAGCTTAAGATATAAATAAAACATAATATACTTATATAACATTGCATTGTTACATTATATAGCGCCTTAGTATTATGCGATGATTATGGGTTCAATTCCCACTCGGGGGAATAATATTTAAATTATTTACAGTTCTCCGCTTTGGTAATAAGTAATAGCGCGGCGTTTAGTTCTGTCACTTAACAGGTAATGTCGTGTATTCGAAGGGAAAATAAGTCCTACCATGCTATACCGGAAAACGGGCAAGAAGTTAAGAAATTTATTATTTTTAGTATCTCGTTCTTTTACTGCCAACTTTTTGGGTAATCTAGTCGTGTTAAATATTAAAACGTTTTATCTATAAATCCCTCAATCATGTCATAAAAATATATTATCATTAGAACTGCCCCAAATTTTAACTCAATATTGAGTTATACCACTTCGGTCAAGGGAGTGTCAATTAGCCTGTTTATTTAGGCGCAATGCCATTCGCATTGTACTCCTCTGCACTAACTCCAATACAAAAAATGTACTACGACATAACTTTTGAACTTTTGGGCTGTTTTGTATTATGAAAAATACCAAATGAAAAATACAAATGTTACAGCTCTATTGTTCAGGATGATCGCCAGTATTGACCTTAGTGCAAATATAATGTTTATTTAAACAGCTACAATCGTCTAACATATTAGTTTTTTTTTGTCTCTTCTATTTTATTTTGTATTGTGTGCTATAAAGATTCTATTATTGCATTTTTTTAACGAATTCATTTGTTTTAATGAAAATCGATAGGTTTAATGAAGTAATGAAAGTTATGAAAATTATATAATATTATTAATAAATTATAATTATTTTTTTTTAGCTTCACGCTGTATCCCGCACACAGCAGGGTAGGCAGGGGGAACCTAGTGTCAAGACACTCCGTTCCCCACTTTCCTCCGAATTCGGAGGCATTGCGTGCTAAGTGGCGGAACTTACCGCCGCGCTTTACCTCGGCACCAGAGCGAAGAAAATGGAAATATTAAATAGTTCCACTCCTCGAGTGGGAATTGAACCCACAACCAGTCGTTTACAGTAAGTAACACGCTTATGCCACTGGGCCACGACTGGCCACGAAAATGATAGTATAAGAAAATTATAATGATTAATATTAGAAATGATTGATAGTTCAATGTATCATTAAAGTCTCTCTGCCTCATCTAATGATGAGCAGAATGAGTAAAAACATTTTGGACTGAAATGACATAATGGCGCAGTAAGACAATACTTTGACTGTCGTTTTTATTTTCCATTCGGAAAAGTGTTGGATACCAACCCAAAGCAAGGCGCAGCGTGGATTTCCAATACTCATCACATAGTATTTTCGGATGGAGGAAGGAGTACGGAGTGTCTTAACTCTACTTTCTTTGACTAACCTTCCACGAAAAAAAAGGCGTACCACTTTAATAACAAATACTAACCCTTAAAATTGGTCCACAGGTAGTCAACAGCGGTGGAACAGCTATAATAAACTGCACCTGGGCCGGTTGGCCGGCGCCTCGTTTGGAATGGCTTCATAACGGCATACCGATATCCGGAGTGACCGGCGGCAGGCATCGCGTGCAAAGTAACGGGGAACAGCTAGTCATAGCGTCGGTGCATCGATCTGATAAGGGGGTTTATCAGTGTGTGGCGAGGAATGAACGCGATTCGGCCCAGGCTAGCGCTGAAATTAGGCTGGGAGGTTAGTCAGGTTATATATTTATGTATGATGTTGAATAATATTTGTGGGTTCGAACTTAGTATGGGGCATTTTTTAAATATTTTAGTATATCTGATTGATTCACATTTTTACTTACAATAGGAAAACAATATATTTATATAAAACTGTGCAAATTGAAATAAGGATTCATTATAGTTTCTACAACTACAGGATGAAATGCTGGAGAAATAAAATATATGAAATATTCATTTTAATAGTCTGAACAAGCCTAAATTGATTATTTAACTGTTTCTCTTTTTTGTGTGTACTACATTTTCAAAACAGTTTCAAAACTGATTTTGAAAAAAAGGTCAAATTTGTGAATGAATTTAAATCCTAAGAGACTTCGATTTTGATACTAAAAAATATCCAAATATATTATAAACTTACCTATATCTCTTTTTTCTTTTTTATTTTTTTTTTTAGCTTCACGCTGTATCCCGCACACAGCAGGGTAGGCAGAGGGAACCTAGTGTTAAGACACTCCGTTCCCCACTTTCCGCCGAATTCGGAGGCTTGCGTTTTAAAAGGCGGAACTTAACGCCGCGCTTTACCTCGACACCAGAGCGAAGAAAATGGAAACATAATTTCCACTCCTCGAGTGGGAATCGAACCCACAACCAGTCGTTTACAGTCACACTCTTGTGCCACTGGGCCACGACTGGTCACTATATATAGATATCTCTTTTACTTATTTACATCTATAAACCTCTATAAATATACCTAACTAAGTAAAATGAATATCTAATCAGACACAGCACCAGAGCTCCAGTACACATTCATCGAGCAAGTGCTCAGGCCGGGACAAGTGGTGACACTCAAATGCTCGTCGGCCGGGTCGCCGCCGCCGCACTTCACGTGGCTGCTGGACGGACAGCCAGTTAATACTATGGCGAGGCATAGGTAGTTATTATATTGTTTAGTAGATTAGATGTGGTATGGGTAGAAATATTATATTGTTTAGCTTATGTCCTAGTGTCCTGCTCGAGGCTTCGCCTGCGTGAACTATACAACTATTTTACTATATATAGACATCACGTTAGAAACCTCTAAAATAATCTGTATAAATGTGATGTGTGGCAAAGGTATAGTTATTATTCTGTTTAGTATCTATGTATATAATTAGGTATGGCATAGGGAGAGTTATGAGATTTTTTCATATTTTTAGTTTAAGATTATTTAATATATATGTATGTATAGGTGTGGTGCAGTGGAAGAGAGTCTGAATATAAACGTGATTGGTTGTAGGTTCGATGTCCACACGGATTAATAATTATATTTAATGTATTTCCCTTGTTCCATTTAACAAATAACGGCGTTGTTTTTCGCTACTTTAAAACCATCTGTCACTCTCACTGACTGCCTATAAATTGAACATAAAGTAAGAATAAAGATCTAAAATATTGCTTATAACCTGCTACATACGGGCCATGCATTAATTAAATATATGTTAAAGAAATTTATGTCAAATCTTAATACAATTGTGAATTGAAACTATAATGTAAATCAGATGTAAAAATTTATCTGAGTGTCTGAATTGAACTCGCCACCATTCACATTTACAAACAGACTTGATCCACTGCTTCACAATTACCTCTAACCAATAATTGCCTAATAAAAAAACAACACTATAATCCATACTTACTTATATATAAATGGGAAAGTCTGTGTGTTTGTCTGTCACGCTTTCACGGCTAATCTACTGGTCCGATTTAGATGAAATTTAGAATGATAGTAGTAAAATTGACTGGGTCTAACATAGGCTACTTATTTTGTCTTCTATCAACTTCTAAAGGGTTGAAATAGGGGATGAAAGTTTATATGAAAAATCCAAACCGCTTGACCAATTGTAATGAATTTTGGCACACATATAGTTGATAATCTAAGCTTAAACATAGGCTACGTTATTTATTAAAAATGCGCCCCCGAGGTTTGCAATATAACGAAATAGTTTACGCGGCGAAGCCTCGATCGGACCCCTAGTAAGAAATAATGAAGTAAACCATTAAAGAATCTAAAACTAAAACTGAATCTAAAACCAGACACAATTTCAGATACAGCATAGAGCAGTTCGCTACCAAAAGCAATGAAGTGGTCAGCTACTTGAACATTAGCGCGGTGCGGTCAGAAGACGGGGGGCTCTACACGTGTAAGGCTGCTAACTCACTGGGCGTTATAGAACATACTTCTAGATTAAATATATATGGTAAGTATGATAATTTATTTCCTTGATTTAGCTTTTTTTACGAGTTATATAGGGGCAAAGAGTGTCTGTAGACGGGTTTGGTTATGGATTCGATTCCCTCTGAGTGTATTGATATTTTTTAACTTCTATCTGTACACTGCACACAGCTGAGTAGGCTAAAGGCTGAGTAGGTTAAGACATCCCGCTCCCCAGTTTCCGCGTAATTCTAGAGGCATTACGTGTTAAGTGGCAGACGTCAACGCCGTACTTCGCGTTGGTAAACCAATCGAACCAGAGTGTTCCGCCACTCAACACAATAAGTAGTACCTGCAACTATTGCACTTAAAATCAAATAAAACCAAGTCAAACAAGAAAGCTTCAATTTCTCAGTAAATCTACTAACAAATAAATTTAAAGGGCGAAAAGGAAAAAATAAACATTGTATTTCCTTACACGTGTAAATTGGGAGCTTTTTGGAATTCAAAGGACATACCTCAAAGCTTTTATTTTGTTCAATTACACTCAGTAATTTAATAAAGGGAGGGTCAAATGACATTCGTTTAATTAACAATTGTGAATTCACGTATATTATATTGTTTTTAACTTTATTGAATACAATTTGTTGTCCACAACTTTGTTTGTGCAAAGTTTTATAATCGATTTTAAAACGTATATCTTATCTTTATATTTTTGTGGTTGATCGTGGGTTCGATTCCCTGTTCTGGTAAGAATACAAAACGCAACGTTGAATTCTGACACCCAACACGTAATGTATGGAAAAGTGGAGAACGGAGTATCTTGGCACTATGTTCTCTCTGCCTATCCAGTTATACATATATGTATGATATGATGAATAACTACAAAATTGTTTTGTATACGGTTTCCACCTAACAAATACCTACTAATACATAAATGTTTTCTACAATTAAAAGATCAAATATAGTAAAGTTGATTGATTAGTTGACTTAAGGAATAATTGCATTTAAACAAAAATCTGTCATTAAAACATATTTTGTAGTACACATAAGAAAGACTACCTTAAACACTCCTATATTATTATTAGCTTCACGCTGTATCCTGCACACAACAGGGTAGGCAGAGGGAACCTAGTGGGCTGCTTTCTGAGGCATTGCGTGTTAAATGGCGTAATTTAACGCCGCGCTTTGCCTCTGATACCAGAGCGAAGGAAATGGAAATATTTAATATTTCCACTCCTCGAGTAGGAATCGAACCTACAACCAGTCGTTTACAGTCACATGTTTGTGCCTGGCCCCAATTATTATTATATCTTAGTATTTACAATTTAATTTATCAGTACTTTTCAATAATTGGAAAATGGCTTACCTTGTTTATATCTACTGTATTTAACTTCAAATAAAACATGAAGAGAACAAATAATTTGATCAATTAATTATTATTTGGCAGGACCGCCGTACGTCCGATCGATTGGACCAATTAGGGCTGTGGCTGGCAGGGAATTGATACTCTACTGTCCGTATTCCGGGTATCCTATCAGGTGAGCGTTATATAGATATACTGTTGCTAAAATTAAACTATAATAAATCATTTTGAACGTTTATAAAAGGCGTATAAAAAATTATGGAGGCCATTCGTAGCGGAGAGACACAAAGTGTAATTTTAACGTGTCTGGTCATGGTTTCGATTCCCACTCAAAAAGTGGAAATATAGAATATTACCATTTTCTTCGCTTTGGTGTGCGCGGCGTTAAGTTCCACCACTTAATACGCAATGCCTCTAGAATTCGGCAGAAAGTGGGGAACGAAGTGTCTTCCCTCTGTCTGCCCTGCTGTGTGCGGGAAACAGCGTGAAGTTAGAAAAGAAAGTTTGAACGCAGCAGAATTCGATCCCGCGCCACTAACGATAAGAAATTCGGCGCAGTCAGATTTAAAACGTATGGTTTAGTGGTTATAGCGCTTGGAAGGTAAATAAGAAGCGTTGGTTTATATCTTTATTTAAAATACATAAACAGAATAACCTTTACTTAAAATAAAATTGTATTCTTGGTCTGAACTAAAATTATCTTTGTCGTATACATAATTGGAACTCTATAAATACATACGTGGGAAGTGTAGAACGGAGTCGTTTATTCCATCTCGCAAATGCATTACTATTAATATTAATATTTTTTACTTAAAATAGAAGAGCATTCGTGACGCAGTGTCAACTGTAAAGGCGATGGTTCTGGGTTCGATTTCCTTTCAGGGAATTAATTATATATTTTTTTTTATTTCTTCGCTCTGGTACTAAAGACTGCAATGACTCTATTTCGGGTGGAAAGTGGAACGGAGTATTTTGTCACTAGGTCTTTTCTGACTACCCTGCTATATGGGAAAAAGCGTGAATCTCCTTTTTATATTTTACTCAAAACAACAACTAAAAGAAATATTTCACGAACTCCTAAAGCTAAAAACCGATCCATTCTTAACTTGACCCATTACGAAGGAATCCCAAAGATAACTAACTAATAAAAAAGTCATTTCAATAGATTTATCGTAGAAATGTAATATTGGTAAGTCTTCATCTTTGTAGTTTCTTTGATAGACATTTTAACTCCAACTCAGAAAGACGATAAAATATTTTGCAAGAGCATTATGATCGATTGCAACTGTCTACGGTAAAGTGGGGTAACTAAAAAATAGTTAATTAATCGTTTTATGCTTTTTGCCGAATAGCATTTCACATGTAGTAAGAGAGAGCTTAGTGTCAAGACACTCCGCTCTCCACTTTCAGCACGGAAATCGAAAAACAACAATATTTTAAATATAGTAATTTGCCTGAGTGGAAATCTAACTAACAACACAACAACTACCTAAAACAATTTTTGGAAAATTATTAATGTCTTAACCGTCTTGGATACTGTCCAAGTGCTTAAGCCAACAGAAATATCATAAAATCACTGGAGTCAAATTAAAAGCTAAACTTTAAAATTTATAAATCATTTCATAATTTTATGCTCCGCTTGCGGAGCAATGATTTATACAAATTACTCTATGCTTCGCAAGATAAGAATAGAGTAATTTGTACTGAGACACTCTCTTTATCCCCATTTTTTTTCCTCCTACTTGTAAGACACTCCGCTCTCCACTTTCTGCTAGTTAGTAACCATCGGCAGTAATCATATTAATAGTATTCTAATATTTTCCATCCAGTTCACATATTACACTGTTAGTACTAAATAGGCAAGACATTTAATTAATCATAAATTTAAAGTGTATCTAGCAGTATTATTTTTCAAAATGATTACAAGTAATAAGCCTTAAAAAGAATTCGTATGCTTAAAAGCAATAAATAAGACATAATACTTACTCAACAACTACGACACGTAAGGAAACTAAAGAGAAAGAAAGAAGAAAAATATGTACTCACATCTAGCTCTTTTGCTCCTACAGTGATATTCGAACCTCTCTTTCAATCTGCACTAACTCCTTCTAATCCCCTTCTCGAATTCCGTTCGCCTGGCTCGATCACACTTTTCGTAACGCAACTTACTTTTGAAGTGTGCGTAGACAAATTTCACCTCATAAAAAAAGAAGATATTTCTAGAATTAAAATTATACCATTTTTCCACAGAATCTTTCGACATTGGCCAATTTCTTCAAAGTAATAACGAACATTACGTCTTATCTCTTACAGTCGTTTCAATACATTGAGTTAACTCTGATTTATTATGAAAGTGTAAGATCTACTTTTGAATTTATATTTGAAAAGGTCTTTGATTTCGTGATAACTTATAATATAATCATTTTACTAATAAATTATTTGAAATAAAATAAATTTTATTGTACAATTTTAACTTATACGAGTTTTTTGGTATCTTTTGGGTTAAATTTTTTTTGTGACGCTGCTATACTTTGTATAATAATTAAAAAAAAATAGAATGTACTCATATAAGCCACATTCTTGGAAGATGTATAAAATTAGAAAACAGCGGGACTCGAACACACGCCTTTTGACTACCTTCCAAGCCGTAGATCATTTGACTACTGAGCCATATGTTCTACATCCGGCTACATCGAAATTCAAATGCGCTCATTACAGTTACCGTTTAAGAATTTGGAAGTATCCGAATGTGTATATTAATACGACTGTTATTATGTAACATGCTATCTTTTACTCTTTTTTAAACATTTTAAATGTTATTTACACACATAGGAAATTGAAAAAGATATTTAGAAAACGTTGAACGCATGGCTTAGCGAACAGAGGGCTTGGGCGGTTTCCAAGGGGTGCAGGTTCGAATCCCGCTGCGTTCAAATTTTTATACGTTTTCTAAATGTCTTTCTCTTGTACTTCTTTTTTTCCAACAAAAACATATTAAAAATCAACTATTTTCCAGCTCCGTCCGTTGGGAGCGTGATGGTAATCAGTTAGAATGGGAAGCTTCCGGAAGTACGGGTTCGAATCCGGGAGTGGGGGTGAGCGGGGCGTTGCGGCTGGCGCGGGTGGAGGCGGGCAGCGCGGGCGCGTACACTTGCAGCGCGGTCGGACCGCACGGAGAGATAGCGAGGAGAGAATTGCAGCTTATTGTTAGCAGTTAGTATTATTTTTATATACTTTGTACTTTACAGTTTGAAGCCGTTTTGGAGCAGGAGAAGAAGAGCTATTAAATATTTTCATTCCTCCGCTCTAAAATCTGAAAACAAAGTGCGGTATTGAACTATTCCATTTAACATGTATACGAAATGCGAAAACTATATACGAAGGGTCTCCGATTATGCCGAAAAACGAGATGTATTTTTATACTATACATACAACTACCATACATACATATATGATGTCATTTTTTTTTACAAAAAAACTGTTCAAACATTTGTCCACAATATGATTAATAAATAGGTCTTAATTTTTATTCCTTTAATATGTTTTAAAAATATATGTTAAAACTTATAAATAATCTATTTTATTAGCACTCTCTATCAATTTCTTACAATAATTATTACATACAAATTAAACCTCACCATACTTACCTCAGATCCACCGGAAATCGAGCCGTTCTCGTTCTCCGCAAATCTCCAAGAGGGTAAACGTGCGCAAGTGAGCTGCAGCGTGGCGTCCGGCGACATGCCTGTACGATTCGCTTGGCTTAAGGACGGCTCGCCCATTCCTGCTGATTTACAGGTGATACTAAATTATTTATAATGTGTCTTATATATAAAATTAATTTAAAAATATATGACTATTTATTGCTTAAAAGGAAAATTATCACGCAATCACAAAAATATATGTTTTAACATAGACTTAGTTCAAAGGAATTATCAAAATTAACTGAAATCTCTTTTTTTTTGCTTAAATTAAAAAATGTCTTCTATGTGTCAAATAAAACTTAGTAAAAACCTACATAACACACCAAAATTGATAACCCAAATACAAATATCAATGAAAAAAACGTCGCTAATCGTTAGGTGGAAGAGCGGGGCGCTGATTTTTTCAGCAACCTCGTTTTCAAGGAGGTGTCAGCGAGACACAGTGGGTCGTACACTTGCGTAGCGTCGAACAACGCGGCCAGAGTTAACTATACCGCGGAACTCGTGGTCAAAGGTAACAACCACTGACCACCTTGCACTCGTACACGGTACTTGCACCGCCAAAGCATCACGCACGCTTGCACTGGACACCTTTTATGATTTTTGGGCATCAATTTTTTAAGATATATCATAAGAATTTGATTTATGTATAATATAATTATTGTTATATGAAATTTTTGGTTTATTTAGATAAGCTTTATTTCAAATGTACACCGTTTTTTGTTTTGCCTCAATGGATTACTTACAGATGGCTTTGAGGAACGGGTAATTTTCCATATATTATTTATACATATTTATACATATTTTCAATAAACAATATTAGTCTTGTAATTTTAGATTAGGATTTAAGAATAAAACTAATAAATGTGTACATATCTAATCACTATTAAATTCTTAAATATTTAAAAGCGTATTTTAGCAGCTGGACTACGTAAGTATATTCCTAGGCTTATTTAGTTTAAATTGACGGCAATTTTCTTCTAGAAATCGAATCCTCCGAATTTGGCAGAAAGTGGGGAACGGAGTGTCTCAACACTAGGTTCCCTCTGCCTACCCTGCTGTGTGCGGGATACAGCGTGAAGCCAAAAAAAAAAATATTGATGTACTTTAAAAAGTACACCTTGTTCGTGAAGTCAGGAATTCGAAATCGAGCTTTCATATGAAGCTATGGTAATAAATTTGATTATAAACATGAGCTTATGGTAATTTTGTGATCTGGAAGTGTCACATCACACTTTAAGAACACAATATCGCACCCCCAGAATTAAAGTACCTAACTCAAAAAGTGCATTTTGTTTGAAACTACAATAGAATGATAAAATTTTTAAGTTAGGTCCGATTAATTGATAGGATGCGATATTTTTAGAACTACGTTAAATGTAACATTGTATCACAATAATATATTTAGAATTTAATTTGATGAATATATTAATGACTTTTTCATTAATCCTAATACATTATTCTGTGTATTATTCCTGGTGTAGGTATGTATATTATTATAGTAGCTCCTTTTTGTAAATACCCTCAAAATAAATAGTAGTTAAGTTTAACGTATCGGTAACTAACTTAAACTTTAATTTCAAATCAAAGTATATTTAGTGTAATATTATCATTCAAAACTTGCACTTATAAACGTTTATTAACTTAAAAGTAGCATTAATTAATGTATCTAATTTGAACACGAAATATGCTGATTTCGAGCGGAACGTAAAAAACAAAGCGTGTAAACATTAGCTTCTGTCAAACTACTTTGTGGAATAAAGCGAAAAGAAGCGAAAAAAATGTATTAAATCCTGAGTGTGACTTTAACTTTAGTTACTGCAATTATACCCAAATATAATTTTATTTTTTTAAGTAATAAATCTATAATACATTCGCATGCCGCAGTCTCTCCCAAGTGGATTAGAGAGCCGACAGACGTGGCGGTGTTGGCCGGGGAGCCGTTATCTCTACACTGCCATACAACGGGCTCACCTACACCGCATACCACGTGGCTTAAGCAACGAGGTTAGTTGTATTTAATACATACTATTATACTACTATAGATACGAAAGATGGTTACGGGTTCAAATACTGGAGGGTTACATGTTTTATTAATTTTATTACAGAAAGATATTTTTATATATGGATAATTAATTAAGAAGAAATGCCTGTAAGTAATATACATATACTTTTAAAGTGTTATTCACACACTTAGGAAATTGAAGAAGACATTTAGAAAACCTAAAAAAAAATTGCGGGATTCGAACCCGCGCCTCATGAGAACCGTCCAGACGCTCTTATCGCTAAGCCGTTGCTTGCGTTCTACTACCAGCTTTTTAAATGTCTTTTTCATTACACAAATACTTAATACTGCCTAAAAATAATATAAATAATAGCATATAAGGAACATCAAATTTATTTTATCTTTCTACAACTAATCTTTCGTTTGCGTATTCTCCATATAACGTGACAAAGAAGAAATAATTTACGCTTAGCTGACATTAGCTAACCTCTTACCTAACTTACTAACTTATTATCTGCATAGGTAGCTAACTAAATAACTAATTTACTTGCTTATTCACTTACAAGCGCAACCAAAATGAAAGGTACAAAGTTTTAAACGTTTGATTCCTCGTAGACATAAAGTTTCTTCATTCAAAATATCTTTACAGATATTTTATAATAAGTTCAACATATAATATTGTGGCCAGTAGTAGCGCAGAGGCACAAAGTGTGATTGTAAAGTGACTGGTTGTGAGTTCGTATGTATTTTCGTATTTCGTATGTATTTTCGAATACCAAAAATATACACGATTAATCCAGTTAAAAATAGCTTCACTTCTAAATGTAATCGCGAAAACAAAAGATCATATTAGTAAAAATATTTAACATAGGAAAGTGTGAAGCTAAAAAAAAGACAATATCTGTAAGGATATTATCTGTTGTGTCACTCCGTTTTTTATTTTACGTGAAGATTTAGTGCAAGAAGCACTTCCATAAAGTAAAGAACGGAGTGAGGTATTCCAGAAAAAACACAGATAATTAAATTATATAAAAATATATATAATTTTAACTCTTTTCAGCTGGCTCAGCATCAGATTTCATCCCGCTAGTAAATTTGGGGGGTAGATTTCAATTTCTACAAAACGGCACGCTGTCCATCGAAGCGGCGCTAGCGTACGACGAGGGTTACTACATGTGCAAAGCTGAGAACGGCGTTGGAACTCCTCTGTCTAAGACTATATTTGTAGCTATTAATGGTAAGATTTTTGGCCTTTTTCTTTACTTAATTAATTGAAATCGTCCTCTTTATTCCTATGAAGAGAAATTATTTATTAAATATTGCCCTTGGGGAGTAAATTGTAAAAATATTATAACATTTAAAAAACATTGTTTATTTAATAAATATTATTTAGATAAAATAATAAAATTTAATTTTCATACGGGGCTTACTGGATTTTGTACTACAACATAAATGATATCTATTGCTAGGGTGGCTTTTTTTTACGCAGAAAATGTTATATTGCTAAATTACATGTTCTCACAAACTGTTTCTTTGAGGCTATTGAAGCGCTGTGGCACAACACAACAACACAACAACTGACTATAAAAGCGATTTATTACGGATTCGATTTCCACTCGAACGTGTGATTATATTCGAAATATGTATATTTGTTCAATCACGTACCTAACACAACGGAATGTCTCGATTTCATTCAGAAAGCGAAGAACGGAGTGTACCTTCACTCTGCCAACCCTAATATGCGTGAAAAAGCGTGAAACTAAAAAATTACAATACAATATTTCCACACAGAGCCAGCCCGTTTCGAAGTGACTTCACACAACGTGTCAGCTCGCCGCGACGCCGGCGCCACGCTGTCGTGCGAGGCGCGAGGCGACGCGCCGCTGCGACTCACTTGGTCGAGAGACGGCAATCCTTTAGACCTTTCCACTTATAGGTATGACACTTACACTTATCACTTTTACACTTAACACTTGACAATTTTAACAATCCACAGTTAACATTTTAACACTTCATAATATATTTATTTAACATAACATACATATAGGGACCAGTCGTGGCGCAGTGGCACAAGCGTGTGACTATAAACGGCTGGCCGTGGGTTCGATTCCCACTCGAGGAGTGGAAATATTTAATATTTCCATTTCTTCGCTCTGGTATCAAAAGTAAAGCGCGGCGTTAAGTTCCACCACTTAGCACGCAAACGCCTCCGAATTCGGCGGTGCGTGGGGAACGGAGTGTCTTAACACTAGGTTCCCTCTGCCTACCTTGCTGTGTGCGGGATACAGCGTGAAGCTAAAAAAAAATAACGTACACATAATACAGCACTTATGTACATGAGTATGAGAGATCCGTCATCGGATTTGTCTGCGTAAATTAGTATTTAGTTCTATCGATATCTAACTGCTCAAATTTATAATTTTATTGTATTATATATTTTATGAATTAAATGAAAATAATGAGAGTACCCACGAAAAGTTTTAATAGATATAGTTGAAAACTAATTATCTCAAAATAATTAAACCTACAGCAATCAGGGTTAGATAATGTAGCTTTTAAACAGTAAAAGTAATATAAGAATATATTACTGTACCTGTCATCAGAAGTACAGATAGCTTTCTTTACTTTAACCAAACAAACTATAGGTAGTTATATTAAATTCTCTCTTCCGTTTCCGTCCTGAAATTGTTTCAATAATTATTTCATTCTACTCATCTTAAAACAAATGGAAAAAGAAAAAAATAGCGAAACTAAACCGAAACTCGTGCACGTAGAAGCCTAGCATTTTGGTAGGTATATAAGTTTCTTGAAGAGTGTAGGTGAAATTTTCAACAAAAAACAAACATTTACGTCTCCTAATCTTCGTACACCATGTTGCAAGATATCCATACTTATATTATAAATGCGAAAGTCTGCGTGTTTGTCTGTCAAGCTTTTACGGAAAATCTACCGGTCCGATTTTGATGAAATTTAGTATGAAAGTAGTAAAAGTGACTGGGTCTAACATAGGCTACTTATTTTTTCAAAAATCAACCTCTAAAGGGTTGAAATAGGGGATGAAAGTTTATATAAAAAATCTAAACCGCTTGGCCAATTGTAATGAATTTTAAATACATAAATATAGTTGATAATCTAAACTTGTACATAGGCTGCTTTATTTTTCAAATTATGTTCCAGGCTAAGCATATCCGAAGCCAAAACCGACAGTGGGTTGCGTTCGCAGCTGTACTTCAGCCGCAGCGAGCGCCGCGACTCCGGCGTGTACAAGTGTCAAGCGGTCAACGCGTACGGGCATAGTGACCACTATATATATTTATCCGTCCAAGGTATTTTGTTATATGAGAATATTTGTTATTTTATTCTAGTTTATATATAATTTTCAACTTATTAAAATAGATACGAAATTTGTAAATTTGTAAACAGAGTATTTTAATAGTAGGTGTCCCCTCTTCACCCCGCTATGCAGGAAGTCAAAATTGTATAAATTTAATTAACATATTAACCATTATATGATAAATGTAAGAGTCACATTGAAATATTCTTATTAGAGTTTAATTAAAAGATAAATCTACATGAACTTACAATGCGGAAGAGGGCGGATCTGCAAAGGTTAAGGTAGCCATTATCTAAATCCATTGAATCAAACACATTAAAAATCTAATGAAATCTAAAAAAATAATTCACTTTAATGCTCATCTCCACTATCTAAGCCCCTTAATCATTAACTAAAATACCTAAATCAATAACACAACCTTTTAAATACGTTCTATACCCAAATAAACTGTCAATAATCCCAAAATATATGTTCCACAGAAAAACCCGAAACCCCGCAATCTCTCTCCGTGACGGAGATCCAGTCCAGAGCAGTCAGACTCTCCTGGTCTCTCCGCTTCGACGGCAACTCTCCACTGCTCGGGTACTCTCTGCAGCACACTCCGCTGTCCGGCGCGCTGCACGTCACGAGATGGGAGAGCGCGGAAACGCTCAACGTGTCGCTGCACGGTGGACACTCACATGGATATGTTACGTTAGTTTTGGGATTTATGTACCTTTTATTTTTAAGTTGTAATTTTTTTATAATTTGGATCATTTATATATTATTAGATGACAGTTGCATTCATTAACAAAAAAAAAAAAAACTGCCGATACCCTATAAAAACAGGCAGCGTGGTCGACTCGGGGTCACTTTGTTTTTGGTCGTTGTGCTGAACGGACGTGTTGTTTACTTTGCTATTCCGATTTGTTATTTTTTTGTCAATTATTACGATTTGCTTATTGTTAATTTTGAGATCTTGTAATATTTAGTACTAATCAAGTTAATTATTCAAAATGTGATTTTAATTTCTATCTTTTGTATGTTTTTGTTGTGAAATATATTTTTTTTTAAGTAAAACCGCTTCTGATTCCTAAAAATATATTAATTATGGCCAAATCAAGTATATTAAAGACAGAGTAATCGCATATTAACAAAAACCTGACTAACATTTTTAATACATAAAACGATTTTTTATCTATAACTGACTGAAGGTGTATGTGTGTCTATGTAATGTAAAAACAATCCTATTCACACCCAAAGGTAACTGTTATAGTTTCGCTAAGCCATATCAATAAATGCACGTATTTAAAAAAAAACAAAGGACTAAAGAACTTTCTTTAATAGAAACCATGTCAAAGATGGATACTTACATTCTTTTAACTAAGTATCTATATATCTTATATCATGTCTTTGGACAGGTTAACAAAAAAAGGCGATATCCACTACGAAGCTTTGCTGAGCAACCTGCGTCCGCACACCGCGTACATGATCCGCCTCGCCGCCATCAACCAGATAGACTCCAGCGATTACACTGAGCCAGTTGTTGTTAAAACGCAAGAAGAAGGTAAATAAGGTTATTTTTGTTGTTATTTTGATACGAAACCATTTACTTTTTTAATAGGATTGACGAAAATGACTAAAATTTAGGATAAAAACGTAATTTTAAAATTGGCTCTAAATAAGTAAAAAATCTATTCCCAAATTGCGTAATATCGTTAACTTTTTTCATCGCTAACACAAAATGAGCGGAATTTACAATAAACGAAATAAAACCGAGGAAATAAAAAAAAGTCAAGAAAGTTATAATAATAATATACAAAGTGAAAAATCTTATAAATAATTTCAATATCTATACTAATATAACATAGAGGCAAAGTTTGTAACTTTGTTTGTAAAGGCGAATCTACGGAAATACTGAACGAATCGTGAAAATGCTTTCACAATTAAAAAAGTTACACCGTTCAGGAGTGCTATAGTCTATATTTTATAATGATTGAATTGCAGAAGTTCGAAGAATTGCAAATTTTAAAGTCATTTCACCTATTTCAGTCAACTTTCGACTACACGTAATCCATATTAATGATTACAGTTAATGAATACCGTACGTATTCGTACGTACGTTATACCGTGACCGTAGCGTTAGGCGCACCGTTCTCTCTGACTACCCCGCAAGGGATACAACGTATTAGCGTATTAGCTTCAGCTAAAAAAAAAAATGAATAATATGTAATGTTTGTGCAATGTCTGTTATAATATACTTGTATAAATGTACTTGTGTATATAATGGTACGTAAATATAGGTAAAAAAATTTTTTTTTCTAAAAGAGGTACTCCAGTAACTGTAAAGTAACTTTTGCTTGTTACCTATAGCTAAAGCCTACTAGAGTAACAAAAAATCTAAAAAAACATCACTCTAAAAAAAGATACAAACATCTTCGTAGTATCTACAAAAAAACACAAAAAAACATGACTAATCCCAAACCAAACCAATCACCAGCACCATCAGAAGCGCCGCACAGCGTGTCGGTGTCGGCGGGCGCGGCGGGCGAGCTGCACGTGGCGTGGCGGCCGCCCGCGCGCGCCGCCTGGCACGGCGACCTGCTCGGCTACTCCGTCACGTGCGCCGAGCTCGGGCCCGACGCCACGCCGCTGCCTAACGCCACTAGGTGCGTTTAGTGATAAGATAGTCTGTTAGAGACTTTCTGTATATTCAAGAGATTGGCAAGTTGATATATGTTAATATGTCAGATATTTATGAATTAGGCATGGCCTACACATATATTTCAAACTATAATTATTCTTCAAAAAAGAGCCGTAAGATCCATTTATAATATAAGAGCAAGAGATTCTTTGCGAGATGTTTTTAAAGACATAGGTATACTTACAGTCGCCTCACAGTATATATACTATAATATTTTATTTATCCGACAACATGTTCTGTGCTTTGCTAAAAACAGTGACATACATACTATAGGAACAAGAAATAAAAATAAACTTGTAACGCCACGTTATCGTCTCCAGAAGGTAAATAAATCTTTTATGGGTCGGAGTATACGCATATATAATAAAATTCCACAGCTTGTTTTAGATTTACCACTAGAGAAATTCAAAATCTTTGTAAAAAATACTTTTATAAGTAAAGCTTATTACTCTGTAGAAGAGTATTTAAAGGCATTGTATCAAATAATAAAATTGTAATTTATATATTTGAAAAGAGCAACTGTTGAGTTTCTGGCCGGCTCTTCTCGGCAGAACTGCCTTCCGAGTCGGTGGTAGCTTTACGTAAATTTGACGATTCAAAAGTGCTTTCAAAAGTCTATTTGAATAAAGATATTTTGAATTTGAATTGAATTTGAATTTGAATAGAGGAATAGGGAACGGAGTGTCTTAACACTAGGTTCCCTCTGCCTACCCGAATGTGTGCGGGATACAGCGTGAAGCTAGAAAAAATAAATAAAGAGGAATAGCATTTTAACTCTCTTTAGGTATGCTGCAAAACAAGGATAATAGTAATGACAATCGCCACTTACACAGGGTTAGGTATATGTTTATTAAAGACAATTATACGCGTTTCACATTTTTTCCTGCATGCTATGTGGTAATCACAGCTACGCTAGTGTTAGGACACTCCGTTTTCTACTTCTCGCCGTAAGCCAAGTTATCGCGTTGTAAGTAACGGAACTCAACGCCGCACTATATTTTATGAAAAAACCAAATGAAAATAACACGTAAAAGAAAACATTATATAATTATTCATTAGTGGGAATCGAATCCACGACCATAACATTTATAATCAGACGTTGATTATAAATCCCACTTCGCCACAGCATACTAACTTATTATTAAAACATACAAAACTATTATTTTTATTAAGTCTAATTTATTTCAGAACATTAACAGTCAACGGATGGTCAGCAACAGAATTAACATTGTCAGCGTTGAAAAAATTCACTCGATACGAAGTAAAAATCCGAGCGTTCAATGGTGTCGCGGCGGGTCCTCCCTCACCTGCTGTTACTGCTACTACTTTGGAAGGAGGTATATATGCTTATCATAATTTTGACTTATAAAAGGAATTAAGTTTTATTTTTGTATTAAAAAAAACTTTATTTTGTGTAAATTAAGGAAATAGTTTATAATGAATATTTGTGAAATGAGAAACCAATGAAAAGATATTTTTTAATTTAGAATTGCTAATTGCTGATTATTTCAAGTCAATGACGCGAACCTCCTTGTTTTTTCCCACACAGCAAGGTAGTTAGAGAGAACTTAGTACCAAGACACTATTTTTTACTTTCTGCTCGAATTATTCGGCATTAGAAGACTGTGTTGAGGGGCAGAGCTCAACGCTGCATTTTATTTTGTTCACTAGACCGAAAAAATGAAATAAAATTTCGAGCATTAAACCGATTGGGAATCGAACCCACAACCTATCATACATTTACAGACAGACTATATCCCACGGCGTTACGATGGCTGAGGCCATCGTAATCATTAAAAATTGTCCTAAAACTGACCTTTGTTAGTAAAGAATGCCATCTTAAATACTTATCATAACATGCTAATTCAAAATAATAGCACCTACAATTCTTATAATAGAAGACGAAATTAACAGAATTTAATGAATCTTTACCGTCTGTCTAGTATATAGTCAGTATCATAGTCATCAAATTAACTTACATACATCATCACATACATCAACTTAACTGTATGATAGTAAACAATGTAAAAAAATCTAACTTGCTTTTAACATTTTGAAGTGTTATTCACACAGTTACGAAATTGAAAAAGGAAAATATATCCTTACTTACTTGTTTTAGTACCGGAAGCTGCCCCAACCCGCGTCGCCTGTACGGCGTTATCGTCGTCCAGTATGAAGGTGTCGTGGGCGCCGCCGCCGCCGGCGCTGCGCGCGGGGCTCATACAGGGATACAAAGTTATATACGCTGCTTTGTCTAATGACCACGGTAAGTGTTAATATATAAAATAAGTGATTTCTTTGTTTTTGTATGAATGATGAAGTGAGAGAGCTAAGGGCGATCTCGGCTGATCTTCTATCATCGATACTGGGGGAAGGTCGTGTAAAAGGGTAAGGCCCCCAGATGGAGGAGGGACAGTCTATGTAAAGAGCTCCGATCTTTCTCTACCGCAGAGAGAAAAGGCGTGAAGCTAAAAAATCATTTGTGTTATCAATTACGCATAAGAGCATTTTTTTTCTTATCAGTTATTAATTTATTAGATTAGTTGTTTAGTGCTTCACTTTCGTCTGAGAGGGCACATATTATATAATCATGTAAGAGATATTTGAAGCGCTATTATTACGTATATATTGATTATTTTAATTATAAAAGAAGTCCCTATTTATGTCCAATTTGTTAAGCGCAGTTTAGAATCTTTCAAAATTCTTACACATATAGGGTAACTAGCGGCCCGCTCGCGATTTCACCGCGTGATCTACGCGACTGTTTCGGTAGGTATATCGCAAACCCCAGTGGTGGATTTTTGAAAATAAAGTAGCATATGTTTAACCTTGGATTATCATACATATGCCAAGATTCATTACAATCGTTCAAGCGGTATAGATTTTTCATATAAACTTTCATCCCCTATTTCAACCCTTTAGAGGTTGATTTTTGAAAAACTAAGTAGCCTATGTTAGACCTAGTCATTTTTACTACTTTCACTTTAAATTTCATCCAAATCGTACCAGTAGATTAGCCGTGAAAGCGAGACAGACAAACACACACAGACATTCGCATTTATGATATAAGTATGAAAGTATGGATTTAAATAATTCAATATTTATATTATATTTATACAAAAATTGTACTTAATAATCATAAATGTTCTAATTTGCAATCAAAAACTATTTCTCTCAACCCTCTATCTCTCTCCAGCGGAAGGTACGGAACTGAAACGCGTATCGACAACAGAAACTTACTTGCACGCGTTGCACAAGTACAGCAACTACTCGGTGCAGGTCGCGGCGTACACCGCCGCGGGGGACGGCAAACGGAGCGCGCCTGTGTACTGTATGACTGAAGAGGACGGTAATATTCCTTTATTTTATAAGTTTTTTTTATAAGTTTTTATTAAACTATTCCAGCCAGCATGAAGCTATAGGGCATTTGGTGAACGAAATGTTTTGACAGTATCATTTTAGACTTTTCGCTTTACTTAAGGTTTTATACGACTATGTTATATTATATATAAATATTTAGCCCATCATAGCCCTCTTGTTTCCATAATCATTTTATTGTGTCCTAGTCTTTTTATTTATGGTAATGTTTGGTTTTTTTTTTTGTAGTTTTTGTATATCATCTGTTTTAATTGTACTGTTGTAAAAGATTTGGTTGTGTTTTTTTTTTACTTTACGTTGTTGCATTTTTGTTTTTTTTATTTTTTGTTGTAAAACTTATTCTCTAGATTATTAGTATAACATAAAACATATTTACATTTTTATTCATAATTTTTTATCTATGTTTGTGAAAAGTATGTATTGTTGGTGCATGTTGTGTCTGCCTGTAAGTGGAATAACACTTTGCGATGTTTGTATTTGTATAATATGTACAAGTGATGTTACGTGTTTATTCTGTTGTGCAGACCTTATAAATAAATAGAATATACTATCATAAAGGATTTTCTAATTAGTATTTCCTAAAAGTAATCAGTATGTCTTAAAAAGTATTAAGTATTTCTTAGTCTTATTATAGTAGCTATATTAGAATGAAAAATCGTTCTCAAACAAAATTACCCAATCACTTCGTCTACTAAGAATTCATTATGGTTATTCATTATTGGTTATGAAATGTTGAATATAGTTCAAGTTAAATTGATTCTTAGATTGACGGTAATAGAATACATAGAAAATTCGATGTTTAGCAATTAAGTATTTAAAACTTAATTTTAAAGGGCTTATATAAGTTGTTCTAATATTCTAATTAAGCTTCGACAGGTACTGAATACGATGGTTATTTCAAAGTTACTGAAAATGTATTGAAAATTGATTTAACTTAAATTGAAAATACCTTCCAATATTTATATTAATATATTTATCCGATGAAGTTATGTATAATGGACAAGACTCGCATGTTACTTTAAGCTCGATTAATCGTGGGTGCGGAGTCGCAAACCGCGACTTAACAAGCAAAGTCTCAAATTCGGGCGAAAAGTGAAGAATGAATGTAGTGACTCTAAGTTCCATGTAACTACCTCGCTATGCAGGAAAAAGGTGTAAAGGTGGAAAAAAAATTAAAGAAATGAATATTTAACAAAATAAAAATATAAATTTAGGGCCAGTCGTGGCGCAGTGGCATAAGCGTGTGACTGTAGACGACTGCTTGTGGGTTCGATTCCCACTCGAAGAGAGGAAATATTTATTATTTCCATTTTCTTTGCTCTGATATCGAGACAAAGCGCGGCATCAAGTTCCGCCGAATTCGGCGAAAAGCGGGAAACGGAGTGTCTTAACACTAGAATCCCTCTGCCTACCCTGCTGTATACAGCGGGATACAGCGTGAAGGTAAGAAATGAATATTTAACAAATAATTATTTTCACAGTGCCTTCAGCTCCGGAGAAAATCAAAGCACTGCCGTATTCAAGTGACTCAGTGTTAGTGAGCTGGCTGCCTCCGGTACATCCCAATGGCGTAATATCACATTACACAGTTTATTATAGAGAAGCTGGACGGTGAGTTGTTATTTAAATTTTAATACTATATGTAAATGCTCTTTATATAATATATATGTAGTTTCCATAATTTTCTGGGCAGAATATTCTTATTTTTCTATTGTAATATAAGTCACAAAAAGTTTATTGCTCCTTCGCTCCGGTAACAAAATCACGGCGTTGAATTCCGTCACTTAATATGCAATGTCTCAGTTTTGCGTAGAAAGTACACTTTACTTTCTTGACACTATGACTTCTCTGATTACTCTTCACTCTGACTATTTGAAGAGTGGCGATATAATTGAGGAGGTTGCTTGAGACAATCAATTCATAATTGTGATTTCAACATACAATGTCTTGAATAAAATCTTTAGTTACATTGTTTTATTGACAGGTTAGGTAAGCACTCGAGTTTCACGGTGTCAGCTGATAAGGGCCAAGAGACTGAGCTGATGTTCCAAGTGAGGAATCTGATGGAGAACCAGCGGTACGAGTTCTGGGTGTCCGCTACTACAGGGTGGGGGGAGGGGGAGTCCACGCTGGTGGTGGGACAGGGGCCGAGCTCGAGGAGTATGTATATGGGAATTTATTTTTTTGAAATTCAAGTTAAATAGTAAAAATTAAATTGTTATGTATTAAATTGTTTTATGTGTTAGTTTGTTTCTTGATATAGGTAAATATATTAAGTGCATATATTGATTAGTATAAAAATAAATTACAATAAAAGTTTTAAGTTAGTTAAATAAATGTACTAAAAAGTAAACAATAATAGTTATATATTCTTGTGTCCAACCAGACCCACTTAACTATAATTAATATGTATAGTGTACACCTCACCACCGCGCCGGCCGACTCCTGCGTTTGTGTTCTTCGCATACTTCGCGTACTTAGCCTCGCTTCCACTCTCAATTTACCGCTCCCATTCTCACCTGCAATCACATAGTGTTACGTCCCTGTGTCTGATTATATCTATCTACACCTCTTTACTTGTACCTAAGTAATTATGTGAAAATATCAGTTCCAGCCCGCATAGCGTCGTTCGGGGGCACCCTGCGCGTGGGTCTCGGTCGCGGGGCACTACTCTCGTGCAGCGCGGTGGGGCTCCCCGCGGCGCGCACGCGGTGGGCGCACGCGCGCGCTCCCGTCACACATCATAGGTTCTATCAGGTCACTAGGAACGGACATTTGCATATACGAGGTCAGTTGATTGTTGATGGCTTTTTTCTAGAAATTTAATCATATTTCTTTATCATTTTTTTAAACACTCATTCGTTTTTAGACTGTTCAATATTGAGTATAATATTCTGAACATTCATATTCAAATTCTTAATACTCATTCATTTATACGTTTAATACATACTTTACATACTTTTAAAATTTTAAAGTGTCACACAATCAGGTTAAAAAAATATGTGTAGAAAACGAAACCTGTTGCGTCCACCATTTTTATTTGATTTCAATAAAATATCTAAACATCTCTAACATTTCTAAATCCACAGAAGTAAACGAACAATCTTCAGGCAACTTCACCTGCACAGCCACAAACAGTATAGCTGAGGATTCCATAGTATATACCGTGAAGGTGGTGATGCCTCCCGGAGCACCCGCCTTGTCCCTACAGTATACCACTGCCACTAGTATTAAGTTACATTGGAGAATGCCAGAAACTGACCAGCCTGTGTTAGGTGAGCCCCCTTTTACATATCTTCAATTTTTTGGAACAGGTTAGAAGATAGAGAGAACATATATAATGTTAAGAGGTTTCTTTTGTCTATCTGATATACAACTATTTTAGAGGTACTGCGTAATGGTGGACTGCATAATTAGTTTTGTCTTACTAGATCGAGTGACGAATATATTTTTAAAAATAAAATTAATATGTGCATAGCAATATAGTCAAATTTCTCAACACAATTAAGAGTAAGGTGACCTGTATGGATAAACAAAAATTTTGTTTTGCAAAACCGAGAGCATTAAATTATTCTGCTGAGAGAAAATTGGACCCTTGAGTCCATAATAAGTACTAATTTTCTAGTTTTCCATTTAGGATTCATATAGACCCATTGTATGATAGATGGAGTAACTTACAACCACAATTACATTAAACTCATAGTAATTTCTACGTCACTTAAACCTCTGTAAAAGTTATCTTGATAACATTAGAAAGAACATTTTAAAATATTCTCAGGATACATTCTCAACTACAAGCAAGCATCAGAAACAGAATGGCTCAGTGTGGAACTCTCGCCAGAACAGACTTCATACACGATGGACATGCTGAAGTGTGGAACGACATATAATGCGCAAATACAAGCTCAGAATAAAATATCTTTGGGACCGCCTAGTGAAGTGCTCACCGCTACTACCAGGGGCGGGCGTAAGTATATAATCAAAGTATTGTTTTTATATGTAAAGAATTTCAGAATAAGGTTTTAATTTTGTTATGTAATCTTAGAATATTCTCTAATAGAGAAATAATAATTTTGAAAAGTTGGTGGCATATTGCCACCACCAGCTAAAGGGTTAAACATGTTATCAATTATTTTGTAAAAATTACAATCCATACTTATATTATAAATGCGAAAGTCTGTGTGTTTGTCTGTCATGCTTTCACGGCTAATATACCGGTCTGGTTTGGATAAAATTTAAAATGAAAGTAGTAATGAATTTTGGCATAAATATAGTTGATAATCTAAGCTTAAACATAGGCTACTATATTTTTAAGAAACCCATTCCCGAGGGTTGCAATATAACGAAGCAATATTGTAGTTCACGCGGCAAAGCCGCGAGCGGGCCGCTAGTTCATTATAAAAGTTCTTTATAAATTAAGCCATATTGATTTTATTACACTTAGCCTCAAGATATACGATGAGAAAAATAAATTTATTGTTAGTTATACACCCTTTGTTGCCAATTCAATATTTGATATAATAGATTTTTTAAAGCGTTTATGTATATTTAAATATTTAATTTGATTTATTCTTGCTGTTATTGTTTTTTAAATCCTCAAGTATATACTGCACGTAGGACTTAAATTAAATAGAGATGATTTAGTATAAAAACACTCTATTTTCCACATAATATATTAAGTCGACCACTTTTTCTAGGTCCAAAACCACCAAAGCCAGAAGAACATGTACACACGAACGCTACAGCCATCAAAATCAATTTGTACGCGTGGCGTGACGGCGGGTGTCCTATACTGGGATTTCGTATCGCCTACCGTCGTGCCGGGGACGAGCATTGGATACAGGTTTATAGTTTAATTTATTTGTGTAGTTGTATTAGAAATAGGAGAGTATAGATTAAGAAGAAATTTGAAGATATCTACCATATTTTTGTAAAACGTTGTGTAGCGGATTATTTTTTTTATTTAAGTAATACTAAAATACACAACTAAAGAAAGAATAAACAAGCAACTGGCATTCATTTAAAATTATCTGAAACACTACTATGTAATAATAAATAATATTAATCAATTTATGGTAAAAAATAATAATATAAGTCAACTCATTAATTCACATCATTTGAAGTCACTTACTCCGGGTCATACATATTTAAACTAATAACCTTTCCTTGTTCTGGCAAGACGAAACGCAGCGTTCATTTCCGCAATTGAAAAGGCAATGTCTTGGGAAACGGAGTAAGACACTAGGTTCTCTCCGACTTTAATTTTTATAGTAGTTAATCAAATTTCCCACGTAGGCGGGTTCCGGTCTAAGCGCAGCACGGCATACTCTAGGCGCGCTGTCTCCCGGCGCGTGGTATGAACTGGCAGTAGAAGCGTGGAGCGACGCGGGAATCGAACGAGTTACCTTGCTCGCTGATACTCATACTTTGGCTGGAGGTTTGTATATAACGGTTAAAATTTACGTTTGTAAGACTTATTTTTTGAGATTAGCCTAGCAGAGTAGAGAGAACAAGCGCCAAGTATTATGATCCTAAATAATAATTATTAGGACATCAAAATTATTTTATTTTTTTCAGTCCTTAGTTTTTCTTGACGTCCAGAAAAATAGATAATTTAAAACAGAAAAGCACATATTAAGACAACAGCTGTTAATGCATACAGCATAAACTAGGCAAAGTCTATAACAGACAAACAAGTGTAAACTATAAACTATATCATTAACTAATTCTTATAAAAAAACTAATTTTAAATCATCATTATGTTAAAACAACTACTTCTTAATTGCCATATATTAAAATTATTAACGAAACATTTTAGAAAATGTATACAAATTTGAACGTATTGAGGACTTGAATTCACGGTTTTTGGAAACCATTCAAGCGCTTTGATTTCTAAGCCACATTTGTGAACACTTGAAACAACAACAAAACAAACTTACGATATGCAACTCAAACAAACCCACCAACCACTAAACTAGCAGTTTTGATTACTACATCGTCTATATACCAATATAAAATTCTTCAGAGAATGAGTGAATAACAGACAACGTACATCCAAAATTACTGCATGTGTAAATAGAAGCATCTGGTACTTTAAGGACTATAGGAAAGAACTATGAAAAAATGTCTAGAAAATCTATAACGAACGAATGTTGGGACTTTATATACATTACTTAGCTGCTTCACGCTTTCTCCCACGTTGCTGTGTAGTCAAAGAGGACTTAGTGTCAAGGCAATCCGCCTTCAACATACATAACTTATACATACATAACTTGTATGTCCTCCACAGGTCGTATCCCGCCACTGCGCGTGTCGCCGCCGCTGGCGGGCGGCGCGCGGACGGGCGTGCGGACGGCGCTGGTGTGGTGCGCCGCGAGCGCGCTGGTGGTGGTGGCGGCGCTGGCGGCCTTGCTGTGTCTCTTACATGCTAAGCGGAAGTGAGTTAATGTTTTTATATTTTATGCTCATATAGATGCAAGAACGTATAGTGCATATATACAACGTACAAGCTTGAACTTGTACAGTATCGTAATATAAATCAAAGAATTAATTGCACCAAGTTCGACTTCTGCCCATTTCTGCACTGCACAAATTCGATTATAACCTGGGAAACATTTTACATACTCAAAGTCTGAAATAATTGTTGACAAACCAATTTTCGGAGGGTAAAGCGAAAGAAACAATAATAACAACTAAAAAATATCTCAAAAAGTTTTAGACAGTTACCACAATATACCACTACCACTCTAAAAAGATTGTTAAAAACTGTCACTATTTAATTGAAAAAATAAAATACCAGGTTAAGACTGCAGTTATTTTATTTAAAATATACCACATTTTTGGATATAAACATGTTACATGTTTATTTTAACCTTTAAGTACCGACGTGCATTTTTTGTAACGTTAGTACCGATGTGAGGCCTGAGAGGCCGCATATATAATATAGTTTTTTTTAAGAAATGTGTGAGTTAAATGTTTGTCCTTGCATTATGATGAAAAATAAAGGGTTTAAAGAAAAAACAAGTATAGAAAGATAATCAACGCTATTTAACATTTGAAAAAAGCACTAAAATGATATTTGACATGAATTTTGGCAAAAAAATAGGTTGTTCTACATAAAAATTCAAAAACCAAAAAATACTCCTATCAAAATAAAAAAAAATAGTTTTTCTTACTAACGAATAATATAACTCTTAGAAAAAAAATATTGTAGGAACATAAACCTTCTGAAAAAAAAAACTGTCCGTAGTCCAACCACTCATTAATTCTAAGCACAGTCAGGGCACACTTGTTTCGCGCACTGCAAACATACGTGTTTTTGAACACGAATAGCATCTATAAGTAGATTTTCTTTTGAGGTTAGGTTGGCATGAAAGACAAGTCTTTCGTGTCTTGACTTCCTCAGCTTCATCTTCACATGTTTTTGGCTTATCAGAACCGAATACTCTAGCCAAACTCATTTTTAGTTTACGGGGCAACCTTAGGTTAAAACCTTCGCTTTATATGCTGCAATACCAACTGTAGAGCAAATTTTTATACAAAAGCAAATAACCAAGCTTGGATAGTGGAACATCTTCATCTGATGATGATGACGGCGCTACCATGTGTTCAGGTTGAGTCTCGTCAGTATTAAAAATATTAGTGCTAGTATCTGTATCATGGGCACTGTGCTCCTGACAAAAATCTTTACCAACAGCATCAAACTCTGATCCACTGGAATCTTCATCCGCAAGCCAGCTCTCAATGACTCAATCACTATTTGGATTTAATGTATTTATATATATCCGAGATCGCTTTGCATTCTGTAAATCTATCGCACAACTATTTCCTTTACTGCCGAAAGTCTCTGGTCTAGCCGTAGTTCATAATATCTATGAAAATAACAGTTTACTATAACAAAAAATAAACAAAAAACTTACGTAAGTACCGACGTGAGGCCTGAGAGGCCGCGTCGGAATTTCAAAGCGTAATTACTCACGAAATATGCTCGCGATGACAATACTTACTGTTTTAACGTCGACGTGGGCACTGACCACGCAGCTACTTAAAAGCGGGGATCGGTGTTGTGCGAGGAAAGCGGTAAACTAACAAGTCTAATACCTGCCGGGGCCTCTGAGACCGCACGTCGGCACTTAAAGGTTAACATTATTTTCAAATATTTAATTCTTTTAGATTTTTCTGTTTTTCAAACGACAACTATTTACGAGACAACAGAAAACTCAGTGAAAGCAATGAAGCAGAAAGGGAGAAGCTTCGGGAAGGACACAAGTTATATTCGTCTTCCTCAATCAACGGCAATGAGAAGTCTAATGACGACTCATCAGGTAAGCAATGTGTTTTGAAATATTTAAATTGCATCCGAAATTCTGATATTTACAGTTCCTTTGCCTACATTATATGAGAGTTATTTAAAGATTTTCTATGGTGATAAAATAAATTGATGTCCGCCATGCAATGTCTTAATTCAGGTGGGAAGTGGAGAACGAAGTGTCTTGATACTCGACTTGCCTAGCCCGCTATGCGAGAAAAAAACGTAAAGCCAATAAAAACTTTGTTTAAGTACCTATACGAAGAAATAGACTAAAACAGAATTTAGTCTTTGAAACCATATTATTTAGGAATATAGTTACGTTATTGAAATGAGAAGTATATAGCATAATTCTTACATCAGTTTCCTGTGATAAGCAACATTTAGTCATATTCTTATTATATAAGTAATTAGAATAAAGAGAAGAGCCGTAGATTTGTGATTATTATAGATGGAAATGCCGACTTCATCACGTGTTAGTTACTTTAAAAATATTGCAACCCTTTTAATCCACTCTATAAATCTCTCCCTTCCACAAAACCAAATTCAAAAATAATCATATAACACTCTCAACAACATTGGTTATGTTCCTATTCAACAGCGGAACTGTACGAGATAAGTCCGTACGCGACGTTCGGGGGCGGCGCGGCGGCGCACTCGCTGCAGTTCCGCACGCTGGCGCGCCGCGACGACGACGCCGCGCCGCCGCACCGCCGCCGGAGGCGCGCCTGCGACCATTATAGATATGGTGAGATATACTTGTTTAATTATAGTTAAATTATGATATTCTACATTTTTATGTAAATTGGAAAATACAAGAATGTTTTCACAACTAAAAAAGTGTTAACAAAGTTATGATAATGTTCGGCTATCACTATAACACTATAGGTTTCTATAACATAATTGACTGAAGTGCTTGAAAAGTTTTCCCGGAGGCAGAGATATCAATTTTTTATCTAATTTAAATATTTTTAATATACCTAAGTGACGACAAAGATTTCGAAAGTGATTGCAAAAATTGAACAATGTGTTCATTTGTGAAACTAAAATAAGCATCTGACTATCCATCGTATTTTCCTTATTATATTAAAAAACGACAACAAATGACTCCTTGAACTTACGAGTATCCTCTAACTCCTTTAACTTATATCGTATATCTCACCCCACAGACGAGTCCAGCCTATCAAAGTGTTCAACAGTGGAGGCGCGTCACCGCCTGCGCGCGACGCCCGCGCCCGCCGCGCTCGCGCACCCCGCGCACCCCGCGCACCCCGCGCACCCCGCGCACCCCGCGCACTGGCGCGAGCGCTCCGACTCGGACGACTACAGTGACAGCGCGGCCAATACTACCACTAAAGGTACGTCTTTATTCATTATATTGCCGCTCAGGTCCACGGACGATTGGGACCAGTGCCCGAGACCTGGGCTAGTGGCGGGAGAGGAGCACCGTCAGGTTTTAGTGGGTAAACGGGATCCCACCCCGGGCGGGTATCCGTGACGGATTTCCTGACGTTAAAAAAAAATGTTTTTATTAACGGTTGGAAGTCGTAATTAAAACCCCGGCTCGATACCTTCTGAAACAGCCGCGTAGTGCTCGCATTTAGTAGGGACACTTTCTTTCACACTATTGGTGGTTCTATGGTAATTAAATATAAGTAGCTTTCAATCCACAGTCATCGTGTTTAGTGAAGCACTTCATTATTGACAAAATTCGATATAAATACAGTATAGTAATATACGTTATTCAATAACTAGGATAATTGTTTTTATACATCTAACAAGTAACAGTGTCAATTTCTATACATTAATATTTTGCTATATTATAAAGCTAGTCAAGATTTTAAAGTGAGTGAAGTGGCACAGTAGGAACACTGTGTCCTCTACAAGCGCTATGGTTGTGTATTCGATTCCCAATCAACGGAAATGATTATAACACTAGGTTCTCTTGGTCTTCTCTACTATGCGGGACAAAGCGTGAGACTTTTCAGATTTTTTAATGAATTATTTTAAAGTACTATAAAACAATTATTGTAACAGGTTCAGGCGGGTCGGGCGGCGGTAGCGCGTACGGCAGCGGACGCCGCACCGCGAGCAGGTAGACCAGGTACCTCCCCCCACGCCCACGCCCACACCCGCACCCAACCACCACCACCCGAAACTGGTGGCTTTAGACGCTTTTACTTTTGTGTTACTGTTATAACAAAACAACTTTAGCATTGCGCATGTAAGTTAAACTTTCTTTTTGTTTTATACCACTACCCTACATTTGTATCCACATTCAGTCTTCCTTTAGTTTTCAACACGTCCACAGCACATTAATATCCTGTGATGTTGTAGATTTTAATAAACATCGATTTTTAATAAATTGTTTTGTCAAGTGTCGTAGTTTAGGATCACACTGTTAATCCTTTTAAAATATAACAGTAGATAAAATAGATTCTCATATTACAAAAATAATTCAACTACCACTACCATCGCTTTAACTCGCACATAATAATTTTAAATTTATAAAGTAAATTAATGAAAAATGGCAAACTATACACAGTTTTGTAGTATGTAATCATTGACGTTGTGTTAACTATCCTAAAAACCTTTTTGGTCCAACATAGCACTATGTACCTAACTTAGGCACTTTTATAGTAAACATTTGCTCGATTCCATTGTGCATGAAAATATTAAAAAGGATAAAATGATAGATACGAACGAAGTAGCTTATTCGAAGCTTAGCGAAGAATCTATTAGCGTTGTAGATTATTTTTAAATTTTATGTATTTTTATTATTTTTCTGTTATATCTGTTAAATATTCATTACGTTATACAAAATGTTTATATTTTACACGCTTTATTAGATATCATTCATTTTTTTAAAACATTTTAGTAAATGTTAAAACGTTTTAACTTAACGTATCGGGACTGGAAATCTTGCCTTTTGGAAACGGTTTAAGTACTCTGAACATACATTTAGCAATCAGAGCGCTTAGACAGTTTCCAACTAGCGCGGGTTCGAGTCTTGTTGCGTTCAGATAATTATATTTTTCCGAAAATGTGTATCTATCCTTACAATAGTATGTAAATAACTCCATAAAAACTGAAATATATTATTATTTTATATATTTATACTTAAAGTATGACCTAAATGAATTGATATTAATTAATAATTTTTATTTTTATCATTCTATAGATGTTATGGCAGTTTATTACTAACATAATATTACATATTATTATGTTTTTGTACAGTGGAGGTCAAAATGGGAGCGACGCGCTCTCTGGGTGCTTTGCGCCAGTACCTCCCGATATATCATCGTTAATAGACAAGTGAGTTTCATATTTAAATTTAAACAAATATTTTATTAAGTCTTGTTAAATAACGCTTTTGAAATATGATAAAAATATGTTCATTATTTTCATATTATGTAATGGTTTATGAAATACATCGTGACCGCCATTCAGTATTACGTTTTTTCCCTCTACAATGGTAGAGTAAGCAAAGAGAACCTATTGTCAAGACATTTCAGTCGGTGACAAGCCAGAGCAAAAAGTCGAATTCCGCTGCACTCAAAGTGTTGTGCAACAATATCTTGGATTCGGGCAAACGGAATAACTCGACTCTAGATTTTCTATACCTACCTTGTTATGTAGGAAAAATTAAATTTCTAACCATCGTGTCTTGGCCAGTGGGGGCGGGCAGTCGTGGCGCATTGGCACAAACGTGTGACTGTAAACGACTGGTTGTGGGTTCGATTCCCACTCGGGGAGTGGAAATATTTAATATTTTCATTTCCTTTGCTGTGGTGTCGAGGCAAAGCGCGGCGTTAAGTTCTGCAACTTAACACGCATTGGCCTCCGAAGTTGGCGGAAAGTGGGAAACCGAGTGTCTTAACACTAGGTTTACTCTGCTTACCCTGTTGTGTGCGGGATGCAGCGTGAAACTTAAAATAAAAATTGTAATTGAAAAGGATAAAATAACTAGAAATCCCCCGCCTAAAAGAATATATGTAACGAGATGATGGGGACGACTTCGTCGGAGCTGCCATTACTTTAAGTTTGCTAACTTCTCCTAGGTTTTCATGCTGTTAAAACAGGTTTAGGAAAAAATTAAAATATTAATATGAATTTACAGTTTTGATAACTGGTATTCCTTTTAAAAACTTTAAGAACGAAATCTATACTGTTAGCTACTATATTTAAAATAGAGGTTGCAACTGGCAGCCCCCGACGAAGTTGTCCCCATCATCTCGTTACATATATTCTTTTAGGCGGGGGATTTCTAGTTATTTTATCCTTTTCAATTACAATTAAACCGTCGTGGGTATTTTCAAAATTTTTAATTTTGTTTTTTATTTTAAACTTTTTAAAGTGTATAGATACACATTATATATTATTACATAATTTCGAAATACTTTATATTAATCTTAATGAAATCCAAAAAAAATTATAAGCCCAATGCTGTCTGGTTATCAAATGCCTATTGCAGCGCCTGGCAGATTGTCACCGCAACATTTTTAGGAAACTTAAGTTTAACCAAATCAGTGAAAATCACAAAACCCACTAGTAGTTTTGATTTGGAACAAATTAATTTATACTGGAGCGCCCCGTGGTAGTTTGTGATATGGCATATAAAAACACGCAACAATTAAACCTGAACCTATCACAGAAAACCGCATCTAAATAGGTTTCACACAAAAATACAAGCAAATGCTTACTACAGCGCCCCCTGGTGAGGTGTCACTACGACACATATACGAGAACACGCGCTAATTGAGCCTGATCCTATCGTTGAAAACTGCATCAAATTCAGACTCGTAGTTTTAACTTTGCACCATCAAATGTTTAATGAAGCGCCCCCTGGTGAGTTCTTAACGTAAAAAAAAACTAAAAACATACACCAAGTAAAGGTAAATCTAATACTGAAAACTCTGTCCAATCGGACTAGTAGTTGTGGTTTTACGTTAAATATTACAAACAAATGTTTACTGCAGCGCCCCCTGGTGAGTTAACACGATAAAGCATATCCAAGAACATGCACTAATTAAACTTGAGCTTATCACTGAAACTGCATCCAAATCGAATTCGTCATTTTAGCTTTGCACAAACAATATTTTACTGCAGCGCCCCCTGGTGACTTGTCACCGTAATATAAATTTAAAAACATGTACTAAACAAAGCGGAATCTAATACGGAAAACTGTTTCCAATAGTACTAGTCGTTTTTGTTATACACAAAAAATGGAAGCAGCTACTTACTGCAGCGCCCCCTAGAGAGTTGACACATACTTGAAAATATGCACTAAGTAAACATACATGACACATATATGAAAATATGCACTAAGTAAACTTGAATCTATCATTGAAAACTGCATTCAAATCGGACTCGTAGTTTTAGTTTTGCACAAACAAATGTACTTACTGCAGCGCCCCCTGGTGAGTGATCACCGTAACACATATATGAAAAGATGCACCAATTATACCTGAACCTATCATTGAAAGTTTCATCTAAATCGGACTAGTAGTTTTTACTCTACATAAACAAATGTTAACTTCAGCGCCCCCTGGTGAATTTTCACCGTAACGTAAAAACAAAAATTTTAAAATATGTACGAAGTAAAGCTTAATCTAGTTCTGAAAACTCTAGCCAATCGGATAAGTAATTTCGGTTTTAGACAAATAAATATAAGAAAAATTTTGGTTTTACACAAAAAAACTCAAAGATTATTACAGCGCCCCCTGATGAGTGGTCACCATAACACATATATGGAAAGACGCACCAATTAAGCCTGAACCCATCCTTGAAAGTTTCATCTAAATTGGACTAGTAGTTTTTGCTCTGCATAAGCAAATGTTTAGTGCAGCGCCCCCTGGTGAGTTTTCCCCGTAACAAAAAAACAAAAATCTTAAAATATGCACCAAGCAAAGATAAATCTTTTTATGAAAACTCTTTTTAATCGGAGCAGTAGTTTCGGTTTTAGACAAATAAATACAAAAAAAGTACAAACAAATGCTTACTGCAGCGCCCCCTGGTGGTTTGACACGATAAAACATATCCAAGAACATCCACCAATTAAACCTGAATCTACCACTGAAAATCTATTGAAATCAGACTATTATTTTTTGAGATAATTGAAAACATTCGTTTTCACGTAAAATGCTTACTGCAGCGCCCCCTGGTGAGTTAAGGCAATAAGACATACATAAGAACATACGCCAATTGAACCTTAACCTATCATAGAAAACCGTATCAAAATCGGACTTATAGTTTTGGAAATAATTGACATAGTAATTTGCACAAACACACAAACAAACAAACAAACAAACAAACAAACAACCTCTCACCCCAAACACATATACAGTCGCCGTTCCGTCGCGGGTAAAAAGAAACATCATATTATAATTTTACACATTTCTTATAATTCCAGATACCAACAAAGAAAAGAGCAAGAGCGTCGGGAATGTACTATCCACGTCTAACATTCCAAGGTCCACAGTAGTTTTTTATATTTAGTATGCTAACAAATTGACTCGACTTTACCTGTTCTAGATAGGTTTTTGATGATAAGCTTTTTGCTTAACAAAATAAAAAAAATAAAAGTAATATTTTGAAAATGTTTTTACTATGCCAGTCATTTAAGTGCTGAATTTGGACTTGTATGTTTTTGTAATCGGATTTTGTAAAATCGCTTTTTAAAATGTAGCAGAAATTCAATTTTTTCATTGTTAATTTTGTATTTACCACACAAATCTGATTGTAATTTGTGATAACGCGTTCAAAACACGATAAGGCGACCTTAAAGCCTAATTTGTGGTTGTACCTAAGCTATTTTATAAATGGACTTTAAAAAAGGATTTAAAGAGGCGAGCGGTTTATTAATAACTATGACTTGAATTCTGAATACTCAATTTAACATAGCTAGCATTGACGCCCTATGTGACAGCGTCTATATTATTAAAAATATAATAATTTCTCCGTTCTGGTACGTAAGACAAAGCGCAGCGTTGAGTTTTGCCACGCGATTTCAAGCCTCGATTTCGGGCGGAAAGCAAAGAACGGAGTGTCTTGACACTAAAGCAACAACTCCGTCATGAATTCGTAAAATCGCTCGAATTCGTAAAATCGCTCGTCTCTTTTGTTTTCATAGTTCACACAACCCCATAGCTAAGTGTTAATATTTGTTATATAGAGAATATTTACTTAAAAATAATATTATAATGTGATTTACTTAAACTCTGTTGAAGACAGTTAGACAACTACAATGTAATTCAATGTAAATACTAGTTGTAAGTAGATTTGCTGAGGATGATGGCGTCATTAAATGGCACTAAAGTACTGCAATATAGACTTATTTGTAAAAGTAACAGCGATTGTAAATGTCCGCCATTATGACGTACCTATTGTCTAGTTTTGACTTGCCAATGAATGTGGTCTTGATGAAATGCTAATGTTTTTTGTGTACGTTTAATGATATTGAAAGATGACCAAAAATAAATTCTATAAAAGTAGCTACTGTTTATTGAGTTAGAGGAACCAGCTACCTTTGCAAACGCAAAATTACAAACGTAATCAGGCGACTAACTAAACCACGATAATATGAAAATTACTTACATATACAATAAATTTAAACGAAAAATTACATCTAATTAACATATAAATATTGACTATTTTAAATAATTGAAGAAAATGTTAAATTATATAAATAATATTAGCATTTCAAAAAGAACACTATCACTTGAAATAACTAAAATAACTCAAATACTTGTGTTCTATCACAGCTCAGTTAGTTAAATAAAATATAAACAAATTTGGAATTGTTTAATATTCTTAATGTTCCACAAAGAAGAAAATAGTGTACCAGATAATTTGTGTGTATAATATCTAATTTAATAACGTGCTCCATTTATTTTCCTTCATTCTGTTTAAAAATAACAAAACTATTATATTTTTAATATGCACGTTAAATGAAGCTTGCCCTTCTTTTAACTTCAATTATAAAATTTTACTACAAACATTTCGTGACAAGAGATTGTAAACTGTAAATTAATTTTAAAATCCACTTACCTTTGCTCACTCCATTTTTCAACGTTTCAACATTCAAGGGCGAAATTTAAATTATATAATTCTTAGTTATATTTATACACACAATTTATCACTTAGTTATATGTAATTATTACTAACAATATAAATTGTCATTCGGTAAAAGTATGTTTAGTTCAAAATGGCGCGTTATTTAAAAAAATGTGTTGCCAGTTTATTTTTTTGTAATTAAATGAAAACGGTTACTATTTTTATTTCCTTTTCCATATTGTTTACATTTAAATTAAATTATTTTAAAAATATATTTTGCTTCGTCTTAAAAAGTAAGATATTTTTTATATTATTTTTGTGCCGAATGACGAATACTCTTAAGTAAGTTAAATTTAAAACGGCTGTTCCAAACCGCAAAAGATACATATCATTATAATAGACTGCTAATTTAAGCGATTCGTAATTCTTTTACTGTATTGTTGATAGTTGATTAGCTTTTAATTATACACTATTGTATAAAAATCTTTCTATATACATGTTGTGTAATAAAGTTATTAATTTAATATTAGGATGAGAGAAGAAAATAAAATTGTGTGTCGTAAACATTTGCTATTTTTCTTTTATTCCTTCCCGGTCTTGCTTGTTAAATGTGATTTTTTTTTAATATAAAGTAAAAATATATTTCTAATTAGTTATTTTGTCCCCCTGCTTCATCTTCGGACGTCATTTATGAACCATAATTAACAACAGTTTACATAATAATAAAAGATGACCTGGCGCATATAAGTAAATATTTACCAACTGTGACCGCGACCTGATTCGCGTAGAGCTAAACAAAAAAAATAAGATTCTAGATTTAAAGTAGCTAAAGTGTCTTCATAGTAAAAGTATTATCAAAATCGGTTTAGCCTTGCCAGAAATTAAAGGGAACAAATAATACATGATAGTCACATAAGAAATGTGCATATATAATGATGCATTTAATAAAATTTATGATTGTTTTCCTATAATAAACATACATTTCAATTATTTATTTTCAAAAATTTCATTTGTTTATTTGTGTAGATGGAAACACAAAGAATTGGAAAGGTACGACTAATAATTCCCTCCCAACAACAACAACTAGCCTTAACTTACTAGGCCGGCACACGTGGCTACAGATATTTCACCAGTTGTATAACGGATGGCGCTAAACTTAGTATAATTTAATATTAAAACATATGCTAAAATTATAAATGACACTGCCATATTGACATGTGTACGTTCTCGTAAGTGAAGAAAACATCGCTAAAGTATTTTGATTTAAAATAACTGTACGCTAATAATTCGTAAAATCCTCCTAGATAAAATTTTGATCTGTTCTAGCGAAAAATCCTTCAGATAAAAGATAATAAGGTGTGGTTTGGCTAGCCCCTTCAAATCTCTTATTTTTTAAATATTTCTTTAATACCGGCCCACTCGCGGCTTCGCCGCGTGAACTACGTAGCGTTTCGTTATATTATAGCCTTTGGGGGCGAGTTTTTGAAAACTAAAGTATGTTGTATAGTTTGTATGTATGTACTATAAAGTATGCGTTTAGCTTGATTTTATCAACTATATTCATGCCAAAATTCATTACAATCGGTCAAGCGCAGTAGATTTTTCATATAAACTTATTTCATTCTCTATTTCAATCCTTTATAGGTTGATTTTTGAAATAATAAGTAGCCTATGTTGGACCCAATAATTTTTACTACTTTCATTCTAAATTTCATCAAATTGGACCAGTAGATGGCTAATTTACATAACTATGAAAGCGTGACAGACAAAATTTCGCATTAATAATATAAGTATGGATAAACGCTACTTTTCTCTCCTCCTAAATCTAATTCTATTATTTATTCATTCAGCATAAGAGTAACAAGAGCACCAAGATAATAGTGATACTAGGTTTGTCAGAGTATTAGAGAGAGCCCATAACTAATTGTAACATTATTACTTTACACAGTCTTGGAAACAGTTATTTATTTCTATTTATTAACTACAGTAAATAAAGAACTTGATAATACCTATGTCAAAACTTCATGAATTTCTACCCAACTTTAGTAAATAAATAAAACTCTACGTGATTTTGAGGTAGTGTTTGACCCAAGGGTTTGCGTCAGCGAATTCCTTTAGGTATTATTAGTAACCTTCACTGCCGGAGTTCCTCTTTACCTATGTAATCCATACTTATATTATAAATGCGGATATCTGTCTGTTTGTCTGTCACGCTTTCACGGCTAATCTACCGGTACCAACTTAAATGAAATTTGGGTTGAATATAGTTCAGGATCCAGGTTCAAACATAGGCTACATTTTTTTTCAATAATTATTCCGTAAAAGATTGAACCAGGGTATGAAAGTTTGTATGAAAAATCTAAACCGCTTGACCGATTGTAATGATTTTTGGAAAAGATAGTTGGGGTAGATAGGGTTGCACTAGGAACCGCTAGTACTCAATAAAGTTGCGCTAGAAGTGACACCAGCACAAGGCATTTCGTCTAGTAACTATCTCAAATGCAGCTCAAGGTTAATTATTCAATTATGAATCCAACGAGCATTCTTAAAGATTCTCTCACTAACAACTTTCTCCCACTGATGACCAGCCTAGCAAATAGACTATAGACAGTGTGCTGACACCACAATAGATGGCGCTACACTGAATACTATTTAATATTATAAGATATGCGACAAAAATATTTCTTAAGATTAATCGAAATTGTATATTTATATAAATTATTATTATAACAATTTTTAAAATCACACCAAAAATAATTCCATTGCTTATTATAATAAAAGTCACGCTTGTGTAAGCTTATCTTTATTCTGAATAATATTATTTGACACTGGCAACATTTACCCGTAGTACATATTCTACTATCGCGAGGATTGTATGTCGCTCGTATTTTAATATTAAATAATATATTAAACAAAAACCGACTCTAACATTCATTAAATCACAGTCATTAAAACACAACGTTATTATAAAATAATTACATATTGTTCGTAACACGTTGTTATAAATGAAAGATAATAGTATTTGATGTATTGTTTTGGTTCCATTCACGTTATATTGATTTATTGTAAGCCAGTGACCTGTTTTTTTATTTGTTATTTGAATCTCGTAAATAATTAATAGTAAGAGGTCAGTGGACGAGTAATTTGTGATGGCGTTATGAGCAGATGTTCTAATGTAACGTTATGAAGAGAAATGATCCAGTGTTGTTTTAACTATTAGATAAAATCAGTAATTTTATTCGTAATGGTTTGTTGTCCACAATGATGACACCCATCGAGGAGAAGAGAGATGAAAAGGTAAGTGGAGCTTAAATATCTCTTTTTTTTAGTTCTAAATAATGTAGATGCAATTTAATTCTTAACTTAAAAGGCAGTGTAGATTTTAAATCATATGTCATTAACGCTATTGTTTTTAATTATATTTATTATATTTGAAGTAGCAGTAATTATTTTATAAAACTAGGTAGATTACCTAAGCTAAATATATTTCATATGCCCGTAACTGAGAATAGAAACTTATTATTTAAAGAGATCAAAATCTATATTATTTTTCTTTGACATATATTTTGCGATAAAATGAAAATATATGTTGTTCACTGAAGCTTTGTAGTAAAATAAATATAATTTTAATTAGCAATAATGAAGATTAAAAAAATAATAAATATTTAAGTAAAACAATAAAAAATATAATTATAATTGAAAATAAGATAATAAAAAAAAATCTTATAAATAAATTTTTTATTTTTTTATTGATTTATTACTAGGAAAAAAAAAAACCAATATTTCTATAATCAGTGCGTCATAAACCACAGTCGGTGGTTATGTGCTCTGACGCTCTAAACAGTCGTTAATAATAATAATAATATAAAAGTTTACAAAAAAACAAAGACCCCACATACAGCTTTTATAAATTTTGCACCAAAGGATTTGTACTACGGAATAATAAAAAAACGTATTATTAAATATCGTGGGTAAATTGATTTCTTTTTATATAAAAGGTTTGACCTGTTTTGCTCTCTGATAAGGTTGATCTAGAAAGTATCTTGTAAGTACAGTTTATAATTTTTATGGCGTTATTTTTTGTTTAATATTTTCCAGGTAAATGTTTAATAAGGTGGAACACTATATTCAGAACTCGTTTACCGTAAAAAAATTTGAATATCGAGGGATCCCAATGTTTGATTTATAAGTTCTATAAATGTATGATGACATTTTTGTATTTGGATTTGAATTTAAGTTATTGTTCTTGATAATATTGTATATTAATTTATAGATATTGGCATTACTTTGCAGAAATTAAATAAGCTGGGGTGTTTCGAAATGGTTTTAATTTTTTGGGTACAATGGTTTTAATAATCTTAGTTGAAGGTTGTAAATACGATCGATGGTTGTTTTAAAGGTTAGGCCATAGCTATAGTTCCGTATGATATTATTGAGTCACCAAGAGATGTATGCTTAATAAACATTGAAAAGGGAAAATTTTCGTTTTATTATTGTTAATTTAGCTAATAGGGCTCTTATTTGTCGCATATACTATGATATGACCTTCCAATTTAAATTACTTCAATGATGACTCCAAGATAGCGTTGACTTTTAAAACTGTGTCAAGCAAGAACAGTTGCAGGAATCAAACGTATGGTTTGTGAAAGCATGATGATATGAGCAATAATTTTTATTTTCCGTGTATCTGTTGTGACTTGAGCTGATGTACATTGTTTTGTTTTTCTTGATTGATTACAAGACCAACGTCATAGACCAGTCGGCCAATTGATTAAATCGTGTTGTATGTGTTGTGGTGCTTCTTATATCGGATGGCTGACAAGAGACCATGTATCATCAGCAATTGGTACATTTCGCATTGCCTGATGGCATTTCGAGGTCGTTAACATATGTTATATAGTGAAGGGGTTCCTAATACTGACACCCTGGGCTGTTCCTTCGGTCACTTGTATATCGTCACTAATAGTGTCAGAAATTTAACTCGGACGTTCTGTCAGTTAGATAATTACAGCCACCAGTTAACAGTTGGGCCTCAATACAGTTGTCTTCCAATTTCTCAAGTAGCGTATTGTGTCGCAAATGTATCAAAAGCTTTGTATAGTCAACAAAAACTATCAAAAACCGTGTTTTTATCATTTAGATGTTTATTAACGGAATTTGAAAACATTGATAGTAGTTGTGTGGTACTTTTCTTGGGCTGAAAACCGAATTGAGATTATATAATATATTATTTTTATAAACGTGTATTTTGTTGGCTGACAGCGAACTTTTCCATAATTTATCGATTATAGGAAGAATAGGTGATTGGTCTATAGTTTCAAATTATTACCATCTCCTCGTTTAATATAGGTCTTACAATGCCCAGATTAGTCGTTGGATAGAGTCGGGGTGGGAGGGGGGGCCTGAGTGCACTATTATTAATAAACTTTACAAGAATAGAAGTAAATGTTCATATATTTTTTGATATCAATGCTCTAATATTATCTATTCCGGCCGTTTTATTGAGTTAAGTGATTTATGATTTTTATACTTTCAATTCGTTAGTTAAAACAAATCCACGTGCATTGACTGATTTGTTAAATATTTATGTTTAGTAGTGAGTCTTGCACGATGGAATTATATTTTTTAGCCGTTATCAAAAGATTTTGCGCATTGATTAGTATATCTTGAATTGAACTTGATTTTTTGTTAAAAGTTGTAATATTAATTCTATCTACGCTTTTTTTTTATTCTACCCGTTAGTGATTAATAACTGCCAACAATTGTCTATAATCTTTTCTATGTTTATGTATTTCTTTTTTAAGTATTATTTTTAAAGTAATAATTTTTTTATTTGGAATAATTCTTGCTTATTATATTGAAGTTTTGTATTAAATTGTGAACATCTTGTTTCCATTTTTGATAGGTTATCTCTGAATTTACATGCCTTAAGATACTTCATTTTATCAATTATTAGATACGCCTAGATTGTTTGATTTGATTTTTACTTTTGATTCGTTATAAACAAGTATTAAATTTATTTTAATTAATTCATATATTCTAAAGGACATTTCAAAGATTCCACAGATGTCAGTTAATATCGTTGAAAGATTGTTAGACGGTTATTATTAATTAATATTTTATAATTATTCGTATCTGTATAGGCGTTGAGAACAACGCAGCCAATACAATCATTCGATGGGTCCGCGAGTACAGTGTCGGAGCGCTGCGTGTTAGAGATCTAGTGAAAGGACCTGATAAATAGTGGTCAATACATGATTTACAAATTTATTATTACATAACTCAATTCGTGGTAATCTGAGAGATCCCGCACACTGACCTAGGCAGACATCATTATTAATAGTTAGTTTTACAGGATTATCTGATCTTAAATCGATATTTGACAATCACCTATATGAGCAAGTCGTTTTACAAATGAAATTTCAGAAGTTGTTTAGTTTCATTAGAAATAAGTGTTTGCTGTTGTAGTTTGGTGGACGATAGATTGCACACAGTGTTGTAGTACAATTGTTTGGTGTTTTAATTGTAGCTAGTATACATTCAAAAGTTATTTGTTGTGATTTGATAAATAGTGTTTTAATTTTGTTATTACATTAGATAATAATTCACGCTTTCTCGCTTACGCAACGAGTGTGCATTTCATGTACCCTCCAAATTATACATATTACTTATGAGGCAGTGATGTTAGCTTCAGTTACAACTATGATGTCCAGAACTTTATTACACATATTAATGCTTTGTTCTAAGGCTGAGAAATTTTTAATCATGGACCTTATATTTACATGAACACAAGACAAGGTTATAGTATTATTATTAGGTATATTCTTTATAAAATCACACAAATTTGCACAATTATAAATTTCAGTTACCTCCTCGTTGATTTCATCCATTTAGGCACAATTTAACGAAACTATTACAAATATAGAATGATGAATAACCAAAGAAATGACTAATCTACTTATATAAGCTTATTGATATCTTCTAGTGATCTCAGTATGATTTGCTCGGAGTCGCTGTTTTTTCTTACACGAATTATTCCTCTTTTACACCATATAAACTTGTAAACGTCTTTTAATTTCTGTTTTGCATTCCATAGCAATTTTTTATTGTAGGGCGTAAGAGATTCTTTCAAGAACACAGTTTTATTACATGATTTTTCACTTTCGTTGACTATTATATCTTTAACTAAAATTTTTGTAGATTTAGATACAGACAACCATTTATGAAGGGTTTCAGTATTTTTCATTTTTATTTGAATTGTTCCGGTGTTCTCTTTTCGTGTTGAACTATTTACCTGTACACTAACAATATCTTCGCATGGCATATGTAACTTTTTTGCAATGTTTTCGGCTATAATCTTAATTTCTTTGTCATCAGAAGTCGGAATATTAAAAACTTCTAGCTGATTATTTAATTTCTGTTGTTCTATTTCATGTTGACGTTGCTCTAAAGCGTTAATTCTAGTTTCTAAATTAGTATTTTTATTCATTAATTCTGTATTTTTTCTTTTTAATTCTTGAATTGATTGCTTGCAAAACTCAATATTTTCCATTATTTCATCCATTTTATCGCTCTGATATTGTAATGATTTCATAAAATCCTTCATCTCCCGTTGTATAGCTTTTTCCATTTCCTTTGTCATTTCTTTCAAAAGTTGTTTGACGTTCTTGGAAACTTCCGCTGAACCTTGAGACGTTTCTTCGTCTTCGTTCTCCTCCGGTATGAAAAAGGAGCTACGCCTAAAGGAAGAGTTATGACATTCTTGGCATGTCCAGTCCAAATTTTCAGCAGCACGTAGTGCAGCAATTTGTTTGTTGGTAAGACCTGAGCATGAAGTATTGCTATGAACCACTTTCTCACATTTGCTACATTCTAATCCAGGACTTCTTTTTGTAATATTTTTAGAACATTTATCACACAAATTCATATTGAGGGTACTCTAATATCACTTGCGTACAGAGCGTGTTGTCTATTGGAGCTACCGTTTACGAAATCATTATCTGTTAAACAAATGTTATGAATAATTTAATATACATTTTTGATATCACAGCCAATTTTTATTACAAATATTAAAGCACTATAGACATATGTTCTATTTTTTACCTTTTCTGTTGTCTATTATATATTTTTATTTTTTATAACATTTTTAGTACTTAAAACTACTTTTATAAGCTACGGCTTATTCATATCCCTATGAGAGTCCAATTCTTGTAATTAGTTGCTTGCCTTAATTAATTCTAATTGACCTACATTTATTATATAAATTGCTACATAACTTATATGAACAGATATGGTATATCGTAAATATAATTTATTTGTATATATATGATATGATATAATTTAAATGTTTTAAACATTTTTGTAAAGTTTTATTATAAGTAAAATTTTAATTGTTACTTATATAAAACAAAAACGGATCACATTAGTAATGAGTACTAGGATATTCATGAAAACCTATGATAAGAACAGTCAAATACTGTTTAGATGAATGTGTAATTCTTTGAAATATATGTTAAGAAATAATGTTCTTTGTATCACATAGAACTCATTTAAAAATATTTTCTTTAAATCTTGTTCCTTATGGCACAGAGCAGTATGGTAATATTTTTGAATGGGCATACAGTTTGGTTGCAAGTCCCAGATATGGGCTAATGTTTCTGTAATATTATGAGTGCCGCACCCACATGGTTAACCCAATAGGAAATATTAAGAAGCATCTTCTCTTCTTGAAAAATATATTTAATACTGTATTCTTATTGAATCCAGACATGTATGGAAATGAATTCAAATGACAAAAAAGTGGGTCAAAGTCTAGTAAAACAAATGTAATGTGATTGATGTTGGCAAAGTAATTTGTGCTCAACTCTATGCATCTTTGAAGTATTAAACTTTTCTGAGTATTATTTTTTTTAATACATTTGCTTATAGATATTGATAAATATTTACTTACATTTTTTTATATCTTGAATGAAAACTTGGGTCTGATTGTAAACATTATGATCATTCCACTCTGGGGAATTATAATATTTTAATCATATATATTTATATATACTTACTATAAAAAGACTTTTTGAATAGTACCCTCTAGTATTCAAAAAATTGTTTTGCCGGTTAATATAAAATGTTTTAAATCAAGTATAGAGACACTAGATTGGTGACAACTTATGTAGGAAAAATGTGAAACTGAATATAAAAGCCTTTATTACTAAATTTACAATTCTTTTTTTTGGTTGGTTATATAGATAGCACATCAGAACGGTTTCAGTTCAGTGTGTCCTGTGACACATAGGCCTCCTCTAACATTTTGCATTTTACCCTACCTTTGGCTGGAGCGTGTGAGTTTGCTTGGAGTGTGTGTGTTGTCTGTAATGAGTACCAGATTGTCTGCAAACTATAGATGGTTGAGTTTTCATCAATCAAGATTGATCCCTATACCCTTCGAGGACAGTTTTTTCATTTTATCCTCTAGCACAGCGGAAAATAATTAAGGAGAAAAATTAGCATTAGAAAGAAATAAAAAATGAAATTTTCATTTTTTTCAACTACAAGCATGCACAACATTTCGCATGGCACAGTAGTCAAAGAGACCTTAGTATCACGATTCTTTTTTTTCCACTTTCCGAGACATTGCTTTTTAAATGACGGTAATCAACACCATGATTTGAGTTATTTATCAAAGTTGAAGATATTAAATTATGAATATTACTCCAAGTAGGAATCAAACCCATAACAGATCTCTACTATCAGTCAATAGTCAGACGTCCCAAGATAGCTTTACTAAAATTTTAACAAACAATGAGAAATGCTTTTACATTATCTTAGTCCAGTATGTGCGATGACTGGCTAGCTAATGTTGTCATTAGTTATCTTTTTATCTTAACAATTTGGAGATTATGTCATTGTTATGTTATGTAGTTGTTACATAAGTATGGAGAAACTTTTTATTTTTCATAATAATAACTTATGCTTATAATGAAAATTAAGGCCATTGTGGTGCAATGTGCCATTTGACGGTATATGCGAAGGTTTTAGATTCGATTCATATACGTAAAAATGATTATATTTTAATTATTTTCATATATTAGCGTTGAGCTTTGGTAATAAAATAAAGCATAGCATTGATTACATGCATCCAACAAATTAAAATATAAACTTCTGGATGTCCAAAAAATCAAAATAGATATAAAATTGGATCACCACCTCCAGCTGGGTCAAAAAAAACAGTATTTAAATTTCGATCAGTTAAGTTAAGTATAGTAATGTCAGTTTTGGACGGAAAGTGTAGAACGGAGTGTTTCGACAGTTGATTCGCTAATCACTATCATGTAGTGAAAAGCGTGAGGCTAAAAATACAATATAACTTATTAAAAAAACTAAAAATATAGTAAAGTAAACCTGGTATGAAGACGTCCATTCTCCATTCTGCCACTTGAATCCAGATATAGCGTGTTGAGTGGCGGAATTCAACGCCAAGCTTCATCTTGTCAGAGTTTTATGTGTAGTAGAAATAGGCATTACTTCAATTGTGGGATTTTCAAAAAAATGATAAGAATCTATGTACATAGGTGCCCATATTGTATCTCAGGTGTAAAATGGTCAAACAAGCGTACACTAAATACTTTTACCTACCCTTTACAGGAATTTAAAAACTATACTATATGAACTACCATATCAAAATAATAAAAAAATACATACAATTATTTATTAAAAAGCATACAACATATACACAAAAGAAAATGAGAATGCCATCTTCATACCAGTACGCTGGCAAGCTTTAGAAACGCGATGTGACAAGTTTGTAACTATACTTTGACACCTGTTGTTGTCGCCGTTGTCTCTCAACCATTGTTCTTATTGCAGCTACATTGAAATACTAGGGAATACTAGACGCCGTGATGTGCCTGCTACTTGCTACTCGTATCTCGTATGGTAGTGTTTGCAAGGATTTATTAATTTTTTTTTGCTTCTTTATATGTCTGTATGTTTGTTTGATTTTCTTTGGTGGGAGAGTTAAGTTATTAGTCTATTTTTTATTTGGAGACAGCGTGTCAACTTTCCTTTAGTTTTATTCGTATTAATTGAAGGTTCACAGTTTCACGTGTTACCTTGTATAGCACGGTAGGTAGAGAACATTGGGTCAATTATGTTAATAAGAACACTAGAGTGGCAGAGCTCAACCACGCATTGTCTTGTCACCAGAGCGGAAGAAATGAAAATAGTTTAAATATAATCATACCCCCAATTGGAATCGAACCCACAATAAACACATCACATATATGTAATATCATATATTGAAACAGATACCTATAAATAAAAATAAGACATTGGAGATATATTTTAAAGATAATTTGAATCATTTACAATTTTCTTGAAGTCTGAAGAAGTTGGGTAATCTTTGATTCAAACGACTATTTTGTTGTCTCAAATAGTATGCGGCTTTGAATACCATCCCGAATTTGGCTTGGCGAGTGCATTGAATTCCATTTATAATATTATATTAGTAATAATATATATTATTGTAAACACAAAATTTTGATCCTTTTTGTTTAGATTACACTGTTTCGGTTCCCGCAAATGTTAATCTGAACGAATGCTAAATGCAAAATATGTTTAAACGAAAATTACTAATTGATGGACAGATGTTTCATTGTTATACCCTAAATATTTTTTCTCTTATTTTCTTATACCAACATAAATCATACTTGGTTAGGTAAAAAGAGGAGTTTGACTGTTAAAAGCAATCCAAACGCCACTAACAAAGAGTCACCCTGAGTCTACACTTCGGTCTTAAGTTTTAATCACTGTGGCCTCACCTACTGCTGTTCAAAGTCAAAGTCAAAGTCAAATAATTTTATTCAAAGTAAGAAATTACATGCTTCATTTTTTGAACGTCAAATAATTTACCGCCGGTTCACTAAAGTTAATGCCTCAGACCTGAGAAGAACCGGCGCAAGAAACTCAGCGGGACGATTTTTTTTTATTATTTTTTTTTAAGATATATAATTATATATTGACAATGATGCCATTGGAATAGCCTGGAGCGAGCATTTCATTCCCAAGGCGTGTTCCGCGGCTAAACCACACAGTAGTAAAAAAGTTTCCTCTCTCAGATCCGCACAGGCATGGTGCAGGTGTCGGACGGCAAGTCGCGGCCGCGGCCCGCGCGCCTCGTGCTCACCATGGAGGCGGTGACGGTGCAGCGCGAGGTGGTGGTGCCCGCGCAGCCGCCCAGGGACAAGAGCGTGCCGCATGCCAGGGTAAGTTATATGATTTGGATTTGAGGGTAGAATTATCTATTAAGAAAACAAAAGTATTTTGACAGGATTAGTCGCATATATTATTGGACACTTTGTAGTAGTTTACCCTTGGGGGGACCGGTTAAGAATACAATTCCCCTCCGGAGCTGGGATAGCGTCCCGTAAAAGACGGGTAACCCAGTAGCTTGATGGTAGGAGACTTGATCTCCGACTGGCTCGCGACCACTATCATGTCAAAGACGAACCGCCAAATATCTGTTGATGTATTCCGGTTTGATAGCATGTAAGCCAGCTCTCTCCTTATTGCCACCATTCCCATCCTTCACCCCCAAGGTCGGCAACGCATCCTTAACCCTATAGTGTTGTGTATGTCCATGGGCGAAGGTAACTACTTACCATCAGGTGGTCCTTAAGCTCGTTTGCCTCCTTTATTCAATAAAAAAAAAGTAGTCTGTGATCACAGGAAGAATAATATAAATTCAAAACGTAAGATTTTAGCATACCAAAAATATGAAATCTGCTTATGGTAGATTCGTTTGAAAATGTGTAATTGGTGAGACAAAAGATATTATTCATACTAACATTAGGAATGTGAAAAAAAGTACTTAATAACACGTCTCTAAAATGAAAACATTTTAAATACAATATTCCCTCGAATACAAACCCACAATCATTCAAGTTTACAGACATATGCTGTCTCACTGCGCCCAGATGACCTCTCGTCTATTTAAGTTTAAATTCTTTAAATTACCCTTTAAATAATACTAACAGTACGAATTCTTTTCTCTAAAACAAAAATTTAATTACAGGAACGTATGGTCCAAATAACACGCCAGAAGGTCGGCGGTCTCGGCCTCAGTATAAAGGGCGGCGCTGAACACAAGCTGCCCATCCTCATATCCAAGATATACAAGGACCAAGCGGCTGATCAGACTGGCCAGCTGTTTGTAGGAGACGCTGTTATTAAAGGTAAGGGCTTTTTGATATGTTTTTATGATTATTTTTAAGGTATTTTGTTCTTTTCTTTTCAGGGTTTTGTCGGTTTGGTTAAAGTTCTTTTCGTAATTTTTAAAAATGTTTAACTTATGATGTGCTTTGAGTGACAGAAGCTGCTCGCGTGAAAGTAAGGAAAATACTGCATAAAGTCTTGGGGCCGTCATGTGACTGTGTCTGACTATAAACGCGATGATCGTGGCTTCGATTTCCACTTGAGGGAATGATTATTTTAAATTTTAATTTCTTCGCTCTCGTATCACAGACAAAGCACGGCGTTGAGTTCCGCCGCTCAACACGCAATGTCTCAATTTCTCAAGTGGAAAACGGAGATTTTTGACATTAGGTTATCTCTGACCTTGCTTTTGCGAGGAAAAAATCATGTAGCTGCTTTTTACTATATTGCATATATTAACACACTGTACCCCGATGTTCATTACGAATAGAAAATGCAGCAGTAATGCAAAGCCACTTGTCGTCCAATTGAGAATAATTAAGCGTTTAACAGTGGTCTTAATAAACATATTCATAGCTCGCAAAGAGGTTTCAAGGTCCATATTGTGAACAAGTTGGCTTTTTAAATTAAGTATAATATAATTTTTGTTCTTTTAAAATGCGGCTTCTCGGTTATTCTTGCACAGCAAGGTGGGAGAGAAAATTTAGAGTGAAGACACTAAGTAATCCACTTTTAACGGAAACGGAACTCAACGCTGCGCTTTGTCTTAGTTACCAGAGCCGAGAAATGAAAGTCATATAATATATTTTTTTTCTTTTTTTTAAGCTTCACGCTGTATCCCGCTCACAGCAGGGTAGGCAGAGGGAACCTAGTGTTAAGACACTCCGTTTCTGCCGAATTCGGAGACGTTGCGTGTTAAGTGGCGGAACTTAATACCGCACTTTACCTCTGATACCAGAGCGAAGAAATGGAGATATTAAATATTTCCACTCCTCGAATAGGAATCGATCCCACAACCATTCGTTTACAGTCTCACGTTCGTGCCACTGCGACACGACTGACCCCTATATATAATCTTGGAAGTTATATTTGAGTGGAAATCGAACCCACAACTTGTACAGTTAGACCACTAACCAATCGTGCCACGACGGCTTCACTTATTCTTTTATTGTGTTTTTATACGTTCATTGCATACTTAATTTGTTAGTGTTATTGCAAATTTCAATGAGATATAATTTATTTAGATGATGTGGTTTAGGCGGTCGTGTTATTATTGTTTGTAATATAAGGAAATGTAAAGGCCATCGAGGTCCACTGGTACAGTGTTTCACGGTAAATGGGATGGATTATAAATAAAGGTTCGATTTCCTCTCGGTGTAATGATCATAATTTCATTGCTTTTATTTATTAGCTAGCACAAACGACAAAGATAAAGCTCAGCGTTGACTTCCGCCGATAGGCTTACTAGGTCTTGAACTCGGGCGGAAAGTGGAGAACAGAGTATCTTGACACTAGGCTCTACTTTGAAAAACAAAGCTGCTTTCTATTAATAGTTCATGTAGAAGTTTTTTATTATGTCTAATTTACTATAATAAAGACATAAACCATATAAATTTTACAAGGTTAATACAAAATGAAGAGTACATTATTGTTACACAAAGTAACTCTAGTCTATATATAAAAAAAATACATCACAAAAGGCGCTCCCATTACATAATACTATTATTTGAATAAAACCCAACGCAAATATCATTAAACGGGTGGAATTAAACGTATTTTAGAGGCGGAAGTACTCACGTGCGGAACACTTGCAGGCTTCTATAAGCGCATATGACAAATTACATACATACGTACGTACATACATACTTATATGTAGTTACTTACATGGACTAGAAAAAGTTTATTGCACCTACTTATCTGGTTAAATAGAAAATGCTTTGCGTTAACCGAATTAGGGTGTTTTTATGAGTGAATTAGGAATTTGGCATGGTAGGAGGTGTATATCCATACTTATATTATAAATGCGAAAGTCTGCGTGTTTGTCTGTTATGCTTTCACGGCTAATCTATCAGTCCGATGTGGATGAAATTTAGAATGAAAGTAGTGAAAGTTGCTAGGTCTAACATGGCTACTTATTTTTTCAAAAATCATCCGCTAAATGTTGAAATAGGGGATAAAAGTTTATATGAAAAATCTAAACCGCTTAATTGATTATAATGAATTTTGACATAAATATAGTAATCTAAGCTTAAACATAGGCTACTTTATTTTTCAAAAACCCACCCCCGAGGGTTGCAATATAGCAAAGCAGTTATGTAGTATGTACGCGGCTAAGCCGCGAGCGGGCCGCTAGTAGTACAATAATGTTTTGTTTGTCAATTTCGTATAATAGCGGAATTCAACGGTGCGTTTTGTTATTTTGTATTGGTGTGGCAAAAAAATATTTTCAATGTAAATGTTGCTATGAATTTGACCTTACAACTTTCGTGTGCATTTCACACTTTCTAATCCAATGAATTGTGTAACATCTAGCATAAAGACACTACAATCTATCGGAATACTCAATAGTAGCGGAGCTTAACGCCGCACTTAATCTTACCAGAACGCAATAATTCAAAAAAAATCAAATAATCAATCCCTTAAATAGGAATCCAACCCAAAACCAATCGCCTTTACAGTCCGGACCTTTGTCTCATTGTGTCACAATAATGATGATTTTTGAAAGGACTCCTCTAGTTCTTAGAGATACGGGTCAGGGCTTCTCAGCATTCTCAAGAATATATTATTTTCATTTCTTCACTCTTATACCTAAGACAAAGCGAAATGTTAAGTTCCGCAACTCAACAGGCAATGACTTGATTACACGCGAGAAATGGAGAACGGAGTGTCTTGACGCTAGGTTCTCCCTGACTACCCTACCCTAAACAAAAAAAGCGTGAACCTGAGAAAAAAATAGGTAAATCTATTGTTTAAAAACAGCAACTTTCCTCATGCAAATGACAGACTTGATTTGACGTTGTATTGTACGCGATATCAGATCTCACGAGAGCGCGTATCTCGTCACAACACTTAAACTTAAGTGATTTCCCTACAGTGTTCTTTGTCAGATTTTCATAATGATATTGTGTTGGCGAGACGGCCTCTTGTCTGGGAGTTGAATTTTTGTAGAGAAACTAGTTTGTGCACGCAGCTTTGCTTGGGGCTTATAAGACTTGAGGTACCTACTATTTGTAACTAATGTGGTTCCTATTAGCTTCACGCTTTTATCCCCATAGCAGGGTAGTAACAGACTTTCTTGACACTAGGTTCTAGTGTCAAAAAGTGGAATACGTAGTGTTTCAGCACTAGTTGCTCTATGAATATCTTGCTACAAACAAAATATGCATAAATTTAACATATATATTTAAAATTTTCGACCGAAATTTAACATATATATTTAAAATTTTCGACCGAAATTTAAAAAGAATCGCTATAAACCGTCGTCTCGTAGTAAGATAGCGTCTACCTATAAACGCAATGATTGTGGATTCTAATCTCACCCGAGGGAATTATTTACATTTATCCGCTCTGTTACCCAAACATAAATCGCGGCGTTGATCCCCGCTATAATGTCTCGATTGTGTCAGCAAAAAGTGTATCGGAGTATCACGAGACGAGGTTCTCTGACCAGCCTACACGGGAAAAAGCGTGAAGCTGAAAAAAAATTCAAATAAGGCGACTCATTAGATCGATCCCGAAATGAGGTCAATACATTCGTCTTCACAACAAGAGCGTCATAGAAAATGTGAAATGAATAAATTATTATCGTGTCTATCCATGCTTCCATACCTAATATTATAAATGTGAAAGCCTGTCTGTCTGTATGCCTGTCTGTCTGTTACGCTTTCACGGCTTATCTACCGGCTCAATTATGATGAAATTCGAATTGAAGATAGTTGAAGGGAACCGACCCCTAAAGTTCTGAAATAAAGGTTGAAAGTTTATATAACCAATCTAAACCATTTGATCGATTTCGATGAATTGGTTGAAGACAGTTGACGACGTTAGGTCAAATATAGGCTACTTATTTATTCACAAACCAACCCCCAATGGGTTAAAATAGAGATGGAACGTTTTTGTGAAATATCACGCGGACGTAGCCGCGAGCAGATTGCTAGTACAATATATAATATATCCGTAATTTATTTTTGAAAATACTTACGACCTAAATATCGGTACATTAAAACTGTAGTCAGCTGAAAAAGCTTTTAAATGTCGTGTAATTATTATGAGATGAATGTTATGTTATTATAATTTTATATATAAATATATTGTTTTTTTCCTCTGCTTTACGCTTTTTCTCGATGCTCTATTCTTCACGTTCCGTCCGGTAGACATATTGCGTGTTGATCGCTATATATGAATCGCTACTTAGCATAAAGCAAAAACGCTTTTGCGCGTCTGTATGTATGTATGTATGCTTAGATCTTCAAAACTACGCAACAGATTTTAATACGGTTTCTTTTAATAGATAGAATGATGCAAAAGAAGGGTTTATATGTATAATACATGCATAATAAAGTAGAGAAATATTGATAATTTTAGAGGTTTCTAATGTGATGTCGGCGTGGCGACGCATGTCTATAGTGAAATAGTTGTGTTGTTCACACAGGCGAAGCTACAAGCTGCTAGTGCGAAATATAATCTTCCCCCAGTGGGAATCGAATCCATAACCATAGCGTTTACAGTCATACGCTGTCCCACTGCACTTATTATGTAGTTGACCTTAAAATATAGTTTAAAACTAAAATATTTTTTTATTTATTTAAACTGTTATATAAATGGTGAACTCTCTCGTGTTAAAGTGCATAGTGCATATGCATTATTCTCTTAGATTCTTTTGTTTTAAAAACGCATATCTTTTTGTTTAACTGTCCTTTTGTGTTTTACAATGTTCATAAATATACTGTTACGAACAGATTGACAAAGTACAGGTTTTGTTCCTATTCCGCATATCAAGTAAAACATTTTTTTTATATTTGTTCTATTTATTTTTTGATAGGAAGTTAAAAACTGACATTGACTGACTTACAACGTAGTAACGCTTTGTATTTTACAAAGCGTACTAGGTCGATATTTTTCATATAAATAACGTGTACATCCATACTTATATTATAAATGCGAAAGTCTGTGTGTTTGTCTGTCACGGTTTCACGGCTAATTTACCGGTCCGATTTCGATGAAATTTAGAATGAAAGTAGTAAAAGTGACTGGTTCTAACATAGGCTACTAACTTTTTCAAAAATCAACCTCTAAAGGGTTGAAATAGGGGATGAAAGTTTATATGACAAATCTAAACCGCTTGACCAATTGTAATGAATTATGGCACAAATATAGTTAGATAATCTAAGCTTAGACATAGGCTACTTTATTTTTTAAAAATGCGCTCTCGAGGGTTGCCATATAACGAAATAGTTCATGCGGCAAAGCTGCGAGTGGGCCGCTAGTATAAATATATACATACACAGGATTTTCGAATACCTATATGAACGAAAAGAAAACAAGATTTTACGTTTCAAGTCCACACAAATGGAATTGCTGGTCACTGACTGACTATTATAAGTGTTATCCTTATCCTACAGGTACCTTTTTGGGTATCCAAATAAGTATATATCTTATATCGAAGTCGATTTTTAATAATCATTTTCATATCATTATATTATTTTATATATAATATTTTGTAATCAGCAGCTTGTGTACTATTGTGTGTAATTTAAATATCTAATATGCATGTGCTTGTAGGACACTGGAGGTACATTCAGTAAGAGTAACCGATTTATACTACTAAGTTCTTATTTTTTCTTCACGCTGTATCCTGCATAAAGCAGGGTAGACAAAGGGAATCTAGTGGTAAGATACTCCGTTACCCGCTTTCCGCCAAGTTCTAGAGGCATTGAGTGTCAGTTATGTGGCGAAACTTAACGCCGCCTTTTTTCTAGACATCAGAATATAATGGAGACAATAAATATGTTCTCAAGTGGGGATCGAACTCACAACCAGTCGCGTTTACAGTCACGCTTATGTGCCCCTGCACCACGACTGGCCTCGACTACTAAATATATGGAAGAAGTCATATTAAATTATGCTTTGAAGGTCAATTTTTATTAGCAATGTTTTAAAATGATGTACAAAAGTATTTGATACAACAAAATTGAACTATTTAATTAAAATATAGCCTACATTGTTTCTAGAATCGTAATTAATAAAGTTTTGAGAGCTTCATGAGCATCCTCTTAATACATTCAATGTTGAAACTTTTTTTTAAGTATAATAGTAAGTACCTACCTTATAGGAAATTTATAAAATACGTCGTGGCCCAGTGGCTCAAGGTCTGACTGTAAACGTATATGGCTGTGGGTTTGATTCCTACAGAGGAAATTTGTTAACTTCACTAAATAAAATGGTCTAAGCAATTTACAGGTTTTAGTGCGAAATGAGACTTATATATTTACTGATACGATTTATATATTTCAATTGATGATTTATATGTGTGGCCAGTCATGGCGCAGCGCAGTTATATTTTCATTTTCTTCGCTCTGGTGTCGAGGTAAAGCGCGGCGTTAAGTTCCGCCATTTAACACGCAATCCTCCGAATTCGGCGGAAAGTGGGGAACGGAGTGTCTTAACACTAGGTTCCCTCTGCCTACCCTGCTGTGTGCGGGATAAAGCGTGAAGCTAAAAAAAAACAAACAAAAAAAAAATACAAATCAATAAGATTGGAGTGTTTATTGGTAATATTACAAGTAATTGCCTCATGTTACATAGATATGTATGTGTACAGTACCTCCTCCTTTTTGAAGTCTCTTAAAAATAATATTTTGTATGATTTTTGTTTGTCTGTCTATTTGAATCTAACGGCTAGATCGATTTTGACGGGTCTTCCACTTGCTGTTTCACTTGCACATCTGTTGTAAGAAGTAACTTAGGCTACTTTTACGTAGGCTACGTTAACGGACATAATAAGTAGAATATAAATTTATATGTACTATCAGTACCTAACAGAGAAATAACATTTTGTTAAAATTACAAATTCTAAATAATTCATGATTAAGCGTATTTAGGGGTTGAGCGGAAGGAAATGATATTTTTATACTTGCCGAGGATTACTACTTAACGAGTTTGGACTTATACAGATTTCAGCGTAATATTATAAATATTACACACACAACTGCTATATGTGTTTAATATACACTTTTGTATAACGAATGGAAAATTGGGGAACGGAGTGTCTTAACACTAGGTTCCCTACCCTGCTGTGTGCGGGACACAGCGTGAAGCTAAAAAAAAATAATATAACGAATATGTCAAACATATATGTACACAGGTTAATTAATTAAACACACGAAGCTTAATTTGAATATTTTCCTTGTAAACTAGTGTAAATGATGAAAAGGAAAACATGAAAAACAGAGCGTGAAGTGTTTTCTAGTCTCATATCCGTATAACGTCTTGAGAGTCGATTCATAGATTTAGCTTCACATAATCTCTCTTCTGTCCTAATATTATAAAGACTTAAGAATTTCTTCCAGTCGCCAGTCGTGGCCCAGTGGCACAAACGTGTGACTGTAAACGACTGGTTGTGGGTTCGATTCCCACTCGAGGAGTGGAAATATTTAATATTTCCATTTTAATCGCTTTGGTGTCGAGGTAAAGCGCGGCGTGAAGTTCCGCCACTTAACACGCAATGCCTCCGAATTCGGCGGGAAAGTGGGGAACGGAGTGTTTTAACACTAGGTTCCCTCTGCCTACCCTGCTGTGTGCGGGATATAGCGTGAAGCTATTTAATTTAATTTAATTTTTTTTTTTTAAGAATTTCTTTGGTTCGTCTAATTAAAAGATTAGTATTGGATAACCTATTTATCGAAGGCTATAAACCTATAAAAGAGAGAGGTTTAAAGAAGCGGTTACTGATAACGAATTATCATTGAAAATAGCAAAAAGGTGGAAAATGTATTCCATTTGTAATGCAGACTAAGTTGTTAGTGACCCATATCTGCCTACGACTTAGAGACAATAAGCCCACGACGTACATTATTTTAATAGGCCGTACTGGGATTTATGTCAAATACATCACATGTATATATATTTTTACTTAGAATTACAGCTATTTTTTTTTAATTAAAAATAACTCTTAATTTTTCTTAAAAAAAGCAAAATTAAAAATTTTGAAAAAACCCACGACGGTTTAATTGTAATTGTAAAAGAATAAAATAACTATAAATTCCCCGCCTAAAAGAATATATGTAACGAGATGATAGGGACGGCTTCGTCGGGGGCTGCCATTACTTTAAGTTTGCACAAACCTTCTCATAGGTTTTATTGCTGTTAAAACAGGTTTGGCAAAAAAAATAAATATTAATATAAATTTACAGTTTTGATAACTGGTATTTTAAAGACTTTAAAAGAAATCTATACTGTTAGCTACTCTATTTAAAATAGAGGTTGCAACTGGCAGCCCCCGACGAAGCCGTCCCTATCATCTCGTTACATATATTCTTTTAGGCGGGGAATTTATAGTTATTTTATTCTTTTACAATTACAATTAAACCGTCGTGGGTTTTTTCAAAATTTTTAATTTTGCTTTTTATTTTAAACTTTTTAAAGTGAATGATATATTATTACACATGATATATTATTACATAATATCGAAATACTTTATATTAATGTTCATGCAAACTGCAAACAAGAAATTATAAATCCAATGCTTTCTGGTTATCAAATGCTTATTGCAGCGCCTGGGAGATTGTCACCGTAACATTTTCACGAAACTTAAGTCTAACCAAATCAGTGAAAATCACAAAACCCACTAGTAGTTTTGATTTTGAACAAACTAATATATACTGGAGCGCCCCGTGGTAGTTCGTGATATGGCATATAAAACACGCAGCAATTAAACCAGAACCTATCACAGAAAACCGCATCTAAATAGGTTTCACACAAAAAATACGAGCAAATGCTTACTGCAGCGCCCCCTGGTGAGGTGTCACCATGACACATATACGAGAACACGCGCTAATTAAGCCTGATCCTATCTTTGATAACTGCATCCAAATCGGACTTGTAGTTTTAGCTTTGCATAATTAAATGTTTAATGCAGCGCCCCCTGGTGAGTTCTTGACGTGAAAAAAGACCTAAAAACTTACACCAAGTAAAAGCAACTCTAATACTAAAAACTCTGCCCAATCGGACTAGTAGTTGTGGTTTTGCATTAAATATTACAAACAAATGTTTACTGTAGCGCCCTCTGGTGAGTTAACACGATAAAACATATCCAAGAACATGCACTAATTAAACTTGAGCTTATCATTGAAACTGCATCCAAATCAAATTCGTCATTTTATCTTTGCACAAACAATATTTTACTGCAGCGCCCCCTGGTGACTTGTCACCGTAATATAAATTAAAAACATGCTCTAAGTAAAGCGGAATCTAATACTGAAAACTCTTGACAATCGTACTAGTCGTTTTGGGTTTACACAAAAAAATAGAAGCAGCTACTTACTGCAGCGCCCCCTAGAGAGTTGACACATACATGAAAATATGCACTAAGTAAACATATATGACACATATATGAATATATGCACTAAGTAAACTTGAATCTATCATTGAAAACTGAATTCAAATCGGACTCGTAGTTTTAGTTTTACACAAACAAATGTACTTACTGCAGCGCCCCCTGGTGAGTGGTCACCTTAACGTATATATGAAAAGAAGCACCAATTAAACTTGAATCTATCATTGAAAGTTTCATCTAAATCGGACTAGTAGTTTTTTGCTCTGCATAAACAAATGTTTACTGCAGCGCCCCCTGGTGAATTTTCATCGTAACAAAAAAACAAAAATCTTAAAATATGCAGCAAGCAAAGCTGAATCTAATTCTGAAAACTCTAGCCAATCGGATAAGTAGTTTCGGTTTTAGACAAATAAATACAAGAAAAAAATTGGTTTTACACAAAAAAATACCACCACCATAACATATATATGAAAAGACGCATCAATTAAGCCTGAACCTACCCTTGAAGGTTACATCTAAATTGGACTAGTAGTTTTTGATTTGCATAAACAAATGTTTACTGCAGCGCCCCCTAGTGAGTTTTCCCCGTAACAAAAAAAGAAAAATCTTAAAATATTCATCAAGCAAAGCTGAATCTTTTTCCGAAAACTCTTTCCAATCGGATCAGTAGTTTCGGTTTTAGATAAATAAATACAAAAAAAGTACAAACAAATGCTTACTGCAGCGCCCCCTGGTGGTTTGACACGATAAAACATATCTAAGAACATTCACCAATTAAACCTGAATCTATCACTGAAAATCTATCGAAATCAGACTACTATTTTTTGAGATAATTGAAAACATTCGATTTCACGTTAAATGCTTACTGCAGCGCCCCCTGGTGAGTTAAGGCAATAAGACATATCTAAGAACATACGCCAATTGAACCTTAACCTATCATAGAAAACCGTATCAAAATCGGACTTATAGTTTTGGAAATAATTGACATAGTAATTTGCACAAACACACAAACAAACAAACAAACAAACAAACAAACAAACAAACAACCTCTCACCCCAAACACATATACAGTCGCCGTTCCGTCGCGGGTAAAAAAATATATCCCGAACAACAAATTAACATGCATACGGTTAATTAATTTTATATTAAAATTTAGCTTAAGGAAAAAATTACATGCCCTCCACTTTAAGCAGTTATTTCGTAATGAAAAACTTACCATTGGTTGTTGATTCGATTTCGATGTTCGATGATGGGAATAATTATATTTTTTCGCATACAAGATTGTTGGGGGTTAGATTCTCACTCGGGGAAATAATTAGGTATATTTTTTTTCATTTCTTCCCTCTAATAAGACAAAGCTTGTGGTTAAGTTCCACCATTCAACATGCAATGTCACCATTTGTTATTGAAAATAAAGAACAGAGTCTTAACACTAAGTTCTCTCTTACTATCTTTCTGTGCGTGAATTAAAAATAATACATATAAATAATATTTATTTTCAGTTAACGGTGAATATATAACCGCGTGTAAGCACGACGACGCGGTCAACATACTAAGGAACGCCGGAGACATCGTAGTACTGACGGTCAAGCATTATCGCGCCGCTACACCGTTTTTACAGAAGCAAGGTGAGTCATATGGAAAATATTCATTCTATATTTCAGAAAGAATCTAGTGGCATAACACTCCGTTCTCTGGTTTTTGAACGAAACTGAGACGTTGAGTGCTGAAGGACGGGTTTTAATACTTTGTTATGACTTGCCAAATTAGAGAAAAGAAAATAATTTACATATAATCGTCCCCAATTGAATTTGTACTCACAACCAAGCCTTTATAGTTAGATGATGCCCCACTGCGCCAATGTGGCGTATAAAAGTACTTAAATTCATTTAATTTGTTTGACATACTTGGATTTGAACGCTGATGTGTTCTGTACCACGATGATCTTTATTACTGTCCTTTTTACTTACGTTAAGTTAAACTTAACTGTGATTAAGTATATATTTAGTAATCCACTTAGAAACTTATAAGTTTAAACAAAGTAACCGCTTTCATACAGTCTGTTAGTTTACTAACAAATATTCTAGTGTAATAGACATTGAAAATTAAATGAGGATGTCATGACGCAGTGGCAGCGTAGTGTAAACGCAATGGTTGTGGGTTCAATTCCTACTTGGAAAAATTATAATGATTTTTCATTTCTTCACTCTTGTAACACAATACGTTGAGTTCTGCAACTTTGCTCTTCGCTTTCCACCGGAATTCGAAATATTTCGATATTTCGATCAACGAAACTCAACGCCACGTTTTATCTTATCAAAGCAAAGAAACGAAAGTAGTTTTAATATGTTAATTGACTAAGTAGAATTCGAACCCACAATAAATCGCATCTACACTGTCCCACTGCATCACGATTGCCCAAAATAAAAAATAAAATTATTATTCAAATAAAACTTTCTTTTTAACAAACAAATACTTTAACTGCAAGGATTTGAACCCAAAACACTTTCGATACTACTATATATAATTCATATTATAATATAAACAGAGGCCTATCGTGACTTGGCGCCCAGTTTTTACTGCAAACACGACTGGTTATGGGTTCGATTCCCATTCGAAGATTGGAAATATACAATATCCATTCTTCGCTTTGCTATCGAGGGAAAGCACGGTGTTAATTTCCGTCACTTAACACGCAATGCCTCTAAAATGCAATATAATATTGTAATTTCCCAGCCGACGGCGCTTCCGATACGGATAGCAGTACGGGAGATGAACATCCGTCGTTACATAACAAGGTGGATGCCAATTGCAACGAGCGTGCCGAGACTAATGGCGGATGGCAGGTGCGTGGCGTTAAGTTACGTGTGTTTTGAAGTAGGAAATTAACTGTTTGTTGTTTTTTGACATTTTAAAGTGTTGCTTGTAAATGTAAAAGATATTTGGAAAATGTATAAAAATGTAAAAAGTATTTAATATTAATAACATTCTCTCTTGTCAAACGATTGTTCGTATAATGTTTTTGTTGTGAAAATTTGTAACAATCTCTCTACAGAGATGTTAACAACAAAAATACAAAGATATTAATACTTTTTTAGTTGTAATTTAAATCTGATATTGATGAATTCTGATATCTAGTTTAAGATTAAATTTGTGTTATGAATATCAGCGCTCTTAAAGTTGTTACCAATGTATTCGGTAGACAAAAGCCTTTCTTTGATAGTATAGTATACGACATATTTTTACCAATTATATAATTAATTAGTTATATTGTATATATACATATACGTACGTACGTTTTTAGCAATGCATTCGGTCTCGCATTGTATGTATAAAAGCGTTTCTTTGGACTACTAATATACCGTCGTATAATATATGAATATTATACGACATGTTCTACTAACTGTATAAGTAAGCAGAGACGTTGTATACATACACACATATGTCCCGCAGAGCGCGTTCCCCGAGGACGAGTGCAGTCGTCCGCCGAGCGCCGCCTCGCGCGCCTCCAGACCCCCCTCCGTCGCGTCCGACCGCGCCGACACGCTGCGCGACCACACGGACGGGCGCCGGGAGTGGGTCGACGTCGTGTCGGGTACGTGGCACACACACACGCGCGCACATGCACATAGACGTCCGACCGCGCCGACACACTGCGCGACCACACGGACGCGCGCAGGGAGTGGGTCGACGTCGTGTCGGGTACGTAGCGCACACACACACACGCGCACACACACACACGTCCGACCGCGCCGACACACTGCGCGACCACACGGACGCGCGCAGGGAGTTGGGTCGACGTCGTGTCGGGTACGTAAGCGCACACACACACACGCGCACACACACACACGTCCGACCCGCGCCGACACACTGCGCGACCACACGGACGCGCGCAGGGAGTGGGTCGACGTCGTGTCGGGTACGTAGCGCACACACACACACGCGCACACACACACACGTCCCGACCGCGCCGACACACTGCGCGACCCACACGGACGCGCGCAGGGAGTGGGTCGACGTCGTGTCGGGTACGTAGCGCACACACACACACGCGCACACACACACACGTCCGACCCGCGCCGACACACTGCGCGACCACACGGACGCGCGCAGGGAGTGGGTCGACGTCGTGTCGGGTACGTAGCGCACACACACACACGCGCACACACACACACGTCCGACCGCGCCGACACACTGCGCGACCACACTGACGCGCGCAGGGAGTGGGTCGACGTCGTGTCGGGTACGTAGCGCACACACACACACGCGCACACACACACACGTCCGACCGCGCCGACACACTGCGCGACCACACGGACGCGCGCAGGGAGTGGGTCGACGTCGTGTCGGGTACGTAGCGCACACACACACACGCGCACACACACACACGTCCGACCGCGCCGACACACTGCGCGACCACACGGACGCGCGCAGGGAGTGGGTCGACGTTCGTGTCGGGTACGTAGCGCACACACACACACGCGCACACACACACACGTCCGACCGCGCCGACACACTGCGCGACCACACGGACGCGCGCAGGGAGTGGGTCGACGTCGTGTCGGGTACGTAGCGCACACACACACACGCGCACACACACACACGTCCGACCCGCGCCGACACACTGCGCGACCACACGGACGCGCGCAGGGAGTGGGTCGACGTCGTGTCGGGTACGTAGCGCACACACACACACGCGCACACACACACACGTCCGACCGCGCCGACACACTGCGCGACCACACGGACGCGCGCAGGGAGTGGGTCGACGTCGTGTCGGGTACGTAGCGCACACACACACACGCGCACACACACACACGTCCGACCGCGCCGACACACTGCGCGACCACACGGACGCGCGCAGGGAGTGGGTCGACGTCGTGTCGGGTACGTAGCGCACACACACACACGCGCACACACACACACGTCCGACCGCGCCGACACACTGCGCGACCACACGGACGCGCGCAGGGAGTGGGTCGACGTCGTGTCGGGTACGTAGCGCACACACACACACGCGCACACACACACACGTCCGACCGCGCCGACACACTGCGCGACCACACGGACGCGCGCAGGGAGTGGGTCGACGTCGTGTCGGGTACGTAGCGCACACACACACACGCGCACACACACACACGTCCGACCGCGCCGACACACTGCGCGACCCACACGGACGCGCGCAGGGAGTGGGTCGACGTCGTGTCGGGTACGTAGCGCACACACACACACGCGCACACACACACACGTCCGACCGCGCCGACACACTGCGCGACCACACGGACGCGCGCAGGGAGTGGGTCGACGTCGTGTCGGGTACGTAGCGCACACACACACACGCGCACACACACACACGTCCGACCCGCGCCGACACACTGCGCGACCCACACGGACGCGCGCAGGGAGTGGGTCGACGTCGTGTCGGGTACGTAGCGCACACACACACCACGCGCACACACACACACCGTCCGACCGCGCCGACCACACTTGCGCGACCACACGGACGCGCGCAGGGAGTGGGTCGACGTCGGTTCGGGGTACGTAGCGCACACACCACACACGCGCACACACACACACGTCCGACCGCGCCGACAACACTGCGCGACCACACGGACGCGCGCAGGTAGTGGGGTCGATCGTTCGTGTCGGGTACGTCGCGCACACACACACACACGCGCACACACACACACGTCCGACCGCGCCGAACACTGCGCGACCACACGGACGCGCGCAGGGAGTGGGTCGACGTCGTGTCGGGTACGTAGCGCACACACACACACGCGCACACAACACACACGTCGACCGCGCCGACACACTGCGCGACCCACACGGACGCGCGCAGGGAGGGGTCGACGTCCGGTCGGGTACGTAGCGCACACAAACACACGCGCACACACACAACACGTCCGACCGCGCCGACACACTGCGCGACCCACCACGGACGCGCGCAGGGAGTGGGTCGACGTCGTGTCGGTACGTCTAGCGCACCACACACACACGCGCACACACACACACGTCCGACCGCGCCGACACACTGCGCGACCACACGGTACGCGCGCAGGGAGTGGGTCGACGTCGTGTCGGGTACGTAGCGCACACACACACACGCGCACACACACCACGTCCGACCGCGCCGACACACTGCGCGACCACACGGACGCGCGCAGGGAGTGGGTCGACGTCGTGTCGGGTTACGTAGCGCACACACACACACGCGCACACACACACACGTCCGACCGCGCCGACACACTGCGCGACCACACGGACGCGCGCAGGGAGTGGGTCGACGTCGTGTCGGGTACGTAGCGCACACACACACACGCGCACACACACACACGTCCGACCGCGCCGACACACTGCGCGACCACACGGACGCGCGCAGGGAGTGGGTCGACGTTCGTGTCGGTACGTAGCGCACACACACACACGCGCACACACACACACGTCCGACCGCGCCGACACACTGCGCGACCACACGGACGCGCGCAGGGAGTGGGTCGACGTCGTGTCGGGTACGTAGCGCACACACACACACGCGCACACACACACACGTCCGACCGCGCCGCCACACACTGCGCGACCACACGGACGCGCGCAGGGAGTGGGTCGACGTCGTGTCGGGTACGTAGCGCACACACACACACACACACACACACACACGTCCGACCGCGCCGATACGCTGCGCGACCACACGGACGGGCGCAGGGAGTGGGTCGACGTCGTGTCCGGTACGTGGCGCACACACGCACGCACACACACACACACACACACACGCACACACGCAGGTGTACACACACACACACACATATAGACACGTGTACGCAGGCACGCACACACACGCACGTGCAGACGCATGCACGCACACAATTTACCATCCACTCACTTTTATTAATAATTAATATGACACATATTTGATATTTTGCTTGCTACGTAAAATTAATTTATAACACTTCAATGTATCTATTAACTAAGAAATAAACTGACTCCGATGAATTTAAAAATCGCTGCAATATGAACTATAACAGAACCTTCTAGCTACTTTTTTTAACAGGACACAACTTAACTTATAAAAAACCGTGTATTGAATATACACGATTTTTTTCAAAAAAATTAAAACGAATCATAACAAAAGAGAAGTAAAAAATACACGAAAACCATAAATTAGGTATTATTTTTATCTAAATAAAGAAATATATAAACACTCATGACTTATTATCCACTATCTTAAATTACTATTCACTGATATAACTTCCAGTCGAATCGATTGACATTACACTATCCAAGTATCCACTAATATAACTGACACTCGTGAACACATATCACTTTAAAAAAACTTCAGCGGAATTCGAACCCGCACCCCTTGAAAACCGCCCAAGTGCTCTAACCGTTAAGTCATTGTAATAAACGTATAAAATTTTCAACGTAGCTAGTAATAGAACACATAACGCACTCGGTGAGAGCAAGCGAACGATCTCCAAGAAGCGTGGATTCGAATCCCGCTGCGTGCAAATTTTTATACGTGTTCTGAAAATGTCTTTTTCAAATTTCTTAAGTATGTAAATAAAACTTTAAAATGTTAAAAGTAATATTTTTTTTTTTATTTCCAGTCCCTTTAATGATGGCGTACGTAACGCGATATGTCTTCGGCACTGACAAACTGAGACCTGGCGCTTTTGAGGTGAGAAATAATTTCATTTTACTTAGCTTGACTGCAAACATGATATTTCACAACCCTCGTTCAGAATAAAATAGTGTAAAAAAAATATAAGATATATTGTATAAGAAAGAACATTTTTTTTTACTAAAATGTCTACCATATGTCCGCGTTCCGGACCCTCTTTTTTATTCCCGAAAAAAAAGTATGTCTTTAATCTATCCATATTATGCCAGACCCATAATATCACAAATCAATCTACCTTTCTAAACAAGTTGATGATCTCTTTAAAAATTAATTTAACATTTAATGCAACAGGATTAGCAAGAAGACTATGAAATCCACCAACATGTTTAAGATTAAAGTTAAATCTACCAACTAAACAGACTCCCAGACTCTTTAGGTGGAGATAAAGCGGAGTTTAGCTATTCGAAAAAAGGGTATACCTCCCTATAATAGACTTGGTGATTCACCGGGAGGGCCAATTCCCTGAATCATTGCAGATAACTATCGGCTCGACTCCTGTCTGTTATAATTGCTGTAGCTGGCTGATTCGACTTGAGTGACCCTTACCTTTAATTCTTTAGCCCAGGGGAAAAGTATGCTGGAAGAAGTTTCTGAGCAGTCGATCACCTCGTTCAATATCAATAATCGATCCTAATCGAAAAACTGCAACTATCTTATTTTTTAAATCAATTTTCTGAGTGAAGTAAAGGTTGAATATGCGATCCTTCGAATGGTTATTGCTGATAATAACAACAAAACATTACATAAAATTCAATCCTTACTTAAATAAAAAAATTGAGTGCTGTATCAATCTAAGCTTGCAGTGTTTGGATTAAAATTGGTTATTGATATTGAGCGTAGAGAGGAGACATTCTCCATTCTGTCAATTCAGGCAGGATTCAACGCACCCGCAAAAGCCGAGGTTAACAAAACAGTTGCAAGTAGCTTGAAGAAGCGTATTAATGAGGCTTCGGAAGATCAGCTGTCCCAGAACAATGTGTGCTGGTTTCTCTTCCAAGCTCTTACCAAGACCACCAAGACCAGGCATCAGTGAGGCCGATCTTTTTTTATTGATGAAAAGGGGGCAAACGAGAGAAGGACCACCTGATGATAAATAGTTACCTTCACCCATGGACATCCACTACATTAGAAAGGTGGGAAGACGGACGGGGATTGGTGGGAATAGGGAGAGCTGGCATACTTGCCATCGAACCGGAACACATCGTTAGATCTTTGGCGGCTCGTCTTTGACATGATAGTGGTCTCGAGCCAATCGGAGAACGAATCTCCTACCACCAAATGGTACTGGGTTACCCGCCTTTACGGGACGCTACCCAGCTGCGGAGGGGGATTATATTCGAACCTGTCCGCCCACGGGCAAAAACGTCTACGAAGTGGACGGCTCAAACATTCTGACGTTGATGAGAGCGCTGGGGCTTTCGCTGAGCACTTTGAAGGTTTGATTAAGGAGATTAATAAAAAATACTGGCTGCTTTTTTGGATGAAATCCTTTAAGAGTAGTAGTGATTGATAGAAAAAAAATGCATAGATAATCAATTCTTACAGAGCAATGAGCTCGATGTTATTATGGCTTTCGATCAACTTAAAAACAACAAGGCGGTGGGTAATGACAGAATCACTACAGAACTCCTGAGAGCAGGCGTTAGGCCGGTACTTAAAGTCCTCCAGAGGCTGTACAACTGTGTAGACCACATTCATACACTGCGGCAAATTATACAGAAGACAGGAGAGTATAATTTGCCACTTTGCTTGGCATTCGTGGACCACGAGAAAGTCTTTAATTCGATCGAGACCGAGGCAGTGTTACAGTCTCTCATAAGGTGCCAAGTAGACTACAGGCTAATCGAAGTACTAAGATATTTATACGACTAAGCCACTATGTTGGTCCGAGCACAAAACCAGAGTTCTAATCCTATCCAATTGCGACGAGGTGTAAGGCAGGGAGATGTAATTTTTGAAGCTGTTCATTACGGCATTGAAGGATGTTCTAAGCTTCTGAAATGGAAAGGATACGGCATCAACATCAATGGCAAATACCTTACTCATCTTCGCTTTGCCGATGATGTAGCTTCGGGAGGTTCCGCTGATTGCATTGCCTCGATTTTAGACACTAATAACTAAATATATTTATATTATAGTTGCTACATACAAATATATGTTGTACCCAGGTACGCGGCGCGCGACCGCACGTGACGTCGGGCGTGCTGCACGTGGAGGACCCCGCCGCGCTCTCGCACTGGCTCAAGAGCATCGCCGACAACATCACCGGACTCACCAACCTGCAGGTACGCGCACACGCACGCACGCACGCACATACATGCACGCATGCGCACGCACGCACGCACGCACATGCACGCACATACGCATGCACGCACGCATGCACACACATGCAGACAGACACACGCACGCAGGCACACACACACGCACGCGTGCAGTCACCGAACTCACTCGGTATGGTTACATGCGCATACACGCGTGTTGATACTCATACGAATACTATACGTCTACTATATTTATGTGCACGTCAAGTCACACATATACATATGTCAAAACACCTTATTTTGTAAAAGTAAATATGGACATTTTTTTTATTTACATTTTATTATAATTACTATACTTAAAGGAATTAGAATAAGTGTGTTTATATAGATTTAATGATATTTAAAAAAATAATTACATTTTATGTATGAATATTAATTTATCTATAACAAGATTTTTTTTCTTTTCTTAAGCTTCACTTTAGGAAACCTAGTGTTATGGCACCCCGTTTCCCACTTTCCGCCGATTTTTGGAGACATTGCGTGTTAAGTGGCGGAACTCCATCCTCGAGTGGGAATCGAACCCACAACCAGTCGTTTACAGTGATACGTATATGCCACTGCGCCACGACTGGCCCACAACAAAAATTTGAGACCTTTTTTTTTTTTTAAATTTAAAAAAGTTTTACTCCAGCGGGTTCGAACCTGTACTACTTGGAAACCATCCAAGCGCTCTGACCGCTAAGCCATGCGTTATACGATATTATAAAAAACATAAATCAGGCTATTAGCCGTATATAAAACGCATGACTAGTCACAACGACGTGATGGTTTCCAAAAGGCGCGGTTTTGAATCCCACGACGTTTTACGAGTAATTTGATATGTTTTCTAACAATGTTTTTCACTATTTATTACTAATTTTCCGCAGATGAAGCTCTTCAACCGCCACCTCTCCGGCGGAGAGCGCATAGAGTACATGGGCTGGGTGCACGAGGGGCTGCTGCCGCACGCGCACGCGCACGCGCACCACGCGCACGCGCAGGGGCACGGCGGGCACGCGGCCCAGACCTACAGGCCGAGGTTTCTGGTGCTGAAGGGGACTGATGTTATGCTGTTTGATGTGCCGCCGGTATGTTGCAATTGGTATTTATTGTTGTATGTTGTTTGGTGTACGTTTGTGATTTTTTTACTTTCAAACATTGTCATTCCACACTTTGTAAAGGAAAGAATAAAAGAAAAAATATTATATATAATATATATATATCTCTATATATTATCTATCTATTATATATAATATATATATCTATATCTACTATTTCTCTATATATATCTATATATCTACTTATTCTCTACTCTCTCATCTCTCTCTATCTATTATCTCTATCTATCTCTCTCCTCTCTATCTCTCTCTATTCTCTATCTCTCTCTCTATATATCTCCCTCTCTCTATCTCTCTCTATCTCTCTCTCTCTCTCTCTCTTCTATCTCCTCCTTCTCTCTCTATCTCTCTCTCTATCTCTCTTATACATTTTGGAACATCTGATGACCCCACACTAGGTATTCCTGTATCGTGGGTGCCAATATACCAGTTAACAGTTTAGTGCTACTCTCGGTTTTCCGATAATTAAAAGATACTGAAAACATTACTAAAGATAAAAGTATTAACTGAGACAAAAAAAAATACATATATACGAATACAAACCAATCAATGAAGTAACAGTTGAAGTTAATTACATGTAAAATCATTACTATTGTGTGTGTAAAATAAGTTTTTCGGTAACATCATAATTTAAGGAGGCAAGCCAGGCGGCAATTTTAGTTCTGGCTTGTTTAACGGAGCAATGCTTGACATCACAAGCATGGGCTACTTTGTTATAAATAAATAACTCAACATAAGGACTGAAGCGCCAATGCTTTCGATAGGTCCAAGAATACAGCAATACTGGATTTCTGATTGTCTAAAGAAGCGGCTATTTTAGTTGTTAGCTGAGATACTGCGTCTTCCGTTGATTTACCTCTCCCAAATCCATATAGCTTAGAAGAAAGTAGCTTATTTTCTTCGATATAATTAGTGACTTTTCTACTAACAACTTTCTCCAGTAATTTAGAAAACGCAGTCAGCAGTGAAATCGAGCGATAGTTTTGCGGAGCTTTTTTGCCTCCAGATTTATAAATAGGTTTTATGCATGCTATTTTCCAGCTGCCTGGGAATACCCCAGTCATCAGGCTATTATTAAGTATAATGGTGAGAGGCAAAACTATAACATCTTTAATTTTCTTTAGAAGGCTATTACTGAGCTCATCAATACCAGTTGCTTTATCATTTTGTAAGGATAGTATAAGAGATTCTACTTCATAATGGTCAGTGGGTTTCATAAAAAAGGAGTGTGGTATAGTGTGGTTTGAATTAACTTTCGTTGTCAGATTTTTCTCACCTGTGTCGTGTTCTAGTAATATTACATCAGCCAATGTTTGTCCTACTGTAGAGAAATATTTATTGCATTTATCTAAGGAGTCTTTAGCATCAATTTCACCTTCAATCTCTAGAAGCTCATATGAATCTTGCTTATTGCTAGGGAAATGACAGATGTCTTTTACGGTTCGCCACATTTTTTTTGCGTCTTTTACACTAAGTGACAAATTATTGTTATCATATGGTTTTTTAAGTTTGCGTAGCAAGTTATTGCAAAAATTACGATAGCGAGTGTTAATGATTCGTTTAAGAGTATCGCTTGGATATTTTCGTGATAGCATATGTAGCCGGTCTCGGTGTCGCATACATCGAATAAAAAAAGGTGTGATCCAAGGCTTTATGATACGTTCCTTACTTCTTGATGTTATTTTATTTGTGTGCCTATTTATAGTCTGGTAAAGAAAAAAACAGAAACTATCAACAGTAATATTTTGATCAGTAGAATCAAATATTTTAGCCCAGTTTATTTCGCTAAGGTCTTTCTTAATGCCTTCTATGTTATGTTTAACTTAACTTTATTTCTAGCGCCATATCTTGGCATATTCAATGTCAGGCCAACAATAACGATGTTATGATCCGTTTTATCACTGCTACAAACGATACCAACGGCACCCTTTATTTGGTTGATAAAGACATGATCGAGACAGGAGTTATATGTGGTCGGTTTAGTGACAGCTGTGAAGAGTCCGTGTTCAGCCATTAGACAAAAGTATTCTATGTGTTGATTGCTTGTTGTAGCTAATAGGTCTATATTTAAGTCACCTGCGATTATTAACGTTTTATTAGAGTCTGAAAAACTTTTTAGTACAGCATTTAGAGAGTACAGAAAATTACTCGTGCTTGTAAAAGACGGCGGACGGTATATAGCCAAAGTCATGATTCTATCAGCCAATTGTATTAGCAAGCAGTCAGCGTCACTAACATTAGGTTCAGAGACTAAATGTTATTTATGTTAGATATAAACTACAACACCGCTATTTTGGTTTATTTTATTTTGAGTATAGCTGGCAGTATAGGTTTGTAGTATGGGAACAACCGAAATTGAAAAAGACATTTAAAGGAAACGTGTAAATTTGAACGCAGCGGGATTCGAACGCAGCGGGATTTTTTATACGTTTTCTTTAAATGTTTGTGATTTTAATATTGATTTTTGAATAAAATTGACTATATTTGGTCAACTATTTTTATTCTACTGTGAACTCATGAGGGAGCCATACTGAAATGTTCATGAAACCAGTTGCTGGTTATGTAGTAGGTGGTTGTCTACTAAGTGTTTTTAGTATTTGTTTTTTTTTTCTATAAATTTCAGCTTCTTAGCTGACATTTTTATAATACCCCATGGAGCCTTAATTTGTAGTAGGCTTCTAGGGGTTATGGCCATATCGTTAAAACTAAAACATTAAGTGTCGTGTTAATAAAATAACTACACAAATACTTTTCCTTAGCAATTCTTTCAAGATCGTCTATGGAATAGAAACATAAGCATTGAAACATGACATGCGTATGAATGTCTACAAAACAAAACTTACGTGGTCGAGTTAACTGTATCAATAAAACCAACCTTATCCTCCTCCAACCAATTCTCACTTTCTTGATCTCTATAATTTTTGATTCCGATGCCATTTTATAAGTAATGGATTACTCCATTCCATATTTGAAATAAAATAAACACGTACGTACTACTAGTAAAGAAATCTTAGTAGACGCTTGGTCGCATTCTCGGCAGCTTACCGCACCACAAACAACAAAATATGATTCTCATCCGTAATAATGTCTATGATCAGTCGAATTTAGTAAAATTATACACATTATCTGTGGTCAATTTGCAAAGTTTGACAAGCTTACTTGCCAATTTCATCGTAGTGGCAACATTTCAGCTTATAAATAGTATATTAGTTATAGAAGGTTTATAGAACTGTTATGAATACGCATTTTTATGGAACGTTTCAATAAGCTTATAGAGCATTTTAACTAATGAACGTTCTAAGCGTTCTATAAGCATTTTTTATGAATAAGGCCGTAAATGTTTGTATTGTGATATAGTGAGTGTTAAACTGTAATCGCGATTCGTTCGCGGTTCACGATACTCTTTTTGTCTAATTATTATATAGAAATTATTATCATTTTTTCCTTCTGGTGAATAAGGCAAAGTGAGGCCATGAGGTTTGTTACATAAGTCTCGCAGATTCAAAATTGGGTGAAAAATATATTTGTATTATGTGGAAAAAGCGTGAAGCTGAAATTGTATTTTTTATATTTTTAAAAGGAATTTTTGATCTTGCTCTGATTACTTAAATAGCCTGCTAAATTGTTAACAGAATTATATTTATCTCTGTGTGTGGTCGGCCCTTCATAACTGAAGATCGTGGTTTTGGTGGGATGTTGAGTTGGAATGGGCGAACTGTCTCCAACGGCTCCTGTCGGTCGCGATGTGAGCAAGCACGTAGAAGGATTGTGTGCCTGATTTTTTTAGCTGATCCCACTATCTCATGGGTATACGGCCTCTAGGTCTCCTTCCGTATTACCAATGATGATCAATTTTTCGAGGTGGCTGTCGCCGCGTCTCATCACGTCCAAAATAGCTCGGGATGCGCTGGTAGCAAATTGTGAAAAGCGCTTTTTTATGCGAAGTTCTAAAAAGATTGATGCATTTGTGTGCTTAGCAGTCCAAGGGGTTCTCAGCATTCGCCTCCAGCACCATCTCGAATGCGTCAATTTTCGACCTTTCACTTGCTTTGATGGTCCACGCCGCACATAAATATTGGGAAGATGAAAGTTCTTATTAGACGTGTTTTGGTTCTGTTGGTTAATACATCTGTTCCTTCATAGGCCATTCATGCGAGTCATAACGTCCGATATTCAGCAACAAAGCTACTTATGATTCAAAAACTACTAAACATGCTACAGAGAGGCTTTGCACAAAAGATCTGTAGATCTTACCGCACAGTATCACTCACCTCGGCCCTCCTCCTGTCGGGCCTGCTCCCTCTCGACATCAGAATACAAGAGGCGGCTCTTATTCATCGTACAAAAAGAGGCTTAATTACAAGCTACCTACCTCTAAACACCTGCTTGGAGGTAAAAAGTGATCCAACCACCCTACCACACCCAGCCCTATCAGAAGCCATTGATTACGAACTCCTAGAGGATTCCGGCCCAAATCCCTTGATCATCCACCAGAGTTCCGGTCCCAACATCTACACAGACGGTAGCAAGATTGACGAGAAAGTAGGAGCTGCCCTGACGTGGTGGGAAGAAGGGAAGGAAAAGAGAAATTTGACCTTCACACTTCATCCTACGTGTACTGTATTCCAAGCAGAACTGTATGCTATCTACAGAGCAACCCAAGAGATCATTAACACCAATGATACCCTAGTAACGATCTTAAGTGATTCAAGATCTTCACTCGATCTTCTAAAGACCCCAAGATCCACAAACCCCTTAGCTGGTGCTATACAGCAAAGTATTCAGTACATAAGAGAACAGGGGAGGGAAGTCAAACTAGTATGGCTTAGAGCTCATGTAGGAACGGCTGGAAATGAGAGAGCAGATGAGCTCGCTAAAAGCGCGGCAGCATCCACAAAGCCCTATGATTATGCCAAGACACCACTGGCTCACGTCAAGGCAAAGATTCGGGAGGAATCCGTCCAAAGATGGCAGGATAGGTACACTACCTCCAGCACAGGGTCAACCACCAAAGAATTCTTTCCAAATGTCACCACGGCATTTCACATCACCAGGAATACCAGGTTGAGCCCTATCCAAGTGCAAATCTTCACCGGACATGGAGGAATAGCTAGCTATCTATACCAATATAAACTCAAGGACTCCCCGCAATGTGAGTGCGACCCCGACGCCGAAGAAACCGCACATAATCCTAGACTGCGCACGGTTTTCCTTAGCTCGTCTTAAATTAAATTTTGGGAGGATTGGGACGCACCGGATATTCACTGGATCAATGGCGTCCCTGGCTGCGGGAAATTCACATGGGTGATAAGGAACTTCAGCCCCGACAGTGACGTTATCGCAACTACGACAACTGAGGCGGGCGCGGATCTCAGGAACAAAATTACTTTTAGTTGTGAAAACGATGCCAAAAACAAAGTACGGACTATCGCCTCAATTTTAGTAAACGGGTTCCAAGATAGGCCTAGAAGACTAATAGTAGATGAGGCCTTGATGAACCACTTTGGGGCGATCGTAATGGCGGCCAAACTAGCAGGAGCCAGCACGCTAACACTGATCGGGGACAATAACCAATTACCATACATAGATAGACTAAATCTATTTAAGATGAATTATGTCGGCCCAAACCTCGTGGCGTCCATCTGCCAAGAGCTCTTAAGAACATACAGGTGCCCACTGGACGTTACCTACGCTTTAAACGAGGTTTACGACGGAATTTTCTCAGCCCTGTCGACGACTCGCTCCCTGAGAAAAAGGAGATATACGGGTGCATCCATCATTGCAGACTCCCCAAATACACTATACCTAGTCCATACACAAGCAAAAAAGGCAGACTTGCTGCACAAGGGGTATGGAAGGGGAGATAACTCACGCACTCTTACAATCAACGAATCTCAGGGACTAACATACGAGTCTGTAGTCATAATTGAAACCAAGACCACCAAGTGTGCCCTACACGACAGCGTGTCACATGCTGTCGTTGCCATCACTAGACACACAGTCAAATGTACGTACTACACCGACGCCGATGAAGACGCAATCGGTAGATTTATACGACGGGCTAACGAGACTGCCACAGCCGACATAATCGTATACAACATGAAAATGGCCATCTCGTACAGAGACAGCGAGGCTATCACCAAACTCGCAACCAAGTTAAAAGATTCATGTGGCTGACCGAGTAAAAAAGTAAATAAGAAAACAAAATAAGGAAAAGGAATACAATCATCAATTAAGAACAACAAAGGCACGGAGCTGTGTCCGTGGAGAACGAAAACTCATTAAATAAAAAAAAAAAAAAAAAAAAAAAAAAAAAAAAAAAGTCCGATATTGAGCTGCTATCGTTACATATTTGGGTATATGTAGCCTTTGACAATGTCGTCTCCCATGCTATCAGTGTCTATTGGTAAATGCGCACGGTCTATTGGTTTACGAATGATATATTCGCGGTAAGCATTGAATAGAATCGGGGAGAGTATACAACCCTGTCGGACTCCTTTCTTTATTGTGAACACATCTGAGCAGTCGGTGTCAATTTTTGTAAAGGAGCGGCTATTTACATAAAGGTTGCGTATAAGCCATGCAAAATGTTCAGGCACTCCCATCTGTTCAAGAACCATCCATAACTTTTCCCATTAAACCCAGTCAAAAGCTTTGCTGTAGTCTATGAAATAAACCAGTACAGGACTGTTAAACTCCCGGCTCATCTCTATGATCAGACGAATGTTGAGTATCTGCTCCCTGGTTCCCTTCCCTTTTGCGAAAACCAGCCTGCTCTTCCGATATTTGTCGATTAAGATAACTATGGAGCCGGTGGTTTATTACATTGAGGAGGATTTTACTGGCATGAGAAATCAAAGCTATGGTTCCGTAATTACTACATTCTAAAGTAGAGCCCTTCTTATACAGTGATTGAAATCCAACTCTGTCTACTCTTCTAGGCACAGTCCTGAGTCTCATATTGCGTTGCAGATATTAGTTAATTTTTTTGTGCCTACAGTAGCATATTGCTGAATTAACTCGGTAGGAATGTCATCTTTACCAGGAGATTTGACCCGGTTTCAAAGCTTTAATCGCACGCTCTACTTCTGACGGCAGTATATTTGGTTCTTTTTCTGATATATTCCGTGGCTTTGGGCGCGGGTCTGAAGAATCATCGTCATACAATTTGCCGCAGTACTGACTCTAGCGATTTAGTACTTGATTTGATTCTGTAAGAAGATTTTCCCTTTTCGCTTTTTATTCTACACAACCTAAAAGTTTGAGTTCTAGTTAGAACTTCCACTTTTTGAAAAAGGTATTTGGTTTTGTGTCTCATGGAATGTTGATCTAATTCATCGCAGATATTGTGAATTTGGGTAGTTTTATCTCTCCGTCATCGCCGTTAAATTTCGACGCTAAGATCTGAATATCGTTGCTGATCCTCTTTTGTTTTAATTCCCTTTCCATACCGTGTATAGAACGACGTGTCTTTTGATAATGGCATCTTCTATGTCTTTTGAGATGAGGTCTTTTATCGAGTTGTTTTTATTAAGTGCATTTTCACTTGCTGCTTCTACTATTGCTTTCTTAAAACGATTCCAAGAAACTTCTGGTTTTTCCGAGTCATTTTCATATTTTCATCTTTGATTATGCCCATAAACGTGTCTAAATCTGCTACAGTCTGTTTTTCGTAGGTCTAGAAATTGTCTTGGCTTTTTTATCTTTTTGAGCCGTAATTTTAGAACTGTAACAAGGAGCTGATGGTCACTCCCGCAATCTGCGCCCGGATAGGTAGTGGTGTTTAAAATAGATGTGCGCCACCGGGACTGTATAGGGATAAAATCTATTTCGTTCCTACATCGATCACCGATGGAGATCCAGGTATAAAACCTACGTATGTGATGTTCAAAACAGGTGTTAGTTTTTTTTCTTTTTATTTAAGAGCTTTGTTATTAAAGCGACCATGCCGCTCTGATAGTTATACATTCGAGTGAGTAATTTATTTTTTATAAATATTACGCACCAAATTATATATTTTTTTCGTGACAAGGGATACAGGTTAGCAAGAATTCTGTAACATTTTCCTACATTCTGGTAGAAGAGACTACTAGTAAATAAAAGACGGCATAATTCCTTATTCTGGACACATTCTATCAAAACATGGTATTTGAATTAAAACTAGAACACTTTGGGAAATCTGACTTTTTCTTAAGAAAAGTAAATTTATTTGACGGAATATCCAGATCTCAGCCTTAAACACATCACGCAGTCTTTTCTACTTAGACAAACAGTATCAATCCACGGTTTAACTAAAAGTTCTGATTGAATAGTTTTGTACCAAATGCCCTCAACCAGAGATTAAATATATATTAACTAGATATTAAATATATATAAAGGTCAAAATATAAAGCGTTTAGCGCTTTGGAAGGAATATTTTTGTGTTTTTCAATAAAAATACACAAACAGACAACGCAGGCTCAATAACCATTGGTAAACCATCTGTAATTCCCTCCAAGTGTTAGTTATTGTCAGGCTTGAAAAAGACATTTAAAGATTTCTTTAAATGTCTTTTTCAATTTTCCTAAGTGTGGAATAACACTTTAAAAATGTTTAAAAGTATTGTCAAGCTTTCTTCATCCCCCCTTTCGTTTCGCTCCCCAATAACGTATTTCCCAACAATATGTCTTAGATGGTCATCATCGACAGTTCCCAACGTTCACATAAAATCCCCAAATACTGGTGTTAATTCTTGTGTCAATATCTCTTCGAGTGATTGGACCAGAGCATTATAGAACTGTTCTATATCATCTTCTGTGGATTGTACAGTGGGAGCATATACTTGCACTATGTTTATGCGGCAGGGCGAGGCATTGAGCTTAAGGATGATTATCCTGTCGTTAATTGGTTTGTAATCTATGTCGTCTATCTAGCTGTTTCGGTACAATGAAAGCCCCGCTCTACTGCTTTCGTTTTCTGGTTCTGAAAAATATATTTTATTACTAGATTCACAACTAAAGTGTCCAGCTTTTTTCCATTTTGTTTCACTGAGGCCCAATAGATTATTGTTTTTTCTCTTCATCTCTTTCTCTACAATTTGTAATTTATCTGGTGGATTGAGCCCACGGACGTCCCAAGTACCAATTCGACAGGGAAATCCAAATGAGACGCACCAGTCACATATAATTAATTCCAAATGAGACGCACCAGTCACATATATGTGGGATGGAAATAATAGGCTCTGGGAATAAAATATTGTTTTAATTTCTTACTTTTCAAGCTACACCTTACTTAACGCTTACACCTTTATAAAAGAATTCGCCATTACCGTTTTGCGCCATATATACTTTGCAACAACCAATCACACGCTCTTAAAGACTTACGTTCCTTTACATGAACAACATTTAAACATGAGTTATTATAAAATTTAAATCCTACAGATTCGGTCATCCTGCTTAAAGTCTGGCCTCAGACTTTCTTGATTCTACATATAATTAACATGGAAAAAAAAACCTTTATTAAAATGAACTTAACTATTAACACATCATTCTTTGTTTAATTTTCAAATTTTGATATAAATTAAAACTTATTTGTGACACCTTTACATTATATATAACAATACTAAATAACAGTTGTTCACAACATTAACTTTAATTTTTAGGCTCAACAAAGAAGACTCAGATCTATCTTATTTTCAACTCAACATGAAATGACTAAACTTATCATTTAACACAATATCATAACTTAAAACTTAATACAATAGATTATAAGGATAGCATAGTGTACATCTATTTTGCCCTGAAAGGTGGTATGCTCTACACAACGAAATTCAACCCAATGATATTAAGTTAAACATCAGAAAAATTAAAATAAAATATATAACGAAAAATAATAACAAAAAGTACCATTTATCTACTCAGACAGGGTTGGCCATGTTTTCATGTACTCAGCACAAGTAGTTGTTACGATAGGACCTTCTGCAGAGCTATCCACTTTCTCAACATTATATCTGTCATTCCTTTTTGTTTTAGTTATGCGATAAGGCCCCAAATACTTTGGTCTTAACTTCAACCCCGGTCCAAATTGTGTTCTCTTAATGGCCACTAGATCTCCTTCCTGATATTTTGTACTCTCTTTTCTATTTTTATTATACTGATTTTTGTTTTCTTGTTGCACCTTCAAAATTTGCTCCTTTGCTTTTATTCTTAACTGTTCTCTGTCATCATTATAGATCTCTGCACTTTCCTGTTGCAATAAATTTTGTATTTCAATATGTTCTTTATTCTTCATTTTTCTACCCATGAGTAAGTTAAAGGGAGTAGTATTTATACTTCTCTGATATGTAGAATTTAGAGCTCTCTGTACTTTACTAACATGACGGTACCATGAACCTGGATCTTGTAAACATAGCTTAGTCAAGACTGGTATAATGATACGATGAATGCGCTCAACCTGACCATTACCACGAGGCACTCCAGTAGTAACTTCAACATGCTCTATACTCTCATCTTCACAGTATTTCTTAAAATCATGACTAGTAAATGCAGTCCCTTTATCTGTAATGATCCTATCTGGATTTCCAAAAATTTGCTGCATAATATTAAGTTTTGACAAAGTTTCTTTACTAGTTGTTGTTTTCACAGGAAATAACCAAACAAATTTTGTAAACCCATCCACTATGGTTAGAATATAATTGTACATCTTTTGTGTCGCTGTCAGTGGTCCAATGTGATCAAGATGTAGAGTTTGTAATGGTAATGATTCCTTCTCAATAGGATTAAGAAATCCTTCCTGTTTTCCGCTCTTTCTAGATGCTAGTATGCATGGTATGCAAGACAACTATTTGTTATTTATTTTCTTGTCAACATCTGAAATAAAATAATCTTTATTAATTAATTCTTTCATTTTTCTGTTAGAAAAATGTCCATTGCTATGCACCTTTCCAATAATTTCTTTTTCCATAGTTATTGGTACTACTAATAACCGTTGATCTCCTTTATAAAGAATATTATTTTCCAACCAGTAATCCTTGTACGGTCTTTCTTTCAATATGTCTTTTATAGCTTTTAAACCTTCATCATTATCTTGAGCTTCTCTCAACTGACTATGAATGCTATTTATCATTACTCCAATGTAAGGGTTTCTACTCAGTGCATCCACATGTCGCATCCTTGAGCCTTTTCTATGTTCCACCTTATAGTCATATTCTTGTAGAAGAAGAACCCATCTTGCGACCCTAGTTACCAAGTCTTTTTTCTTAAGTGTCATCTCAAATGCTAAACAATCTGTCACTATAGTAAATTGTATACCAATTAAATATTTACGGAATTTTTTTACTGCTTCTATCACGGCTAGTGCTTCCAACTCATAGCTTGTATATTTCATTTGTACTTCTGTTGTCTTTTTACTCATGTAGTATACAGGATGAAATTTACAATCATTCGGGTTTTTCTGCATAAGGATGGCGGAATAAGCCACCTGAGAGGCATCCGTATGCAATTGAGTTTCCAAGGCTGGATCAAAAATTCTTAATACAGGGTAATCTGATAGCACGTGTTTTAACATCTGAAAAGCAATCTTCTCCTTTTCTCCAAAATTAAAATATTTATCCTTTTTTAATAAATCTGTAAGTGGTTTGGCTATCATCGAATAATCCTGGATAAATTTTCTAAAATATGAGGTAAGTCCAATGAAACTTTGTAATTCCTTTTGTGTACGGGGCTGAGGGAATTTCATGACTGCGTCTGTTTTTTGAGTTGATGGTTTGACCGTGCTGTTCTCGACAATGTGTCCTAGGTACTCTACTCTCATAGTAAGTAACTCACTTTTGTCCCAGTTGATTTGCAAACCATACTCTGCCGCTCTATGTAGGACTCTCTTTAGTTTGACTACACCTTCCTCATAAGTTAGTGATGGTATTATCACATCATCAATAAAAATTAGCATGCCATCTTCCACAATCAAATCTCTGAAAATAAAGTTTACATAGCGGGTAAAATAGTTTGGGCATATGGATAAACCAAACGGTGCTCTAGTAAACTCATACTGTCCATTTTGGGTAACAAACGATGTGTACTTAGTACATTGCTCATTTATTTTTAAATGAAAGAATGCATCTTTTAAATCAAGTTTACTAAAGATTTTTGCTCCCAGTAACCTGTCGATATGATCTTCTATTATGGGTAGAGGAAATTCATCTTTTACTATTTTTTCATTTATTTTTCTGTAGTCCACACATACTCGTATAGAACCATTTTTCTTTTTGACAAGAACCAACGGACTCGCATACTCAGAATAACTGTGTTTAATAATACCTTTCTGTAACCATTCACTTACTTGTTTATCCACTTCCTGCTGTTCTTTTATGGACAAACGTCTTGGTCTCTGTGCAACTGGAATATCATCCTTCATCACAATGTGCATTTGAATGGGTGTTTCCTTTGTTTGCATAAGGCAGTAATTTCTTACCAGATCCTGTACCTCACTCCTTAGTTGCTGGTCTGGTACATAAGCGATTGAATCTTCCACATCTGTAACTAAACAGTGTAAAGGGTTATAGCCCCCATGAGACAAAACATCTATCGACCCCTTATCGAAAACAATAGTAACACTTCGTAAAAACGGCTGACCTAAAATAACTTTATAGGGCATCACACCTCCAGGAACAATATAGAAAATACATTGATAGCAGTGTTCATCGAAATTCACAGTACATTCTACCTTTCCTAAAGAATAAACTTTAGCTGCACCGAGTCCGGAAAATTCTATTTTTTCATTGACGTACGAGATAACATTTAGTTGGAAAAACAATTCCATCGTAATTAAATTGACATCACTACCCGAATCTATTAAACTTTCCACTTTTAAACCACCAATTTCGATTATTTTCACTGATTTGTTATCACTACACACTTTGTTTACGTTTAACGCCTGTTGACATTGACAGCTTCTGTCGCACTCGCAATCGTCGCTAGCGCCGCCCGCGCCGTGTTGATTTGCCACAGGCTCTAAACGCTCGCATTCTCCAGTGCCGCCAACGTTGTCAAACGAATTTGCGAGTGAATCCGGCGCTGACTTCAAACACATAGTGCGAGGTTGCCATCTTGTCGTGCGAACTCCGTTGCCACTGCCGCTATCGTGGCTAACTTCGTGTTGTTTACGTACCATCGGCTTATCGGCATCTTGATTTACGCATGATGTAGCAATATGACCGAACTGGTTGCATTTGTAGCATTTTACGCCGTTCTTGCATGCGCTCGCTATATGGCCCTTTTCACCGCACTTGTAACAATTACGAATTGGCAGATAGTTAGGTTTCCGTTCCTTTTGTGCCGGCTCATTGCGTTTTTTCGCCATAGATTTCTTCATGTTCTCATAAATTGTTAATTTTTCTTTTAATATCGGATAGGTAGTTACGCCATATAAAATAGCTTTATTAGGCTCATAATCGACGATACCATCAATTATATATTGAATTGCTATATAGTCGGCGAATTTTCCTCTACGGCCTAACTCCTTCATAATTAGCATGTACTCGTAAAATGATTCGTCTTTCCTCTTTTTCCTTGCCGACATAAGCTCGTGTATCTCTTTAACATTTGAGCTATCAGGAAATTCCTTTTGTAACGCTACCTTAAAATCGTCGTATGATTTGAACACTCGCTCAGACCTTATCCACAGCTCCGCAGTGCCTGTGAGACAACGCCGCGCCACAATTAGCTTTTGAGTCGACGTCCATCCGAACAACTCCGCGTTTTCGTCAATATCTTGCAGCCACTTTGAAGAGCTCATAGTCCTATCCGTGCCGTCGAACAAACCGATCAATCCGTCGTAGAACATGCTCGAATAACCGACCGCATGGCCACGTCCTCCTTCACCTTCGCCTCGTTTCTCGTCCTGCATGCTTCGTACCTTCACCTTTTCGCCTTCCACCTTTATATATCACCTTTCCACTCCTTTTCAATATCGTCTACAGTCTCCACCTTCACTTCTCGTCTGGTTTTGCGACTCACGCCACGCCACGTGCGTTCGGAATTCCTCGTAAAAAATTAATCCCTCGTGATCCTATTATATTTCCAATCCCGGACGATCCCCCAAAAGTTGTGGGATGGAAATAATAGGCTCTGGGAATAAAATATTGTTTTAATTTCTTACTTTTCAAGCTACACCTTACTTAACGCTTACACCTTTATAACAGAATTCGCCATTACCGTTTTGCGCCATATATACTTTGCAACAACCAATCACACGCTCTTAAAGACTTACGTTCCTTTACATGAACAACATTTAAACATGAGTTATTATAAAATTTAAATCCTACATATAGTCTCTACGCAGAGCTAGAGCCTACGTGGCCGGTAGTATATTTCGCACTGCCTTGCCCGGCTAGGTGGCGTCGGGCGTCAGCCGGATCACTCGACAGGACTTGCATTGAACATTGATCCACCATAAGTGTCTTGGGAAAAGTAATCTGCAGTGCTATTACCCTCTGCATTACACCTTTTTTAGGGATTTTAACTCCAAGGCCGTTGCTGCCTCTAGCCAACAAATTGGCTAGTTGGGGAAGTGGTTATACCGCCACTGACTTGGTAACCAGAGCCCCGTTCGTTGTCCAGCACTATGGAACCCGATTGGGCCCCGCAATCATACGGTGCGAGCAGGAGGGGTTGATTTTTGGGCTGGAAAAGATGTTATATCCACTATCCCCTTACTCGCTAATATTTATGTAATAACCCAAAAATATTATCCAACAAAAATACCATCAATTTACCACACTTATTTTCTCACACACTAATCTTCTAATTGCAGACAAACAACGCAGAACTAGCAAAATGCCCGGAAACCCTGAAAGTGTACCAAACAATGTTCCGAACAGTGAAAGAGAGTGAGACAGTCGACTGGCGACAGCACTGCTTCCTGGTGCAGAGCAGCGCGCAGTGCGGCGGACCACACGCGCCCGCGCCCCCCGCGCCGCGGTACTTCAGCGCGGACACGCGCCACGCGCTGCTGCGACTGGAGGCCGCCTGGACGGCGAACGTCGTCAACTCTGTCGTTAGGTTGGGGGTGAGTTGTGGTCTGTTGTCTATCGAGTCTCCTAGTACAGAGCAGTCCGCAGTCCGCAGTCCGCAGTCCGCGCCGCGGTACTTCAGCGCGGACACGCGCCACTTCGCGCCACTCGCGAGCATTACTGCATCGCAGAAGTCTCGGACTGAGTCCCACGACGCCTCGCTACCCACCATGGCTATCCGTTTGTTTTTTTTTTTTTGCGTCAGGAAATCCGTTACGGATACCCGCCCAGAGTGGGATCCCGGGACGCGGTTACGTGGGACTCCGGTTTGGCAAGATGGTTCGCCTCCGTTTACCCACTAAAACCTGACGGTGCTCCTCTCCCGCCACTAGCCCAGGTCTCGGGCACTGGGCGGCGGATGCCTGCAAGGCTCGCCGTTGGAGTCGAGGGGTGGTGGGCACCCCCGACGGCCTGCTCTGAGTAGCGCGCGGAGATACCGTGCGCGCCTACTCGGGCCAGAGAGTAGGCGGTCAGTTAGGCCATGGCTATCCCCCTATTCCAACCCTATAGAGGTTGATTTTTGAAAAAAATAAGTAGCCTATGTTAGACCCAGTCACTTTTACCACTTTGCCGTGCCTGCACTAGCCGTGAAAGCGTGACAGACAAACACACAACTTTCGCATTTATTAAGTATGGATTATTAACTTTTTTAGTACTTACATGCTATTACTTTTTTATAACTAAAACTAAACGAATTCTATATTACAGAAGAAAACATTCACCGTCGTACATGGAGGTCGTGCTCTCGGCCTCACTCTGGACTGGTCTGCGGGGTTCAGCCTCAGCGAAGGGACCCCTGGAGCGAAACCTGTGTGGGCTTATAGGTACATAAAATATATATATTAATAAGAGCTTTTGTTTTGAAATTAAACTTATTTTTAACCAGATTAATAGGGTATATTTTTGGTATTTTATAGATAGACTGTGTGGCAGGTAGGCAGTTTACCTGTGTGTGACCACGTTTGTCAGTTTTTATAAACATGTATATTTGAATTGATGTTTTGAATATATTTGTTTGTTATGAATATATCTACCCAGATAAAAATAATATGTTTCAGAACACTGTCTTAAGTGGCGGAACTCAATGCCATACTTTCTATTACCAGAACAATGACAAATAAATAACTTAAATGTTTAAAGTGGCCAGTGGTGGTCCAGTGACACAAGAGTGTGACTGTAAACGACTGGCTGTGGGTTCGATTCCCACTCGAGGAGTAGAAATTATATTTCCATTTTCTTCGCTCTGGTGTCGAGGTAAAGCGCGGCGTTAAGTTCCGCCACTTAACACGCAAGCCTCCGAATTCGGCGGAAAGTGGGGAACGGAGTGTCTTAACACTAGGTTCCCTCTGCCTACCCTGCTGTGTGCGGGATATAGCGTGAAGCTATATTTTTATGTTTAAAGCTTTGACGTCGTTTAGATAAATATGAAAAAGCGCCACTTCAGAAGGAAGTTAGTGTCAGGACACTCCTTTATCCATATTTCAAATATTTATAATTAATATATGAGAACATTGTGATACAGTGTCTGACTATCAAAACGATTCCATTTCCACTCGGGAGAATGCTTGCACTTATCTATATTGATGATTTTTTTTTAGAGTCATGCTGGACCCCGAACACAGGTTACGCAAAGGATTACCTCTTTCCCTCCGAATTCGGGGGCATTGCGTGTTAAATGGCGGAACTTAACACCGCGCTCTGCCTCGTCGACACTTGAGCGAAGAAAATGGAAATATTCAATATTTTCACTCTTCGAGTGGGAATCGAATCCACAACCAGTCATGTTTACAGTTACAATTTGTATCCACAAGCCACGACTAGCCTATTAATGATATTGAGCTTATATAAAAAATATTTACAATTTCAGGTTTTCACAATTAAGAGGTTCCAGTGACGATGGAAAATCAAAATTAAAACTGCATTTCCAAGACACCGAAACAAAAGTCATTGAAACTAAGGTAAGCATATTATATATTATTTAAATTGGGGACTTAAGCGGTAAAAAGTGATTGAGTGTAAATTTGTTTGTCACAATATTTCCTAAAAAACTAATTAATATTTTTATAATAAAATAGAACAGGAATTAATTTATGTATTACTATGTATTTTGTAGTATTTTATGCCAAAAAAATACTAAATATTCATCTTGACACATTTTTCCATACAGCTGTGTATTGATACACAGAGTCTCCGTTTCCCACTCTGTCCTCAAATTCTAGACATTGCAGATTTTTTCTTTAAATCTAGAAATTGTGTAAATCAACGCCGCACTTCTACTTACCAAAGCAGAGAAATGGAAATAATTTAAATATCTTTAAGTGGAATCAAACCCACAACCAATCACATTAACAATCAATAAATTTACCACTTTGCCACTATGTTCTCAAACTAATTATTAATTATTATTTTTCCAGGAGTTAGAATGTCAGATACTCCAAAGCTTACTATTTTGTATGCACGCGTTTCTGACAGCCAAAGTGGCGTCGGTGGATCCCGCGTTCCTCGCCTCTATACACCAGGCTAACTAATTCACCACTGAGCTTAAGGGTACATTTTTGTTTTTTTGGTTTCTTTAAGTATATATGTATATAATATATATGTAAGTAAAATTGGTTGACAATTTGAACTTAGCGGCATCTGTTATGGCTAACTAGCTTACTGGCTAACTTATCTTTTTGGCTCATAGTCTAAGTTACTTATGTTTGTCTAAATTGTTTGTAACTCAGTTAGCTATATGATATAGCTGTCTAGCTAACTGGCTAACTTACCTCCATTTTTATTTAGCCAATAAGGTATTGACTTAGACAATTGTCTAAGTTGTATATATTTGGCTGAACTATTTGTAATTGACAGTTATATGATATAGCTTACTGGCTAACTTACTTAACATATGATTCAAAAGGACGTTTAAATCTCGTTAGTTTTTAAAATAATTGTTAATTTTTTTTAGGAAGTGAATAATTATTTTCATTTATATAAATGTTTAAAAAAAAATTTTTTAATGTAAAATAATATTTGATAATATTATTTATGATTTTTGTGGTTTTTACTAGATGACTGCTTATATTAATAGATGTCGCTAAGTAAGTAATCTTTTAATTTATATGACAAAATAACAAAATAATTTAATAATTGCAAAATTAATATAACTATTGCAAACATTCATTTTTATTCATTGTATGTTATTTTAATAGACATTTACAATATTATTAATTTATGATGTAAATGTATAAAATGTATTGTATTTTTAAATTCTATCTAATATTGTTTCTCAATATAAATAGAACTTTGTCATAATAACAAAAAATAAAATAGAAGGTTTTTTTTAGATAGTAAGTACTTTAGTTTATCGTTTTATTCGTATTTATATATACTTATTTAGTTTGATATAGTTCTATATTTAGTTTTATATAAGTTTAAATAGAACCTTCTCGTTATACTTATTGTATTATGTATTTTAACATATTAATAACTAAATGTTTTTTTTTTATTTTATAACTTTAAAAAACTGTCCCAATAATAATTAGTATTGCTTAGAAAAGATATATGTAGATTATATTAAAAAAATAACTTAGGCCTAAAATGTAATTTGAACAGCGAATCGTAAGACTTTCAGAATCTCCTTTTTTTCTCTTTTATCTCACTCTCTTTATATGAAATAGCACTTTCAATTTTACACCTCTGCCTTTACTTGACTTAAAAAAAAAAAACATTTTTAGAAAATGTATAAAAATTTGAACGCGGCGAGATTCGAACCCACACTTCTTGGCAACCATCCTAGCTAAAAAAGTAAATGTAGTAAATATATAATAATTTCGACACGGCCATATGAAGAACTTATGGCCTAAACGTTAAATTGATGGGATAGTTTTCAAGACATGCGGGTTCGAATCCCGCTGAGTTCAAATTTTTATACGTAACGCTTTAATAATGTTAAAAAATTCTTGACTTTCACAACTTACCTTCTACTTTTGTCTTTACAGCTGTTAATATATAGGCTTTATTATATATTTAAAAAAATATATTAATTCAATACAAAGAAGGGATGTTGATTTTCTTATATATGTACATATTATGTAAAATGTCGCATTTATAATTATTTAATTAAATTAATTAATCAAGAGACCGTCGTGGCCCTAGAGAAAGGTATTTGTCTGTAAACGAGATGTTGTGGGTTCGATTCCTACTCGGGGGAATGATACAATAAAATTATTTTTATTTCTTCACTACAGAGTACTTAAGAAAAAGCGATTGTATTTACCACAAGTAATTATTTTTTTGACGTAAATGGGACACTTGTGTCCCGAATTTATAATCTTTATTTTTTCTGTCGGTTATGGAGCTCCTATAATAGGTTTTGTAATTTTGACAATACCTAGGCTTCCTATATTACAAATTACTATAAAAACTTTAACAGAACAGATTTTTGTGCTTGATAAACAATTACAAAATAATAAAAAAATTAAGTATTTAGTCTATTTCCTGTTATTTCTTACTGTTTCTAATTATTTTAGTATATATAAATATAGCTCAGTTTTTACTGACTACCATTCTATTACGAAAAAATATAGAATTTGTTTTATATTTATAAATCATTCCTTCTTTGTGTTGGTTTAAATTATATTAAAAATATATGAAAATAGACCAGCATTAGAACAATTAATATTGATATCAAATTTTTGGCCAACATTTTTGGTCGTATGAAGACAAATCAGCATCCCAAAAAAATCCTATCACATAAAAAAAAAACTTTTATTATAATATATTTATTATGAACAAACATTCCATTCATTCATTCATTTTATTTTAACTTATGAATGAATGATTCTCAACTTTTCTTTTGCAACAGACTGAATTAAACCAAAGATTGTATCCACTTTTAATAAGAACGATAATTTTTTTAATATTTTTTTAATTTTATTTTTTTATGTTTCTTTTTTTCGTAGAGGCTGTATTATGACTGATTTAATTATAAGTTTATTTTAAATAATAAAAGTAATTTTTATTTTTATATGAAATTAGTTTGAATTAATGTTAATATTATTTGAAATCGTCGTGACCCAGTGACAACTGACTTGTGACTGTAAACACAATTGGTTGTGGGTTCGATTTCCACACGGTGAAACGATTGTATTTTAATTATTTTTTTATTATCGTTCTGATGAATAAGGGAAACAGCGGTGTTGAGTTCCGCCATTCAACACACAATGTCTTGAATTCTGGTGTTAAAATAGAGAACAGTGTCTTAACTGTATTTCTCTACGACTATCCTGATATTGAAATTAGATAGGAATTTCAACGTATAAGAATTTTAAAGTGGTAGTAGTAACGTATGGCTTAGCGGTCTCAACGCGGCGACGGTTTCCAAGAAGCGCGGGTTCGAATCCCGCTGCGTTCAAATGTTTATACGTTTTTTTTTAAATTGTTTTTTACCCTGACCTCTTAATTAATTATGTTGAATGAACTTTTGTTGATAAATTGCTTGGCTTTATATTTTTTTTCATTAAAATTTGGAAATTCTAAAAGATTTTTTTTTAATTTCTTTCTATAACAGCAATGTATCAGTATTTTACAGCCAAATAAATTGTCATATTGTAATTTTAATTAGACTATTTCAATTAATGTAGACAACTCGGCGCTTATATCATATCATTAGTTAAGTAAAGTATATATTTTAAAATTATATAATGATTTACTAGTAAAAGTGGAATTTGGAATCTATTTATTTATCTTTTAGTTAAAGTAGCAGAAAACGGAGTGTTTTCAGTGTTGGTTCTCTCTTCTTGCCGTGCTATGCGGGTTAGAGCGTGATGCGTGAAGGAGGGAAATGTTATTGTTTTGTCGTGATGTAGTATGACTATAAGATTTTTTTTTTTTTTTTGGAAGTAATTCTTTGTTATTAAGTATAGTTATAATCTCTACAAAGATGTTGATAACAAAAATAAGTTGTAATATGCATTATGCGTTAAATAATGTAGACCGTAAATCTAAATGGGTATAGTTCTTGAACGATTTCTAGGTGCAGGTTCGAATCTCGTCTATTGAAGTATTTATTTTATTTCTTTTATGTCAAAATTAACTAAATGTCTTTTTTTTATAAAACTGTTGAATTTTTAAGCTACATTGACATTTGTAATATGACAATTACAAATACCACTTTTATTAGTAAAACTCTACTATTATATAAATATTTATATTTCATGAAAAGAATCAGAATTTAATTTGTTAAAGAAAAATTTCATATTCTATATATCTATATACTATATCTATCTTCATATATATCGATGGCTTCTACTAAGACATGTATAAGAAAAAACACTATTTTATATGACGAGCGATTCCAAGGACTCTTTAACCTTGAAAGTTGTCATTTTTCATTATTTATATGAAAAATGATTATAATGATAATTTTCATTTTTTTTTCTTATTCATTAATTTATATAATATGGTTCATTATGGTTCCTCAGAACATAAGCTAGGTTATGTTTGACTGAGTTTCTTTTTCTATTTTTTACACTATTGTTCATAGCCTTTACTATATATTATAACAGATCGTCATGGCGCAGTAGGAAAGCGTCTAATAGTAAACGTGATTAGCTATGGGTTCGATTACCACTTGAAAAAATGATTACATGTTATTTTTATTTCTCCACTGTGGTGCTTACGCGGCGTTGAGTTACGTCACGCAGTACACAGTAAGTCGTTTGCTATTGGTGAGTGGAGAAAGGAGTGTCAGGACACTAGGAGTTCTATATAATAGAAAGTTAAGGATTTTCAAATGGCTTGTCTTCTAAAGTAGTGTTTTTACAGTTGTTTTCGTAGAATTCGTCGATTATATTTATTATACATATATAATCTGCCTGATACAAAATGGCTAAAGTATAATACATTCATAGTATTATAGATGTATTGTAGATGTATTGTGTTTTGACTAAGTGACTAAGTTTATATGAACTTTTTATTAACATTTAAAAATGCTATAAAGTGATTTGTTATGTGAAATAGTGTGTGATTGTAAACGAGATAGGTGTAGGTTCGATTACCGTGCAGGGGAAATGATTGTGAATAATTTTCGATTCCCTGATTTATTGGCGTTAAGTTTAGCTACTCAACACGTAATGTTTCTAAATTATTTGGAAAATGGAGAACTAATTTTTCTATCGAATTTAAGAAAACAAAAAAGTTTCTTGAAAAACATTTAAAAATGTGATGAAGCTGCGAATTAAAAAAAAAAACTAAGGAACAAAGGATCAAGTCTTACCACAATTAAAAGATTCTTCGCATGAAAATGGTATGTTTTAACTGTTGAGTTTCTGGCCGGCTCTTCTCAGCAGAACTGCCTTCCGAGTCGGTGGTAACTTTATGCACATTTGACGATTTAAATTGCTTATAAAAGTCTATTAGAATAAAGATATTTTGAATTTGTATTTGAATTTCATATAAGCATAGTCACGTGTCTTAGCTAGTAACTAATTAGATAGTGTTTTCATTTTAATATTAAATTTCAAAATCTACGGTGCAAAATTATTTACTAGATGTTTAGATTTTAACTATATATTGGTCTATTTCCTGTTATTTATTACTGTTTCTAATTATTTTAGTATGTACATTAAATGTTGTAGTGAACGAATGAATGAATGAAGGTATGTCGTATTTCTTGGATTTATTCAATTGAATGAAGTTTTTTATGTAATTATTCAGTATTATCAGGTTTCCTGACACATCAGAGTGTTATTCGTCTGTAGGGAAGGAAATTTCACATTTGCCCAAGTGGTCTGTGTAAATTCAATTTTTAATCGACATTCCAAATTAACAATGATTTTGTATTATTACAATACAGCCTTTATATTATTAAAACAAAAATATTTCAATTAACCATCCAAGCTCCGTGAACGTATAGCTTAGCGTTCAGAGCACTCGGACGATTTTTAAGAGGTTTGGATTCAAATCCCGCTATTTTTATACTTTATCTAAAATGTGTTTTGTAATCTAAGTGACTGAAACTAACGCTTAAAAAATGATAATACAGTTATGTTATTTTTTTAAATTTGAAGTAAAAATCTTAATACTAAAATTTTGCGACACCTTACCTTCATTCATTCATCTCCAAATGTAATGTGAGCGATTATGAGAGAAAGCAATGATGTGCAAAACAATAATGAAAACGCTGCTTTAAAATTATACAATATTATGAAGTTTCATCGTCATAATCATCAATGTGTCACGTCATAATCAATTTATTATGACATATCCATTGTATAATAATTCTCGATCATAATCGCTGTTTGTAGATTCGTTATATTATTATATTCTGAATGGGATATATTTAGACTTATACGTATGTTTATACATAAGTATAAGTGAATGAAAAAAAAATAATTCAGACTTTTTTACAACGAAAGGGGATTAAATTTAATATTTATGTATAAGCTCTCTTTTTTCTCTTTCGTACTTCTCTCTTTGAGTAGAGTTAGGTCAATTCAGAATCTCGCTTAGATTTTTTTTCTATAATCACTTAGTTACCTCAAACGTAATTAAAATTCGTCCCCGTCATAGACACTAGAGTATCAATATTTAATAAAAATTCCAATTAATTAATTAATTATATTGTCATAATTTTATAATAAAACACTCGCGCTTGGCCTAAATTACACAACGAAGGCTTATTAAGCTTTGTCAGTCATTTCTTGACTGACACTCAAGTGACCAATCATTGACTGACTGACACTTTTGTAATACAGTCATAATCAATACAATCAGTGTGAATATCATGACTTTGAAAATAATTTTCCTAATTATAATTCTCTTAATAGCTCTATTTAGGTTTATTTGGGTCTAGATTATAGATTTGTGGTGTGTTTCTCTTTTTCGTCGCATTATAGAGACGTAGTGACCAATTTCTCCGCTCTTCAGCTTAATATCTAAACAATAAACACTGCCAAAACTAATTTGAATGCATATCAGTATACATTTTGAAGTTTCTTTAATATTTTTTTTGGACTTATATTGACTTTTTGAAATATAATATCTTCTGTAAGGATTTTATATTATTTTTATTACATTACTTGTGCAAATAGTAACAACTATAAGTGAATCGTAACAGCGATATTTAAACTATACGTTAATCAGCCTTATTTGAGACCATCGCGACGCAGTGGGACAGAATTTGACTGTAAACGCAATGATAGGTTGCGAGTTCGATTCTCATGCGGAAGAGTGACCATAATTCGATTATTTTTAATCTCCGCTCTGGTGAAGTAGACAGAACGCGGCGTTAAGTTCCGTCAATCAATAAGCAATGTTTCAAACGGAGTGTTTTGACACTCTTCTTTCTGCTTATCTTATTTATTACGCACGAAAATTAAATATGAAAATTTTGATAATATGTTCTTGTGGTTACTGAACAGAGTTGAATTTATTCACCTAACTTACGAAATCATTAAAATTGCTGGAAAGCGGAAAGCGGAGGGATTTATCACTAGGCTACTAAATTATAATCTAGACCCTAGAATGACGAGTTAATTTAAATAACTTAAAATATAAACTAAAGTGGCATTTTAGTTACCCTTTATATAATGGTCTAACAAATATAACGCTTATTTGCTACCCGATTCCGTTAAAATGCTACAATTTACTTATATATAATAAATAATAATATTAGAGGTTGTGTCTGTACGTTGAATTGTATAGTGTCCCGTAGAGCGTATACTTGAAAATAAAATAAACGAATGTTTATTAGAATAAATTAAATTTCATTTTGTGAATGACTTTAAATAATTCTTCAATTAAACATTAAAGAAACTTATGTATAAGTTATGAAATTTATCTGCGGACTTATCTCGCACCCGAGGGATCGAAAGACCTAATCGGTATTTTTTAAAAGATCTAATTCGTAACGTAGTAGAAATGTTATTAGTGAATTTTTTTTTTATTTCTTATGACATTTTATTATTTTAAATTCCGGTTATTATGACGGTTTTCATGCAATGAACTGCTTTTTATTAGCAATTTTTATTCAATAATTCAATAAATTTACTATTTATCCAAATGTGGATAAATAATAAATTTATTTGTCAACTTTTGTTCAGTCAAATTTTATTCAATAAATTAATTTGTATCTTAAACAATAGAAAATCAGTAATTTATTTAGTAAAACTCTTAATCCGGTTGGTTTTATTCGGCCTGATATTTATTCAATTGATTTTACTCAACAATTGTACTCTAGTGTAGATGTTATAATATGAAATGTCAATTTGTTTTCAATTAGACGATGTTGTGAATCAATTATAAAAGTTGTTAGGTAAATAAGACGATATTATTCTACTGTGTATGAAACGCTAAGTAAATGAAAGAATATAATTGTGATGACAGACAAATATGAAAGGTTTTTTTGTTTAAATAAAATTTTACCAAAAAAAATACTTTTTTTCTTAAAAAAAAAACAGTTTAAATTGCTTTGTAATTGTAAAAAAAGATATTGTTAGTATGATCTTTGTATTTAAGTAAATGTTTGTACAAAAGTGGTTGAAAAGATTTTTCTTTTTTGAACTTACTGTATAAGTAATTGAAATGTAAGATTTTATTTACGATGATTATTAATTATAAATTCATTCCAATGTTATTTTTTTATATAAATATATAGATTTTGTGCCTACGCTTGCACTTGAAGCTGCGCCTAAACTTGTCAAATATACCACTTTTGTACTGCCTACTGCATCAAAATGAAAGTGACCAAACTCAACATATGGCTGTTTTCAAATAAAAAGTAATTGGTTTTGGTAAGTTCTAGGAATTACGAAAATTTTGCCTTTGGTCATTTTTATTACAAGGATAGGTACGTTGTTTTTTCACATTTGCTATATAATTTTTTTTATAAATAATGTTTTTAATTAATGTAATTAGCATAAAATGTCTGTCTTTACATATGTAACATTTAACAATATTTCCGCATAAGATTTTGTTGCAAGCTACAAAAATAAATGAAATTCCGTAAAGCAAAACTCTCAACGGCTTATATATTGTGGCCTTTAACGGAATTAGGGCCAATGTTAGTCAATTTAGATGATTCTCAAGACTGAACTAGAAAGTGAATTGTTTTTTTCTATAATCAAAATTATTTTTAGTGTTTTTATTATGATTCTGTTGAAAAATCTGATTGATTGTTGTTTGAAATTAGCCACTTTCTATAATACATTGTTATTTTAATAATAAAAAGAAATAATTGGTTACTTAAAAGTCTAAGATTATGAATTATCTATTTTTCACTAAATATAAACGCAATATCGATGCATGAAAGTTTTGATTTTGTCGTATCTCCAAAACATCGTTTTTCTTTGCTCATAATTAAGATAGAAAGAGATAATGTTAAACTAATTTCTTCTTAAGAGTAAATGTTTACTTGTGTTGGTTTGTAAGTTATGATATCTTCCAATTGTTATTTGCCAAAGCCACTAGATTGAAAACGTTTATATTGAAATACGACAAAATTGCTTTATGGCGTCGATAAAAACACTTTCAAATATAGCTTATTCTTCACTTAATAGTGCATTTTTTAAAAACAATTTAATTCTCTCTTAGAAAATATAATTCCCAAGCCATTTCTTTTTATTATTAAACGTCAAACATGTATTTAAACTTCTCAATTTTTCTATAGTCAATTAAATGTTATTATAGAGTTATACATAAATACAACATCGGCTTGTAAAAACCATCAAATATTAAACTTAAGTATGAAAAAGTATTTGTCATAATCATAATCTGTCAATAGAATGTGTTTGTTTCTTTTAAATATATTTTTAATGTGAATTTGGTAACTGATGTAGTGTTAGGTCAGTTTTTAAATAAAAGTCTATAGGTAAGTTTGGGTAAAAAAGTTGACTTGTGAAACTTACCTGTCAATAAAAAGTTTTATTGCTCATTATTATGATGGTATTGCTCATTTTTCTGCATATAGGAAGTAACCTTTAAAAAATGATATTTTAAACTTCTCTACACGTCTCTATATTACTTCGTAACATTAAAAAGGGACCACTGTAGCAATTATTTTATTTTTATATATTTATTATGTATTAATTATATGTGAAATCTCTGTTTTACTCTTTTTATTCAGTATAATTTAAATATAAATTCATTTGACCTTATACTATTAATCGAAGCCTTTAGCTATAACAATATTCTAAAGTATTAGTTATACTTAACAAACTTTTTTACCTGCTATTATTTAATTACTTTTACCCTAAGCTCAGATAAGTTCTTAGGTAAGTTTATCTCAAATACACTACATCAGTTACCATTTAGTGTGTTTTAGTTAGTGACTGTACTTTCTGAAAGTGAAGTGAAACGAGAGTACTTCTATTAGCTAGTGGTTAACGCCTAGTTACGACTTGTTGATTATGTAAAATGTATCCATTAGTAAAATTTTAATCTGATTTTTTACTGTTTTATTTTACCCTTCGTTTTGTAACTTAAGTCTATAAATTCAAAGTTGCTACTAATGTATGTCATTGTATTGTGACGATGGCGAAATGAGGTTGTGGGTTCGATTCCCACTTAGGGAATGATTATATTAAAGTTAAATTCATTTGTTCATAAGACGTAAGCGTGGCGTTGAGTTTCATTCACTATTCAACACGCAGTATCTTGAACACTGGGTAGTAAGTAGAACTTGATACTGTTGACTACCACGTGTATATAAACAGGTTCGAATTCTTCTGCTTTTGAAGTTATTCATTTTTGTGTCTGCATTTGGTAGTATCACTACAGTACATTTTTATTATAGCTTCACGCTGTATCCCGTATATAGCAGGTAACCTAAGACACTCCGCTCCCCACTTTCCGCCGAATTCGGAGGCATTGCGTGTTAAGTGGCGGAACGTAACGGTGTGCCTCGACACCAGAGCGAAAATAATGGAAATATAAAATATTTCCACTCCTCGAGTGGGATTGAACCCACAACCAGTCGCTTTACGCTACATTTTGTGCCACTGCGCTACGACTACCCACAAGTATATACAGTACATATTTACACATAATTGTAAACGTAGAATCGAGTGATGTTTCACTAAACAAAAGGAGGTTATTAAATAAAAGACCAACCGATATTACAATATTTATTTGAAGCTTGAGGTAAGAAGTGGGGCTACACAATCTATAAGCGGCGGCTAACATCAACACATTTACTCTATGCATCTCAAATAAACGCTAAGTACCGGAACGCTAATTATACAAAAATATACTTTAATTCTAGTTTTGTTTGTCACGTGACTTATTTTTTTGCACACATTTTGACAGGATAATATTTATTAATATATAATTTTGATAATGTTTACAAAGTCACGTTATTTGTTGAAATTCGACGTAAAATTGGGACGAAATAAGATATGGACGTGAACAGGATCTAGGATATTATCATAATTTAGATTCTATTTTTTATAGAATATTATAAAAAATGATGAAATGTATATATATTTTTATATATATATTTTCTAAATCTTAACAAAATATAATGAAAACATAATCAAAAAGTTACACACAAAAGTTCTGTAATAAAGTTACTTATAGTTACAAGGATTAAATAAACTAAATCTTAAAATTTTTTAGATCTGTTTCTTATACTATATTTCATTTAGTAAAAATAACATTTGTATTCTTTAAAATAGGTGACTAAGTTTTTTACAAAAAACTTATAAAAATTTGAACTTAGCAGGAATCAAACCCGCGCCTTCTATATTTCATATTCATATCCGAAAAACACATGTGTGAATAAGAATGTTAAAAGAATATGATTTTTTTGATTATGTCATTTATATTTGTTTTTAGGTTTAACACATTATACAGGCTGTTCAAAAATATTTAAGATTTGACACTATTTGAATATTTTAATTAAAATACACACTTATACTTTAAAATAAAAAAATGTTATAAAGTCACGTGACAAACTTCACAAATTGAAATCTTAAAATGAAGTAAATTTAAGGTCATCTTTTTGAAAAAACTACACAAATAGTTGAATAATTGAATATAATATGTAGTGTGATATGTTACGTAAAATTTAGTACTTTTTACGAAAAGCAAAGTGACATACACCAATATGATAACATTTAAAAGCTCTTTTAAACTTTATAAGAACTTTTGAATAACGAAAGCTTTTAGTAAAGTAATGAAAATTGCGTATAAGATATGTTTCTAAGAATATTTTGATATATGTCACTTTGCTCTTCAATTGATAAATTGTATTTAGCTAGCACCGTCATCGTTTAACAATAAATAAAATCGCTTAATAACAATAAATTGATTTTACTGTACTATACTAGAAGTTTCAAGCTTTTTTCCTCACATAGCAGGGTAGTCAGTGACAAGATATTCCGTTCTTCTCTTTTCGCCCGTAATCGAGACATTGCGTGTTGAATGCCTTTTCAGTTTCACACTATCTACTAAGTAACGATTGTTAGGAATTACATTGAAGTACTAAATATATAATCCTGATTTTGTGACATGAATAGTTTTAAAAAAGTTGTAAATAAGTAAATAGTTGATTCCATTCATACTTAGACGGAAAATAATGATATTTTAACAAGAACAAAATGCTCAACGTTGAGATTAGATACCAAACGCAAGATTTCAAATTGATTTCAGGCAAAAAATGCAGAACGAAGCGTCTTGACACTGATTTCTTTATAACTAGTATACGGGAAAAAGCCTGAAGCTATAAAACAGTAAAGAAATTTAATTCTCTGTGGACTTATTGATCTGCAGTCTAACAGAGAAAATTTTTCAAAATACACGGGAACGGGAAAATTAATAAGTTAGGAGACAAATACGGAAATAAATTCTTTCCGTTTTTCCTTGAATTAGAAACTACATTTTTAACATTCATATCTTACTCCCTCATATATTCTTCGTAGATGGACGATGCTAGCTAATTCTCCATACGAAATACATAACATATATTTTTTTTCCTTAAACTAAATTATAGATCTTTCTAAATATAATATATTTTTTTTATATTAAAACACAAAGCCCAAAGCTAATAGACAGGATCACTTAAATATAAACGATTATTACACAAAAGTATGAAACATAGTCTGGATATACGAAGTTTAGGAAAACTAACCGCCGTCAATTCTTGGGCCATTGGGGACAGATCGAATACGCGATAGTTGTCGGTTCGATTTCCACTGATTAGAAATTATTATATTTAATATTATTAGTATAAATTAATATATAATTTCATACAAAATACAGCGTTAAGTTCCGCCTTTAGGCCAAACAATTTGTTCTCTAGGCGTGAAAATAACTACAGAACATGGAAAATCGATATTTAGGTGAAATACATGATTATAAAATCGATTTTGACGGCGGTCCAAAGCACTACAACACTTAACATCAATACATAAATAGTAAATTGAAATAAATACATACATAGACTCCATACTTTGTGCGTCTCTATTACTGACTACGCTTAAAATAGTTTGAGTCGATGTTCTGAAAACGATTTGTTATATAATTTAATTTCTGTATATACTATATTATATTTTTTATTTAAAAATAATTATTCTTTCAACAATATATATAAATCGAGGTAGATATTTCTAAAATTTATAACATTATATATAAATATTTTTGTCAATATTCTTGTTTTGATATTTAAATCCAATAAAAATCGATTTCAGAACATCGATTCATTAAACGCTAATCTAAATTTGCTCTCAAGCTTTAGTCGATGAAAAAATACAAATTCCTCAACTCTACGTATAGAGAAAGAATAGTAAGTAATATTATAAAATATTCATACAATATTATTGTCATTATTTCAATTTCTGTCACTTCATTTTATTGTCTGTTGTTACATATTAAAAGGAATATATTTTATTATTAATTTATAATATAAAAAACTATTTTTATTATATATTTTTGTATTTCTTAAAATTGTAATGTTGCTTTATTTATTTACATATAATGTGCTACGAATGGATATCTAAACGAGGCCGGTAGCTGTGGGCGACGTCATCTACTTTACTCTTAATAACACAACCTTCCATATAACTTTATCGTATTGTCATCACTTTAAATTATATGCAAATCGGTGGAGAAACTAATGTACTCTATATTTAGAAAATATAAATATATCTTGACTTATATAATATAAAATATAAATTTCTTATATGTTTTCTACTAATCTGTACTAATAAATCTGTGTAAATGAATATAAAAATACATAAATGTAAGAATTATTCAACATATTATATTGTATTGTATAAAATTACATAACACGTTTTATATATTTAATATATTCTCTGAATATAAGACGTCTACTTCCTCATTCCATACACAAAGAAATATTTTATCGATTCGTAGCCATTTCGTAGCTACTTCGTAGCGGCGTCGTAGCTTCTTTATTTCTTGAGATTAATATTAAATTTTTATATGATAGGCTGCTATTTTTTCTTGTACTAATTAAATATACTTTTCTATTTAATGTATATGTAGAATTTGTGCAATATTTTACATAATAGAATATGAATAATATAATTTCCTAATAAATATAATTTTAATATAATATAACAATTTATTAATAAATTTTCTCTGTTAAATTAACATAAAGCATTAAATTCCTCCACCGATCCACATTCAATAACTATGTACTCATATTCAATTTGTAACAGGAAATAAAAATGTCAATAGTTTCAACATAGAGCTATAACCTTATAAACATTTATTGTCTATGCGCCTTTATATATATATTATAAAATTTAGTTTTAGTTGTGAGCCGTCGACTCCGGGGTGAACACATTGTCTAATAGTAACGAGACGAGTACAACCTATCTACTATATACGTTTACTGTATAACTTACAGTTTCATATAATTACATTACATTACGTCTACCAAGTATAAACATTTAGAGCCGAACATGTCTCATGTTCCGTATAAAGCCAAATACCAATGCATTTTGTGTTATTTATAAAATTTATGTAACTAGTGTTTTCACACTCCTGCCTCTAAAACAAAGCTACTAACACTAAACGCGAAGGAGTTAAGGAAATGAGTGGAAATTTATCAAATTATGGAAAGTAGAGCTGTTATAAAATAAATATTTTTATACAGAAGCAAAGTTTTAAATTAATTGAAATAAAACTATAAAAGGGAAACGTAATTCAGATTAGAAACTGTAGGAAAGTACTAAAGCAGGTCTAAGAAGCCTATTTCCTAACCTAAACCTATTCTATCTTAACCGAACGACAATAGATAATGTCGTGTAAATTATAAAAATTAATATTCTATATATGTTTTTTTATTCATAAGTTAGTTTTAATTTTTTTTCTTCAATTTTCATATTAATTAAGACTAGAAACGATTGTCTAAAATACGAAATAATATGTTTAACGTCTACATTTATTATTATATATTGTCTTCAAGTGCTTACTCTACATTGCAGATTTTAAATCGACCAATATTCAATTTTCCTATTTAGGTTGAGAGCTTTTGAATGCAATCTTGTTCAAGTGTTTTATATCTATAGAATTCTAATAGAGATTTCTTTGAGCGTGACCCGTGGTGTTATAAAAGTAGAGCGACTTGAGTAAAAGCTAAATTAATTAAATATTTTTTTTAATGCATTAACTTAGCCTCTAATGTTTTTATACACAAAAGTTGTGATTTTGATTTTCATTAGGAGAAGCTTTTAATTTAAATTATATTTTTTTACAGCTTTATGTGATAAATTAGTTGGCGTTACTACTCAACACAAAATATCTCGAAATCTAGAAATTGAAGAAATCGTAAATCCTGCATGTCAGATATGACCTGGTCTAAAATATAGGGCATGCCTTTTCGTTATTTACTGATACAAAAAAAAAATATAACACGGATCATACAACTTTCAGAACTTTTTAGTCCATTTTAATGTTAAAAAATGTGGAATAAGAAAAAAATCATAATGTCTCAATAAAAAATGCAATATAGAGTAGATCTCTATACATCGTATAAATAGGGCTTTACATTAAACGCTATATTATAAATTTAACGCTAATAGAAAGCTCGAGTAAAGAAGGGGACTCATAAGAAGTCGACAACCTTTGTGGTACGATTGACAATGCCGTTTTTACTAAATATATATGTAGAATTTTCATATATTCATCGAATCGAATTAAGTTAATACTACTTTTAGACAGATTTACTCGTTGAAAAAGACATTTAAAGAATTTATGTAGAAAAAAAGAAAAGAAGAATTTCCTAAGTGTAACTTAAAATAACACTTTAAACATGTTTAAAAAGATTTGCTTGTTTTTAGATGTTAATATATATAGTCTTAAATAATAAGCAAAATGTGGGCATTTTGATTATAAAATCGACAATACTTTTTAAGAAAAAATATGTTTTTTTAAAAAAAATACTTTGTATAGAGTCATAAATTTGTCATGCTATCATTTGTTTCTTAAATTTATTTTAGTCAACCGCCATCGCCATTCGTACTTAAATATACATATAATATAATATCTATATATTATAATACAAGACTATGTTAGCAACTTTGAGCATAGATCTCGCTATTTTTCTATACTTAACATTCGAAATTCCTATTTAATACTAGTTAGAAAATCATTTTAATTGAATTTATAGTAAAAATATAGTATAAGAACTTACGTAGGCTTGTCAGATGACAGTCTGCCCGATAGTAGTAGGTTCATTTCCCGTCAGTGCAACATTATAATATATAGCACGCTCTACATCTTAATATATAAGCTTCTAAACGTACACCAGTAATTTCAGCCCACTACTTTTCGAAAGAAAATTCGTAAGTACAAGAAACAGAACAATTTTAAAGTAACTCTACAAATATTTAGACATAACGACCTACATACATACTTACTGACTATTAAAGCTATATTACTAATTACCACATTGACTGTGTCTTAGAACATCTAAGTTTAACTTAAAAATTTTCCACGTATTTCTATAAAACGATATCAAAAGGTGTTGTTTTTGTGAAGAATCGCTATTTTATTATAAATTTTAAATTTCATTATTGTCATAGTAGCGTTGGATGACAGTCTTACAGATTAAATCGTCGACTCTACCAAATCGACGACAGTTGACATTAAAGAGCTCATTCAAATGGAACCTATGTTATAATTATCTAGAAAAGCACTTCCTCTAGTTCTACAACATCAAACATCAAACAAATACACATGTAACTAACGACTAGAATGAAAAGAAAAATCGAGCGATTACAAAAACTTCTATACGTAACACTAAAGCTTCGTACCTACATACAAGCAAGTTCAGTATACGGAACACTATAACGCTATAGATCTCGAGAAAAAGTATCGAGAGATAAACTAACGCGAAGTAAACGTACACAGTTATAAAAACCCGCCAAACCCCGCCGTATTATCACAGCATCTAATAATTTACTTTTCAAATTCTAGTGTCGTGTAAAAATATTATGATCTTTCACCAGTGCCTGATGACTTAGGGATAAATTACCAGACAAATCTGACTACTCTACCTTTTATTTAAATATTATTTAAGAAATGTGCACCTGATGGTGCATCTATATTTTTCTTATTGCATAAAGAAGGACAACCTGATGTTAAGTGGTTACCTTCGCCCATGGACATTCACAATATTAGAGGAGTTGTGGATCCGTTGCCGGCCTTGAGGGTGAAGGAAGGAGAAGGGTGGGTGGCAATAGAGAATAGGGGAGGAGGGGGAAAGGAGAGGAAAATCTATCTGGTAATATATAAGGAACTTATCAGACACCAGTGACTAGACATCAGAACGCAGGACTTTTTAACGTCACGTATAAATATTATTTAAGTTATTTTATTTATTGTCATCATTATATTTATTGTCATCATTATATTTATTGTCATATATAAAAGTACATTATTGTCACAATTTCATTTATTGTCATATATTTATATAGCTTTGTATACAGCTATATCGTAGTCGAACGCACACCGCGATGTAAAAGCTACCACTTGTATAATTGACTTTCTTCATAAAACCCTTAAGTTTATAATAGAAAATCGACTTCGCTCAATAAAAAGTCATGTATAACAATTTGTATATAAATGCTTAACCATCTAGTTTTGGAAGAACACAAAAATTCAATATTTCGTACAACTCTCTACCATATTAACCCGGAAAAAACCAAAAAAAAAATAAATCAACAACTAAAAGAAAAATGTAGAGTAAGGCAAAGTGGCATCCTATACATCGTTGCCAGTGCTTCGCTGCGGCAGGACCGCTAGATGAGGCCGTCCTCAGTCCTCTGACCTAGCGTACTCGTCGTTATACGTCGCGATCTGATGCTGTATCCAGGGCACGTAGCGCGGGACGTAAGCATAGACGCCGGGTAAGCGAGGATGCGCACACTTTATACCCCATGATACAATACCGCCGACGTACCATCTCGTTGTGTCATCTGGATCTTTGCAAAGGAGAGGGCCGCCGGAGTCGCCCTGTAATTGAATGATGGTTAGTTTTGAGTACTTCTACAGGTTTTGTTTGGACGCTGCACTCTTTCAAAATGGAAGAAAAAAGAAAAAAAAGTATTAAACTATCTTTCTAGACTACAAAATGTAAGAAATAAACGTCATTAAAAGAGTGTTTTAAGACAGCAGGGCGTTGAGTATCGATACTCCAGTACTGCGCAGTGTTCCGATTTTGGAAAATGTCCTAAGACTTGGATCTTTCTGACTATCCTGCGATACGGGAAAAAGCACGAGCTGGAATACAAAAGAAAGGACTGTCTTACGTAGTTATTTACTAGACTGTATTCACGATGATTGATAATTTTAAATTTCTTTTTGGCCTTACAAAATACAACCATGGGTACACATTAAGTTTTTTCAAACGTAAATATTTTACTAAGAATCCTTCCCTAAACTCTCTTTACATCTCCACTAGATGTTATCTAATGGAAAGTGAAAATATAAATAACGCCATATAATTGATCTCCAAGTATCACCGTAAAAAGTACCTTACGTCACCTAACCTCCTGAGCATCTTTACTTAAAAAGTCCTAACATAAAATCATTTCTCACAACGTGAAACAAGGATAAACAAACAAGCACATTCCCATTTATAATATATGGTAAGAATACAACTTTAACAATAAAAACGGGACTTAGCAACCAAGTTTCCAATGTTCGCTGAACAAAGCTTATTTTATTGACTCTACAGTTCCAAGATATAGAGCCTCAGCAAATAGTTAATCTAAAGAACAATTTTCATTTCTTGTGTTTGTTCTAGGAAAGCTAAATACAACGTATTGGTTGAATACAATATGCGGTTGCATCGTACAAAGGAAGTTACGATAAAGATGGATCTTTGTTCTTTTTTTCATAAACATATTGCACAGAGATATTGAATGTTAAGTAAAGAGAGAAAGCAATAAAGTTAAATTTGCTTTAGCGAGTATAAAAAAATATTTATGCGGAAGTATAATAAACGTGGATAGTATACTTTTTTGTAGCTTCACGCTTCTACTTGTATAGCAGGTAGGAAAGGAGAACTGAGACACTTTGTTCTCCATTTTCTTACCAAAATTGAGACATTGCGTGCTAAGTATATGTTAAGTAAAGCGTTGTGGATTTCCACCGAGAAAAATAAATATTTTTTTATTTCTTCGCTCTAGAATCTATAATTTCCACTTGTCTCGGGTTCGGGTAGAAGTTGAAGATTGGAATGTCTTTTTAACAGATTCTCTCTGACTACCTAGCAGTTTCACTCTTTTTTCACGCAAAAAGCGGAAAGCTGCTTAAAATATACACTGTAAACTTCCGTATAGTACGGAGAATACGATTTGCATTATACGGGACATGACTTATATATAACACCATAAATAGTGGATTACAAATGACCAAAACTCAAAAAATACATTTTACAAAAATCTATCTATCGGCAGAGCCATTTATTGAATTTAAAAAACATAACATATATAAAAATAACATGGAAATATCTATATAATATAATATCCAGATAGTTATAATAAAAAAAAGAACTGAAGGAAAAATTGTTTTTAAACGACAGTAACAACCAACACGAAACTATGGACTATTCAAACGATGATTTTGCACAACCAAATGCAAAAAGACGGCGTCGCGTTGGAATTTATTTGTTAATACTTCTGATAGTGAATAAATTTTAAATGGTGAAGTGCATATTTTTAGTTTTATTAAAACACAAACATTTTTGTTTTTGCTATATCTTTAAACGTGTATTTGTATGTTTTTCGAATTAGATATTTTAAACTGTCATGTTAATGGTCAATTATAAATCAGATGCAAGTGTACAGATATACAATTTTTTGTTGCAAGATTTTTTATTGTTCGAACGTATGGCTTAAGTCAGACCTCTAGCACGGTTTCAAAGAGGCGTGGGTTCAAATTCCGCTGCGTTTAAATTTTTGTACGCTTTCTACGTCTTATTCAATTTTTCATGTATGTAAATGACATTTTAAAATGTTAAAATTATTAATATTTTATTCAATCAAATTTATCTTCATTTATCTATTACAAAGCTAAACTGTTACATAGCTATACTGTACCTGACAAGCGTCCTTCCCGCCTTCAGGATAACCCGCGCAGATCATCCCCTCAGTGACGTTCAGGTCGCGATGCTCCAGCCACTGGTTGCAGAGATCGCGGTTCAGGACCGGTACTTCCACTTCGTTGACTGCAGGCTCATATTCTGACACTATTGGACGTAAATCGAGTTACAAGGTGCATCTTATATTCCTTATAGGAGGGAAGGCAGAGAAAAGTTAGTGTCATGATACTCCGTTCGTAGAGTATAGCTTGGATTTAAGACATCAGAGTGATGAAGTGATAATACTATAAATATAAATGTTACCCTAATTGAAAATTGAACCTACAGCCATGGCACTTATGCTTACGCTTAAAAACTGTCAGACTTTATTATGTATTTGTTTCGATATGTTTAATTCAATATATTGTTTTTCATTTAATATATGTAAGATGTATTTGTGTAAATAAAGTATACGTCTTATATGGTGAAAACATCGTGGCATTTCCGGGTAACCGCTGTAATCTGCGGAGCAACTCTACCGAACAGTTTCTATAGAATACGTTCCATCACGTACTACGAGTACACACATACGTGTAAATTACACCGCTATAATTCTTGTTTAAAAGTTAAGTCTTTTTATTCTAGTAAATTTTAGGAAAGACAATATATTTCGAACAGTTAAGTTACCTTTAAACATTTTTAAAGTGTTATTCCACATTTACGAAAATTGAAAAAGAAATTTTTAAAACGTACAAAAATTTAAACGCAGCGGGATTCGAACCCGCGCCTCCTGAATACCGAGAAGTAATACTGTAAAGTAGAACGCATGGCTCAGTGGTGAGAGCGCCTGGACGGTATATAATTTTTATACGATTTCTAAATGTCTTTTCAGTTAAGTTACCGTCAAGTAGTAGTTTGAATTCTTAGGGATAATATTATACATTCTTATAATAATTATAATAATGAGTTTATACATCAAAATGTACGATTTTGAGAATGCGTATTGCTAGCTAAATTTTTAGTCACTCCGTTTTCGACTTTACGTCAGGATTCGAGACATTGCGTGTTGAGTGTCGGACCTCAACACCGTGATTTGTCTTGTTCCACAGAATAAAGCAATGAATAATAATTAAAATTATGGTCATTGCTCCGATTAGGAATCGAACTCACAAATGATCACATTTACATAGTCAAAGTCAAATAATTTTATTTAAAGTAAGAAGTTACATGCTTCATTTTTGAACGTCAAACAATTTACCACCGGTTTACTAAAGTTAATGCCTCAGACCTGAGGAGAACCGGCGCAAGAAACTCAGCGGGACGATTTTTTTAATTTTTTTATTAAGTCAAGCATTTACATATATTATATAATTATATATTGAAAATGATACCATTGGAATAGCCTGGAGCGATACGATCAAACGTTGTCCCACTGCGCCACCACGATCACATTCATCGTTATAATATTATTCATAATTTCATTTATTATTTAATATAAAACTAGAAAAAAGTATTTAAAAGGACAAGCTATATGTATTAAATTAAAATTATATAAATAGACACATACTATCTTTATCATCTCGTTTCCCCCATCCTATGACGGTGCAGAGAGTTCCGGGCGCCAGCGCCCTCTGCGCCGGCGGGAGGCACACCGGGGAGAGCTGCTCGTGGTAACGCACTCTTACTGCCAGCTGGTGATAGATAGAAAGGAGTTAAAAAACATATTAAAAATCATAAAATATATTTTTAATATTTTTACAATATGTGTTTTTAAACTTAAGGCTAAAAGAAACATTGAATGTAAAGGGATTATACCAACATCTCTTGGACACATCTATTGGAAACAACAACAATAAAATATAATAAACATATAATAATTTTGATGTAGTTAAATAGAACGTACATATGTCTTAGAAAGTCAGAATCCTTAGACATTGCGTATGAGGCACGGATTCAAAACCCGCTATAAATTTCAGCGTGTTATTTTCAGTAGTTTCGTCTGCGCATTGACTGTTAGTCGCACAGTGACTTAGGAATGATTTTCGTTAACCTATATAAATAATTATATGCCTTAGTTATACTGTCATGTCAGATGTCAGTCGAGGCCGGTGTGGCGTCGTGCAACTACGTATGACTACAAACGCGATAACTGTGGGTTCGATTTTCAGTCAGGGAAATGGATTATTTTATTTTCTCCATTTCAGTTCCTAAGAAAAAACGCAACGGCAAACATTCATGCAGTCTTAGTGTCCCGGTGGAAAGTATAGAACGGAGTGTCCTTACACTAGATTCTTTTTTATTACCCCACTAAAAAGGAAAAAGGGTTAAGCTGTCAAGCTATACCATACTGGGCATAGCGTCAAATCATTAAAAATATTATTAAAAATCAAAGTGAAATTCATATATCACAACAATTTGCCACACCTATCGCAAGAACACAAAAGGAGCGTAAAATAATTAATTAGCTGCCACTCAGTATGAGTATCACGACACCCCGAAACCCGGCGACTTGGAGCGATGTTGCTTAATGAATATGACATTTACGACAAGATTTATTAGAATGATAACCTTTTAATTGTATATAAAAGTCGATTCGGAGGTTATGGGTTCGATTTGTGATTGAAAAACTAATTTACTTTATAAAGTAAATAAGGAACGTTCAATGTTTTTCATTTTAGTCTAAAAATTACGTCTATTACGAATGAAGGTAGAAAATGAAATGAATATATTCCGTTTCTATATAGTAAAACAATATACTGTCCACTTTTCGCCGGGTATAATTATTTCCCCACATGAAAATGATATCTACAGTTAGACTAATTAGGCAAAAAAAAACATTCCTAAGTATTATTTACACTGTATCCCTAATAAAATCTGACTTATTATTTAATGAATTATTTTTATTTATATATGATTAGTGTACATGTCTTGCACTATTGAGTTATTAACAGACAACGCACAGACGAAACTAAAGTATGTAGAAAGCCGAAAGTAAGCACGTAAGTTACTATGAGGTATAGGGGAGAAGTGAAGACTTCTTTAAATGTCTACGATAACGAGAAAGCACGAGCTGTTTTAGATCTTTAGTCCACGTATACATCTAATACATTTTTTTTATCATCACTGTATATCCCGCACACAGCAGGGTAGGCAGAGGGAAACTAGTGTTAAGACAATCCGTTCCACACTTTGCGCTGAATTCGGAGGCATTGCGTGCCAAGTAATGGAACTTAACGCCACGCTTTGCCTCGATACCTGAGCGACAGAAATGGAAATATTATATATTTCCACTCCTCGAGTGGGAATCGAACCCACAACCAGTCGTTTACAGTCACACGAATGGCCCCATTTCACGTATATATAGCCTACACATGTGTAATCCACTTATATATAGTTATGGGATACAACTACTTAAGATATATACTTATTAGTGATTGATAACAACGAAAAAGTTAGCTCATATATAACCAAGAATATAATAAGAAGGCTAGAGAAATGATATATCGCATTCCTCCTTACTAATATATTAGTATTAACAATGGCTAGCTAGAAATATGATACAGATATATTTTTCAAATAGGACAGGAGTGTTTGTATTGAGGTTATTACTTTACTTACTGTACTTCACTTTGCAAATTAAAATGGGATTATAAAAAAACATACAAGAGTAAAACCGACTGCATAACTAAAATGTTCGAAAAACAGATTCAAAAAACGACGAACATTTTAAAATATTGCATAATTTTTAAGAAATCCCAAAAAATATGTTCAATCTTATATCTTTTTCTAATTTTTGTTTTTTTTTTTTTAATTTTCAAGTTACTTGTCTACCTGGGAGTTCGGACTACTGTAAAGTGATTGAAACGTCACGTTTTTAAAAATGTATTTTCGAATACTAAAAAATACGTGATTAATCAGGTTAAAAATAGTGTCATTTCAAAAAGTTTCAAATTCACTCCGGCATAGTAGATTAATCAGGGAGAACCTAGTATCAAGACACTCCGGCCTCCATCTGAATGTAGTTCTATATAATTTAGGGAAAATCAATCACGCTTCGCATTATACAAGCAAAGAAACGAAACGAAAATATTTCAAATATATACATTCCCCTACTCGTAACTTACGACCGGAGAAGGCCAATTTCGCAAAACAACCTGACCAAAATAATATAATATATAAAACCAAAAAAATAATATCACATAAACCTAACAAATACTTTAATAAACTATAAAATAAGACAAAATTATACAAACATAATAATTATTTTTTTTTTTTAGCTTCACGCTGTATCCCGCACACAGCAGGGTAAGCAGAGGGAACCTAGCGTTAAGACACTCTGTTCCCCATGTATTTTTCTTTAAGTTTATATTAATAATAAAAATGTTGTAAATATAGTCTAAGGTATTATTGTAATTGGTTAGAGAATAAAGGCTATTTTTTTTATTTAACTTTCGATCGAATCAACAACCAATCACAAATAGATACCAAAAAAGATAAATAAATAGAAAAAAAAATATAAATTACCTGAAACAAAGCAATATCGTTGTCATGGGCAACGCCGACGTTGTACAGCGGGTGCGGCACCACTCTGCGCACCTTCACCTTCTGCCCGTAGTAGGCGTGCGAGCGACGCCGCGTGATGCCCAGCTGGATGGTCCAGCCGTTCACGTCCGAGTGACTGGGTAGTAGAATAATTATTAAAATTTCTTGATTTATACATTTTTTAAAAATATTATTATTATGTAATACTAAAAATATGTCGAATATAATATTCATAATTTAGTAGTATTGGAACTTAGTTTGTTTTTATTATGCAGCTTTTTATTATTTCCTTTACAGCAGAGTATTTGGAAAGAAACTGGTGTCAACGCAATCTGTTCTCCACTTCCCACCTGAAGTCGAGAGACTACATCCTAAGAGACAAATCTCAAAGCCACACTTTTTATAGTATGTTTTAGTATATGAGGGAGGAATAGTTATATTATTTTCACTTCTAATTCTCCGAATACGGCGGAAAGTGGGGAACGGAGTGTCTTAACACTAGGTTCCCTCTGCCTACACTGCTGTGTGCGGGATATAGCGTGAAGCTATTTAATTTAATTTATATATTATTTTCACTTCTACGCTTTGGTATATAAGACAAATATGTAACTACTGATCTATGTAACAAAAAACGTGAAGCTAAAACAAAAACGTCACATCCAATACGTTTTCTAACAAATTTCACTTACTTGCCAACACAATGTGACGCAGTGAGCACCCACTGATCAGCCACCAGCACGCCAGCGCAGTAGAACACCTCCTCTGGACCACCAAGTATCGCTGCTAGGAACGGCCAGTCGCCCGGAGACGCTTCCACGCCGCCCACTATGCGCTTTCTCACGGAACCTATTGTGCGACGCTTGCCGCATTCTAGGTACAATTATATTAAGGTTATTTAAGTAAAGTTAAAAGGAATATTTTTATTATTAGCATATGAAAATAATATCCATACTTATATTACAAATGCGAAAGTCTGTGTGTTTGTCTGTCACGCTTTCACGGTTAATCTAGGGATCCGATTTGGACGAAATTTAGAATGACAATAGTAAAAGTGACTGGGTCTAACATAGGCATACTTTTTCTTCAAAAATCAACCTCTAAAGGGTTGAAATAGGGGATGAAATTTTATATGAAAAATCTAAATCGCTTGACTAAATGTAATGAATTTTGGCATAAATATAGTTGATAATCTAAGCTTAAACATAGCTAGCTACATTGTTTTTTAAAAATGCGCCCTCGAGGGTTGCCATATAACATCATAATTCAAGCGGCGAAGCCACTAGCGGGCCGCTTTAGCTTTAGCAGTTAATAATACTTGTGATGTATTAAATGTACTTATGTAACAAACACATCATAATTTACGTTTTTTCAGGATACTCCGTTCTCCACTTCGGAGCCCTAATTTGAAGTACTTCAGTGTTAAGTGGCGGAACTCGGCTCTACGGATTGTCCTATCACCAGAGTGGGGAAATGTAAATCATATACTCGTATTGATTGGTGGCCAATTGTTTGACTGTTTTTGCGATTAGTTGTGGATATAATTTGTTTTATTTCTCAGGTTTAATGAACATGACAAAATGCGGCGTCGAAGTGTACCACTTAACTCGCAACGATCGAATTGCTCGCAATCAAATTTAAGTTGAAAGTAGAGAATGAATTCGAACTTGGCGGTGCGTGGGTAACGGAGTGTCTTAACACTAGGTTTCCTCTGCCTACCCTGCTGTGTGCGGGATACAGCGTGAAACTTAAAAAAAATATTTTAAAAAACGTAGAGAAAGCCTTGTTTTAACAGTAGATTCTCTCTATCCAGGAAAAAGTAAAAAGTTAAAATACTGTAAAAAAATAATAATAAAAATCTTGTCACACAAATATTTGTAAAGCAAACTAATTACCCTTCGAGATAAATCAGCATTTTTATAAGGGTAGAAATTAAAATCATCGCGTAATAATTTCTTTGTTCATCGTACCTTGACGGCTAGCGGTTTCTAAATTGAATTTTAAGCAAAACCCTTTTAGGGATAGGGTAAACAAATACAACGTTGTATAGTATAGAGTAGAAGCTAAAGCGAATTTATTATGTTTTATTTAAAAAAAAATTCGGACTTCTCCAGTAGATAATTTCATATATTTAAAAATGTAAAGTTTCTCTTATGTTAAGTGGATAATTACATACTTACACTTGTGTGAAAACATAAAAAAAACATTGTACCGAGGATTAGAACCCGCACCTCTCGGAATCCAAGCATTCTGAGCGTGAAAATTATATTAAATTCTATTCAAATTTTGATTTTTTTCTTCAGTAATATGTTTGTCATGTTATACAAAAGGGCATGTTTAACACATGATGTGAATTTAATGGCATTATTTTGTACATTTAAATTCACACCATATAGCCAACTAAAGTCGATATGAGTAAAAAGAATTTTCAATAATAATTCTTTAAAAATACATTAAAATTATGAAATAATTATATGACAAACACTACCCACTACCTGTATTAAGCTATATACACGTTGCCTAGCAACGCGTATTTAACGCTTCACAGAAACTACTAATTAATATAAAAAATAAAGAACATTTTAACTTAGACCACAACACTAGCACCTGACGCACCGCCATTACAGAAACATAATTAAAGTTTTTGCAATCCCAGCGTTCAGAGAATTAAGAGAAACAGATAACGTCAAGGAAACTCAGCGTAAATCAAGCTACAGGTGGCCCATGGCCTCACCTTGGAGATAATTTGCTTGAACCATAATAATATTATGAAGTTGGGAAGAATAAATGGCACTGTGGCGCAGTTGAAAGAGATGAATGTTTTCAGTTAAAAATATTACTAAAAAGACAGCGTCATGTTATTTCTCACATATTAGATTAATTAGAAATAACCTAATTTATTACTTTCTTACTTTTAACTCAAAGGTGACTAAGGATTTTTTCCTAAAACCGTTTTTATCAAAATACTCCTTTCTCCTTTACCATAAAAGAAATCTAGGCGAGTAGTGGAACTAATCGTCGCGTTTTGTTTTAAATACTAAAGCAAGACTAGCACATGACGCAAGAATGGAAATAATAAATCATCACTCAACGAGTGGGAATCGAATCCACAACCATCGAGTTTAGTCATATGCAGTCACACTTTGCCCCGACATCTCGATAGATACAATATATATACATACATACATACCTATATAACGATTTAGGCATGACTCATCCGGAATATCTCGCCAACATTACTGTTAACCGCAAGACGCAGGTGGTCAAACGTAAAGTAATTAATTCAACATAATACCTGCGTATTACACTATATTAGAATCTAGTATGTCAAAATAGACAAGCTACTGATTTAACCAGGACTATACAATGTTGCTTGATTTTCTAGTATGTGTTTTATGTATAATTTTCTAAGCCTATTTTATCTCTTTAAGGGTTGGTAATTGAAAAGAATATTATCACCTTGCCATTTTTTATACACCTTTAAGAGACACACAATGCATGATGTTGAAATCTACCATTTTACACATAATATATCGATTGCAGGCGGAAAATGAACAACTGAGTGTTTTCACATTAGATTCTCCCTTAGAGATGATGAACCATAAAGATTTTTTTTTATTTTAATAATATACTCATTAAGTCTATAATAAGTTTATTAAGTCACTTTATACATAAGATCGAAGCAATATTTTATCATTTTCAGTTTTATTTATTTTTGTAATTTCACAAATTCCTTTATGAAAACTTTAAACTACAAAAAATATTACATAAACCATAATTCCACACAAACGAAATTGCAATCTAAATCCCTTATAAAAATCTACAATTCCATACATATTTTGCACCAAAAGAAAAATCTCAAAGCCTTTATACACAAAATGCAAAGACACTCGCTAAATCTTTAGAACATTGAACAAAGAGCGGGTAAAAGGTTGTAATCCGCTTGATGTATAGAGCTTCGATGGACGAATGCATTCTACTTCATAAGGTTAAAAGATAACAATGGTTTCTCCTCAGGTGGACAGTGAGAGATAGTCCGGGGAACGCTGACGGTACATTTTTGCTAAGCTGTTGCCTATTATGTTTAGATTGTACGATACGATATATCGTGTGTGTTTTTTTGACGAATAGAGGGAATGTTAATGAAAAGTGGGTTTTCTACTTTGTTTATTTTGTTGTTTAAATACATATATTGTTCCTAATAATTTGTTATTTTAGCGGCATGAAATTATTATTTTTACATTCCTATATATTCTGCATAGCAGGGTAACAGAGACACTCAAGAAAGCCAGGTCTTTTCATAAAGTGCTTTTAAAGAATCAAATATAATTTTAATGGAGAAGTTAATAAATTATCACAACACAATTAACTTTTTGTTTACTACTTACTACACGCCCAGTATCTTACTACTTACCTCTTATGTGATCTTATAGGATAAATATCATAACTTTTTTTTAGCTTCACGCTGTATCCCGCACGCAGCAGGGTAGGCAGAGGGAACCTAGTGTTAAGACATTCCGTTCCCCACTTTCTGCCGAATTCACAGGTATAGCGTGTTAAGTTAACATAAATAATTAAAATACAATCATTCCCCCGAATAAGAATTGAACCCACAACCATTTCGGATACTGTCCCACTCCACTACAACAGCCTTTAAATAAATAAAAGATTAACACAAATTAATTACACGGCGTGAACTTTTGACAAAAGTCTCAAAAGTAAACAAACATTCATCACATTTTATCGCAGAAAATGAAACTTGTGACAAATTTAAAGAAATCAAATTACAAAGTTTTAACGCAAGGTCTTCAACGAGAACACCCTCAGATTGCTTTAGATATTCAATCAAGATTATTTAGATTCCACTTTATTGCCTTCAGTTTATTAACGATTTTATTTACTTATACTAGTTTTTTTTAATGTAAATGTATCTAATAGGTTTTTTGGAGTGTCTGCTTTTTCTTGCGTAAGACAATTAGTGAGAATTATGTATTAAATACTCTATTCTTATAATACAGTCTACATATCCTTCTCTACCTTCTAAGATTTCAATATGGCAAGTTAAGCAACTTTGCAACAAACAGTTGCAGATGCAACTCAACGATACGCTTATCACACCTGAGTAGGAATCGAACCCGCAGCCAGTGCCGTTACAGCGGGAAGTTGATCGGTCAGGTTATTTACATAAGGTGTAATAAAAAAAATTCTATTTGTCTGAATTCTTTTGTTGCTCACATGTTTTGTACATGATCATCACGCTTTATTATGACATTGTTCCAGAGACGAAGGTCTTGATATTTATTTATCAAGAATATTTGACAAGTAAGAATAAAAGTAAATGTTACAGAATAATGCAAAAATTAATACAAAAGTAGTGATTGCTTGCTTAGATAAAGTGCGATATAACGCCGCCACTGAATATACAGCTTTAGGCTTTCACGCATAAGGTGTTCAGAGAGAACATAGGGTCAAGACAGTCCGTTCTCCATTTTCCGCCTTAAATCGGGACTTTGCGTGTTATGTGGTAGGACTCAACGTTACGCTTTGTCTTATGTACCAAAACGGAGAAACTAAATCAATTTAACTATAGTCATTTTTCCCGTGGGGGGACGGGTTAAGAATACAATTCCCCCCGCCGCTGGGTAGCGTCCCGTAAAAGGCGGGTAACCCAGTAGCTTGGTGGTGGGAGATTCGTTCTCCGACTGGCTCGCGACCACTATCGTGTCAAAGACGAACCGCCAAATATCTTACGATGTCTGTATAACTGAGTAAAGTGACTGACTAAAGTATAGATAGAGTGATCTGTCACTAGGTTTTCTCCGCCCATCGTACATTTCGATGATTTCGTACTTTCACATGAAAGTAAAAAATATCGTAAGCTGTAAAGTGGTTTCGGGTAACAACTCACAGCGTCTTCGAGTTTGGTAATTTATACCCTGTCAAAAGCTAACCCTCGCGGGAATTTAATAAAACTATGTATTAATCACGCAAATAGTGGACATTATTTTGATTTAAGCTTCGTCGAAAGCTATTTTTTGGGCCGATTTCTAATTATGAAGACGAATTGTATTGAAATCTTTCTATGTTTAAAAGTAAGGAATGGTCCAGTGTTAAGTTTCGTTAACGATTGCGCCATATATTTTTTTAAAAGAAAGTAGACGCAATACAATAAATTAATAAGCGAGATATAAAATTTTATATAATAATATTGCAATAATAACAGTACGACAAGATTATCTTAGCCAACGGGCGATAAGCCTAAATAAAAATATATTTTTATTATAGTAAGTCTTTCTAGTTGATGTTTTCGTTTTTGAAAAGATTTGATTTAAAAAGAGGGTGACTTTACTATTTTTCCCACAGCCAATAAATAAATAAATGTATTTTACAAACACTTTTGTAAGAAATGAAATATGTACCTACAACGCAGCGCGTATTTCACACGTCAACAGGTTTTCTAGTATTGATAATTATATGAGATTTGCCAAATCACATATGTATCTTAAGAATATTTAATAATAAGGAGATTAATGATATATTTAACACTGTATGTGACATCATAGCGTAGTGTGATAGTGTCTTATTTTGGGTTCGATTCCTACTTATTGTAATATTATATTCAAATGAATTTATTTAACCCGTTTTGTGTTGAGGTTTCTCAATTAATACGAAACGTTTCGAGTTCAGGAAGAAAGTAGAAAGTGGAATGTCTTAACACTAGGCTCTGTTTACTCTAATTACGCCGGATAAAGCGTGAAGATGCTTACTTCACTTTTTGTTAAGAACAAATCCGTCATGGATGACGGAACTCGATTTTTATTTATTGAAGAAAGAGGGACAAACGAGCAGAAGGACTACCTGATGGTAAGTAGTTACCTTCGCCCATGAACATCCACAATATTAGAAAGGTTGTGGATGCGTTGCCGACCTTAAGGGGGTGGAGAAAAGGTGGAAAGAAGGATGGGGATGGTGGGAGTAGGGAAAGAGAGCTGGCTTACATGCCATCGAACCGGAAAACATCACCAGATGGTTGGCGGTTCGCCTTTGACATGATAATGGTCGCGAGCCAGTCGGAGAACAAATCTCCTACCACCATGCTGCTGGGTTACCCGTCTTTTACGGGACGCTGCCCAGCGACGGAGGAGAATTGTATTTTAACCCGTCCCCCCACGGGAGAAAACGATGCCGCACTATTTCAAATTCTGTAATAATTCACAGAATTATAATTTCTAAAAGAATTTCTATGTTATCGATTCTCTCTGACCTATCCACAACCTACTTTACATTTAACCTTTTCAAACACTTCAGATATATAATGTATATCGTTAAATCTATTTTCACGTGAATCAAAATTCTAAGTATAAATTATTGGAAGCCGAGTAAGTAACAACCGTTTTGGTGTACTGTTAACAACCTTTTTTAATGGATACAATAATTAACAGGTCGTAATCTACCAGTTTTCACAACTATTATGGGCTTTTTTTTTAGTTTCACGCTGTATCCCGCACACAGCAGGGTACGCAGAGGGAACCTAGTGTTAAGACACTCCGTTCCCCACTTTTCGCCGAATTCGAAGACATTGCGTTTTAAGTGGCGGAGCTTAACGCCACGCTTTGCCTCGACTATATAATCTATTTAAAAATTGAAATCAAGATTAAGTATGTAATTTAAATATGTATACTCAACCTTATTTGAGCGGCTTTATCACTTAATAAGAAACAAAACTGGGTACGAAAGAGATTTTCGATATTTTTTTGCTAAATCGTGTTTTTTGACAATTAGACATAAAATAAACATAATAAATAATAATTAAAAAAATACAATTACAATGAAAAAGATTTGGACACCTTGGCTTGAATGGGGCCTTCTAGTTTTGTGACTGTCAGATTTCTCATGTCATAGACGGTGGGGAAAATTACCTTTACATTCTAATTATGTATTTTAATGTGCTTTACAAAGTCAAATAATGGCATTGGGTTCTGTCACTCAACACACCATGTCCTGAATTTGAGAGGAAATTAAAGACGGAGTGTTTTGACACTAGTTTCACTTTAGCTAACCTGTTTTGCGGAAAAAACATCTTGTCGTCAACGTAGGCAGAAAGTCAGAAAAAACCTACGATCGCGACACTTTGCACGTGATATCAACATATTACATGTTGAGAAAAAATGACATGTCGACAAAACAGGAAAATGAAGATAATTAAAAAAAATCACTCCCCATGCAGAAATCGAACCCCAGACCAATTATACTTACAATCAGACGCTGGACTCAACATACTTATATACATACCTACATACAAAATTTCAGCAAACCCTTTTCAAACCAACCTGTATAGCCGTACCGTTATTTATACGTCTAATATATAAATTTAATTCTAACTACTTTGACAGAATGCTCATGAATAAAGCCTTCCTAATTAGACATTCCACTCAAACTTTCAGCATCATTTAAATTTGAAAGAGACTATAACTTCGAAAGGTTTTAAGTCAAATGAAACCTTAACCCATTGTAATAGGTTCGATTCGATTAGGTCCGCGTGACACAAAATTCCATTACCTGTAATGGCGGCTGTAGGCTGTATTCAATCGCATCGGTCAAACAACTCGTATATTTGATGGGTGTAAATAAAAATATATTGTATTTTTTTTTGCAGAAAGTCTTTCTAGTTGATTTTTTTTTGTAATTTTGAAAAATTTTTAGTAAGGAAAAGGATATTTTTTTATGAACTTGTTCATAAAATGCCTGGTGGATGTCTTGATGTCGCATATCTAATTAAATACGGTGTTAGTTAGGTTAGTTATGACATATGCATAATAAACGAAGCCAGTCGTGGCGCAGTGGCATAAACGTCTGACTGTAAATGACTGGTTGTGGGTTCGATTCCCATTCGAGGAGTGGAAATATTTATTATTTTCATTTTCTTCGCTCTGGTGTTGAGGCAAAGCGCAGCATTAGGTTCCGCCACTTAACACGCAATGCCTCTGAATTCGGCGGAAAGTGGGGAACGGAGTGTCTTAACACTAGGTTCCTTCTGCCTACACTGCTGTGTGCGGGATACAGAGTGAAACTAAGAAAAAATGTAATATAACACGCAATGCTTCCAGAATTCGGCGGAAAGTGGGGAAAGGAGTGTTTTAACACTGTTTTCTCTTTGCATATGTACTTTGCATACCCTGCGCAGGATACAGTGTGAACCTAGAAAACAATACACAATCATAAGATCAAAAGTAGTCAAAGATAATAATGTTAAGACATTCCGTTCTCCGTTTTTCGAAACTGACACATTGCGTCTTAAGTGACGAAAGTCAACATCCAGCTTTATCCTATCAGGGCTAAGAAATAAAAATATATACATATAATCATTTATGTTATGGCTTTTACTTCTCAGAGTTTTACAAAAAAACACTAAGAACTACCCACGAATATATTTTATCGAATTTTCCATTTGCTATAACGGTATTGCTTTCTAATTTTAGTACTTTATTTTGGCGGACAAAAAGATATACGTATTGAAAAGGAGCTTTTGTAATAATCAATAATTCGAGATGTCTGTATTTTTCCACACTAACATATAAATAACCTAAGTTGAAGTAAAAAAATATTCTTACTTCGACTTAAATTAGAAAAAGAAATGGGCCAATTATCATAAAGTTCTAAAATAGATTTTAATGCCAATTAAAATTATTATAAAATTAGAAATTTATGAAGTTTCTAAAAATATCTTCAACCAATCAGGTGATTGACACTCACTCTACGGACAGCGCGTCCTTGAATTTTTCCAACTAAATGTCTTAACACTACGTTCTCTCTGCTGTCCGGATATAAGTGTGAAGCTATAAACATTCCCTAAAGTGAATTCTACCCGCTATCAACGACGTGATATAAAGGTCCTGGATTCAATTACCACTGGGAAGAATGCTTTTATTGAAATTACTAGCGGCCCGCTCTCGTCTTAGCCGCGTGAACTACACGACTGTTTTATTATATGGCAACCCTCGGGGGTGGATTTTTCGAAAATAAAGTAGCTTTTGTTTAACCTTGGATTATCAACAATATTTATCAAAAAATTCACTACAATTGGTCAAGCGGTTTACTTTTCATATAAAGTTTCATCCCCTATTTCAACACTTTAGAGGTTGATTTTTGAAAAAATAAGTAGCCCATGTGTGTACCTGGATTATTTACTCCTTTATGTCTAAATTTCATCTAAATAAGACCAGTAGATTAGCCGTGAAAGCGTGACGGACAAACATACAGACTTTCGCATTTATAATATAAGTATGAATTTTAATTTTTGTTCTGGTATCTAAGGTAAAACGCGTCGTTAAGTTCCGCAGCTCAACATGTGATAACTCCATTTCAGGCAGAAGGTGGAGAGCAGAGTGTGTGGACACTAGGTCCTCTCTGACTACAATGCTATGCGAAAAAAAGCCTATATAATCCTAATAATATATATAGAATTCTATATATAAATGTGTAACACGCTACAAAGGCGGAGGGGATGAAATTAATTTACTAATTCCTTCTACGTACAATATCATAACCTCTTAAACGTAAGCTACTAAAGGAAATATTTTACTAAATATATCGTTACAATAATAACATAACTTTACGTAAACAGATTCCAAACATGTGCTTTCGAAATTTTTTTTTTGGAAAACGTAAATAAAATTGCACAAAAATTAATTTATTTAACAATTTGAGTGTTATCAGAAGCTTTTTAAAGTAATACAAAAAATATATATTTGAATCATTCAAATTTATGCGCCTATTCGGCCTGAATGGATATGAGTTACTTATTGGTTCGCTTCCCAATTGAGGGACTATATTTCAATTATGACAAGTCAACGCGGGACTTTGGGTTATGGTAGTACATATATAGTACCTGCTATAATACATAATACAGTATAGCTAGTATATAATACACAATATTTCAGATGAGAGAAATGTCAGAGAGTCTTGATAATAAGTTATCTTTGAACACTCTGTGCACGGTAAAGCTAAAAAAGGAGGGACACTGACACCTCAAACACACTCATTCCACCGAAAAGCAAAAGAACAATTTTAAAACAAAATTACAAATATTCATTGTGGGCCAGTCGTGGCGCAGAGGCACAAGGTGCGACTGTAAAGCGACTGGTTGTGGGTTCGATTCCCACTCGAGGAGTGGAAATATTTAATATTTCCATTTTCTTCGCCTGGTGAGGCGCGGCGTTAAGTTCCGCCACGCAATGCCTCCAGAATTCGGCGGAAAGTAGGGAACGGAGTGTCTTAACACTAGGTTCCCTCTGCCTACCCTGCTGTGCGCGGGATACAGCGTAAAGGTAAAAAAAAACATTCAAAAACATTATATTTATCATTAACAAAAAAGATCATTATCTAAATTACGAATTCCGAACGACAAAATACAAATCCGATAACATATTTCAAAGTCAATATAAATCTCCCGCCTAATTAATCTCATTAGCCGTCCGTTACAAGTATTAAAAAATGTATCAAACGAGAATTCATTTATTAATTTCTTAATAAACTTATTTAATAACGGATCTTATTACATTCTTTATTCCTCACAGAATTGCCAACTTCGGTAATAAGTCAAATTTGGGATAAAGGCAGCTTGCATGATTTATATCCTTTGAAATGTTGTTCGACTGTTCAATGTTCACGGCTGAAGGAATAACTTGTGATTTACATAATTAGTACGTTTTTTTTGTTATTTTATGTGTATTTTCTACATAAATATTTGTAAGGAATCGTGTTTGCACCTGTTTTGGTGACTGTAGTGTCTTTTGAGATATAACATCTTAAAACTCATGTTTTTTGAAAACGTGTAAAAATTTGAACGCAGCGGGATTCGAACCCGAGTCCATTTTAAAAAATTTCGTGGGAGAATTTCGTGGAAAAGTGCGTAAGTAACACTTTAAAAAGTCTTTCAGTACATTAGTTTTTGTTTCATAAATCATTTATACGCCGTAGAAGCGACTCGAATATATTTAACGTAAAGTACAAATCATACATAAATCTTTAATAAATGGCATTCTCTCTTGCCAAATGGTTGTTCATAAAATAATATTTGTGTAGCTAACTTCAACAAAACTAAGTTACAATAAGTACAATGTAAGAATTTTTACATAGCCTGATGTAGAACGCATGGTTTAGCGGTGTGAGCGCTCGGACGGTTTGCAAGTGGCGCATGTTCATCTACTGCTGAGTTGAAAATTTAATACGTTTTCTAGGAATGTTTTTTATACTCCAAGTCGTAAATAATACATTACTTTAAAAGCGTTACAAGAATACCACTTTAAAATTATTATAAACTAATTCACTTTGATGTCGTCTCGTATAAAAGGTGTAAATACTTACTTATATTATAAATGCGAAAGTCTGTGTGTTTGTCTGTCACGCTTTCACGGCTAATCTACCGGTCCGATTTGGATGAAATTTAGAATGAAAGTAGTAAAAGTGACTAGTAAGTAGCCTATGTTAGACACATAGGCTACTTATTTTTCAAAAATCAACCTCTATAGGGTTGAAATAGGGGATGAAAGTTTATATGAAAAATCTAAACCGCTTGACCAATTGTAATGATTTTTGGTATAAATATAGTTAATAATCTAAGGTTAAACATACTTTACTTTATTTTTTAAAAATGCACCCCTGAGGGTTGTAATATCACGAAATAGTTCACGTGGCGAAGCCGCGAGCGGGCCGCTAGTTATTAATATAGTTTTGCTACGATTTGCTACGACAATAAAGCAAAAAATGGATGTAATAGATTAAACAATACGCTGTAATAAAATCTGAATTCCAAAGAAAACATTGAAATAATGGAAAAGATCATTATGTACATTAAAAATAATATGAATATATTTCATATATAGTCACTTTTACCGCGTAATAGGGTCAGAGAGAATGAGGTGTCAAGATACTCCGTTCCCCACTTTCCACCCAAAATCAAGGCATTTTAAGTTGAGTTGCGAATCTCAAGCTTCATCTTAGGTACCAGAAAATTGAAATAATTTTAATTCCTCATGTGAGAACGGAATTCACAACTAATCGTGTTGCAGTCATGCGCTATCCCACTGTACTACGTTGATATAGATATATTTACAGAACTTCCATAAAAGATATTATATTGACACATCTTGGGTTCGTTTAAAAACTTTAACCCTGGTCGATTAAGCTATACGTTAATGTCACTTCATACTTAAATTATTATATAGTAATTAAACGTAGTTTTATAATACGTGTTATTTACTGTTACAAGTGCTTATGAGGTAAAATAAAATAAAATGAACTCCTAACTGTGGTAGTAATAAAGAAAAAAGATGAAAAGAACAGGAAGAATAATAATATTTTTCTTGATAAATCTTCTATACATCTATATAAGTTATATTTACTTCTATAAAAAGTCTCTACTTAATAAAACTGTAAAAAAGTCTCTAATAAAACTGTAAAAAAGTCTCGATTACCTCAGGGATAATATATAAATAAATTATTAATTATAATTTAGCTGTTGTTGATGATATGTATTCATCGCATATGCTCAATTAAATATGCGGCTCTAAGTTTCACAAATGAATGCTCAATGTCTTAAATTCGATCGTAAGCTAAAAACGTAGTGCCTTTACTCTAGTTTGCCTCCCTCTGCCTTATTATGTGGGAAATGGCGTGGAACAAAACAGATTTGTTCAATTACAATATTAAATTATTGTTTAGAACTTCCTGGAAACATATAAGAGATAAAACAAATATAATAAACGTTGGAGCTCAAAAGGTTTTCATACGAGCATATCTAAAATTATCGCGGCCACGTCAAGTTTAATTTGCTCAACGAACCGGCGATTCTGCTTTAGCTAAATCTCTAAATAAATAATAATTTATATTACAAATATTAATTTAAGAGGGTAAACTCAGAGGTGTAGTGGGATAGCGTCTGACTGTTAACGTGGTGGTTATAGGTTCGATTCCCGCTTGCAGGAATTATTATGTCAAAAGTTATGAATTCCAGCGCTCTAATGAGAGAAAACGCGGCGATGAGTTCTGTTACTCAACACACATTGTTTCAAATTCAAGCAAAAAATGGAGAACGAGGTATCCATGGCCTTGCGGAATAAAAGGTGAAGTTGAAATATGAAAATCTAAATAAAACCGACTTGAATAAAAAGCACTAAAAAGTTACAAAACATAACTAAGCATTCTTGTGTCTACGACTTTCTGTCAATTCGTTTTTAATTGTAAATATGAAGTAGGTGACTACCCCCCAACTATAAAGGTACCCACTTACACTTCACATATGACTCAACGCATGGTTACGACTTAAAAATAATTATTAAAATATATAATTACAATTTACCTAAGTAAAAATTGTCAATTTTGAATTCGGTGTCAGCCATGTCGGCTTATAACCACTTAAATGGGATCTATTAACCATAGCAAAGAGCAAAGCAACATAAATACAAACAGACGAAATTCAGTGAATTCAGTGGAAACAGCTAATTTCAGTATAAAAATCGTGAAAAACCAAAAACATCTTATTACAGAAGGAATTAACTACAAAAAAAAAGTCCACGAAAGGTGAGAGGACAACGACCCGACGTTTTTTAATAAAACACAGAGAATACCCAAGGAATGTTTGTAAATTATGTGAGCTTGTGTTTATGCGCAATTTTATTTCAAATTGTGTACATACCTCGCGTTTTATTGCGGTTGGGAAAAATGCGGGGGTTAGTGGAAGTGGCCCGCTTTTGATGAACAAAATAACTTTGCGTTATGGCCATTGTAAAAATTAGTACCTGTTGTTAAATTGTATTGGAGTCTTTTTTCATTGTGTTCAGAAGGAGAAGCAAGCATAGCTTAAGATTGTTGTAGAAGTGGGTGGAATTTTGATTATTTTGGTTTCAGAAACGGTTGTGGTTACGATTTCCACTTGATATGATTATATATAAACTAGCGGCCCGCTCGCAGCTTCGCCGCATGAATTACATAACTGTTTCGTTATATTGCAACCCTCGGGAGTGGATTTTTAAAAATAAAGTAGCCTATGTTTAACCTTGTACTATCAACTATATTTATGTCAAAATTTATTACAATCGGTCAAGCGGTGTAGATTTTTCATATAAAGCTTCATCCGCTATTTCAACCCCTTAGAGGTAGATTTTTGAAAAAATAAGTAGCCTATGTTAGATACATTAATTTTCACTACTTTCATTTTAAATTTCATCCAAATCGGGCCAGTAGGTTAGCCGTGAAAGCGTGACAGACAAACACACAGACATTCGCATTTATAATATAAGTATGGATGGATTGAGTTCCGCCATTCAACAAGCAACGTCTTGATTTCAGGAGTAAGGTGGATAATAGGTTCTCTCTGACTACCCTACCATGTGGAAATCGTAAAGCTGAAAGAAACGTTGATGCAAAATAGAGATATTGTAAAGTATAATTATAATAAAATTTGTAAATATTGGAAAACGGAGTGTCCTTGACACTAGTGTGATCTTGGATTGTCCTATACACCGGCAAAAAAGATTTACAATGAAAGTTAAGTGAGACATATCTCTAAAGTAATTTATTTTCTTCTTTATACTTACAGCTCCTACAGTTTATTCATTTCAAAACTGGGATACAATTTTAAAATTAAGATAAAAGCTAAAAAGAGTCTTAAAACAAATATTCAGCTTACTTCCATATACAAAAACTTCTAACAAAATCAAGTTAGCGGATATTTCACCAAATAGCATGAGCTTCATACAAATTTCCCCCACAATAATAACAAACTACGAAATTGCAGGTTAATCCTTTACGCATGGCAAGGCTTATCGCGGGCAATGTTCTTGATATCGGGTCAATTATTGTGATCGTTCAAATGTGATACTTTGCGTAATCTACCATAATTTTAACGCTATGAAACATTGGTGAAGTGTCCATATAATATGATTTGTACTGGATTATAATTTATAATATAAAATATATTATTAACTATAAGTGTCTGCTGTTTATCAACGTGGAATTTAACAAAATACTTCTAAAATAATCTACTAGTATTTACTAGTGAAAGTTCCATGAAAATCTGTTCAGCCGTTCAAGATGAGCATCAACTTTAGGTACGTGTACACATACTCATCTTTAGTACATACCAAACAGCATATAAGTTTTTGATTATGTACAAAACTTTTTAAGTATTTATTTATAACGCCCGGATATCTATTCAAAAATTTCATCATTTAAATTATTAGCAACATTTGTTTTGTCAACTTTACGCTTCATCTCGCATAGCAACGTAGACAGAGAGAGCTAACTGCGTGACGCTATTCGTCGCTTGTCACCCGAATTTGAAAACGTGTTAAATGTAGGATTTTTTTACTAAAACATGAAATTGAAAATAATTAAAATATAATACTCAACTAAGAATCGAACCCACACTTATAGCGTTTACATTTAGACGTTGTCAACTGTGCAACAATGGCTATTATTTCTATAATCTTTATATTAAATACCTTTTTTCCTATTTTTAAATCTTCACGTTTGCTGATTTTTCATGAGCTAGATAAAGAATACGTGGAAATTCATATTCTCTGAATATTTCATGCAAATGATCATTTCTATACTTAAAAGCATGTTCATAATATGTTTTTTCTAAGCTTCATATTTTTATCGCATAGCAAGTATTTTAAAAGGACCTAGTGTCAAGACACTCTGTTATACTCCTTCCGACAATTAGACACTGCGTGTTGATTGATGTAACTTAACGCCGCGTTTTGTCTTGTCCCCAGACCGGTGAAACAAAAGTTATTTAAATATAATAATTTGCAAGTGGGAATCAAGCAGATGTGGTCATTTATTTAAAACATTTTTTAGCTTCACACTGTATCCCGCACACAGCAAGGTAGGCAGGGGGAACCTAGAGTTTCCCCCATTCCCCACTTTTCGCCGAATTCGGAAGAATTGCGTGTTAAGTGGCGGAACTTAGCGCCGCGTTTTGCCTCGATATCAGAGGGAATAAAATGGATATATTTAATATATCCACTCCTCGAGTGAGAATTGAACCCACAACTAGTCGCTTTACAGTCACACTTTGCGCCGCTGCACCGACTGGCCCCAAACATTTATATAATAACCTCAAATAAGCGAAAATAACGTAGTTTTTTTAACACCATGTATATTTTTCTCTTTATCTACCGAAATAAAGAAATATAGTTTATATAGTTTAGAGTAAAATATCTAATATTTTTTTTTCTTTTTTTTTTTTTAGCTTCGCGCTGTATCCTGCACCCAGCAGGGTAGGCAGAGGGAACCTAGTGTTAAGACACTCCGTTCCTCTCTTTCCGCCGAATTCGGAGGCATTGCGAGTTAAGTGACGGAACTTAACGCCGCGCTTTACCTCGGCACCAGACTGAAGAAAATGGAAATATTAAATATTTCCACTCCTCGAGTGAGAATCGACCCCACAACCAGTCGTTTACAGTCACACGCTTGTGCCACTGGGCCACGACTGGCCCGATTTACTAATAATAATATTTTACTTAATATATTAAGTACCATACGAAATTTACGTACAAAAATTGAAAATAACAAAAATTGCAGGTTAATCCTATACACATGGAAAAGATTTCCGGATTCAATTGCTGTGTTTCATTTATATGCGATGTTTTCAACGTTTCGTCACAATGATGTCTCTATTGAAATATAGTTGATCTTCTACTAATTATTTATTGAAAGATAGTGAAAAAATATTTTATATTTAGATTTTAGATTTTGTTGTAGTACAAGTTATACAAAGAAAATTAAGAAGAAGAAACTGTTTTCTAAGGTTTTCATGGCGCAGTGTAACAGCGTCTGACTGCATATGCCACGACTGTGTGGGTTTGATTCTCACGTGAGGAATGGTTATATTTTAATTATTTTTATTTATTAATTATATTGACAAGAAAAAAAGGCATTAAGTTCTACTTTACACGCAATGCATTAAATTCGGACGGAAAGTCAGAAACGAAATGTTTTGGTTGTCTGTAATTATGCTATGTGGAAAGGCATGAAGCTAAAAAAAAAAGAGATTCTTATAAAGTTAAATGATATTATTAAATACATTTTTTTAAAATATACGATATCTTCAGACAATAAACAGACGCCGCTGTAATTACTTACTAATTAAAGAATGGTCTATAATAACCAACTAAATACATAAACTAAAAATCATATAGTATTAGAAATCTCTCCTGTCGGAAATCAAACCTGAGACCAATAAGCTTTATTGGTCTCTTCAACAAACTTAAATCTATACTAATACGATAAAGTAAATATAATGGTATAAGTTAGTACGTACTACCTTAATAATACTTTCGGCAGAGAGATGATAAAGGAAATGCACGCGAGCGGAAAATTTTATCGTAAAACACACGATTGTTGTTAGATTTTATGATTTTTTTGTCTTATATAAAAAGAAAATGGACGTGGTGGTTCTATAGATTGCACAAATGTTTTTTGTAAGTTTGGTAATGGAATCCTTACAATAAAAGTTGTCTATATTAAATTTCATTCATGATTTATAGATTCGCCGAGTGACTCTGTTTTTTAGCAGAGAATCACTCTGCATTCTTATCATAACATTTTTTTATAGCTTCACGCTGTATCCCGTACACAGCATGGTAGGCTTAGGCAACTTAGTGTTTAGGCACTCCGTTCCCGGCTTTCCGCCAAATTCAGAGGCATTGAGTGTTAAGTGGCGGAACTTAACACCGCCCTTTGTCTCGACACAAATTGAAATATTAAATATTTCCACTCCTCGAATGGCCAACTGACTAACATAACATACTCGTTGAACAATTAAATTTACTACCTTAAATTCGCTACTATGCACAAAAAGTGTGGCTTATTAATAAAAAAACTTCAGAGCAGCACCAACAGCATCTTAAATATGATATGTAATAGACTTGATTGTATATTGATGTAATTATTGCTGCGCCATTTCTAGTGGGATGGTGTAGTAATGTTAATACTAACATAGTTTTAAAGTCTTGTTACTAACAAATGTTGAGTCTTACAATACTTGAAGTTGAATTAAATATTTTTTTAAAACAGGGGCCAGTTGTGACGCAGTGGCACAAGCGTGTGACTGTAAAGCGACTGGTTGTGGGTTCGATTCCCACTCGAGGAGTGGAATTATTATTTTTTTTTTTTATTTTCTTCGCAACTATTCGCTTCACAACTAACACAAATCAGGTATTAAATATGTGTTCGATCATTATAAAATATTTGAAAAAAAGCTTTGAACTCGTCCTAACTAGCGGCTTATATGTACTCGCGTACGTAACAGGTGAAAAATAAAAACATCGAGACTCGTTTGAAATGTGGCATAACATAGGAAATAGGAATACAGATATAGGTATATTATCTCTTCAAAAGATTTCATGTTTTTACTATTGCTTGTTTATTTTAATGCATTTCGACTGGACTAAAATGTTTTTGCAACAAACAAACAGCAAGATAATATATAATAATATTAATATAACATTTTTCAAGGTTTCAATTTTATAGTTGACAGTTGAAATCCATACTTATATTATAAATGCGAAAGTCTGTGTGTTTGTCTGTCATGCTTTCACGGCTAATCTACTGGTCTGATTTGAATAAAATTTAGAATGAATGTAGTAAAAGTTACTGGGTCTAACATAAGTTACTTATTTCAACCGCTAAAGGGTTAAAATAGGGGATGAAAAAATAAATGAAAAATCTAAACCACTTGACCGATTATAATAAATTTTGGCATAAATATAGTTCATAATCTAGGCTTAAACATAGGCTACTTTATTTTTCAAAAATCCACCCCCGAGGGTTGCAATATAACGAAGCAGTTGCGTAGTTCACTCGGCGAAGCCACGAGCGAGCCGCTAGTTCTAAATAAGTTCAATACTGCTTCACGTTTTTATCCCGCATAGTAAGGTAGTCAGAGAGAACCTAGGGTGACTTTACTTCCTTCTCCACTATCCGCTCGAAATCGATATTGCGTATTGAAAGCAGGAACGCAACGCCGCGCTTCGTCTTAAGCACCAAAGCGATGGAATGAAAATAATTTTAATTTATCATTTCCTCGAGTGAAAAACAAACATACCCATAGCGTTTACAATTTAGGCCGCGCTTTATCTTAGATATCAGAATTCAAAAATAAAAATAATATAAATATAACCAGTTGCCTCAGTGGGAATCGAACCCACAACCAATCGCATTTAGATTCAGACTACGCTACAAAAGCCTGTCTATTCACACAAAATACACAGTAAATCCTAAACAGAAAAAATACATCGAATGATGTTAATAGTAAACGTCGCGCTTTATCCTAGCTATCAGAGGAGAGATATGAAAATATTTAAATATATCCATTCCACTAAGTGCGAAATCACACTTTGTGCCACTGCCGCCTTAGTCATGGCGCAGAGGCACAAAGTGTGACTGTAAAGCGACTGGTTGTGGGTTCGATTCCCACTCGAGGAGTAGAAATATTTGATATTTCCATTTTCTTCGCTCTGTCGAGGTAAAGCGCGGCGTTAAGTTCGGCCACTTAACACGCAATGCCTCTGAATTCGGTGGACAGTGGAGAACGGAGTGTCTTAACACTAGGTTCCCTCTGCCTATCCTGCTTTGTGCGTGAACCTCTACCTGGGAATCGAACCCACAACCAACCGCGTTTACTTACTTAGCTTCTCTATTCATACAAAGTACACAGTAAATATGAATAAAACCACACAAACAAATACAATCTCTACTTCCATACAATATCTTAGTGCGAAATTGAAAACAGTTTATCATGCAGCATCGTAAAAGCTAAACCTCAGGCGGCAATAGCGGCTTAATGTGCGTTATTAGCGAGCCACTCGACCGCGGCCGATGCGGCTTTCCCGGCCTGCCTCATTACTGGGAATGTGCATGTGTTCATATATGTGTATGTAGATATGTTATATGTATTTTTTTTAATTATATATTTATATATCAGTTGTGATCTAGGTTCAGATCTGTTTTGTAAGGTTGGTAAGGGCAGTTTATAGTTAAGACATTCCGTTCTTTGATTTTCGTATGTAATATTTCGATTCTTCATATTGATTTAGAGGTATGTATATGTTACATATATATGCACGTCTAATTTGCATGTTTTTGTATTTATATAGTTTTGTAAATTTTCTTTTCTGCAGTAATGCTAAAGCGTAAGTATTTCGTGGCAGGTTTTTTATTTATATATTTTGTCTTCTTTTCAGTTTCGTACGTACAATAAACGCCTGGTAAGTTGACGTTACGCTTTAGTTAAAAGTTGCAGTACTTTTAAGATATGTCGACTTTGTTATATAAAAAGAGTGCATATTTGAATAAAAAGATACCCTTAAAGGTCATATTAGGGAATATATTGTTTGACGGCTGCGAAATTGGGTATTGCAGAAGAAGAATGAGAGAATGGTGAATGCTGTAGAGAGATGAGATCTCTTTAAAAGATGTGTGGAGTCAGCATAGCTGATCAAATCCGCAATGAAGAGATACACCGAGTGGCAGGTTTTAGCTAGACCGTCATAGTAAGAATGAAGAAAGGCGTGCTCAGGTGGCTAGGGCACGTCGAAAGGATGAATGATGAAAGAATGGTACGAAAGAGATACGAAGAAAAGGTGAGTGGTAAGAGAGGCGCGCTTGGCGCTTCATTCTACCCCGCAAGGGATACATCGTGAAGCTAAAAAAAAGATAAAAATGTCGGAACCTAGTGCTAAGACACTCCGTTCTCCACTTTCTGCCGAATTGGCGACATTGTGTGTTGAGTGACAGAACTCAACATCTCACTTCGTCTTGCCACCAAAACGGCGAAATGAAAATAATTTAAATGTTATCATTTCTCTGAACACTAATCAAACCCACAACCATCGCGCTTACAACCAGACGTCCCATGCGCCATGATTTCCTCAATCTAAAATAAATTATATTTATTTAAAAAATTCTTAGTTTAATTTTAAATGTGTCTCCCCTGACCGCACTGGCTTTGCTAGGCGTCGCTAACGACGATACCGGATTACGCTACTGCATGTAATTGTACTAGAAACCACTTTAAAGCTAAAGAAGTCTGATTATATTGCATATTTTTTGTTTTATTGTAGTACTTAAAATTAAATTATATTTTTATTATATTTTGTTATTATTGTTGTTATTCATTTATATCCAGTTTTAGGCTTTTGTTAGATTTTCTCTTTCTCCTGTATTAAAAAGACATGTATGAAATTAACGCAATTTTAAATATATTCTTAAGGCACTTTTGCAACTTTCTGGATATAACCAAACATTAATCTAGTTCATATTTTTCAGTATAGGTAGGCAGTGTAAAAACACTCTGTTCACTATTTTCCGCCCGAATTTAAAACAATGTAGCTTAACTCAATGCCACGCATTGTCTTATCACCATAGCAACAGTCAAGAAATGAAAATAGTTTACATATAAACTGGAAACTGGGATAATTAGACATTTACGACGAAAACATAAAACGAAAATTGAACCCATAACATATAGTAAGGTACTTCCTAACTATATCATATGAATACCGTAATTCTTATACTAACAAAGTTTCTTCTTAAAATTAACTATAAATTATGTATACCCGATCTTAAATAATGCAAGTTAGAAAAAAACGTTACCCTTTTCTCCCAAAGTGGGACACGCAGTGTCAAAATACTCTGTTCACTACTTACTGCCCGAATTTAAAACAATACAGCTAACTCAATGCCACACAATGTCTTATCACCAATAGCACAAGTCAAAAAATGAAATTAATTTACATATAAACAAAAAAGATATTTTTTTAAAACGTATATAATTCAATTTTCCTAAGTGTGGAATAACGCTTTAAAAATGAATTAAAAGCACACAAACATTCCCCCGAGTGGGAATGACATTCACAACCATCAAGAATACTGTCAAACGTTGTCACTCTGTGCCACGATTGCCTCAAACTAGACTAATTCGTTATTTCTAACTTTTTCTAGTATTAAAATAATATCTGAAGCTACGGTAAAAATATTTTTCTTCATTTTTTTTTCATTAGTGAAGATAATGAAATACATAAATAAATATGCAAATAAGCGTTTTCCAGAGAGCATAATGACTTATTCATGGCTGGTCTTTGTGGGGACGGTACTAAAGGTTTCGACTTTCCGAGTTATAGAGAGTAAAGTTTAAATTACTTAGCTTTTGATACAAAAATTATGTTTATAATTAAGTTTAGTAATAATAAGCTCTGTAGAATAATAATGTTGAATTGGTAATTTAAGTTTCAAGCTTTTTCACTGTGTACGCAGAAGTTCACAATAATTTGACATTGTGTGTTGACTAGCGGAACTCAACGCCGCGCTTTGTCTTGTCACTAAAGCGAAGAAATGGTAATAAAGTGTGGTATCATATACTCGAGGAGGAGTTAAACGTCCAACTGTTTTAGCCCGTGGGGGGACGGATTAAGAATACAGTTTGCCCACGCCGCTGGGTAGCGTCCCGTAAAAGGCGGGTAACCCAGTAGCTTGGTGGTAGGAGATTTGTTCTACGACTGGCGCGCGACTACTATCGTGTCAAAGATGAACCGCCGAATATCTGACGATGTGTTCCGGTTCGATGGCATGTAAGCCAGCTCTCCCTATTCCCAAAATTTCCTCCATCCTTCCTCCCTCCTTCTGTCCTACATCCCCAAGGCTGGCAACGCATCCATAACTCTAATGTTGTGGATGCCTATGGGCGAAGGTAACCACTTAACACTAGGTTTGCCTCCTTTATACTATAAAAAAGCCATCGTATATTCAGCCACAATTTATAGGCGTATATGTCAGTTTTTAAGTTGTTGTTACGTTTTTTTCTCACACATCTCTCGCATTCTTGCATTACTGGTGGTAAGGTGAAAGAACCTATCAACTTGGTTTTTTACATCCTAGTTTTAGAAAATATTGCCTGCTTAGAAAGCTTTCATAATTCGTCTAATTTCAGAGAAGAAACAATTATTTTAAATCTAAATATTTAAGTCGCAATTATTACGTGTTTAGTTTAACTCTTTTTGATCTTTCTAAAGGGGGTTCTTTTTTTTACAAATACACTATTTTTTCTCAAAATAGAGAAAACTCAGTGTCATGACATTTCGTTCTCCACTTTTCATCTGAAATTGTGACTTTACGTATTCGCGGATCTCAACGCCGCGCTTTATCTAACCAGAGCAGAAAATGAAACTCTAGTTTATATATACAAACAATAAATTTTATTACGTCAAATTCTGTATCACATTTGACGTAAGAAAACGTAACATTTTAAAAATAAACCTTCAAAAGCACGAAGAAAATTCAAAACACCTCTATTAGCATTTAAGCGCATAGCAGTTGAGATGCATCTTTGTAAAAGGGAGTATTGGAAAAATTTTTCAACATTCATAACAATATTTGTACTACTTTGTACTTGAGTAAGTCGACTTTGTGCCACGATTATACGGATGGGAACTATATAAAAGAAGTTATATTGTATGGTATATAATAATAAAAATGTTTTTTTTTTAAGTTAATAATAATGGTTTAAAATTAAGTTAAATACGATAACCTTTAAAACTGCGAGTTACTTAATGTCTCGAAATTGTACGAAAAAAGGAGAACGCAGTGTTTTGATACTTGCGTGTTAAGTGGCGGAACTTAACGCCGCGCTTTACCTCGACACCAGAGCGAAGAAAATGGAAATATTAAATATTTCCACTCCTCGAGTGGAAATCGAACCCACAACCAGTCGTTTACAGTCACACGCTTGTGCCACTGCGTCATGACTGGCCACTACTTAGATTTTAAAAAAAATATAAAATGTTCATATGAAGAGAGCTTTATAAATATTATATTATATTGATTTTCTATATTTCTTATTTCTTAAATAAAAATAAGCCCCTATTATAAAGAATTATTAATGTAATTAGTCAAGATATAGAATTAAGAATAAAAATTATATTAAATCATCCGGGGGAATGAAATGCTTTATCGCACCACCAAAAAGCACCTTACGTTACTTTCCATCGTTCTAGCTATCTTTATCTAAAAAAAAATCATAGCGATATAAATACTAAAACACAGTTTTTCACCTATTAGTAAAATAATAAAAAATAAAATAACATCGTAAACGCACCCTTACGGTTATTCCCTCATAACGGGGCAGCCACAAAGAACCTAGTGTCAACACACTCCACTCCACCACTTTCCACCTGAAATGGACACATTGTGCATTGAGTTGCGGAACAAAACGCCGCACTCTAACTTAGCTACCAAAAAAAGTCTCTTCCAAGGGGAAATCCAACCAAGAACCTTCGCATTTACAGATATCATCCCACCTTCGGCCTCAAAACCTGGAAACCTAAACGGCTGAAACGGTCTGAAAAAAAATCAACAAAAAGCAATACAAACTCACCATAGCTATTACAAACGAGGTGTATCTTGGTGGTGTCGTGCCTGCAGTCCCGCAGTTCCCGCAGCAGGCCGCCCTCGCTCCGCTGGAAGGCGCGGTACGACTGCGCGACGCCGAGCACGCGCTGCGCGTGCGCGGCGTGCGGCGAGTGCGCGTGGGCGGCGTGGGGCGCGTGGGCAGCGGGCGGTGCGTGCGGCGCGTGGGCGGCGGGCGGCGAGTGCCCGCGGCCGGCGCGCGCGCCCGCACCGAATACTGCTGAGCTTCTGTTTACCCAGCTATGGTGTAGAGGGGGACAAATAAGGGAATATTACTAAAAAAATATACTTAATGCTGTGTCCATAGTAAGATAAGCAGAGGGAAACTAGTGTCAAAACACTACCTTCTCCTCCTTTCACCTGAATTCGAGATATTGCATATTAAGTAAATGCAACGCTGCGCTTAGCCTTCTTTCCAGAGTAGAGAAACGAAAATATTTGAATTATAATAATTTCTCGAAGTGGAAATTAAACCCACAGCTAATTTTGTTTACAGTCAAACATTGTCTAACTGTGCGATAGATTTTTCGCAAAATTTTTTTAAGTGTAAAGTGTTCGTACGGATGTTAATAAGAAAGTGAATCTGCAGTTCTTTTTTATTTTTCTAAGAGTATTGCATTTTATTATATTTTTCATTTTCCTTTTTTATATTTCCCATTTCATTTAAAAAATGGAAGGACAATATATATAATCATTAGAATGTGTGTAAGTTTCGGCCATTTTGTGGGCATCTTAAGATGTGTAACGAATTCAACGTTAGACTTATTTCTATTAGTCTAATTAGTACTGTACTTATTATTATTATGAATACTATACTTATTATATATTAATGAGGATTTGATAAGCAGCACTTCGATGACACTATTATATCACTTATAGACTTTTTAAAGGCTCTTCTATAAATTATATACGTAAGCTAAAAATAATATGTTAAAATATGCCATAAGTCAAATTAATTACAAAAATAAGACATATCAAAAGAAGTCCAAATAAATATAAAAACAATATACTCACGTATAACCAAGCATGGAACAAAGTTTAGCTGCAGTGGAATCATCTAGAGTGGTGATACAAGCCGGGAACCAGGACTGGTTGGCCGCGCGATACACCTGCAGCTCCCCGCGACCGACGTCTCCGTTAGCTTCACTCAGTCGTACTGGATGAAAATTATATTTATTGAAGAAAACATTTACAAAACGTATAACAATTTGAGCGCAGCGTGTAGTAGAACGCATCGCTCAGTGGTGAAAGTGCCACGCGGACTATGTTCAGGAGGCGCGGGTTCGAATCCCGCTGCGTTCAAATTTTTATACGTTTTCTAAAAGTATTTTTCAATTTTTCTAAGTATGGAATAACATTTTAAAAATACTTAAGAATAACTTCTAAATATAATATTAGGTGGTATTTTTCATCTAGATTATAGTGTTGTTAGTTCTTGAATATTCTGACTTCAATAATATTAAATTTGATCCTTACTAAACTCAATACAATGAAAAATTTAGTTATCGTCTTTTAATTATTGATAATTGTGGCCAGCCGGCTCAGTGGCACAAGCGTGTGACTGTAAACGACTGGTTGTGGGTTCGATTCCCACTCGAGGAGTGGAAATTATATTTCCATTTTCTTCGCTCTGGTGTCGAGGTAAAGCGCGGCGTTAAGTTCACTAAGTAAGCGCCACTTAACACGCAAGCCTCCGAATACGGCGAAAAGTGAGAAACGGAGTATCTTAACACTAGGTTCCCTCTGGCTACCCTTCTGTGTGCGGGATACAGAGTGAAGCTAAAAAAAATGTTGATAATAAAATTATTTTAGCAATGAATAATCAAATTCATATTTTAGTTGCATCTACAGACGTAATTCATTCATGAACTGTTCCCTCTCTTTTAGTTTTTTTATTAATTGACCTGGATTGTGAAAATACCAATGAAAATACCTGAAAAATAAAGTATCCAGGTATTTTCATTGGAAGCTTCAGTTTTTATAATTTCTTCCTTTAGTTATATATATTTTTTTCAGCTCCAGCATTTATAAAGAATATAGTGCCAATGCCCTCAGTTTTCTTTATTCCGCTTAAATCGGAGACATTATATTTTTAAGTGGCGCATCTTAACGCCGCGATCTACCTTGTCTCCAGAGTCTCCAGAAATGCAAATAAGCAGAGCATGGCTTTGAGTTCCGGCACTCATCGCGCAATGTCTCGGATACAACCGGAAATTGAGGAACAGAATATCTTGACATTATATTTTGTTACTACCATAATATAACATATTAAAGCGTAAACCCGAAAAATATACTCAACGATATACACACACTTAATTTAACAAAAACATTTTAACAAAACAAAAACTGAAACTGGGACCAGTCGTGACACAGGGGCACTAAGGATGGGTTTTAAGTTGTGAGTTCGATTCCCACTCAAGGAGCGGAAATATACCTATGATATTTTCATTTTCTTGGTTATTGTGTTGAAGTAAAGCACGATATTGAATTCCACCACTTAACAGATAACGCCCCTAGAACCCGGTGGAAACTGGGAAACGGAGAATTTTAACATTAGGTTACCTCAGCAAAACTAAAAGATATAAAAAATACTTACAGCAATTCCTCTCATCCTGTCCCCAAGGGCAATCAATCTTGCCATCACAGAGATGTGCCTGTGATATACACCGCTGGTTCCCGCAGTGCACGTCACCACTCCGCTTGCAAACTCTACAATTGAGTTCGTCTGAGCGGTCAGCGCAGTCGACGTGGCCGTCACACCTCCAGTCGTGAGGGATGCAGCGATTCATGTCGCATTGGAAGCCGGTTGGGCACACTGTTGAGAGAAATTAGGGTAATCTAATCTAATAATCTAGCGGAATCTCCTGGCACAGGCAAATACGTGCTTAAAAAGAGGTTCCAATGGTAGGTATATATAAGAAACTTATTGAAATAAAGAAATTATTTTTATTATTCTCTAATTTTAGCGTAATTTGGAAGTATTGAGTGTCGAGTAGTGTATGAGGACAAGAATTTAAAGTAAACTAAATGTAATGATTTTGTTCGAGTTGGGAACCGAATTTATAACTATCGCTCGTACAATTTATCACTGTTCTACTACGTGAGTGCAACTCCCAATCGGAAGACATATTTAAATTTTTATTTCTTCGCTCTGATACCACATAGGGCGGCGTTGAGCTCGCCTCAGTTATATCTCGATTTCGGGTAAAAAATGGAAGACGATATGTCTCAATACTAGGTCCTCTCTGACTATCTCGCTATGCGGAAAGAAGCTTAGGCTGCTAAAGAAAACTTTTACAAAAGAAAATATAAAGAATCTTCGGACATTTAACACAATTTCACTTAAAAGTAAATAAACATAGAAATAATTAAACGAATATATAACTATGTGTAAAAAAAAACATTAAAAAGATTTTATGTTTACTTACTTGGCTTAGCTGCTCTGAACCTCGCCTCTTTGACTTCACGGTTACCGAGGCACACATCTGTGTCGGTGGATTCGGGGAATATTTCACATTGTAAGTAGTCCGGCATTGAAAGCCCGAACACCTCCAAGAAGAAACCACAGCGACGCATGGTTTCTAAAAATAACAATTTAGGTAAAATTGTGGTTCTTGATAATCAAGTTATAGTTCATTTTTCTCTTCATATATTTAATATATTTAGTTAAGAAGACAGAAAAAATATAGTGTTAAGATACTCCATCCATCACTTTCTGGTCTTAAAACATTGCATGTTGAATGGCAAAACCTAAGAAAATAAGATGGCATGTAGGCAGCTCGTAACCTCGGCCACCATGGCTTACATCAACGGACACAACTTTCGGTAATGAATAACACTACGAAGAATAGAGGATATACTGATACACTAGTTGTAGAGTATTACTATTACTGATATTATGTCTCTCTCTCTTCTTCCATGCCGATTTCGACAATGGCGACTTCGTGCGTGTTGAATTCATGTGTTGAATTCATGTCTGATATTATGTACGGTATACCAGAAATATTTCGATATCTTTTCTTGCTTTTTTTCTGTAGCTTCACGTTTTTCTTTTTTTTGCAGCTTCACGATTATCTCACATAGCGGGCTAGTCAGTGAAAACCTATTGTTAAAACACTCCGTTCTCCACTTCCGACCCGAAATCGAGATATTTCATGTTGAGTGGCAGAACTTAACGCCGTGCTTTATATTAGATACCAGAGCGGAGAAATGAAAATAATAAATAATAATTCCCCGAGTCGAAATCGGATTTATAAACATCGCTTTTATAGGCAAAGGTTGTCACACTGCCATGACGGCTCCATCTTTGACGCGGATATTATTTCTTTTCTTTTTTTTTTTTTAGCTTCACGCTGTATCTCGCACACAGCAGGGTGGGCAGAGGGAACCTAGTGTTAAGACACACCGTTCCCCACTTTCCGCCGAATTCGGAGGATTGCGTGTTAAGTGGCGGAACTTAACGCCGCGCTTTACCTCGACACCAGAGCGAAGAAAATGAAAATAGAATTTTCACTCCTCGAGTGGGAATCGAACCCACAAAAAGTCGTTTACAGTCACACGCTTGAGCCACTGGGCCACGACTGCCCACAATTATTTCTTAAAAACAATTTTCCTAGCAATTATCAAATTGTGAGTGATTTGCCAAAATACATCTTCATCCGTTACGTAAAATATAAAAACAATTATTTAAAAATTGTTTTCATTCATTCGATCCCTTGTTTTTAACAAAAGCTTGCTTTAACAACGACTTCGACAATATCTCACAAGTCAACGATAAGTATTGCAATCTTGAGATCCATTAAGCTTTTCAAAGCTACTTTTGTTTACGTTTTTTTGAAATAACTTGGGGAGGATCAAGCCGTGTGATCCCGGCTTAGAATAGGATCACCCTGGTATTGGAGGTGTCGTAAGAGGCGACTAAAATACGAGTGGTAGAGTCTAGTTGCCAGTAATGGTAACTCGAATGGGCCGACTCGACCGGACTACCACCACCCCCGGCATCTGAAACCGGCGTTAAGCAGTGGCTTTATGCCACTGCGTTTCGCACCAGGTGATGCCGGGCACCGGAGCCCAACTTCCCCCCCCCCCCCCCCCCCCAAATATGACAGCGGTACTGAAAGAGAATCTACCCCAGGAGGGTACCAACATCACTGATGCTGGAGAATCCCTCCCTGAGTCTCTACACTCAGGCCGCCCGTCGAATTCTGGGGAGGGCACAGAACCGCGCTACAAATTCAGACAAGGCAAACGAGGCGTACGCTCCACGGCAACCCCCACCACGCTCAATGTGGATTTTTGTAACATCAGGGGCCTACATTCCAACCTGAATGCCGTTCACCACCACCTTGAGACGGCACGGCCGGCCTTGTTATTCTTGACAGAGACTCAAATCGCCCGACCAAGCGATACAGCCTACCTCCACTACCCCGGCTACAAATTAGAGCATCATTTCTTACCTCACGCCGGGGTCGCTGTATTCGTAAGGGAGGATATGAGTTTTCGTCGCCTTGCTAATTTTGAAGGTCGGGACCTGCCTACCATCTGGCTTCGTCGGAGTTCCGACGATCGTGTCCGCATCTACGCATGCCTATACAGGTCCCACAGTGGTAACGCGGAAACGGATCGACTCATGGAGCATTTGCAATCGGCCATTGATGATATGCTCTCACAGATCCCCTCCGCTGAGGTCGTGATACTTGGTGATTTTAACGCCCATAACGCCGATTGGCTTGGATCACGCACCACCGACCACGCGGGGAGGACTGCATTTGACTTTGCTATAGCAAATGGACTGTCCCAATTGGTTGATTCACCGACACGAATCCCGGACGTGGACAGCCACAATGCCTCCTTATTGGACCTTCTGCTGACTTCACATCCGGAACAGTACCAGGTGTCAGTGGACGCCCCTTTAGGATCCTCTGATCATTGCTTGGTACGGAGTGTGGTGCCAATTAAACGCAGCAGTTGCAGAACACCCGCAACTCGCCGTGTCTGGCACTACAAGTCAGCAGATTGGGATGGGATGCGTACATTTTACTCATCTTATCCCTGGGGGCCGGTGTGCTTCTCTTCAGATGATCCCAGTGTCTGTGCCGCCGCTGTCGCTGACGTGGTTCTGCAGGGTATGGAACTTTATATTCCTAACTCTGTAGTGCCCATCGGTGGCAAATCACGGCCTTGGTTTGGTAAGTCCTGCAAACAAGCTGCCTTTGGCAAGCGCGAAGCTTATCAAGCCTGGGCCGCGGCACTAGTCGCTAAGGATCCGAAAGCGAAAGCTTTAAAAGGGAAGTACAACCGATCCTCTAGGTACTTTAAGCGGCAAATTGCTAGAGCAAAGTCCCAGCATATCACCAAAATCGGTGAGAAACTTGAGAGGTGACCGTCGGGAACGCGGCAGTTTTGGGCACTCTCCAAGGCTGTGCTTGGCAACTTTAGCCAGCCTTCGTTTCCACCGTTACGCACAGAGAATGACATCCTGGTCCACCCGGCGAAGGAGAAAGCCGATCTACTGGGCGCTCTCTTTGCCTCGAACTCGACTTTGGATGACCAAGGAACTCCTCCGCCGACCATCCCGCGGTGCCAGAGCTCAATGCCTAACGTTAAGTTTAACCAAAAGGCTGTTCGTCGAGCTCTGTTTTCCTTGGATATCCAAAAGGCGAGTGGTCCGGATGGCATTTCTCCTATAGTGCTCCGAGCATGTGCTCCTGAGTTGACGCCGGTGCTAACGCTTTTGTTTCGGCTCTCCTACTCAACCGTTGTAGTCCCAGATTCGTGGAAGAGCGCTCTTATCCACCCGATCCCGAAGAAAGGCGATGGTTCCGATCCGACTAACTACAGGCCTATCGCTATCACCTCCCTGCTTTCCAAATTAATGGGGAGCATAATAAACAGCCAGCTTCTGGGTTATCTAGAAGATCACCAGTTGATTAACGACCGTCAATATGGCTTCCGCCATGGTCGCTCAACTGGTGACCTTCTGGTTTACCTAACGCACCGCTGGGCTGCTGCTATTGAAAGCAAGGGAGAGGGCCTGGCAGTTAGTTTGGACATGGCGAAAGCCTTCGATCGTGTGTGGCATAGGGCGCTCCTAGCGAAACTACCATCTTTTGGGCTTCCCGAGAACTTATGCAAGTGGGTCGCCAGTTTTCTCACTGGGCGTAGCATCAAGGTCGCTGTCGACGGTTTTTGCTCTGACTTTATGCCCGTGAACGCTGGCGTCCCGCAGGGCTGTGTGCTGTCCCCCACGCTATTTCTTCTGCATATCAATGACATGTTAGAAGACCCTAGCATTCATTGCTATGCGGACGACAGCACGGTGGACGCCGTATACACCGGCCGTGCAGGTTTTTCTCGGGAAAACGTCGACGAGAGCCGAACAAAACTTGTGTCTTCTGTTGAGGCATCCCTCGTGAATGTCTCCTTATGGGCTGAAAGGAACCTGGTTCAATTCAACCCCCAGAAGACACAAGTTTGCGCGTTGACCACTAAGAAAACCCCATTTGTCCTATCACCACTTTTCCAGAACACTCCCCTCCATGCCGCGCCCAGTATCAGCATATTGGGCTTGAAAGTTTCGAGTGAGTGCCAGTATCGCGATCATTTGGAAAGTAAGGCCAAGTTGGCCTCGAGGAAGCTGGGTGTCATCGGTAGAGCTAGACAGTACTTCACGCCCAAACACCGATTGTCCCTTTATAGGGCCCAGGTGCGGCCTCATATGGAGTACTGTTCTCATCTCTGGGCCGGTGCCCCCCAGTATCAGCTCGATCCATTTGATCGCATACAGCGCAGAGCCACTCGAATTATCAGGGACCCAAGAATCTGTGCTGGGCTTGACACTTTGGCGTTGCGTAGAGACGTGTCCTCGTTATGCGTTCTCTATCGCATGTATCACGGGGAGTGTTCTGGAGAACTGTTTGACTTGGTACCTGCCGCTGAATTTTCCAACCGCACAGTACGTGCCAGATTGAAATATCATCCACACCATCTGGATACCTGGCACTCCAGTACTGTGCGGTTCCGTCGCCATTTTCTTCCACACGCCACACAACTGTGGAATGACTTACCAGCGGCAGTGTTTCCAGGTCGATACGACATGGGTACCTTCAAAAAGCGCGCTTACCTCCACCTTAAAGGCCGGCAACGTCCCTGTAGCTCCTCTGGTGTTACACGGGGCCGTGGGCGACGGTGTTCACCTAACACCAGGTGACCCGAACGCTCGTTTGCCTTGTCCTTCTTACATAAAAAAAAAAAAAAAAATAAAAAAAAAAGGTCTATTTTTTATATAATCCTTTCGGTTTTATATGAAAAATATCGGAAATATTATAATTTATTTTTACGTGACATTTATCCTGTAGTCCGAAAGAATCTAGTGACATGACACTCCGTTCTCCACGTTGTATTGCAACTGAATACAAGCCGTTGCATATTTAGTGGCAGAACTCCATATTGCATTTTATCGAAGAAAGAAAATAATTTAAGTATAATCATATTATATATAATCATTTAAGTATAATCATATATACCACCAAACCCATAACAACCACTATCCCTTCAGACGCTCATTTACTGCCCCTCGATGGACTAAATTTTACTAACTTATTATTATGTCTTATAAATCGTATATGAGATACAGAACTTAGAATAAAGAATGGAGTATCTAGACACTACGTTCCCTCTGCATTGCATACTAATTGCCTCTGCATGTTAAAGGCGGGAGGCTGTCTTTTTTATTTTATAATTTTGCTGTTTAATCTACTGAGGTAAGTATTTAGTGTATATTAAGTGTATATTATTTTTCGGTAATTCTATAAGTTAACCTTTGTAATATATACATATTTGTTTAAGATGCCGTCGTAGCACTTCGAGATAGTGTCACACTCTAAACGGAGACAACGTATCATTAGAAACGTTCGTGGATTCTATTCCCAGTCGTAGGAATGATTGTATATTATTTTCATTGACTTCAGCTTTGGTATCTAAGACAAAGTATGGTGTTAAGTCCCGCCGCTTAGCACGCAATGTCTGAATTCGGAAGGAAAGTGAAGAATTGAAGGTATCCTAGGTAAACTAAACGAAAAAAAGAGAGTTGTCTTCAATGTTATACCGATCTTAAAAGTATACAGATGTAAACCAAACTTCAATACTAACCTTGGCAGAGACTTCTGCACGGCCGTACCATGTGACCGAGGGGACCGCACTTAGGCACGAAGAGTGAGCACAAAAACAGTGCAGTCAGTTCGTAGCACCGTACATCGACTACGGCGTCGTAGATTTCCAGATCCTGTTGACAAAGGGAAGAAACTATTTAGCATTTTATGGATTTACCTTGCCCAAACTGTTTCAGAGAGACGCGTTCGAACGAACCAAGTGTAGAACCTTCTACTGTTGCTTTCACGTTTTTTCCCGCACAGCGAAATAGTCAGGGAGGAATCTAGTTTCAAGACACTCCATCTTGCACATTCCTCTCAAAATCTTGTTGAGTCCGGAACTCAACGCCGCAATTTGTCTTAGGTACCAGAGCGAAAAAATGAAAATATAAATGTAATCCATCCCCGAATGGTAATCGAACCCACAACCACCGCTTAACTTTTCATAATCTTCAGAATAGAGAATTTCATAATCTTTTGAAATTCATGCTAATAATTAATGACAATAATTCTGGACATGCTAAGAGATGGTGCTATGATAGTTATAGAATATTTTTGTTCGTCTCGTTGGTTAGTTTCAAGTACTTGTTTACTATATAACATTTTAAAAATAAAAACAAAAAGAATAATATTTAGCAAAAAACTAAAACATATCTAAATTTTTACTTATTGTACTTATGCAGTACGTAAAGTACTTAGATCCTCAAGTTTTGGTTGAGTTGTATAATCGTTTCTCAGTCGAGTGATTAGTAACCTCAACTTATTTCTATTATACCAATTTAGCAAGACAAAGTACGGAGTTTAGTTCCGCCACTAAACACACAACGTCAAGTCTTGACACTAGATTAGTCTTTACCTATCCTGCTATATGAGACAAAGCGTAAAATTGCGTATCCCATTCTATATAATATAAATCCAAACATACATTCAAAAGTCTACATACATATACCAAAACGGAACTTTACATTTACATTCTAATATGAAACTACGGGAAATTAATAGGACGTAATGAAGCGAACGGCACGGATTGTGTCAAGACGGCTTCCGCCATACAATTACTATCTTCATCTATTGTTAATAACCTTGTGTTATCAAATTACATTGAACTAGCGTTCTGTTCTGGCTTCACTTGGTTTTAATGAAAATTGACATATAAATGGCAGAAATACGTCTATATACTAGTTGTAAATGGTGAAATTCTTGTAAAGGTAAATTGGCATTCAAAAATATCTTTTCCCCGCACAGCAGGGTATTCAGAAAGAACCTAATGACAAGACATTTTATTTTCCATTTTACTGCCATAACGAAACATTGTGCGTTGAGTGGTGGATCTTAACGCCGCGCTTTGCTTAAGGTACCAGAGCTGAAGAATTAAAATAATAAATAATCATTCCCCGAGTAGCAATTGAACCCACAACCACACATTACTGATGGACACTGTCCCACTGCGCAATGATGACCTCGAGAATTAAGTTTCATACGAAATATTTTTCATAAACTACATTTTTCTTTAGCTTCGCTCTGCTAGCTGATACAAAGCCTTGCATTTATTTCCACCACTCAGCACTACATATGTATTGAATTCGGGTAAAAAGTAAATAACAGAATATCTTGACACTAATTTCTTTAAGCATACTGTACTATATTTTTATTGGTATACTGTACTTACTATTGGTATTGGGGCCACTCGTGGCGCAGAGGCACAAACGTGTGACTGTAAACGACTAGTTATAGGTTCGATTTCCACTCGAGGGGTGGAAATATTTAATATTTCCATTTTCTTCGCTCTGGTGTCGAGGCAAAGTTACGCCACATAACTAACACGCAATGCCTCCAAAAAATCGGCAGAAAGTAGGGAACGCAGTGTATTAACACTAGTTTCCCTCTGCCTACCCTATTATCTATGTGAAACTAAAAAAAAATACATACTATACTCATTACGTACCCTACCATGGCAAAAAATGTGTGAATCTGAATCTGAGATAAAGCTCATAAAAACTTGATAAATCATAGCTAATGATGTGTAACTTTCAATAATTAAGCTAACGGAGGTATAACTCATTGTTCGAGCACAATGGACGTGACGTGACGTGACGCCTTACTCCCACAAAGGGTTATTTGTAGACGCGTCATAGATTAATAATTTGTTTTGCGTTTTGGAAGTAGAAAAGTAAGCGATTTCTTTTAGTTTTTGTAAAATGATTATTTGATTTGATTATGTATTTTTTGATTCGTCGGTTTTAAATAATACAATATTGTTATTTTCATAATTCTTTTTGTGTATATGTTTTATTATATTAAGTATCGCAGTTTCGTCAGTTTCGCTGTTGCGCTGTTGCGTTCTTGTTTTACATTTATTTTCATATCAATTTTCATCATTTAGTTTAAAAAAACGTTTTTTTTTGTATAATAAATAGTAGTCTGAGAAAAAGCATTAAAACCAGTCAAGCGGCTTCTATTTTTCATACCCACTTTTATCTCCCATTTCATTCCTGTAGTTGATTTTTGGAAATAAAAGTAGCCTATGTTTCATCCTGGGTCTTTAATTATATTCATTCTGAATTTCATCCAAATTGCAGCGGTAGTTCAACGCAACATTAAGGAAACCTAGTGTCAAGACAGACCGTTCTTCCCCTTTCCTCCTGCCCATAATTAAGATATTGCGTCAACATGCAAAAAAGTGGAGAAATTAAAATAATTTGAACATTACCATTACCAGTGGACATCGAATCCACAACCAACCGCGTTTACAGTCAAACATTGCCCCACTAAGCCACAATTGCTTCAAATAAGAAATTCGTTCAAAAACATACCTATAATGATGTTCTATCTGTCCAAGCTTCCATTGTGGCTTTGCGCGGTGACATTTAATTTTTGTGTTATTATAGGAAAAGGAATTGTAACAGCCGTGAAAAAAGATGATTAAGTTTGAGAGACGTTTATATTCTTTGTATTTGTTCGTTTATTTAATGAAAAATGTGTTTCTGTTTGTTTTTTTCGTATTACAGTAAAAACTCGAGGATCTGATCTTCAGTTATACGGATTCGCGGTTATCCGAACTCTCAATGCTGATCAAATAACTTTATTTTTTGAATAATACAGAATATATTACAGATTATTTTTTTTGTATTTTTTTAATATTTAAGTAAATTAATAAAATATATCACCTTAATATATTTTACAAAAAAAACATATTTTAGTTTATAAGTTGGATTCAGTTTTGATGTTTTTATTCACATAATTCAAGCAAAATGTCAGAAAATTAATAAAAGACTTTACACACGTACAAAAAGTGCGTTTTTCATATGTTCCACTATCCGCTTGTCTTATGAAAAGAATAAGTCCGGCTATTCGAGTCTACTTTACTGTGATCTGAGCTACTAGTATTACTGTAATCGTCGTCAGGCGAGATCAATTCCCATGACAGCTGTCAAAGTTCCCGCCATTACGAAATCTAAACAGATTAAATATAATAACAGCATTATATAGCTATATACTGTATTTATAATTTGGTGGTTCACTTTAAATACTATTCTTTGTATTTTTGGTATTATTCGTATTATGTTTGTATTTTTCGTGTTATCACTATACAAAGACAATGTAAAGAGTAGTGATAAATCAAGAAGAAATATATAACAAAGAAATAGAATCTACACTCATCGTGAGCATACACTCTGTGACTGTTCAATGGAATTCTGAATTGTTATAAAATTCTTCTATTGCTTTCGACAAAAGAATTTCTTATATTGTAATGCGAAAATTCTACCAATAGCAAAAAATGATAAAATAATTCACGCTTTTTATTATTTCTGTATTACGAAATGGAAAGCGACAACTTAATATCAAGACAGCGAATTCTCCGCTTACCGTCCAGATTTCAGACATTATGTGATACATAAAACAGCTTTTTACTTTTGTCTTCACAGCAGAGTAGTCAGAAAATCCTAGTGTCAACACACTCTGTTCACTTTTAGCCCGAAGTCGAAACTTCGCGTGTTAAGTGATGGAACTCAACGTCGCACTTCACCGTATGTATTAGAAGCGAAGAAATAAAAATTAAAATATAATCATGCCTCGAGTGAGACTCGAAACTGCAACCATCGGTTTACAGTCAGACGTTGTTCCATTATGCCACGATGACCTTGATGGTCTTATACAACGCCGCACCTCAGCTTACCAGAGTGAATAAATAAAAATAATTATACCAGCGGCCCGCTCGCGGCTTCGCCGCGTGAACTTGTTCATTAAATTGCAACCCTCGGCGGCGCATATTTAAAAAATAAAGTAACCTATGTTTAAGTTTAGATTATCAATTATAATTATGCCAAAATTCATTGAAATTGGTCAAGCGGTTTAGATTTTTCATATAAACTTTTATCCCCTAATTCAACCCTTTAGACCCAGTCACTTTTACTAATTTCATTCTAAATTTCATCCAAATCGGACTGGTAGATTAGCCGTGAAAGCGTGACAGACAAACACACAGACTAACCAACTAACTAAAGGGGATAGAATCCACAAACATCGCGTTTATAGTCAAATCTTGCCCACTGAACTATAAGGACCTCAAAAACTGATTAACGAAATATCTATTTTATCGTAATACAAATCTTCATTTAATTATTTAAACAAAGAGAACCTCGTAATAAATCTCACCGCTTTCCTTTTGTTGTTACTTATAATATCAAGCCCTTATTATAAAAACGATATATGTAAATTGTATATGCATATAAGCTATAGGATATTTTGACTATACCTACATATGTTTTAATGTAAAAAATATAATTAAAAAAATATTACAAGAATTAATGAAATTGCTTTTGAATTTCCTATATTACTTATTAATATTACTTGGGGCCAGTCATGGCAAAGTGGCACAGGCGTGTGACTGTAAAAGACTGGTTGTGGGTTCAATTCCCACTCGAAGAGTGGAAATATTTAATATTTCCATTTTCTTCGCTCTGGTGTCGAGGCAAAGCGCGGCGTTAAGTTCCGCCACTTAACACGCAATGCCTTCTAATTTGGGGGAAGGTGGGAAACGGATTATCTTAACACTAGGTTCCCTCTACCTACCCTGCTCTGTGTGAAGATAAAAAAAAACTTTTTTTTTGAAGACAAGAAGGAGCAATGTAAATGTTTGACTGAATACCTATTTGTGGGTTAATACCTCATCAAAAGGGAACTTATATATTTTGTTTGCAGCTTCACGCTTTACTCTTCTTTTGTTTGTTATGTCATTAAAACAGAGGTGTAAATATTATCGAAATATAATCATTTCCCCCGTCTAGGAATCGAATTCACAACCTTCGCGCACACAGTCTGAGACCTCCCACTGGGCCACGATGGCCTTGCCTAGATGAAAATAAAATATTGTAACGTGTACAATAACAACTTATGTTCTTACGATTCCATCCCAAGGTTATTCTTGACGAGGCTTTATCGAGCGACCTTCGCAGCTACTTTATTTCATGTTGTTATGTTATTTTTAGGTAAACATCTTAATATTTTTCTTATAAGCCGCTTCACGCTTTTTCCCATTTAGCAGGGTTGTCAGTGGACCTAGTGTTTAGACACTCCGTCTTTCGTTTTAAGCTTGAAGTCGAGATATTGCGTGTTGAGTGGCGGAACTTAACGCCAACTTATTTTAACATAATATCCGAAAATCCTCGTAATACAGTAAGACTGCGCTTAATTGTATATGCGACGATTGTAGGCTCGATTTCCAGTCGGAATTATTAATTATTTCACATAGACAAGCCGCGGTGTTGAAAGAATCGTTGTATGTTAAATACAACGATTCTTTTTCTCACTTTGTCCTACTAGGTGGTAAAAAGCGTTAGGTTACGTAATTCGATAGGGTAAAACAATATTAGTGCAGTGATAAGTCAGTTAATTTTTCATTTTAAATCTGAACGCAATAGATTTCGAACCCGCGCCTATTGAAAACCAAGTGCAAATTGACCGCTTAGCCATGCGCTCTGTCCGCTAAGCCATTCTACATCCAGATATCTAGAAATTACAACTTATTTTACTACTTTCTGTAGAGACATTGTTACTAATTTCAGCTACCTTAAGATTATCCTACGAACTCTTTTTTGTACTTCATGAATTTTGACGTGATCTGATGGTCGTTTTATGAGCATATATGTATAGCCAATAATTGGTTAAGGAACCTAATAATATTAGTATATACTATATACTTAATACCAACAGCTTGCTTTTGGTTTTCAAAGCTTAATTTATAATTTATACATTTCAAAGATGTTAATTAAATGATAATAATTAATTGAAATTGATAGAAAATGCAGCGTCTCTGTCTCCGGCAAATCAATTAGGCATTAGTCTACAAAAATAATCCCGCGGCGCGATGTGTGGTCACGAACACTCTAATGACGACGCTAAATATAATCAAATGTTTTAGATTCATTAATTTATATAATAATGTTAAGATTTGTTATTTTCAAATTGTTTTTTGAAATTTGTATTAAAAATCTTGTTACCGCTAGATTATGTATATTGACAGAAGAAATACATATATTTTTTTTTAGCTTCACGCTGTATCCCGCACACTGCAGGGTAGATAGAGGGAGCCTAGTGTTAAGACACTCTGTTCCCCACTTTCCGCCGAATTCGGAGGCATTGCGTGTTAAGTGGCGGAACTTAACGCCACGCTGTGCCTCGAATACCAGAGCGAAGGAAATGGAAATATTAAATATTTCCACTTCTCAAGTGGGAATCGAACCCACAACCTGTCGTTTACAGTCACACCTTGTACCACTGCGCCACGACTGGCCACTACTATACCACTGGTCTTTTTAATCATTTCGTGAATGGAAATTCGAACTCACAATCATCCTTTACAGTAAGACACTACGCCACTGCGCCAAAGGGTAGGGAGAATAACGTATCTTTATAAGAACGTATATCTTAAACAGTTTCTAAGAGGCGCGGGTTCGAGTCCCGCTACGTTAAAATTATTCACTTTTATTTGCGCGCGCTTTACCTCTGATATTTACGAGATAATTACGATTAAAACTTGCACCATTTTATTATGTTATTAAGTTGATACGGTTATGTTAAATATCACCTAACTAATGAAATTTGTGTGAGAACCGAAAAATGATAAATTAGGTTTGTTTTTTTGGGCATACCGTAGTGCCCACAACGATGGACCCACGTTTGATCAAACTGTAAACGCGAATTGTCGTCGATTCCACCTCGGAGAAATGATTATATTTGTCTGAGGTCTTAACTTTAGTAAGCAGGCATTAACTTTAGTAAACTGGTAGTAAACTATTAGACGTTCAAAAAATTAAGCATGTAACTTCTTATTTTGAACAAAATTATTAGTCTTTGACTTTGATTTAAAGTATCTTTATCTCTCCAGGTTTCATAAACGACAAAATGTAGCGCTACTTGCCGCCACATAAAATCCGCCACTCAACATACAATGTCTTGAAATCGGGCAGAAAGTAGAGAGTGGCGTACCTTGACACTACTTGCTCTTTGCTCATCCTGCTATATGAGAAAAGAAAAACTGGCATTGTAGATAAACTGCTAAAATAAAATGTTATATTTTACTTTAAAAGAATAATAACGTTGGAAATAAAAACAAAGCAAAATATTGTAAAACAGTAAATATACAGTATAACAGTAAATGTACTAGATCTTTAATTCTTTCCTCTAATTTCTTTTTTAGTTTCATAATTTATACAAGCTTACAGTCATGATGACCACAAAAAACGGCGAAACGTGTTTTATGAATATTCTTAGGTATTAACTATTTTCTTGAGTTATTATATTTATATTAGGTAGTATTGAATGTTTAAGAATTTCGACATATCCGAAGAACGCATGGCTTAGCGTTCAGAGTGATTGGACTAAGAGTTCAAATCGCGCTGGGTTCAAACGATTATACGTTTTAAAAAATATTTTTGAATTTCCTAAGTGTGTAAATGTGAAAATTTTGTTAATAAACACCGCAAGTCGAGCTGGATTGGCAGTACACTCCGTCGGGACCCTGACTATATACCTATGCGGGCGATGGACACCAGTCCAACCTCCTCATCCTCAAGGAAAGCGTAAATTCATAAGAAATAATAAATTATATACTTAATCTCGGGAGGGATTCGTTCAGTCAAATGCTCTATTTTATAGATTCTTCTAGCTACTTACAAGAAATCAGTTTATCATTACATCACAAAAAAGATAAGACCTTTTTTGGTCTCTAACACCACAATTTCGTAACGAAATTAATATTGAATTCTCAAAAAAAAAAACATTATAAAAATTTAATATTGAATTCTCTAAAAAAAAAAACATTATAAAAAACATTACCTGTTGAGCGTCTCTCTGTCCAAAATGCCCAATATAATTGGGGAATACAGTAAAGTTGTATGAAATCCGGTGTTGCTGGCAGAACGTGACTATGACTGGCAGACACACGCCTGGCGCTGGGTTCCTTGAGCCTGGGGCTTCTGTGGGCGCCGGCCAGGTCACCACGGACGATCTGTTCACCACTTGTGATACGTACTGTGGACAAAATGAGGCTTTTAGAAACATTTTGTATGAAAATTATTTTATTATATTTATCGTTGGTATTATTTATGTTTATTTTAATATATTATGCTGGCTTAAAGTATGGAAATATTTTAAGAAAACAAATAAAAGTTTAAACAGAGATTCCATCCCGCGCCTTTAAAAAGCGGGTGGCTTCTAAAAAACGCGCGGAATCGAATCCATAACAATTTGAACGGTATGGTTAAGTAGTAATGGTAAAATATGAAATATATTAAGTAAATAACTTTAATATCCTTCAAGAGAGCATTGAGACCTCGCGTTTATAATCAGACCGTGTCACTACACTACGATAGTCCCAATTTCATTTTTTGCCATTTTTATTTTTTTCTTGTTTCACCATATTAAGTTACTTTAACAAAATATTCAATTTAAACACATTCAGAAATAAAGTATACAAAAATTCCAAACACTTTGAATGCACAACCAACGTCTTAACTCAAACAAAGCTATTCCACCATAATGGAGTTCAACCAAACAATAAAGATGAGATGAATGGCGCCCAATATTCTTGGCATTGTCCTAAAATCTATTGATAGTTCTAACTTTAATGCAAAGCTAAATTGCACGAATTACTGAACTTGGATTGTAAAGAGGAGGCTGTCGTGGCGCAGTGGGACGTCTAACTGTAAATGCATTTGGTTATAGCTTCGATTCTCACTAGAATATTTTTTTTTTTCGGTAAGGATGGATGCCTAGTTAGCAATATTATAAGATATAATGAAATTATGCTGTAATAAATTATTTTCAGGTTATTTTGGTGGTAAGAATCACTAACCCAACGTTAACGAAATTGTTATACAAAAAAAAGGTTTTATTAAAATCAGTCCAGTATTTTTATTTTTCATACTTCTTTTACTAATTTCTAATTGTATAGATTTCCTAAAGAGCCCATTTAATGAAATAAATCCACATGCTCTCTTCCATAGTCAGAAACGGATAGCTTAAACATAGTAGGTTAAAGTTAAAATTAAACCTCGTCAGTATGCGCTCTGCTCGGAAGCCTTTGAAATATTTGGACAAAGGCTCTGCGTTAAAAACCTAATTTAACTAAAAATTCTTTATTTCTTTATTTCTTATACACACTATGGCAAGTAATGAAATTTTGATGTATGCGTTTGAAAAATCGTTTTGAAATGTATTTAAATTCATAATGTTTGCTTTATCTCACGCATTCTCTATCACGTAGGGTATACAGACAAAACGTAGTGGCAAGACACTCTGTTCTCCACTTACCGCCCTCATCCAAGATATTACGAGTTAAGTAACGAATTTCAAGATTTTTTAAGATTTCAAATCCTGTGCATTTTATGTATGTGTTATACCACAGCAGAGAAATAAAGAAGGATAACAAGAATAAAAGTAGTAGAATAGAGTAGTGGAGTAGGAAATGAACCTAAAAACAATCAATGCCTAAAAGCATAAAACTGGCCGTTTCATTTTTTTTTTTTAATATAATGTTATTAGTAAAAATCTCTAGTATAAAAGAGTATTCACATTATAGAAAACTCAATAACAACTCAACTGTATTCCAATTTTAGAAATACTTTGTTTTAGCCCTATTTTTATAACTTCTACTACTCATACTACTACTACAATTACTACTAGAAATTGGGGCTTAAATCTAGATACTAAATCCATACTTATATTATAAATGCGAATGTCTGTGTGTTTGTCTGTCACGCTTTCACGACTAATCTACTGGTCCGATTTGGAAGAAAATTAGAATGAAAGTAGTAAAAATGACTGGGACTAACATAGGCTATTTAGTTTTTCAAAAATCAACCTCTAAAGGGTTGAAATAGGGGATGAATGTTTCTATGAAGAATCTACACCGCTTGACCGTTTGTAATGAATTTTGGCATATATATAGTTGATAATCCAAGGTTAAACATAGACTTTATTACACATAGCCACGTAAAATACGCGGCGAAGCCGCGAGCGGGCCGCTAGTATTAGATATAAATTTTATAATTTTATTTATTTCTTGGTAAGAAGATTATATTTTATGCACATTTCTTTGAATAAATATTTGAGGATTGCATTATGCTATTTCTTGAAATAAAAATATAGTAGAAATATATATTAAAATTTAAAATAAAATATGGTAAGTTAAAGTTAAATTATTTAACGCATCAACGATATATAACATTTATTATATTAACTCTCTTATTATCTTATTTATTTAAGAAGATGCACAAGAATTTTTTACTTCAGTTACTGTGAAATTGTGGAGCGGAGAACGTCTTAACACTACGTTTCCTCTGCCTAACATGATGCGAGTGGCTGTGTAAAACTTTTGTAGTGTTGATAAATCTTATATAAAAAGTTCACTTACTTGAGATATGAAATATATTTTAACACCATTTTATAAAAGCTAACTATAAGTAAACACAAATACACAAAATTTACATTTAAAGACTACACAAATGTGATTAAAACATTTCACACAACGAATATACAATAAATAAAATAAAATAGAAGATTACAAATTTATATATACACGAAAAACAAATAAATATATGCAAGCGTATTGAAAGCGAAGTATAAACTGTAAGAATGAAATGACCGTAGACGAGGCGGTAGAAAGATATAAAACTACCGGCAACTTTCGAAATTATTTATATTACTTAAATATATTAATATGATATTATATTATGTATAGTGTATATATGTAGTATGTATGTATTGATATTGTAATTATATTACATATTATAAACAATAAATTAATAATGTATCAAATGTTATTGTAATTAATAAACGTATGAATGCTACTAGACTAGCTTCACGCTGTATCCAGCACGCGGCAGGGTGTGCAGAGGGAACCTAGTGTTAAGACACTCGGTTCCTCATTTTCCGCCGACTTCTGGACGAATTACGTGTTGAGTAGCGGAACTCAACGCCGTGCTTTGCCTCGGACACCAAAACGATGAAATTGAAATATTAAAAAAACAGTAGCAGTCGTGGGACTGCCGATAGAAGTGAAAACAGAACTATTAAGTTGAGTGTAATTAAAACTATATGCAAAAATTATATGATTTTTTTATGTTTTATTTATTACTTACATATAATGGGTTAAACAAATCATAAACAAAATATAAATACAAAGTGGTTGAAAAAATAATTAATATACAATTAACTTAATTATACATAGTATTTATATTTACACGAATTTCAATGAATTCAAGTTTGAACATTAATTATACGTGTACACAGGCTACTGCGCGTGCGCTAGTCTGGCTCTCCATAGCTATAGATATACTATTATCATGTCGCATGTCGGTGACGCGAACCGAGGATTTTACCCTCTACCAAAACGCTCAACGCGCCTAAAGAAGTTTTCACTTAAAAATTTCAATTCCTCGAGTAGGAATCGAACTCACAACTAATCGCGTTTTTAGTCCCACTCGAGGAGTGGAAATATTTTAATATTTCCATTTTCTTCGCTCTGGTGTCTAGGCAGAGCGCGGCGTTAAGTTCCGCCACTTAACACGCAATGCCTCCGAATTTGGTGGAAAGTGGGGAACGGAGTGTCTTAATACTAGGTTCCCTCTGCCTACCCTGCTGTGTGCGGGATACAGCGTGAAGCTAAAAAAAAAACATAAATAATCCGTACACTTTGAAGGCGTGGCTCAGTACAGACACTTTGGCAGTTTCCAAGAGAGACGAGTTCAAATCCCGCTGTGTTTAAATTTTTATATTGTATTTTATATTTACGTTAAAAATAATTTATTGACAGTAACCTTATATATTTCTTGAACACCTTTTAATTTGTTCCACCTTTATCTTTTAGTATAATTAAAGTATTATCCCCACAATTTCTTATTTTTATTATTAGCTATTATATAGTAATTTCATCAAAAGATTATAAATAAATAACTCAACATCGGATTTTTAAATTGCCTTTACCAATTATAAAGACTTGTTTTGCCAGGCGCTTCAGTCCTTATGTTGAGTTATTTATTTATAACAAAGTAGCCCATGCTTGTGATGTCAAGCATTGCTCTGCTAAACAAGCCAGAACTAAAATTGCCGCCTGGCTTGCCTCCTTAAATTATGATGTTACCGAAAAACTTATTTTACACACACAATAGTAATGATTTTACATGTAATTAACTTCAACTTTTACTTCATTGATTGGTTTGTATTCGTATATATGTATTTTTTTTTTGTCTCAGTTAATACTTTTATCTTTGGTAATGTTTTCAGCATCTTTTAATTATCGGAAAACCGAGTGTAGCACCTAACTGTTAACTGGTATGTTGGCCATCCACGATACAGGAATACCTAGTGTGGGGTCATCAGATGTTCCAAATTTGTTAAAGATATTTTTGTTAATAAATATATTTTTTCTTTTTTTTTTCTTTTTAAGCTAAAATTTTTAGGTTTATTAGAACTTTGGCGTATTTCCAGAAGAGCACGTATAGCTTATCAGTCAGAATAAAGAGACAGTTCCCAAAAAATGCGGGGCGTAGTCCCACTATTTTAAAAATTTTACAAGTTATTTATTTTTTTTTTCCACTTATAAAGAAAACCTGTCTGATTTGCTTGAAAATTTGCACATATGCACATATGTCCAATATATTTTTTCGGTTCTTCTTTTATATTTGTTACTAATTCTATTTGCCATCTATACTAAAATAATAAAATATATTATAACGAACTACTAAACTCTATACACGAATATATTCTAAAATCCACGTTAAAATAACGCGTTGAAAATTAACTTTTTACCAACATTCCTCGCTCGATATTACCTTCAAAAATGTGCGACGCGGACATGCCATAATGAAAATCGCCTTTTGTCCACTAAACTATACATTACAATAGCATATTTTACGATAATTTTGAAATAACTTTGTCATTTTGCGTGGAACATGTATAAAATATTTAACAAATTTATTTTGTTCTACGACCACGAGCATATAATACCGCTTCACGCTTTCTTTTAACCATATGGCAAAGTACACAGATAGAACCTAGTGTCAAAACATTTGATTCTTAACATACCGACTTGAGTGGGAATCGAATTTACTACCACCGCGTTTACATTCAAACGATGCCATCCTACGGCGCGATGGCTTCTAAGCCTTTTTATGACAATAAAAAACAAAAATATAAGATAAAGAATAAAAAAACCGGTTTTAAAACATATTCAAATATTAATATTTTTTTTCAGGTTCACACTTCTTCTCATATAGCAATGTTCACTCGAAATAGATACGTTGTACGTTAAGTGGTGAAACAAAACGCCATACTTTTTCATGACACCATAGTGGAGAATTAAAAATAATTTTAAAAGTAACCATTCCCTCAAGTACAAATCTAACCTATAACCATTGCAATAACTGTCAGACGCTGTCCACTGTACCTTAGCTCCCTGTGGCACTTAGCTACCACAAAAACCACAAAAAAGATAAAAACTTTTCAACCATTCGTCAAAGCTCTAAAGCACAATAATAAGAACATTAGCAGCTTTCCTTTGTGCAAACAAACAAACAAACAAACAAACAACAGGTGAAAACATTTAAATTACTGTAAGCAAATTGAATAAGCGCGAACTTTTTAAGTTCTCAAATGAAAGCTCGTCTCTGTCTCAGTCAAAACGAGAGGCGTTTGTTTCACAAATTCTGTTTACCGCAAGCTTCATTCAGTTTTTTTTTTGTGTTAAAGTGAAGTTTTCTTTATTAATGTTTTGTTTTGTGTTGAGGGATTAGAGCAATAATTGTTTTGAATGGTGGATGGATTTTGGGTTCGAATATAAAGAAATTTGAAGGGAATTTTATGTTTTTTTTCTGTAAATGTGTAATTTTATTAGATATTGAAATCCATATTAAAAATATTTCGTTCTTTTTTGTAGATTCAAGCTTTTATTTGCATATCAGGGAAACTTTAGAATTTAAGACACTTTGTTTGAATCTAAAACTTTAATTACCTGGTAGCAAAATTCAAAGCCTTGCTTTGTCTATTTTACCATAGCGAAGAAATGAAAATAATTAAATTGTGATCATTCTCTTAAGAGGAAATCGAATCCGTAACTAATTATGCTTACAGTCAGATGTTGTCCCACTACGCCAAAATGGCCTCATTCTACATTACTAATTACATAATACTTTTTATTATCGAGTGACTACGAGCACACAGACGAAACTATAACGTGTAGGAAGCTGAAATGCGACATGTAATTTCCTTGCGAAATGTTTCTAACAGAAGCTATATTCAATTTTCTCAATAAAAAGGTTAACAATTTTTCAAAGTAAGACTTGAAATTTAATTTAAACATGGTATTGTTTAGGCATTTATGGCACAGTATTACAGCTTTTTACAGTAATAGTGATGCTTGTGGGTTCGATTCCCACTCAGGGCTACGATTCTATGTAAATTTTCACTTCTTCGTTCTAATACCTAGGACAAAAATGACGTTCAATTCCGCTCTACAACACGTAATATCTTGATTTCGGGCTTCTAAAAAACGTGACGCTTTTTTTGATATCGCTGAAATGCAATACATCAAAGCTAAAAACTTTCACTCAAGTCAAATTGAAGACTACAACTAGTCTATTACAAAAAAACCATGTAACAAAAAATATATTATTGTAAGCCCCATTACAAAGTGTTCTTAGCACAGCCATAGTTATTCAAAGGCGACTTTCCAAAATAATTGTTTTGAACGACTTTATGCGGCTCAAATTAAAAACGCCATTGTTCTTCATGGCTGCGAGAAACACGTAAAATAAGAGTGACTGGCAAAACTTTTAAGCTTTTGGCTTCCTTTTATTTTTCACCTTTTATATATTGTTATTTTATTATTGTTTTGGTTTTTAACAATGTTTTTTTCTTAATTTTCTATAGTAAATTTATAAACAATCGTAAACACAAATTAATTAATTATATTTTGCAAGAAGCCATTGTTTTAGAGGTACTTGTAATATTGCTAGCCAGTAGCCACTTTAAATTTACCACGTTAAATATGCTTTGCCTTAGCAACGTGTATGTTGTTATGCAAAATGAAATTTTGAAATCAAATCTTATTATGTTTAATGTATGTGTTGTATATTATTATAATTTAAGAATTTTAAGACCGAGGGAAATGTCAATATTATAAAATATTGTCATTTCACTCCTTCTGTATATAAATGTTTTTCGTATTAGTTCGTCAATTAACTTTCGTAAATATAGATCGAATAAAGATAGTTTTTGTAAATATAGTTGTTTAAAATTAAAAAAAAAAACAGGTATCGGATTGAAAAAGACATTTAAAGAATTTTCCTAAGTGTGGAATAACACTTTAAAAATGTTTAAAAGGTACCGGATTTTTTCCGCATAGGAGGGTAGTCAGAGACCCAGTGTCACGATACTCCGTCCTTGGCTTTCCACTCGAAATTGAGACATTGTGTTTCGAGTGGCGGAACTCAACGCCATGTTTTGTCTTGAATATAGTTAGCTAATAGTTCTTAGCGAATAAATGAGAATAATTTACGATTTATCGAAATCACAACCATCACGTTTACACACTCTGAGCCACTATGCCACGATGGTTTATAGTTAGCATTAAATAGTTTAATTTATTATAAGCAAAAATAATATTTTTAAAGTAAATACATTAATAATATTGTAATATTGTTTTACGATATTAAAACAACCGTAGGAGTCTAGAGGACTGTTGAGACAAAGTTTGTAAAACAAATAACATTTTCCTGAGCTCCTTGGAAACGTGGAGAGACTTTGTTAAAGAGTTCTCAACAACCATAATAGATAATGGCCTAATAGAAAAACAATTATATCGATAATAAATAAAATCTTCACGCTGTATCCCGCACACAGCAGGATAGGCAGAGGGAACCTAGTATTAAGATACTCCGTTCCCCACTTTCCGCCGAATTCGGAGGTATTGCGTGTTAAGTGGCGGAACTTAACGCCACGTTTTACCTCGGCACCAGGGCGAAGAAAATGGAAATATTGAATATTTCCACTCCTCGAGTGGGAATCGAACCCACAACCAGTCGTTTACAGTCACACGCTTGTGCCACGGGGCCACGACTGGCCACATAAATAAAATAAAATAGTAATAGGCCGTTGTGGCGCAGTGGGACAGCGTCTGTCTGCAACGCGGTGGTTGTGGGTTCGATTCCCACTCATTTCTTCTCTCTGACCAAAGGCATTGAGTTTCGCCACTCAACACACAGTCTCGATTTTGGAGAAAAGTGAAGGACGGAGTTTCTTGACACTAGACTCTTTTAGAAATCGTACAAGCGGTCTAGTCAAACGTTCTTTTAGAGGTACGTGAATGTCTTCGCGCTATTGTGCATTCGTAATAAGTTCAATTTTCATTTGCGAATGATTAAATTTCAATTATTTTTATTTCTCCTATTTTAACACGCAATGTCTCGAGTTCATGCTAAACTACTAAGACCGAAAGAATTAGAGTTTCTATCTATCTTTATAATCTTGCATTATTAACTGTCAGATAGGATATAACACATGCAATTGGCCTTAGTAGAGGGATGAATATTTTCATTGTATAAAGACTAGCTAGGCTTATAAGATTGATACAGGGCTTATTGTCTCTATGCATACAAAAAGTTCAGTTTCGTAAATAAACTGTTTTCGGTTAATAGTAAATTTATTTTAAGTGACCGAAATTAGCTTTTTCCCGCATAGGGCACTTAGAGAAAACTTAGTATCAAGACACTCGATGTCTACTATCGTCCCGAAATCGAGATATCGCGTTAAATATGCGATAAGTGGCGTAACTCAGCGCTTTGACCTATGTACCTACTATGTTCTGATGCTAAAGAGTTATAAAATTATAATAATCATTCCCCCAAGTGCGAATGAAATCATAGCAATTACATTGAAACACTATCCGCTCGCGACAACCACCTCAAACTTTGAAAATCTCAGTAATTAACCTAAATTAACTACACTTTAATAACAATAATAATTTTATCTCACCTGAACAGCGGGATTAGCCCTGAAGTACGCAAACAGCGCGCCGGTGATAGCGAGCAGGGCGACTGCGTTCAGCGCGAGCTGCATTAGGCGAAACTTGTGCGCCGAACTGTCTGTGCTTGTGCCTCGCATGTCTCGTAGCATCTGGTGGAATATATTTAGTTAGTTTGGTTGAAAAAAATGTGTAATGTAATGTGTAATGTGTAAGTGATAAATATGTTAAATTAATAAGTGGAGAATGGAGTGTCTAGACACTAGGTTCTCTCTACAATAACAAGGGCAGAGACTGAATACGGAAATATCTTTAAGACTACTCATTTTTCATTTTCTGCCTGAAATTTAGACATAGCGAGTTAAGTGACGAAACTCAATGCCGGGCTTTGTCTACCAGAGCAGGGAAATGAAAATAATATAAATCCAACATCATTGAACGAATCTACAACCATCGTGTTTGAAATCATACGCTTTCCCACTACGCCACGGGGGTCTCAAATAGTAAATAATATAAGGCTTGGACTTGAGAGACACTCACGATCCTGAATTCTTTGGTATTCGTAATTTTCTCACTTTTTCAAATGACACTATATTAACCGAAATAATCGCGTATATTTTATTATTCAATGCGATTATAAATCTTTTTTAATGTTCAAAAGTAAGCTCAAGTTTCCAGTTCGTTCTCGTTTACCTATGAAGATATATGGTTTTCTTATTCTTTGTACGGCTTGAAATGAAACTGTCATTTTAAAAAGTAAATAATATTATTAATAAAGATTTTCTTACACCAAAACGCTATCTTAATTTAATTCAATTCAATTCACAGCAATTCTTAGTGCCATCAGATGATATTCACTTTCACAAGTTTCAATAGAAACATTATCGGACTGAAATTACTATGAAATTTAAATAATTATTAAATTAATTATGAAGAGACGTTATTGCATTTGAACAGAATAATCACATTGTGATTGAATGTGCCACGAATAATTTGCTGAGCCGTTTGTGATGTAATTCAATATTATAGGATAGTCTGAAGGGAAGGATATAGGCTATTTTTTTATCTATACGCCATGCGGAAGAAGTCACGGGTGGATACTAGTTTTAAGTCAAAATTAAACTTTGAATTGTCACATAGGATTAACAATATTAGTAAACGTATGAAAAAATTGAACATGGACTCGAACCCCCGACTCTTAGATACAACCTTAACGCTCTGACTGCTAAACCATCCGTTCTACTACCGACTTGTATCAAGATTTTTATTGTTACTTATTTTCTTTTTATTACTTCTGTAGAAAGAGTTTGACTACAGCTAAAACATTTCTAACAAAGCTAAAATATTTCTGTGAACAATAGTTTTGTCAAGAGAGAATGCTATTTAATAAATATTTTACCATTTCTCGCGTTTAAACGTTTTAAAATAATACAATTTTTATTAAGTTTTAAAAAATGTTTTTTATATGATTTTGAGTGGCGGAACTTAACGCCGCGCTTTATCTCTTACAGAACAAAGCAATTAACCTAATATAAATATAGCCCAATTTAAATTGGATTTAAATTAACTTATTTAAATATGAGGCTATCGTAGCGCAGTGGGACAACATGTGATTGTAAACGTGACGATTGTGAATACGATTCCCACTCGACGAAAGGATTATATTTAAATTTCCATTTCTTCACTCTGATACCAAAGACAAAGCGTGGCGTTGAGTTCCACCACTCCACACGGAATGTCTTATTTCTTGTGCAGTGGACAGGTTATCTAGTCCTCTCTAAAAACTCCTCTACACAAATACAGAAAGTGAAGTTATAAATATAAATATTTATCAGAGAGGGAATCGAACGTACAACCATTCGCGTTTGCACTCAAACACTGTTCCACTGCGCTATGCACGCGTGAATTAAATAGTTTCACGCTGTATTCCGCACACAGCAGGGTAGGCAGAGGGAACCTAGTGTTAAAACACTCCGTTCCCCAATTTCCGCTAAATTCGGAGGCATTGCATGTTAAGTGGCCGAACTTAACGCCGCGCTTTACATCGACACCAGAGCGAAGAAAATGGGAAAATTAAATAATTCCACCCCACGAGTAGGAATTGAACCCACAACCACACACTTTTCACGTTTTCAGTCACACTTCGTGCCTCTGCGCCACGACTGGCCTCATAAATTAAATAATAAAAACTAATTTATTTTCATATATAATTAAGATTTCGCTACAAACGCTAAAAGATAAATAAAATATCTTATTTTGCTATAAAAGACTTAACGCTATTGCATTTAAGTGCTCCTTGATTAGTATCTAAAGGAGCATCTTCCTTTAACATTCACTCAATGCGGCGATTCATAGAACTCAACTGAAAGATCTAATTAAATTACTCTTAAATATTATATTATAAACTAACTTATAATATTATAAAATTTACTGTGGCGCAGTGGCATGTTTGATTGTAAATGCTATTAGTAGTGGGTTCGATTTTAATTTAAGCAAATTATTTAAATTATTTTATATTCTGAGGCCAGTCGTGGCGTAAAGGCAAATAATGTGACTGTAAGGTATGGTAATATTTAATATTTCCATTTTCTTCGATCTAGTGTCGAGGCAAATCGCATCGTTAAGTTACCGCCACTTAACACACAATGTCTCCAAAATTCGGCTGAAAGCGGGTAACGGAGTGTTTAGACACTGTCCTCTCTGATTGCCCCGCTATGCGGAAAGAAGAGTGAAGCTAGTATTCTTAATAATTTTCTTGTTATATAATAACCTTGCTGAAAGCTTTACAATCTAATTGAAATTTGCATTGTGGTGCAGTGGAACTGTGTATGACGCGCACACGATAGTAGAGGGTTCCGACCCCCACTCGGGGAAATATTAATTTTCATTTTTTTTTCTCTGGTAAGACAAATCGAATGCGTGTTCTGCCACTCAACATATCACATTAGAAACCTTTATAATTATCAGTTTTCTCTATTATATTATGCATGTATTATACATATTAACCTTCCTTTTTAATTATTCTGCCATCGCATCAAAATTCGTTGCGTAGTTTTAAAGATCTAAGCATATATACATACACACAGACGCGGGAAGCGACTTTGCTTTATACTATGTAAAGATATGTAAATAAATAAAAAATAAATAGCTTCACGCTGTATCCCGCACACAGCAGGGTAGGCAGAGGGAACCTAGTGTTAAGACACTCCGTTCTTTCCGCCGAATTTGGAGGCTTACGTGTTAAGTGGCGGAACTTAACGCCGCGCTTTATCTCGACACCTGAGCGAAGAAAATGGAAATATAATTTCCACTCCTCGATTGGGAATCGAACCCACAACCAGTCGTTTACAGTCACACTCTTGTGTCACTGGGCCAACAAAACTATAATATTATAGGTAAAATGCATACAATAATTTAAAATTTTAAATACAGTAAAGATCATAGGCTTATGTAGTATAAAGAATCTAAGCGTTCAATCGAGTGCTAACACAAGGGGATTTTCTCACACAGTGTTAGTAAAAGGTGTTTTAGTTTCATTCGATCGAAATACGTATTGTATAGAAGTTCGTTTATACGATATCTCGAATAGCTGGGAATTATGGATTAAATTTCTTTGACACGTTTGTAATTTTTAGTGCAATTTTTCAAATTTACTGCATTGATTTAAGTTTTTAATCGAAAAAATAGTTTTTTAAAGAAAGATATTTGAAGAAAATAGCTTTACGCTTAATCCTGTATTGCACAGGGTAGGATAACCCACTGTCCCAGACAAGTATCGGAATACAACGCAGCGCCTAGTCTTGTCACCAGAGTGAAAAAATGAAAAGAAATTAAATGTAATCATTACTCCGAGTGTGTGAACACTGGCAGTACTAAATTTTGTATGCCGAAAGCGTATGATAACAAAAAAAGGAGTTAAGCAAATCCGTACTTTTCATAATAATGAATTGATGAATTCTTTTTATAAGAAATATTGCATTTAATAAAAAATAGTTTAATATAGTAGAATAAATAACTAGAATAGAAATAACTCACTTAGCTTAACTTAAAAACAACTTAGTTCTATATCTGAGTAATTATATATTTCAATATAATTTAACGGTTAAAAATATTGAGGAAAAAAAGGATACAAAACCAGGTACTGGCAATTATGTAATGCTTAAATATTTAAATTATAATAAAAAAAATACTTAGACATACATAAAATGCCTGGCTTAAAATACGTACTCGTATGTATATGTAAAGTGACATATGTATGTTTTCTCCTTCAATGACACTAGCTGCAATTATATTAGAACCTGTAACCATCACAAACGCTCGGTCATCTCGATCCCATCAATAACACTAAGCTCAATATTTGATCATTCCCACAAAGCATTTCAAATAGTACGTTAGCATTAAACTGAAGAACCGTCGATAGTTCTTAAAGAGTTTTGTGTGGATCCTCAAACACGGCGATGAGTTTGCTAACTCGAGCGTCTGTCCCGATCGGACTTAGCGCTGCGTCGCGTCGTTTAGATTTCACTAGATTACACTTCTATAGAGAGTGTGATGCACTTTTAAAGCATTTTAGATAGAAATTTGTGATAAAGATTTAAATTTTTATTTTAAATTTTAATGTTTTAGTATTAGCATTTGGGGTGTAGTTAGGGAGGGTCTAGAAAACTTCAAGAGAATCTGTTTTAAACTTCCCAACTAAGATCGAGAGAATTTGCGTGTTGAGTGGCAGAATTAAACACTGGGCTTACTTTTCTCATACTTCCCCCGACTGAGAATTTAACCCACAACCTTCGTTTTTACAGTCACACATTGGCCGCTGCATCACGACGACCTCTTTGTTATGGAAGTTAGGTTGGATTTTTATTTAAATAAACTTTCACCTTTCTTATATTCATATAAGACATAAGTAATCCTAATATTTCTTTCGCCTTCAAGTATTTATTCTAAATATAACAATCCTGTTATAGGGAGAAAAGGCATGGGGCCAAACAGAAGTATTAGTGAGGACGTTATGTAGCTTAGCTAATCTTACTTTGTCTTACCAAACTGCGGAAAGTGACATAGGAACTAACTTGTACTTGTAATAAAAAAACTGCAAAAACAAAGTGCGGCGTTGAGTTCCGCCAAATAAAATGCAATATCTTGACTTCGGGTGGAATGTAAACAACGAAGTGTCTTGACTGATCTGGTTGATTTGAGCTAGGTGGTTCTCACTACTGCCGTGCTATTCGGGAAAATACGTAAAATACCTTTTTTTATTAATATATTTTTATAAAGAGATAGGTGTATGGTTTTAAATACCGCTTCACAACAGCGAAAATATTTTTACAATCACAAAAAGATTTAATTTTTTTAAAGTGTTATTCAGACATTTAAATTTAGTAAAATATTTTTAAAAAACATATACAAATGCCGCGCCTGTTGGAAGCCGTCCTCGATGCTCAAAATCTGAAATAGTCTTGGAAAAACGCAGGTATAAAAACCTGCGTTAACCGCAGGTTTAAAAAATAGTTCTCTATATACGTTTATAAACATATGTATTTAGAGTATGCCATCGACTACAGCCAGATGCTAGACCTACTAGGCCACGACGACCCGCGCCGCTTCCGATCCCTTTATTTTTACTTGCCAATTAAGCTATGCGCTATGTTGTTATCTATTTCGAATTATGTATAGTAATTTTGTTACAGACAATCTTGTATAAACAATTTTACATATATGGACAAAAAAAAATATTTTAAAAGAATATAACTGCTACAATTATATTCTTTGTGGCGTCCAATCGTGCGCAATGGGACGCGTCTGGCTGTAAACGTGATTGCGGGTTCGATTCCCACTCGAGAAAATCAAGAAACAATCGTTCTGGCAAGACAAAATTGACCGTTGAGTTTAACACGCATTTGCTCTGTTTGGGCAAAAAATGCAAGCTCAGTTTGGGCAAAAAATGTAACACTAAATTCTCTCTAACTACTCTACTGTACAGGATTAAAAGCTTAAAGGAAAATATAAGCCAATGACCAATTAAAAACCAATAAAAATATTAAACCAACTCGAATGAAAATTTACAAAAATATATTTATATATCAGAATAAAACAAAAGAACAATAAATCTTTGTTACTGTGAAAACTGGCCAAAATATTACCAAGTGTCAGTATGAGTACTAAAAGCTCCTGCAGTCTGAGAGCTTTCGCGTCATGTACTCGAAAAGTCGTTGAAGCGTCGTGGAAACATACCGCGATATATAAAATAAATCTAATGTTGTATTTATGTAAAGTTTTTTTTTATGTTTACGGTTTTCTCTGAATAGCAATACTGCCTTCCTAAGCAGAAGGAACTTAGTAGAAAAACATGTTTTATTTATATCCGAATTTTAAACATTTTCTGTTAAATAGTGGAATTAAAGCTGCGTTTTGTGCTATTCGAGTAGAAAAATTAAAATTATTTTAATATAACAATTCTTCAATGGATTTCAGACCCACAACGATCGCGCCAATCAAACGGTGTACGATGTACCAATGCATCATAAAGATCTAGAAAATATTATATTTAACAACTCTTAAACAAGAGTAAAAAAAAATCAAAACAATTATAAAAATTAAATATTTCATTATAATCTAATAGAGATTAAGATAGTACTAATATTAGTTAATAACAGCACTTTAAAACGATAGACGAAAGCACGAACATGTCTGTACATAATGAATACACGCCGTCTTACATTACACATCTAAAATGAAATTCAGTTTCAATCTCTAGAGGCTGGTAACAAGAGTTTGAACAATAATAGTGTGGGGAATAAATGTTTTTAAATTGGCTGTGTGTTTTCAAAGATTTTAAGCACTTTGTAAGGTTGCCTAACATCACTACTGAGAAATAAACCTGTTTTAACACACAGTCAATAGTAAAGCATTACGTTTTTTCCCGCACAACGGGATATTCATAGACATAGTATCAAGACACTGTCCTCCAATTTCCACCTGAAATCGAGACATTGCGTGGTGAGTGGTGAAACTCCACCTGCAATTTTGTCTTAAAAACCAGAGCGAAGAAATAAAAAAACAAATTTAAATATTCCCCGAGGGGGAATCGAAACCACTAAGCTTTGGAATTTAGAGAAATCGTCCTTTGGTACTTCCGTACAAAATTATCCGCTGTCTCATAGCGTTATAGTTTGAGGTAATGCAGCCGCTATTAATTCAATCTTTGTTTTGCAGAACGAAATTATTCGCGCTATCTATAACTCAGGTCCTAAATTTATAATTATTCCTTAAAGATAGTTAAAAGCAAAGTTAAAAGTTATAAATTATTGTATTAACAGTTTTGTCTCTCAATATATATTTGAACATATATAATATAAAAAAATATTAATGATTTCACCATTTTTTTCTGATTAATAGATAAAAAATTAAAAATTATCATAATATAAAATTAATTAATATAAATTAAAAAAAATATATAGAATTAATACTAATTCTATTATGGGACATTGTGTATGCTTTTACAATAGGATCCTAAAAATATCCCGAAATGATTAACGTTACCATAATATTAAAATAAAATCATAACAATATAAAAAAAATAATGTAAAAATGTAGTAAAGCCTAATTAATGAACATGTTTTTTTTTAAATGATAACATGCCTTGGAAATGAAATGCTCGCTAATCTCTTTAATTATACCATTGTGACTAATAAATCTGTAAATTGTTGATTTGAAAAAAAGTTTGTCCTGCTGAGTTTCTTGCACCGGATTTACTCAGGTTTATAAAAGCTTTAGTGAAGCTGTGTTAAATTATTTGAAGTTCAAAAAATAAAGCATGTAACTTAAAAGTATATATAAACCTGTTAGAAAGATTTTAATATTAAGTAGCCTATTGATACACTTTGAGATATAAGACTTACTAGCTCAATAGTGTGGTCCTGAAAGGATTTCTAGCACGCATTCATCGCATGTTTTCAGATATGTTATACATACATATTTTGTTAAATAAAGTACTTTGGAGAATGTACTTTGGTTTAGAGAGAACAGAGCAACAAAAACAAAAAAAAATTAAGTCATTCCCCTGATTAAGGATCAAATCCATAACCCTCGTAAGTACAGTCAAAACAGACAAACACTGCACCAATGCACCATAAAGGCCTTGACGTGAAAATATGATAACGATTACGTTGAAATTATAATACTTCAAAATTTCAAGTAAGCCCCGAAACTAGAGGCATTCCATTATTTGGATTTAACAAAGAGAATTGTGTTAAATTTCTAATCGATTCTGAATCTCTTATAGTCTAGTGCCAGAGTAAATGAATGTAAACATGTTGTAGATACGAATTCAATTCTGAATCTTATATGCGGCGTTGAGTTCCGCAGCTCAGCACGAATTTCAGAGAATTTTTTGACACTAGGTAGTATGCGAGAAAAATGGTGAATCTGAATTTGTTCATTAATTATTGAATATAGACAAATCACTGCGTTAAGTTCAATTTGGCAATGGGTGTTTTGAAAAAGTGAAGGACGAAGTGTTTTGACATTAGGTCCTTTATGAATACGCTAGGCGAGAAAGCGTGAAGCTGAAAAAAATTTTTTTTTAATTTTAGCTTCACGCTGTATCCCGCACACAGCAGGGTAGGCAGAGGGAACCTAGTGTTAATCCACTCCGTTCCCCACTTTCCGCCGAATTCGGAGTCTTGCGTGTTAAGTGGCGGAACTTAACGCCGCGCTTTACCTCGACACCAGAGCGAAGAAAATGGAAATATAATTTCCACTCCTCGAGTGGGAATCGAACCCACAACCAGTCGTTTACAGTCACACGCTTGTGCCACTGCGCCACGACTGGCCACAAATATGTTTGTTGTGATTATAAATAGGTATATTTAAATACGTGGTAAATCTAGTGTTAATAGGGGAAAATAAACTCAAATTTCGTAGATACTGGTTTTTAGTAGATACCAACAAAAGTCGCCTTCATTTATATAACATTTTAAAACGAAAAGAATCTCAAACATTTTAAAAATTTAAGCAGTTTTAAAACTATGGCATCAAAATTCTGTAAAGCTCTGCAAATTTTTTTAACTAATTTATAAAATAAAATTTAAAAACTTTTATAAAAACGTGAGGTTTTCGAATTATTCTCAGCAAGCTCTTTCATTTGATATTCATATTGTTGGACTGCATTAAAATAACTAGTCCGCCATTTTGGATGGTTCCGCCATGTTACGTTTAGAATAACGGCACATGTCTAACCGTGCATTGTCACCTAAATTAAAGGTATATATAACATTTTTGTTAAATCGGTTAATGATATATTCTTCAAAATTGAATACCAAGATATTACCCGAACAAACATACGTACATCATAATTTAAACAAAGCATTTAAAATAATTTCAGTATATTTAAAAATTAAACGTAGAAATACTTTCACGAATCTGAACCCGCACCTCTTAAAACCCATACAAACACTCTGCCATGCGTTTTTGTTTGCGAACTAATATACATCACAATTTAAAAAAAAAACATATAAAACATTTTCACTAAATTTACAAAACGTATAAAAACTTATGCGACTCCGAACCCGCGCCTTTTGAACCGTTCAATTACTTTAACCACTAAGCCATACGTTCTTCATCCTGTGTTGAAATTCAACAAGCGGGTGAACAAATTTATTGAACACAAACGAGTTTGCTCATACTATTTAGAGATCCCGTTCAGTTGGATGACAAAAGATTCTTGACGGTGTTTGCCCGATACGGCGGAAAATGGAACTTTTACGACACTTTAATGGGTGCTAAAATATTTTAAAGACATTCAACTTTGAAGGCCAATCGTGGCGCAGGGGCGCAAAGTGTGAACGAAAATGCGGCTGGTTATGGGTTCGATTACCAATCGAGGAGTGGAAATATTTAATATTTCCGCCTTATTCGCGTTAAGTTACATTACTTAGCACACAATATCTAAACAATTTAACGGTCAATGGGGGAAAGGAGTCTTTTAACACTAGGTTCCCCCTGCCTACCCTGCTGTGTGCGGGATACAGCGTAAAGGTAAAAGAACGTTTGAATTTCAAGATTCAGATGCCCTGAAGTATTTCATTGAATACTTTAAAACTATGGTGAAATTCTACTAAAACAAGACAATGGGTGTTTTGTAGCAAAATTTCGATATCATAACATTGTTACAAGTTGGCTAATTAACAATTTTGCTGTAAGCTTTGGTGGATCATGTTTCTTTATTATTTACTTGGCTTGCTCACTGATTCGTCTCTTCATTGTTTAGTTTGAAGGAGGTTTTGTACTAATTCATAGCAAAATTTTGTAAGCTTTTAAATAAGCTAGCTTAAGCTCTTCGATATACTCGTATAGCTCACGAAATAAACTATCGGTATATTTAAATATGTTGTTTAATGATTATAGGTATATTTATAAAATTATACTTTATTATAAAATTTTAAAAAATATTTTTTTATTTTTTACATTGTGGTTGTAAGTAGCGTAGTTTCAGCGTATGTACTTTACTTCTACATTCCATTCTCTTCAGTCCGAGTTGTTAACAAGTCACACACACGTCTTCCACATGACTTACATTAAGGTATAGAACACATATTTTACTACTATCCTAAGTTGCCTACTATATTCATATAAAATATTACGCAGCGTTAAGCTCCGCTATTCAACATTTAGGCATTTAGATATCACGCAGGGCTTAGACAACGGAATATCTTGACACTAGATTCTCTCTGAACTTGCCAAGCGGTAGAAGCTGCTAAATTTTGGTATTTTTTTACTTTGACGCCATGTAAAGAACGTTAAAGCTTTATTAATGTATATTTTATCGATAAACTGGAAATGTTTATTCATCGGATTGTTGAGTCAACTTTCCCTTAATTACTATCGATTTTTTATTATGAAAATTAAGCTGAATAGATTGTCTTTTGGTGATTTTTTGTCAGTAGTTATCATGATATATAGCTTAATATAAAGATAAATTATATAAAGATATAGCTTCACACTTTTTTCTGAGCAGCAGGATAGGCAAAGAGAACCTAGTGTTAGAATACTCCGTTCTCACAGTTTCAATATAGGCTTTCAAACTGGACTAGACACATCGCGTGTTGAATGGTAGATCTAAACACCGCGCTTTGCTTTGTTCACAAGAGCGGAAAAATGACAATAATGAAATTGTAATCATGAAAGAGAAGAATATAATTAAACTATAATTCATATGAGGCCGACGTGCCGTAGTGTGACAGTATCAGAATATAATAGTGAACGGTTGTGGGTTCGAATCCTACTCGGAGGAATACATAGTTATAGATTTATTTCTTTCGTCATCAGCCATCTACCTTATATATAGCTAATGACCCTGAGAGAATCTAGTGTTAAGACACTGTGATTTCAATTTTGGCCTATTTAAAAACCATTTATTGTTTCACCCGATTGCGAGTTACGAAAATATTATCAAATATGCCCATGAATATATTCCATTCCATGAATAATTCCATGTGTATTTCAGTCCACCGTTTTGAAAACTTTAGTAGTGTTAAAGCTTTTTTTTAATCAACTTTAATCCCATTTATTTTAAGCAAATTTCATTCGCGAATTTATTATTACATTACATATTATATGAACGAATGAAATTAATGAATGTGTGAATGAAATACTCTTTATTGTACAGTAAATAATAAGCAAAAACAGAACAATAAAATATGTTTATGATATTACTGACATATATGTAAATGACTAGCGACATATAATCCAAAACAAACTTATCTATAGTTTCTCTTCACATATATTACAAAAAAAATAAAACAAAACAATAAACAAAACTTTTATATCGTTAATTGTATTAAGAAAGCATACAAAGAAAAGCTTTTAAAAAAGCTTAAATCGAAACAACTTAATAGAGAATATCAGATGAACCCACATTTTCAATTTGGTTCTGTTTGAAATCGCGGCTCGCGATCAAATTAAGTGTGATTCTCAGGAAGAGCTTCCAAGTGTGAAATAAAATGTTTACTCATTTGAGTTATAAGCTGCAGCGATTTATATAGTTTTTTTTTTAAATCAAATCATTTCTTGCACTTAGAACTAGTCTAATACTCAAGACGTTGTCTCACAACGAACTTCCATACACGATAACACAATACAGGATGTTGATGAGTCCATCCCTATTCGGAGGTGTCCTCTTATTTCCTAATTGAATTATTAATATATTTTTATACCAGTGAGACAATGCACGGCGTTGAGTTTCGCCAATTAACACTATCAGGCTTGCTGGACTGGACAGCGGAAAACGAAGTCTCTTATCTATCCTTGCTTTGCCTATTTATGCGAGAGCGATTGCTATGTAACTCTTAATGGTGAGAATGAGTTAACTTTTCTTTAAGTAGAACTTTACGTCATTCCGCGCATAGACTGGTATTCAAAAAGAAGCTAGTTACAAAAAAATCCATTCTTCAATTTCCACCCAAAATCGAGACATTGCGTATTGAGTGGCAAAACTTAACGCCCCGCTTTATCTCAAGTATCAAACTAGGGAAATGAAAATAATATATAATTATTCCCTTAAGATATAATCGAACTCACAACCAACGCAAAATTATAACTTTAACACAAACCCATATTTAGAACAGAATTAAAGTTATTTTCTTAATTCATTATATTTCTCCATTTTTTTCACTTGTACCACACACGATACTCTATGCTGTTAAATATCGCACTATATTTTAATTGCTACATCGCGCTGCGTATGACTGCGGATTTTAATATTTACGCTACGTTCAAGCACTTGCTGTATAACTGTGGAATGAATATTTCGTTCATTTTAGTAGGATTTAGAATATATTTTTTTATAATATAGGTATATTTATAATTATATTTCGTTTTCGTTATGTCTATGAACGATTGCCAAGAAGATTGTGACTTGGGAATACAGTTCATTTTTCCAGATTTTTATTATAGATAAAAATTGTATAATTAAAAGAGTGGTCATTTTAAATAGTATGTTTGTATCAATAGTATGCATTATTGTTTTTAAAGCTTTGTTAATGTTTAAAGCACTGTCAGTAGGCACAACTAGAATAAATAGAATTCTTGTAGGCAATTCAGTCTTCACGTTTGTTCGAGCTCTAGATGTTACGCGTAAAGCGGAGGAACTCAACGCCAAGATTTCTCCAAAGTTTTAAAGGTGAGAAACCTTTAAAAAAAATAAAAAAAAACTGAATACAATGATTTTCCTATATGGTAATCAAACCTACAACTACTCCATTTACAATCAGATGCTGTTTCAGTGGGTCACAAAGTCCTCATTTTTTGTTGAATTTCTTATATTAATTCCTAATAATATAATATAGAGATAAGGTACTAACCATTTTCTACATTCTTTCTCACGTCGATATAAAGAAGAAGGTGAATAAAAAATATTTAAAACTTAAAACAAAACACAGTGGGCTGTACTAGCATCGGTATAAATATAAATTTGCAGTCAGCCCGCTACGTAACGCAGTCATGCAGTTGTAAAATGTTTCCACTATTTCACGTGTGCCGGTGGAAAGTATGGCGTAGCACCGTACTTTACAATTTGCAACGTACATCGGATATTCTGCATTTTTCTAGTATTTTTATATTAAAATTTCATTCATTGCTTATATTTTTCAGGGTAGAAGACCGAATGGTAGATGGGGAGAATGTAGTAATATTGGTCTACTTTCAATTATTACTTTATTCCTAAAGAGAAAATACTCCTTAGCATTATATGGATTCTTCATACCCATCGTGTAGCAGAGAGAAGCTAGGAGCAACTTAGCTGTAGGTTTAAGGGTTAACACATTATTTAAAAGTTAACACATTATTATTTTTTTTAATTTTTCACGTTAACGCTTGCCTCCACTATCCAAGCTCCTAGCTCATATGTAAAATGTAACTAAATTTTAAAAAATCATACTAATGTCACATTCAAAAGAGTCATCAGCGATTATTGGTTTATCAGAACTGTTTACTAAAAATGTTTAAAACAAACGAAAACTTTCTAAACGTAAATCGAACCTGCAACCGCTTGTTTATTTATTCATGTTTTATATGTTTTTTAATTTGTATAATAAAGTGTAAATTTTATTTAAAGAAGACATTTACATTTAATCATCAGGGATTTTATGATTTAGCATATCATTATTATCTGATGAAGTTATTATATGTAAAAAAATATATTAGATTTCTGCGATTTTTACATATTTTAAATAAAAAATAAAGTGGTTCAGAGATTATTATAAATTGTTCGAAGGCTTTAGGTTTCTTGTAATTCGAAAGAATATTATTTTCGAAAACGCATAAAAGATTAATGCGAATAAAATTGTTTCATTTAAAACATTAAGTGTTAATTTTTTTACTATATTTCATTTGACTATAGTTCTTGCTGGACCAGTGACCAAATATACCTAGTCTCCATTCTCCTTATGTATTTCTTAAGAAAAATCTTTAAATTATCTCGAATATATTTGATTGAACAAATATCTACTCACCCTGTGATGCAGCGACATGTTGCTTCCATTTTGAAATCTCACGATCGTCTGTAGCGACGCTGGTGTCGACATACTTTTCGTTATAGAAGAATTGCCAGATTCTTTCTCTTGCTGTTCTTTTAGTAACAAGCCTCTCGCAATTTTTGCATTTAGACTTTTGTTCACATGTTGATGTGGAAGCAATGGGGCTTCCATAGTCTTAGTTGTGTATGACGGTGAGGACGTCTGACTGAAGGAATCTGATGACACGTTCGAATCTTGCCTCACACTGATATTCGAACCCGAGCTTGGTGATCTCTTCATTTGATTATTCTGATTTACTGGCGCCGGAGTGTATGGTGTGTCTGGCATTTTTTGGGGCGGACGTCGTGGGACGGGCGGTTGAGGGTTTCTGTTGCAATCGAGTTTAGGCGGTATTGGATTTTGGGGTGGTGGGTTAGGTCTCTTATTTCCATTTGGATCTATTGTGGGATTTGGCGTGGTGGTCAGTGGTCGGGGAGGAGTGGGAGGTGGCACTCTTCTGGGGGGTTGTGGGGAAGACCGTCGTGGCGGAGCTGGTGGTGGCACTGGTAAGGGTGTCACGACTGGCGCAGTCCGCTGTGGTACTGGCGGCGGCTGCGGTGGTTGTTGTATTTGTGGGGGTGGTAACTGGGTGAAAAAATACAATAAATTAATACTAGATATAGTATTAATAAATTATTAGCAAATATACATATTTTTTTTTCAATTTTCAAGCTTTTTTCCACAAGGATCATAGTATCAAGACTCTCCGTTTTACACTTCCTACCACAAAATCGAGATATTGCGTTAGAAGTGATGATCGAGATATTGCGTTATGAATCTTACCCAGAACCATCGTAATTATAGGATATCGTTATAACACGATGGCCTCGCAAAAAACATAGATATATATACATATCTTTCTAAAAATAAATATCATTAAAATCCAAAATTCAACCAGAAATTTCATACAAATATTGATAATGAGCTTGAAAATTTAATATACATATGGGTTTTATTGATCACATCCTCGAGACCGAGTCGAGTAAACATTGTTGAGCCAACAATTGGGCTTATTCTTTAATAATTATGTCGGTGAAAGCACTCATCGATCCATCAAAGTTTCGCGGTAACCGAAGGTATTTTATGCTCATAACGAGCTACAAGAGTACACAAAGAAAGTTGAGGGTACTTGCCGGCACAATATCTGCTCAAAATAAATATGGGCATTGTTAAACAAAATAACAGATCTGTTTTGATTGAATATGAAAAACTTATAAATTTCAAATTTGTATTAGTGAAATGTTTAAGGGCCTATCTAAATATTGGGCTTTTAATAAGAAAGGTAATTATTTTAAGTGATTAAATGTGAACTAAATGGATGAAGATATTTAGTGTGAGTTGAAAGTAAAATTGTAGCTTTTGTGGCTAATGGGGGTTCAAATTTAGCCCAAAACGCCCAAACACTTTTATTAGATAAAGTGTAAGTAAGATAAAGAGTAAAACCAATAAATATTATTTTCTCTTTATACTGGTTGATCTAGCATATCATCAGGCTCATGCAATAGATACATTTCAATTCTATAGTAACGGGACACATTAACAAATTTTCTAACAAGCGAAATCATAGAAAATAGTTTGGATATATATGAAAATAGTAGGATAGAATGGAATACAATATATTAATTTGTATTATAAACAAAAAAAAATTAAAAATAAATAAGAAACGAAATCAGACAGAAACTAAATGTATGCAAATGCGGTCTAATAAGACCAAAAGTTATACAGAAAGCCTTTGGCTGAGAAAGGATTAGTAAATAAGATAGAGACATATATATGAAAACCTAATAGTACTAATGAAAACTTCGCGTTTTATAACACATAGCCTACCCATACCCTACACTATTCTATGTTCCGCAATATATCAAACAAAGCGCAAAGAGGACAGCAAAATCTACAAAAAAAGTAAAAAAATAAATAAAGAAAGCTTTTTAAAACCAACCTTATTAACAGGCCTGGGCGGAGCAAATCTCGACGGAGGGCAGTAAGGTAGCGCGTCTGATGGGCAGTACACGAAGCCGCTGGGCTTGGGCTGGGCGGGCGCGCACGCGGCGGTAGAGTGCCGGCGCGGTGTGTCCGCGCTGGGACGTAGTAGTTCCATTAACTTCTCACCAGGCGTCACTGCTAGGCTTCCTGCTCGTCCATAACTGTTAAAAAGATGGATATTGATCAATAATACATGTAATATAGGTTTTTTTTCTTTTTAGCTTCACGCTGTATCCCGCATACAGCAGGGTAGGCAGAGGGAACCTAGTGTTAAGACACTCCGTTCCCCACTTAATGTGTATATAGAATATTTATGATTATTATAGGTATGATACACAGACCGGCGTGGCGGAATGAATCACCGTTGGTCTGTAAACGCGATGGTTGCCCAATTGTAACTATACTAAACCTGAGATGTTTGAAAATATATTATTATTTACAATATGACTATTGCTCGTGATACGTCTTGCGTCTAGGACCTTTGTTATTGTTATCCTAAGTAACTCAAAATATTTAAGAGATTTAGAGGTAACAGTGTTAAGGAACGTTCAATATAAGAATTTCGTAATAGATCCCTTTTTGATTATACGAATAGTTAATATTATTAGTTATCTTAGATACTTTAAATTTAACTTAGATATGATATTTCTAAGATACTTGTTACGCTTCTTATATATTAAGATTATATTAAGTTTTATGATTCGTGATTTGTTTTTCATTGGTTTGTGAGACCAATATAATGTAAGTCGCTGGTTGACATATTAGTTCGAACGCACAACCACTAGGTGTCTGTTTGAGTTATTTAACCACACAGCACACGACTGCTACACTAGTCGTTTGTCAAAACCAACATTTATACTTGTCAAATGTCTCCGATATCAGTTATCAGCTTGCTCTAAGCCTATCGAACCCCGAGAATCGTATTCCACGAGATATACCAATATCCGAGTTTGTACAAGTATTACTTACGCAATGCATGACAGCTTCGGTCAAGATAAAAAGAACCTACATCACAATAGCGGTTCACTTAAGGCAATCATATCAGCCTCAGTGATGCTAAGCAACTTTAGAATGCGTCAACGACATCGTTCCTCAGTAAACTATAAGCTCACTGTATCCACTACAATCGTGTGTCACAAATTATATTAATGCAGACGCCGTACGAGTATTCCTCACGGAGCGCAAGACAGCGTTGGACACGATACAACAAATTAACACTGCTATAGCGGTTCACTTTACCAAACGCGTAAGCCTCGGTGCTGCCAAGGAACATTAGATCATGTCACCAACATTAGTTATCCGAAAACTACCAGCTCACCGAACCCTGACAATCGTGAAACATTATATGACGCAGTGTGCTATACATTTAATTGTATTCTTTTAAATTTTACCCTTTTAAATACCATCTTATTATGAAACCTTTATTCTTTAAACGTATCTTAAATCTTCTTAAATAAATATATTATTAGTAGTACCTAACTGTTCAATACACCAATACTTTATATATTTCAAAATATTAACGATAATGTAAACTAAAATGCCCATACAACACTATTTAAAGATGGCGGAGCGTCGCGGCATACGCTTTTACTTATAAATATTGTAAATTTGATAAATCTCATCATATAAATAACCTTCCCAACATCTAATGCCCTTAATATTATTATTTACCTTATAATATATATTCTTCTATTTAATTAGTTATCATTTCATATTCATTTTATGCAAATTTTCTATTAATAATACAATAAACTTACCAAGAAAATCTTCTTAATTTACAATTATGCATCTTACCAATCATGAATGTCACAAAACTATAATATTTCTATTACTTTGCACTTATATAATAATTTTACTAATTAAATATATGCTTCCTTGTGTTTAATTTATATTATTTGCAATTTAATATCCATAATTTTGTGAGCGTCCTTTTATTGCGTCATCCTCCCGCCAAACCTCGTTTGTCTCTTTTTTTTTTAATTTCATAAACTATAACCTGCCAGTGTGTCATTCAGCCAACATAATATTTATAAAAATATTATTTATTATTTTTTTAACTTATTTAATTATAATTAATAAAATATTTTTCTTATATTATTATTAAATGAAATTAAAATATATTATTCAGTAAAAATATTTTATACATATTCCTACGTATACGGTGTGTGTTCAAAAAGTACCGCGAATTTTGAATTTTCGCGGGTTACGTATTTGTGTTCGAATTTTGATTTTTTGAGGGATTTTTATATGTATCTCACTTATGCTGACAAGTGGCCTTTTTAAATGTTTAGTTAATTGTTGACTGCTTTGCTTGCATGTGTTTTGGTTCGTCTTCGATAATTACCAATTCAAAAAAATGGAACAAAGAACCTGTATCAAATGTTGTGTAAAAAACGAAATTAAGTGCGCAGATGCATTCCTAATGTTAACTGTGGCATACGGAGAAGCTACTTTGGACAACATTCTTTCAAAAGGCCGAGAAGATGTGAACGACGAAGAGCGTGCCGGACGCCCGAGCACGTCAACAACAGACGAAAAAATTGATGAAGGAAGAAAATGGTATTGACCAATCGTCGAATCACCATTAGAGAAATAGCCAAGGACCTAGGCATATCGATTGGCTCGTGCTATTCAATTTTAATCGATAATTTGGGCATGAGACGGGTCGCAGCACAATTTGTACCAAAATTGCTCACACGTCGCTGCTTGTACGCGACTTCTTGGCCAAAAACAATACACTGATAATACCGCAGACATCGTATTCCCCAGATCTGGCCCCCTGTGACTTTTTCTTGTTCCCGAAACTGAAGAGGCCCATGAAAGGGCGACGCTACGCCGCGATTGACGAGATAAAGACGGCATCGAAGGAGGAGCTGAAGAAGATACAAAAAAATATTTTTTTGAAATGCTTCGAAAATTAAAAAAATAACCTTGGCACAAGTGTATAATATCCCAGGGGGATTACTTTGAAGTGGATAAAATAGATATTCACGAATAAATAAATAAGTTTTGATAATACACAAAATTCGCGATACTTTTTGAGCACACTACATATTTATATATAGTATAGATTGTTACACTCTCAACACGTAATGTCTAGATTTTGGGTGGAAAATATGTATACACTAGACTACTTTCAAATTCAATTTAAATTCAAGCTATTTTTATGTTTGTATACCTATATATTTTTTTTTAGCTTTACGCTGTATCCTGCACGCAGCGTGCTATACATTTAATTGTATTCTTTTAAATTTTACCCTTTTAAATACCATCTTACTATAAAATCTTTATTCTTTAAACGTATCTTATAAATAAATATATTATTAGTAGTACCTAACTTTTCAATACACCAATACTTTATATATTTCAAAATATTAACAATAATGTAAACTAAAATGCCCATACAACACTATTTAAAGATGGCGGAGTGTCGCGGCATACGTTTTTACTTATAAATATTGTAAATTTGATAAATCTCATCATATAAATAACCTTCCCAACATCTAATGCCTTTAATATTATTATTTACCTTATAATATATATTCATCTATTAGTTAGTTATCATCTCATATTCATTTTATGCTAATTTTCTATTAATAATACAATAAACTTACCATTAAATAGCTTCACGCTATATCCCGCACACAGCAGGGTAGGCAGAGGGAACCTAGTGTTAAGACACTCCGTTCCCCACTTTCCGCCGAATTCGGAGGCTTGCGTGTTAAGTGGCGGAACTTAACACCGCGCTTTACCTCGACACCAGAGCGAAGAAAATGGAAATATAATTTCCACTCCTCGAGTGGGAATCGAACCCACAACCAGTCGTTTACAGTCACACTCTTGTGCCACTGGGCCACGACTGGCCACACGGGCCACGACTGGCCACTTACCAAGAAAATCTTCTTAATTTACAATTATGCATCTTACCAATCATGAATGTCACAAAACTATAATATTTCTATTCCTTTGCACTTTAAATAATAATTTTACTAATTAAATAATAATTCCTTTTGTTTAATTTATATTATTTGCAATTTAATATCAATAGGCAGAAGGAACCTAGTGTTAAGACACTCCGTTCCCCACTTTTTCCGCCGAATTCGGAGGCATAGCGTGTTAAGTGATGGAACTTGAAAATGAAAATATTAAATAATTCCAGTCCTCGAGTGGGAATCGAACCCACAACCAGTCGTTTACAGTCACACGCTTGTGCCATTGGGCCACGACTGGCCACAAAGCGATACATAATGTCATATAGGTGTTATTTAAATACATTCTGATGGCATCGCATCTACATAATGAAGAATTAGTAAATACCACATTAGTAAAAGTTATTAAGACTACATACTACTTACAACTACTAGAATACAAGTATCATTGTACAAGTTTAAGATGTAATAAAATGAAGTCGAGATACTTTGTATTGAGTTGCGGAACTCACCGCCACTCTTTGTCCAAGTACCAGTGTGTTAAACGGTGTGTACTAAATTATAAGGATATAAGAACTAAAAAATATTTTGAAATAAAACTATTTTTGACTGGATTAATCGCGTATATTTGTGGTATTCGGAAATACATTTCCCCGTGGTCACAGGTAGCAGGTCTATCTGTGACCACGGACTACTTTAAAGTGTTCGAAACGTCGGGTTTCTAAAAATGTATTTTCGAATACCAAAAATATACGCGATTAATCCGGTTAAAAATAGTTTCATTTCAAAATGTGTAGTAATCGCGAAAACAAAAGATCATATTAACTAAAAATTAACTAACATTAAAATACTCGTTATTGATAATTGAAACCTTCTCCATTCCTAAGGTTTCAAACTAATTGATGGACGAATTATGAAGCCTTATTCTCTTCAATTAGTTAATCTTTGGCAGTGACAAAAATAGCTTTCACCTTAAATATCTAAAGTTCAGAAAGAAGGTCATCATGGCGCAGTTGGTCAGACTGTTGTTAGACTGTAAACCGAATGGTTTTGGATTCGATTCCCGTGAAGAAAAAAATATATTTAAAATTTTATTTCTTGGCTTTCGTGATTTTTTTAAGCAACGACTGAATTTTAGATTATAATATTACTTTTAGGTTATAATAATAACCTTCTTGTTTTAAACATTTTTAAAGTGTTGTTTCACACTTAGGAAAATTGAAAAAGATATTTAGAAAATGTATAAAAATTTGAAGGAAAATTCGAACCCGCGCCTCCTGAATACCGTTCAGGCGCTCTCACCACTGAGCCATGCGTTCTACTACACGCTGCGTCGAAATTCTAAATGTCTTTCTAAAAGTATATTACTGATTGAAACTATTGTGGCACATATCATATTGGACAATATCTGACTACCTCGCTATTGGTTGTTAGTCCGGTTCCCACTTGGTAGAATTCTCCGTTTCGATGACAAATTTCCGTTACTCAACAGAATGTCCTGCATCCAAGCGGAAAGTGGAGAACGGAGTGTCTTAACACTAAGTTCTGCTACGCAAGAATAATAATGTGAAGCTAAAATAAAAATTGCAATTTCTTTTCCTAACTGTTATACAATCCATTTCTTAATTTTAAGACGACACTCAGTTTATTTATCAATTTAAGCTCCTTAGTATTCACGAGTGTGTCTCATCGTGACAGGCTTTTAGCAAATGAAAAATTTTCTAAGTACTATATATGGTTACTATATACACATGTTTGTGATTTCAAAGTTATTAACAAAGGCTTAATACATTAACATCAAAAAAAAATTTTTAATGGAACTTGTCTGTAGGTGTTTGTAGGTTCGAGGCCTATTTGAGGTCTTTTTTAATTTTTTTTGAGAGGATTGATTTGTACTGACCTATAAAGAAATTATATTTGAATTATAAAGAATGTTTTTTTACGCTAACCAATCTCTGCGTACACAATATTAGTATGGAATATACCTAATTGAAAACAAAAAAGTCAGCTCTTAAGAGAAGAAAAATTAATGAAACTCAACTATAATTTATATTGACTTTTTAGTTGACATAGGAGTAAAAGAACAAGAATAGCAATAAGGAGTACGAACAAGGAGTACGAATACGTACGAGTAAGACCAGAGTTATATTCAAATTCAAAATATCTTCATTCAAATATCTTTTTTCAAGCACTTTTGAATCGTCGAATGAATATAAAGCCACCATCAGTTGGGAAGGCAGTTCTACTGAGAAAAGCAGGCGAGAAACACAACAGTAGTTCCTTTCAAATATAAAAATTAAAATTTTATTATTTAATACAATGGTAGCTAACCTCAACTCATGTTACTTCTACGCATCGTTATACAGAGATACATATTTAAATATTCTTGTACAGAGTAACAATATTTACTTATTGATATTGTTTACAAGTGATTTAAAATTTTGGTAGTGGCAAACAAGCTGTGATATGTACATAAATCAATTTGGCATTAAAGAGGCTAAAAAATTAATTATTTATCGTGAAAGATCCACCTTTGGGCTTAAAAGGTTCTTAAGCCTAAAAGTTCAGAACTATGCATATTTCTTAAGGTAAATCCTTAAGAGGTTAAGTTTAACTAATTTATGAGAAGTCAGTTTATATTATGTATTTTTCATAATAGAGTTGCCATACTACGCTTCCTCTTGCCGAAATGGAAGCAATGGGTGTTATGTGGCGGAACTCAACCCCGCGATTGTTTTTGGTACCACAGTGGAGAAATGGAAATAATATGTATATAATCAATTCTCGAAGTGGGAATCGAAACCCACAACCATCCCGTTCACAGTCAGACACTATCCCACTGCGCCTCGACGTCCTAATAATAACGAAAATAATGAAGATATTATAAGTATGTAAATGAATATAACTTTGTTAAATATAAAATTTCAAATTCAAATCATCTTAATGTATCCTTAGAAACGCGTGACTTTTAACATTTGAGAAAATAAGCTGAGTTCAAAATTTACACGTTCCGTTCAATGAGGTGGGTATAACGAGAAGCAACTCGACAGACGCGTGCGTGGATGTAATTTGAAATTTTGAACTTTACTCAAATTTCATATTATATATCGAAAGTTTAATTTAAAAAATGTCTAATTAATCCGTAAAATGTTTTTTTTAGTTATGCGTAGCAGAGAACGTGTAGAAAATCTAGTGTCAATACACTCTCTATTTGACTTTCTGCTTGAATTGGAGACAATTTAGTGTAGTGATATTATTTGTTCACCGAAAGGGGAAAATGTATTTTAAATTTACCATACTTTTCAGTGGATATTGAACCTACAGTCAATTATGATTATATATGGTGTCCCAACGGGTTATACATCGACTAATGTATATATTACCCATATTGATTACATCACCGTAATGGCACATATTTTTATATTATGAATTTATAATTCAATTTAAATTAGGGACCAGTCGTGGCCCCGTGGCACATGCGTGTGACTGTAAACGACTGGTTGTGGGTTCGAGGAGTGGAAATTAATATTTCCATTTTCTTCGCTCTGGTGTCGAGGCAAATCGCGGCGTTAATAATTCCGCCACTTAACATGCAATGCCTCCGTATTTGGCAGAAAGTGGGAAACGGAGTGTCTTAACACTAGTTTCTCCTGCCTACCCTGCTGTGTGCGGAATACAGCGTGAAGCTAAAAAGAAAAAGATTTAAAAATATCTTTTATTTTTGCTAGTACATACATAATTGAAAATAATGAGGTCAACATGGCGAAGTTTGACAGCGATAATTTACGATAGTTGTGGGTTCGAATTCCACTCGGTGAGAAGATTATATTTAAATTACTTCAATTATCCCCTCTGACAAGACAAAACGTAGCTTTAAATTTTAGCAGTTAACACGCAGTCTCGAATTGAAGCCGGAAGTGGTAAAAGGAGTGTCTTGACACTAGGTTCTCTATGACTACTCTGCTTTCCGGTAAACAGCTTCAAGCTAAAAAACAAATATTAAAAAATACAACGTATATATGTATATTTAAATACAAAACCGTTCAATTCGAACAAAAGTTTTGTTCAAAATAATAAACACTTTGTAATTTCGTATCAAAATTGTTAAACAGTTATAAAATAACGAACATTGGTTAAGAGGACGTAATACCCCTCATGAAAGACAAGAGGTTTTCATTCTACTTAATTAATACCTTATAAAGACTTAGTTAGAATGCTTAACGATCCGATCTCATTATTGCTGTTGTAAAAAATAATGAAATATCCTTGTAACATTTTCTTTGGCTGGTAAAGTTAAGTTTTTTTATAAGATGTTTTAATAAAAAATGTAATAAATCCATATTTATATTATAAACTAGCTGCGCTCGCTACTTCGTTCGCGTGGATTAAAAAAAATATAATATAAAAATAAAATTAGCCTAAGTTACTCCTTATTACATTGGCTATCTGCTAGCAAAAGTCCCGTCAAAATTAGTCCAGCCGTTACAGAGATTAGCCGGAACAAACAGACAGACAGACAGACAAAAATATAAAAATTGTTATTTTAGTACATGTACCGTGTATACATACATATGCATTTAGTAAAAAGCGGTTATTTTAATATTACAAACAGACACTTCAATTTTATTTATCAGTATAAATGCGAAAGTCTGTGTGTTTGCCTGTCACGCTTTCACGGCTAATCTATCGGTCCGATTTGGATGAAATTTAGAATGAAAATAGTTAATAACCCTGGATCTAACATAGGCTACTTATTTTTTTTAAAGTCAACCTCTAAAAGGTTGAAATAGGGGATGAAAGTTTATATGAAAAATCTAAACCGCTTGACCGATTGTAATGAATTTCGGAATAGATATAGTTGATAGTTAGAGGTTAAACATAGGCTACTTTATTTTTCAAAAATCTACCCCCGAGGGTTGCAATATAACGAAACAATTAGGCAGTCCACGCAGCGCTAGTATTTAATAAATTAGCATTGATTTTTGCCAAATGATTGTTGGTAAAACTATCTTTGGTCAGAAATTTGCGAAAAATGTATAAAGATTTATCTGTATAAACAGAGATGTCAACGCAACATCTAATTTGTAATAAGCGGTTAAGAATTTCGATGCAACGACAAATTTCTTTTTTTTTTTAGGTTCACGCTGTATCCCGCACACAGCAGGGTAGGCAGAGGGAACCTAGTGTTAAGACACTCCGTTCCCACTTTCCGCCGAATTCGGAGGCTTGCGTGTTAAGTGGCGGAACTTAACGCCGCGCTTTACCTCGACACCAGAGCAAAGAAAATGGAAATATAATTCCCACTCCTCCAGTGGGAATCGAACCCACAACCAGTCGTTTACAGTCACACGCTTGTGCCACTGGGCCACGACTACGACATCTAATTTGTTGCATTGAAATCGTATGCTTGGACAGTTCCCAATAGGCGCGGGTTTGAATCCTGCTACATTCAAATTTTTGTACGTTTTCTAAAACTGTTTTTCAATGTCATGTGTGTGTGAAAGATAGTTTAAAAATGATAAAAAGATTATTTATAAAATTAAATGGAGGCGCTTTTTTAACTTAGCTTGTTTTTAAAACGCATATAACAAGATACTGAGAGAAAATTGGGTGGAATTTATAGAACGGAGTGTCTTGCCTCTCTCTGTCTACCCTATTATACGAGAAAAACGTAAATCTGTAAAAAACATTTTCTTAATCAAAAAATATTCAAAATTCCAAATCCCAACTCATTTATCATTTATTAATTACACCATGTAATCAATTTAACATATTCTCTAACGTCAAATTAGTTGGTACTTTTTGCCTTTGTAACTTTCAACTTTGCACAACTATAAGTAAAACTATGTATGGTTACATTATTAACATATGATGCCTCACGAAACACGAGGCGGGTAATTTCTTCCACCGTCAAGCAAGATGCAAGCGTTGAGAAACTTTAAATTGAATAAGCACTTAATAATTTACTAACGAGATCTAGGTTTTTACCTAAGTCTGTGTAGACTAACTAGACAAATAAAATTCTGAGATTTCTTGACATAAAATTTTGGTATAGATAAACTCATATTGGTTAGGAAGAGAAGCTTAGACAGTGGAGGGTTAATGTCATTCAAATGGGGTCCTTTAATCCTACACTTGTATCGCCAAGTCCTAAACACGGCTGTGAGCTCGTCTCTTTGCAACGTGCGTTCGAAAAACGAAAATTGCAGGAAAATATGGAATGATAAGGAGATTCCTCTTATTTTAACAAATACAGATAGTTATTCCACTTTATACAGCAATGCATAACAAGAAAAATGGCATTTTTGAGAAATTTCTATATATGAGCTGTGATATAAATATTTAACACTAGGTTCCCTCTGCCTACCCTGATGTGTGCGGGATACAGTGTGAAGCTAAAAATATATATATAAACATTTAACGAAATCCAAAACAATTTGCATAATTAGAAGTTTAATCACAAAATATTATTTTGGTTTTGAGTCTGTCTACCTAAAAATAAAATCCGCTTAAAATAGTTTAATTATCAAAATATTTAAAAACATTTCCTGTAATATGAGTAAAATACATATACATATAGTTACTTGTATATATTATAATTTTAAAGACAAGCATAACACAAGCGGTAGTGTTATCCCGCGCTCAGGTGCGCCGGCAGATGAGATTCTCTTGAAATATTGCTACTAGAACATTGTACAACGTTGGTAGATAACCCTTATGTACACAAAATTATTCATTCAGTATATACAGAAAGAAAAGGTTAAAAATATCTACGGTATTTTTAACCTTTTCTTTAGATAACATTGACGTAGGGGCCAGTCGTGGCGCTGCGGCGCAAAGTGCGACTGTAAAGCGACTGATTGTGGGTTCGATTCCCACTCGAGGAGTGGAAATATTTCATATTTCCATTTTCTTCGTTTTGGTGTAGAGGCAAAAAAGCGCGGCGTTAAATTCCGCACCTTAATACGCAATGCCTATAGAATTCAATGAAAAGTGGGGAACAGAGTGTCTTAATACTAGATTCCCTCTGCCTACCCTGCCGTGTGCAGGACGCCGCGCAACGCTAAAAAAAAGATTGACGTAAATCGCACAAAAATACTTGATTTATATGGAGTGCTTAAATACTCAGCAAACTTAGGTATTTGAGGTGATCTTGACGTAGTGAGATAGTTTCTGCCTGCCTTTCTTATTCATTTGACTGTAAATTTGACTCTCACTCAGGGAAATAATTGATATTTGAATTGATAAGAGTAAGTGCCAATGAACACACTGTCTCAATTTGGAGAATGGAGTGTCTTGACACTAGGTTATTTCTAACTAATCTAGTACGGGGGAAAGGCTGAAGTTTTTTATTTAAGATTAAAAATTCTTACTTTAAGCACTTACATCATACCATATATATTATCCATCTATAATATCCATACTTTAACTTCTTATATTTAGCATGAATTTCCCAAAAAAATAGGGTAATTGTAGATTAAATTTAATTTGCAGACCTTCAAATATTTCCTCAAATCAATTTCCGGAAAAGAGGGAGGAACATGGAACATTTCGTATGAATCGTAACGCAGAATTTTCCTGTTTTTCTACATAAAAACAGGAAAACACTAAATATACATTTCTGGTTTCTATGTGAGATGTTAGTACCTTTCTACATTTTTAAAGTGTTATTCACACACTGCTGCTGCTGATATGAAAAGTATTTTCAGAAAACGTATAAAATATTGAACGTAGCGGTATTCAAACCTGTACCTCTCGAGCTATGCTTTTTACTAATATAAAGAAAAATGGTGGTACCCCATGGGAGTATGGGATAGCGTATATGATTTTAATATAGTAAATTTACAAAAAAAACAGGTTCACGCTTTTTTCGAATATCAAGTATCTATCGCCTATTTTCCATTTAAAATCAAGCCATTGCTTGATGATTGGCGGAACTCAAGGCGTGGCTTCTCTTACCCGAGCCAGAGCAAATGAAAATAATTGAAGTATAATCATTATTCCGATTCGGAATCGAACCTATAACCATCGTGTTTACAGTCAGTCAATATTCCACTACCGCGTTAACCTGAATGATGGATAAAATTACAAAAGTACAGTATTTCGTATACGATATGATCAGCTCTGACATAATGAAAACGTGGTTTGACAATCAGTCTAATGTCGATCCGATGGGTCGATGCGGACTCCATTAGTGTATAGGGCTGGTACTAACAACTAAGTTTACTATTTAAAAAAATATTTTATATTCTTTAGAAAATATAGCTTTTTAATATTTTATAAGCATAAAAGATTTTTTGTTTGTTTGTAACATATAGAAATCCGTATCACAGAAAGCAACAGTAACAGATATGTATCAGTCGTCGGCGACGACGACGATAGACGGCGGAACTCAACGCTGCATTTCGTCATAGGTTATACAAAAAAAAAATATGCTGTGGTCGTGGAAGATTGGAGTAAGGTTCTTTCTAACTACCCTTATGTAAATAATAAAATGTGATTTTTAGAAATAAACACTATCTCTAAGTTAACATCATTATGAAGTAATTAACCTGTGTGTACAGACTATACTTCTAACATGAAATCTCACTTAATTATATTAATATTAATATTATACTATAGTTATAAGTCTTTCATTTTTAACGTTTTTTTATTGAAATTACATTTTATAGTAATAGGACTTTTCCTCAAGATTAATTTTGTTAATGTTAAATAATTTTTCACCAGTTCACTAAACTTAATGCCTCAGGCCAGACAAGAATCTAATTTCAGATTTCAACGGGCAGTATTTTCGGCTCTGCCTTATATGTTAGCCACTCAGGTGAGTAACGGAAAATTTTGAAAAACATATATATTACATATATTCACAACACAATTACATATTCTAAGAAATTAGTCAGTCAGGGTATCGTGGCATAGTGGAACAGTGACACTGTAATTGCGGTTGGTTGTGGGTTCAATTCTCACTCAGTGGTAATGATTTAATTATTTTCATTTCTCCGCTGTGGAACAAGACAAAGCGCAGCGTTAAGTTTTGCTACGCAATACGCAATATCGTGAACACTAGCGAAAGAGTAAAAGGAGGTGTCACCACACTTTGTTTTCATGCTGTATCCCGCACACAGCAGGGAAGACAGAGGGACTAATGTAATCCACTCCGTTCCCCATATTCCGCCGAATTCTGAAGGCATTGCACGTTAAGGGGTGAAATTTAACCCGTGCTTCGACCCCAGAGCGAAGTAAATGGAAATATTTAATTTTTCCACTCCTCGAGTAGGATTCTAACTCACAATCATCGCATTTACAGTTACACTTTGTGTCCCTCCGCCACGAGTGACCACAAACAATCTCACTACCTTCTGTCTGATAAAAAAAACTTTTTATAATTTAAAAATATTTGTACACATATGTTTGAAAAGCAACTTAATTTGACAACCCTAATCAGTCCATTAAACTCTGATGAACTTTGGCACTTTCGTTTTATCAAAGGGCAAGGTGTTGTCAGCCGCTTGTCTCGCCTTGTTTCGTCATTGCTACAAGTATGCAACACAAATATATTTGAATACGAAATAATAAGTAAAATTTAAATATTAAATTTTTAATGTTTAGATTCACCATAGTGATGTGCGTCAGGGGCATAGTATAATAGCGTAATCCCGATGGTTGTGGATTTGGTTCCTGGCGGAAAGAAATTGAATTCTCATTGTTTGTCTTTTCTTGTTCAGTCAAATCGTGGCAGTGTGATTCTGTATTTGACAGTAAACGCTAAAGAAGTAGGCTCAAATCCAACTCTGGGAAATTATTATCATTCATATATTTATATGTTAAACAACTTTAATTTCTATTGTGACAAGACATAACGCGGCGTTGAGTTCCGCCACTCAACACACAATATCTCTAATTTGAACAATTCTTATCTCTCGATTCTTTCTGTCTAATTTTGTATACGGGAAAAGCGTAAAGCTCAAAAGGAAAATAAATAAAATAAAAAGGAAAGTCATGTAAGTGCTGTGTGTACTTTTTCAGCTGAAAAACTGATAAATGAATCCGTTCACTCTGTTGTAGGTGACGAGAGTGTTATGTATATTTTTTTTATTGTAAAGCTCTGGCTAGTATTGAATTTTTCATGAACAACGATCGCTTGACGAGTATTCTTTTTAACTCTAGTTTAGTTTTAATAAGAATCGTGCTATTTTACAATGTGCCCAGTCGTGGCCTAGTGGCACAAGCGTGTGACTGTAAACGACTGGTTGTGGGTTTGATTCCCACTCTAGGAGTGGAAATATTTAATATTTCCATTTTCTTCGCTCTGTTGCCGAGGTAAAGCGCGACGTTAAGTTCCGCCACTTAACACGCAATGCCTCCAAATTCGGCGGAAAGTAGGGAACGGAGTGTTTTAACACTAGGCTCCCTCTGCCTACCCTGCTATGTGCGGGAAATAGCGTGAAGCTATTTATTTATTTTTTTTTATGTTATACTATGTGGCCAGTCGTGGCGCAGTGGCACAAGCTCTGATGCCGAGCTAAAGCGCGGCGTTAAGTTCCGCCACTTAACAAGCAATGCCTTCGAATTCGGCGGTGCGTGGGGAACGGAGTGTCTTAACACTAGGCTCACTCTGCCTACCCTGCTGTGTGAGGGTTACGGTGAAGCTAAAAAAAATGTTATTACAATAGGTGTTATTATCTTATATTTTTAAAATAACATCATTTTAAAAAAAAACATTTAGAAAACCTATAAAGGAGAAGAAGGCATGGCTTAGCGATCAGAGCGCTTAGATGGTATCCAAGAGCCGCGGGTTCGAATACAATTGCATTCAAATTTTTATACGTTTTTTCAATGTCTTTTTCATATTTCTAAAGGTTTGAATAATAGTTTAAAAATGTTAAAAGTACACTTTTTTCACTCGATAATCAACGTATATGTTTGATATATAAAAAATCCTTTTTGGAAAAGCCGACGTTTCGAATACCTTACACGCCGAGGGCATATACATGTGGGTAGTATGCGTTTGACCAAGAATTACGATTAATCTGGTTAAAATAGTTACATTTTAACAAGTTAAAATAGTCTGGTGAAAAAAGCTTACAGTTAGCACGTTTTTGTAGCTACTATAAAACTAAAAAATGATTTTATATGGTATTTAAATGTACGTTTTTCCAAATCCAGTATTTAGTGCTTTTTCTCACCTAGCAACGTAGTCAGAGAAAATTTAATATCAAGATATTCCGTTCTCCATTTCTACCCGAAATCAAAACATTACGTATTGATTGGCGTAACTCAACTCCGCGCTTTGTTTCAAGGGAATTTTTTTATATATTGTGTGGGAATAGATCCCACAATTAATTGTATTTAACCTCTTTGTTAACAATAACAGTATAAACTTTAAATTTAAACATAATAAATAAAAAGCCACGTCACACCGCATGTCATATCCAATACGACAGCCGACTCACCACTCCGCTCCCATCAATCTACGTCGTGTACAGTGTACTGACGGCACTACTACATACGGTACAGATGTACAGTAAGCGCTGACAGATCGAAAGATTTCCTTACTTTACTTTATGTGTGGTTTGATATGAATAGGTTTAATTATTTTTAAGTATTTAATGTTAGAGAATTAAATAAATTGACTTTGACAGTTTTTTGCGTGAAAATTGAAGAGTTTCTACAAGTGTCAAATATTTAGCAATTATTATTAAATGCGATACGATTAAAAAATATCTACATTTTTTTTTTAGCTAGTAGGGTAGGCAGAGGGAACCTAGTGTTAAGACACTCCGTTCCCCACTTTCGCCGAATTCGGAGGCATTGCGTGTTAAGTGGCGGAACTTAACACCGCGCTTTACCTTGGCACCAGAGCGAAGGAAATGGAAATATTAAATATTTCCACTCCTCGAGTGGGAATCGAACCCACAACCAGTCGTTACAGTCACACGCTTGTCTATATCGTATATATAATATTTAAAAATATCTAAAAATATCTAAATAGCAGAGAAATAAACTTAAAAATAAATAAATATACCTCCCGAAGAGAGAAGGACTCACAACTAATAGTGTTTACGGTCATTGTCTGAGGTGGGCTTATACATATATTTCATCATTACAGGCAAAAAGTATTGAAAGCCAATCATTTTAAAAATAATATATTATGTATTTGTAATACATATACACTATCATGTATTTGTAATACATTTGATTTTTGTATCAAAAACATATCCACTGCTAAGTTAATGCGAGTTTTACGCGTTAACGGGTAAGCTAGGCGGAAGTCAAGAGCGAAACTGTATGTAAAAAACAGCTTAATGCGAAGTTGTCAAAGAAAACCTAGTGTCAATACATTCCACCTGAAATGGAGACATTGCGTATTGAGTGTGTTTGGAGGAACTCAACGCCACGCTTTATTTAGATACCAAAGCGAAAACTTTAATATAATCATTCTTTCGAGTATGAAGCTCACTCAAGCAAGTCACAACCATCGTGTTACAGTCAGACGTTGTCCCACTGAGTCATGATGATCTCATACATTCATTTTATACAGAAAGCTTAAAAATATTAAAAATTTAAAGCGGCCAGGCGGGGTGCAGTGGCACGAACGTGTGACTGTAAAAGACTGGTCGTGGGTTCGATTCCCACTTGAGGAGTGGAAATATTTAGGATTTTCATTTCCTTCGCTCTGGTATCAAAGGTTAAGCGCGGCGGTAAATTCCGCCACTTAACACGCAATGCCTCCGAATTTGGCGAAAAGTGGGGAATGGAGTGTCTTAACATTAGGTTCCCTCTGCCTACCCTGCTATGTGCAGAATACTAATAAAAAATATAAAAAGATTATGATATATTAGAAATACATTTGGCTTTTGTATCAAATAACTTATACGATGCTTCAAAACGTAGAAGTCACAAGCGAGAATGTATGTAGAAATAGTTAAACATTAGGTAAACTTACCGTCCACGGACGGAGTCTTCATCTTGCGCGGCGTCGGGCTGCAGGTGCATGCCACTCTGCGCCCATGTCACTGTCAGCCAGTCTGGAACAAAATTTTCATATTAATTACTAAATTTCTACAATATGTTAAGAAAAATATTATAACTTAGTAAATAGTTATATGAAATAGCACCAGTTTGTTTGTTACGAAGATATGCTTATGTCTAAATTATTTTCATGTGTCCAATTTACAAATAATGTTGGTGTCACTAACAATATTGTACTCGTACGTTGACGCATTAAAATATTACACGATAAGTGGCGGAATTTAACGCTGCATCTAATCAGACCAGAGCAAAAACATAAAAATGACTTGAATTTAATAACATGTGGAAATGCGGAACCTATTTGTATCGATTTCCAACACCATCCCACTGTACTGTACTAACGTAAAAAAATATAATAATATTTTTTCAACATTTCATACACTTAAGATAATTATTATTTCTTAAGAAATTAAGCTACGTGTTTTCATAATACTGTAGAAATTTCATTTCTGTCGTATGAATTGTACACAAAACATTGTTTTTACATTATTTTAAGACGTATTTATTATCCAAAATAAGAATATAATGAGTAAAATACTTCAATTTTGAAAATAAAAAAAACATTCATAAAAAACGTATAAATTTTGAATGCAACGGGATTCGAACTCACACCTCTTGGAAAGCGTCCAAATGAACATGTTTTTTTTTTCACTAAATTGGAGTCGAATCTACACCGTAACATGTCTTCCACGTACTGCACTATAAGTACCATAAACCAATAGCGCTTGAAGCTTGTTCTACTCATTTCAAATTACACTTCAAAGATTAAGCTTACAATGTACGGAGTTGACGTGAGCTTCTGAGCTTTTATGTAGTAACAGTATTGTTACTATGTTATGTGTATTTGAGGACATCGTGGCGCAGTGGGACAGTATCTGGTTGTATTTGTGATTGGTTCAATTCCCACTTGAGTGAATAATCTTAATTTAATTATTTTTAGTTCTTTATTCTAGTGAAAAACCAATGTGGGGAGTTGAGGTATGCCACTCGACATATAATGTGTCAAATAGGGCGAAGAGTGGATAAAATAACGTCTTGTATTCATCAGTCTATTCTCTCATACGACATGAGAAAATGTTCATTTTGTTTAGTAGTTTTTAAGTTTTACCGTCCTTTAGTCGGGTTAAAAGCAAACTGAAATTACAGCTTCTTTCGCGGATAGAAAAAAGGTATTCTGAGATATACTTTAAGATACATATCAAAAAACGAATGAAACTTATATATGCTCATAGACATTAATATATAAAACGCTTGCGATACTGAGTGACTGAGATATAACATATCACAACCAGAACTACTACCAGAACTTTGGTATATAAATTTCTTGAGGCATCACAAGGGAATAATAATTGTGGATTTATCAACATATCTACGAGGGCGGACAAAATAAGGATCTCTCGTATTGTGATCCTTTCAAACTACATGAATTGCGAAAGCTACTGTATAAACGTAGAAAAACATAAAATATTATATTTAAATAAATATTATATTAACATTAAATATTATAATTATATAAGAAAAAGTATTTACATGTGTAAATATAAACATCTTAGCATATTAAGTACACTTTACTTTCCAAATAACAAAAAACATTTTTTTTCTTTTAAGGAATGAAGGAGGCAAACGAGCTGAAGGCCCACCTGGTGTTAAGTGGCTACCTTCGCCCATAGACATCGACAACATTCAAGTTATGGATGCGTTGCCAGCCTTGGGAACGTAGGATAGAAGGAGGGAGGAAGGATGGGAATGTTGGGAATAGGAAAAGTTGGCTTACATGCCATCGAACCGGAACACATCATAAGATATTTTATTATTGGCGGTTCGTCTTTGACATGATAGTGGTCGCGAGCCAGTCGGAGAACGAATCTCCTACCACCAAACAATTTAAACAATAATCAAATTTTCACCATAAAGAAAACGTTGAAACTGTTTAATTTGAAAGAAGTATGAAAACAAATTATTTATCGTTCTCGCAGGGATCGTAAATTCGAGCTGAGACGGATTACCGCGTCGCCATGGCAACGTAGACAATAGCCTTAGATAAATATGATTTTCTTCGAGACTCACGGCAAGTGAATATTACTTTACAATGTTTTATTTAATAATATTATATAAATTAATGCCTTTGTAGTACTAGTACAGTGGAACAGTGATAGAATATCAGGCTGACATGAGATGTTTACGTCTTCGATTCCCAATGGAGGCAATGCGGGGAGAAATTACGGCGTTGAGTTCCGCCACTCAACATAGCGCAGATAGCGGAATGTATGGACATTAAATACAGAATATGGGACAAAAATTATATATTAACTTTACTTTCAGCGGTTTCTGAGAGGTATTTCATAAGGTAAACATGACCAAAACAGAATTGTTTTATTTAAGAGCATATACGTTTCAAAGCGGAGTAATCAATTTTCGAATTTTTCTATATACCCATAATGAAAATAACTTACAAATATTTTAAATTACTCAAAATAAAAACAAAAACATTTTCAGAATATGTATAAGATTTTAACGCAGGGAGATTCAAACCTGGATCATTTGGTTTACGTAGGATTGCATTGAGAAAACGTATTCGCATCAAATACAAACGTAGCAGAATTGAAACCGGCTTACCGGTAAGAGCGTTTGGACTGTTCCCAAGAGGTGTAGGTTCGAATCCCGCTGTATTCAAATTTCTAAGCATTTTTTTATACTGGAACTAAAGTGATGATTTACAAAAATATCAAAAATCATTTATTTAAACACATTTAAATAACAAAAAAGTTATAATATATTAGAAATACATAATTATTCACTGTAACCACTGAATTTTGCTTTTGGGTCCTCATCTGTCTATTTAATCATGTAATCTTGTATAAGCCTCCATAAAAACATGTATAAAAGTTCGAACAATAAGTCTTACAATTCAGTAACAATGTTCGACCGTTTCTTAGCTTCGTGCTTCGCAAGCTTCCAGCTTCGAGATACTGAATTTTCTCGACTTTATTTACATTGAAAAAGATTAAATATGAAATGAAAATAATTTTGGAAGGGTAAAAGTTATTTTATTATTGCTTTTTTACGCAGATTAGGTTTTTTTTTAGCTTCACGCTGTATCCCGCACACAGCAGGGTAGGTAGAGGGAACCTAGTGTTAAGACACTCCGTTCCCCACTTTCCGCCGAATTGGGAGTCATTGTGTGTTAAGTGGCGGAACTTAACGCCGCGCTTTACCTCGACACCAGCGCGAAGAAATTGGAAATATTAAATATTTCCACTCCTCGAGTGGGAATCGAACCCACAACCAGTCGTTTACAGTCACACGCTTGTGCCACTGGGCCACGACTGGCCACTCGCACGCAGGTTAGGTTAGGACTTAGACATTCAGTTAGTTTTAAGACATTCACGCCGGCGGATCTCAACGCTGCGCTTTGTTTTTGATGATACTAGATCGGGAAAACGAAAATAGTTTAAGTAGTCATACCTCCTTGTGAGAAATAAACGCATAATATAAGAATTGATAACGTAAGAATTGGGGCCAGTCGTGGCGTACAGGCACAAAGTGTGACTGAAAAGCGACTGCTTGTGGGTTCGATTCCTGGAGAAGAGGAAATATTCGATATTTACATTTTCTTCGCTCTGGTATCAGAGGTAAAGCGCGGCTGACCCCAAGAAAAGCAAATCTTGACACTAAATTCTTTGTGACATACTCCATACTATTTTTATAATAAAACAGTACAAATAAACTGAAAATAACTCAATAAACTAAACTCAAAGCATTCAATATTCATCCCGCGATCACTTCGAAAGATACAAAAAGGAAAGGGTTATTTACTACAGTCAAACTCATAGGTAGGTACAATCTTTTTGTGTATTCAAGTCATATGTGATGAAATTATGCAAAAGGCACACACATACATATAATATAAGTGTAGAGTATAAATATACGTATTCCATTTGACGAGGGTCGACAGTCACCGTTGGTAATACTGATATTAATTTTATTAATATCCTAATTCGCCAACTACTCTGTTACGGGCAGAAGTTTTTGTTGCTTTGACACGTTGGTGGAATTTTAATTGTAAAATTTGTAGTAATTAATGTTGTTTAATGGTGAAATATTTTGTATTTCAAATTTTTATTGTTTTCTATTTATTTCATACTAGCGCCACGCTCGCACCTTCGCCGCGTGAACTACACAACTGTTTCGCTATATTGCAACCCTCGGGGGTGGATTTTTGAAAAATTAATTAGCCTATGTTTAACTTTGGATTATCAACTACATTTATGTCAAAATTCATTACAATCGGTCAAGCGGTGTAGGTTTTTCATATAAACTATCATCCCCTATATCAGCTCTTTAGAGGTTAATTTTTTAAAAAACCAAGTAGCCTATGTTAGACCCAGTAATTTTTACTACTTTCATTCTACGTTCATTGTAAACGTGAAGATGCAATTAAAATTTCAATTTAGACGTTTTCTACTATGTCTTATCATAGAAAAGTCACAGTGACGCAGTTTGATAGCGACTTCTTGTAATCACGATTGGTTGTGGATTCGATTACCGTTCGATGGAGTGATCAACTTCATTATTTTCCCCGCTCTTGTATCCGAGACTATTAAGTCTCGGCAATTATTAAATCGCTTTACGCTTAGAGTGGTAAAATAAAAATAAATTATATGAAATTCCACCGAATGAGAATCAAACGACAACCAATCACGATTCCCTTCAGATTTCCACTGAACCACAATAACTTCACTTATATACAAAGAAAACTACATTTGATTAAAATACACAATTTTAAATTTAAATCGCTTTCTAACCATTCCAACCATATATTAAACCAAACACTTCAAAAACCGGATACTAAAAGCTTGGATTCATTCTAAATCATCATACCTAAGCGCCCAACCGCACTGGCCGGTACAGTACCCCCGGTACCCTCACCGTTATCTACTCTCCCATCCCGTGCAATTGATGGCTCCATTTGAAATTCAAACGTTATGCGAAAGCATATTGAATGCCAATAGTGAAATATTGTACGTATATACTAATTTTTTTATGAATCCGTTATACTGGTAACGGTGCGTGTATTATTTTTCGTTTTGATATGTCTAATATATTATTTAATATTGTGGCCAGTCGTGACCCAGTGGCACAAGAGTGTGACTGTAAACGGCTGGTTGTGGGTTCGATTCCCACTCGAGGAGTGGAAATTATATTTCCATTTTCTTCGCTCTGGTGTCGAGGTAAAGCGCGGCGTTAAGTTCCGCCACTTAACACGCAAGCCTCCGAATACGGCGGAAAGTGGGGAACGGAGTGTCTTAACACTAGGTTCCCTCTGCCTACCCTGCTGTGTGCGGGATATAGCGTGAAGCTATTTTTTTTTTTTTTATATTATTTTTTTATATTAGCGGGAATGATATATTCCGTATGCGGTAGGGTAGGCAGAGGGAACCTAGTGTTAAGACACTCCGTTCCCCACATTCCGCCGAATTCGGAGGTATTGCGTGTTAAGTGGCGGAACTTAACGCCGCGCTTTACCTCGACACCAGAGCGAAGAAAATGGAAATATTAAATATTTCCACTCCTCGAGTGGGAATCGAACTCACAACCACTTATGTATGTGCCCCTGCCCCACGACTGAACCCTATGTAAAATAACAGCGTGGAAATTACACAGAATACACAGAACAACTAGCTGGATATTTACAAAACAAAAGGTAGACTTAGACATCCAACTGATATCTATTTGATTTTCACTAATACAATTAAATTATTAGTAGTTAGTAGTAGTACTATTAATTACTCAGAATATTCATTTTATGTTAAGTCATATTATTGCATTACTGACAGTGTCTTTGACGATAATAAACCTATCCTGACAGGGAGGAAGTAGGGTCTCATTGTGGGTTCGATTCCCATTTGCTGTATGATTATAATGTAATGGGATAGTCTGTGAAAGTATATGCGATAATTATAAGTTTGATACCCTGTTCGACCATATTCGTTTATTTCAACGCCACTAAGCGTAAGCCTAGCCTATTATACTACATATTTAAAATGTAATTGGGTAGAAAAAAAAGTTATAAGTCATAAAAATTGAGCACTTATCAATGCTTTTCCCGAATAGCCAAGACATTGCGTGTTAAGTGGCGGAACTTAACACCGCGCTTTGAAGTCTCTTTAAAATACTTCAACTATAAATAATTATATACAAATATTTTTGTTTTAGCTTCACGCTGTATCCCGCACACAGCAGGGTAGGCAGAGGGAACCTAGTATTAAGATACTCCGTTTCCCACTTTCCGCCGGTATTGCGTGGGTATTGCGTGTTAACTTCCATTTTCAAAATGGAAATATTAAATATTTCCACTCCTCGAGTGGGAATCGAACTCACAACCAGTCGTTTACAGTCACACACTTGTGCCACTGGGCCACGACTAGCTATAGGAATAGGTTGATTGGTAATGACTGTGGAAGGCCGATTTAATTAGACAATCGTGCTTAATTGAGTTCCTATAATAGTGTTTCATCGATAAATCTATTTGGTGGAGCTTTTGGGATTTACACTAATAACTTTGTAAGTTATTGGCCTATATATATTTTTCATAATGCTTGCTATTTGTATGTGCTTTATATGGAGGGATGTATATGTTTAGTGGATATAGTGGCGCAGTGGGTTCAGCGTCTGACTGTAAACGCGATTGGTTTTGGGTTCGATTCCCACCCGGTATAATTATTATATCTAAAGTAATTTAATTTGTCCGCTCTGGTGTAAGCGGAATGAGCATAAAGAATATAATGTGAAGACACTTCATTCTCTATATCTTGGTAAAATTAATAAATACTGCGCGATGAGTGATAGCAACTGGATGTTCAGTCTTACCAAGCCGAAGAAATGTATATAATTTTGATACAAGCATTCCTTCAAGTGGCAATCGAACTCAAAAATATCATCTGATTCGTACAATCCATCAAATTAAAATTAAATTTAATAAATAGCTTCACGCTATATCCCGCACACAGCAGGGTAGGCAGAGGGAACCTAGTGTTAAGACACTCCGTTCCCCACTTTCCGCCGAATTCGGAGGCTTGCGTGTTAAGTGGCGGAACTTAACGCCGCGCTTTACCTCGATACCAGAGCGAAGAAAATGGAACTATAATTTCCACTCCTCGAGTGGGAATCGAACCCACAACCAGTCGTTTACAGTCACACTCTTGTGCCACTGGGCCACGACTGGCCACAATCCATCAATTATAAGAAATTTTGAACATTTATAACTGATTGTGAACGCAGTTGGTCGTGGGTTCTATTCCAACTACTCAGAGTAATGGTTATATTTTAATTATTTTACTTTTATGACTATAGTTAAGTTTTATAGTTATATTTCAATATCTTCGCTCTGGTATCAAGCACTCAGCGCGGCGTTAAGTTCCGCCACTCAACACACAATTTACTCGATTTTGGGTCGTCTCTGACTACCCCGCTATGCGCTATGCAGGAAAAAGTGTTGTATATTAATATCTCCACTCTGGTATATAAAGAGAGAAACGGAATGTTTAACACTAAAATCTCTATTCTTGCTCTTCTATGCAAACAAAAGCCTAAAACTGCTTTAATTTAAGTTAATATCTAGATATACATGTATTCAGATACAGTCTAAAACACGTTTGATGTTGTAATCTCGTGATCTCAGCTGCCGCCTTCTCCATCTGTTGGACGTTGTCCAAATTACTACTTCTATTGAGAAGACTTGCGGCATGATAAAACATCTATAATACATTTTACCTATAGATTTTTGACATACATATTATGTATGATTTGAAGACATCGTGTTTATGACTGTAAACGCAGTGGTTCTGGATTCGATTCCCTTACGAAGGAATGATTATAATTAAGTTATTTTTATTTCTAAGCTCTAAGTAAGTACCTAAGACAAAAGCAGTGTTAAGTAATACATTATTGAATGTTCTGATTGCAGGCAGAGAGTGGAGAACGGATTTTACTATTTAAATATCTTTAACTGTCCTTTTATGCGTATGCGGAAAAAGCGTAAAAGTGATTTTGGTAGACAACATCGTGATACAGTGGGAAATTGAGGTCTCTATCAAATCTGCTATTATTTTAATTAATTTTTTTCGACGTTGTTTAACGCTTGTTCCAGCAAGCGAAAGTACTCAGAGAAGTCTTAGTGATAAGACACTCTGTCCTCCACTTTGCGACCGAAAGCGAGACAATACGTTTTGTCTCGCCTCGTCTTTGGTACCAGAACGAAGTAATAAAAAAAATAATATAATCATTCCCCCGAGTGGGATTCGAAGCTACAACCTTCATGTTTACAGTCACACACTGTCCCACTGTCCCTACTTTTGCTTTCATAATATTTTATAATAACCTCTTTTAATATCATTATACTCGTATCTATGTATTATTTACATAAACAACAAAAATTATACTAAGCGAACGATAAAATTCAATTATTGTAATTGATATTGTTAGTTATTTCAAACCGGTATTAATATCAGGTCATTCCGAACAATGAAACAACGATTTTATAGCACAATTTGTGTATGTATGACTGTATATATTGGTTTTGGGTTCATATATGATAAAACAATTCAAAAGAAGAAAGAATCCATCCTTATATTATAAATGCGAAAGTCTGTCTGTTTGTCTGTTACGCTTTCACGGCTAATCTACCGGTCCGATTTAGATGATATTTAGAATGAATATAGTTCAAGATCCGGGGTCAAATATAGGCAACTTATTTTTTCAAAAATCGGCCTCTACAGGGGTTATCTCTATTTCAACAATAGGGGATGAATTTATATAAAAAATCTAAACCACTTGACCGATCGTAATGAATTTTGGCATAAATATAGTTGATAATCCTAGGTTAAACAAAGGCGACTTTATTTTTCAAAAATCCTCCCCTGAAGATTGCAATATAACGAAACAGTTGAGTAGTCAACGGGGAGAAGCCGTGAGCGGGCCGCTAGTAAATAAATAAAAACGAATCCTAATAATAAACAAGAACAAATCAGAGACAACAAAAAAGACACGGAAACCATATAAGCCCGTGACGCGAAAATTTTTGAATTATAAAAAACTACCATAAAACCAAACTTATGAACATAATTTTATTATTTTCATCGTTTCATAGCTTCAAGTTTTGCCCCTCAACTCGTAATATTTCGATTTCGGTTGAATAGTGAAAAACGTAGTGTATAAACAAAAATACTTAGACTCTAGGTATTTTATGACTACCCTGTCAGAAAAAAATTGACGCTGAATCATATTAATTTGTAATTTCCATATCAAAACACAATAATCTTTTTACAAAATGTATGTCCTTATAATAGATGTACTAATAAGTCTACGTAATTTACAGCGTCGGCTTCCAAGAAAACGGTATCTCTAAATATACTTTCTCATTACGCTCCGCCTAGTACTTAACTTCAATTGTGTTATTTTTTTGACAGCCTCATGTTTTTTCCCGCATAACACCGTAGATAGAGAGAACTTAGTGTCGAGACACTCCATTCTCCACTTTCCTCCCGAAATGAGACATTGCTCATTTATTAAGGACAACTAACAAGACAAACTCTAATACAAGATACAAACACATTATAAAATAATATATATGTTAAGTGTTGACTTAATTATAAGTCGCCACGACATGCATAGGGACGGTTTAAACAGGGAGAAAATTCTAATTACGCTAATATAAATACTACACACAAATTTTGAACAAATCTATAACTACCTACTTATTAAACAAAGAAACTTAACGCCCCGCTTAGTCTTAGGTATCAGAGCGAAGATATTTAAAAATATACCATTTCCATTTCAATTATCCCTCTGAGTGGGCATCAAACCTACAACCAACGCATTTAAAACAAATCAAAGACCCCAATTACATCTGTATATTAAACTATAATAGTTTTAATTAATATTATATATTTTAAAACCAAAAAGAACCATAATTCCATCTTATTCTAGCAAAGAAAAGTTTTTGTCAATTGTGTTATAGTTAAAGGCAACTTTTTGAATAATTTAAAAACGAACAAAAGTTTCGCAGCTATTTATTACCAGTATAACTCCGCACGTGCGCGTGCAGACCGCTATAGAGTCGCTGGTAGAATTGTTTATGAATGAAAATTATTTAAGGTACCTTTCTATACGCGTACATTTATTATAATTTTAGGGGCCAGTGGTGGCGCAGTGGCACAAAGAGTGACTGTAAAGCGACTGGTTGTGGGTTCGATTCCCACTCGAGGAGTGGAGGTATTTATTATTTCCATTTTCTTCGCTGTGGTGTCGAGACGTTAAGTTCCACTTAACATGCAATGCCTCCGAATTCTGCGGAAAGTGGGGAACGGAGTGTTTTAACACTAGGTTCCCTCTGCCTACACTATTGTGTGCGAGATACAGCGTGAAGCTAAAAAAACAAAAAAAATTGAACCGTGTAAAATTTTCTTCGTAGCGCAGTAGGGCTGCGTCTGACTGTAAAAGCAATATTTGTGGATTTGATTTTCAAGAGAATTTACACATATTTACATATTTAAACTGTTTTCATTTTTTACTTTTAAGCTTTTATTCTCACTCTTAAGAAAAGAAAATTATGTTAGCAAAACGTATAAAACTTAGAACGAAGTAGAAATCAGACTGGCAAGCCACCCAAGCACTTTAACTATAGTTCTAATTAAGTTATAGAATTCTCTCTTTTAGGAAAGCTTCACGCTGTATCCCGCACACAGCAGGGTAGGCAGAGGGAACCTAGTATTAAGATACTCCGTTCCCCACTTTCCGCGGAATTCGGAGGCATTGCGTGTTAGTTTCCTCTTTTAGGAAAGGAAAACATACAATATAAAAATCTCTAGGCCGTAATATGAAAACTGACACAACTTCGCTTCACTTTGAACATAACGTATTGTTATAAAATAAATTGAAACTTACAAGATAATGTAAAGCTTATACGTATAACGGGCAGGTATTTTAAATAAAACTTTATCTATTGTTTTGCGTGAGACAAAGTGGTCATAGGAACTAATCCACGCCCTGTCACTAGTTCGTGTGAGTAAATTAGTTTTTTACTTTTAACATATTTAAAGTGTTATTCCACACTTAGGAAAATTGAAAAGGACATTTAAAGAAAACGTATAAAAATCTCGCTGCGTTCAATTTTTTATACGTTTTCTTTAAATGCCTTTTTGAATTCGTTTTTTCAAATCATTCACTATATCCAGCTATGAAGGAACCAGTAGTTCCTTCATAGCTTTTACAATAAAAATTTGCATATCTGGGGGGAAGCATCTTAGAAATCACGTTATCTTTGTCTTCCTTACTACATATAAGGTAAGTCGGGAGGAATGGCTCAAAATTCAGGTGTGTATTCGTCAGGTCGAAATAATTTCTAAATACTCATATGTTGTTGTTGTTATCCGATTTTCATTTATTTTTAAACTAGCGTCATTATAAAAAAAACAACATTTTCTACAGACGGGAGGAATGGTGGGCCATTCCTACAGACTTTAAACTCACCTGTATATAAAAGAAGGCTTAAAGTTGGAAAGAAAACTGCCATAGGTGTCAAGTTATGATTTAATTCCCCCCTAAATGTAATTCAAACCCACATTAACCGCCTTCATTATACTTCCAGCTTCTACGACAAAAATATGAACCGATCTAAAAAATTAAATTCTAAGCTTGTACTTTAAATTTCATAGCAGAAAGTATTTTTTAAACTTTAACATAATAATAAAAGCAATACAAAATTCAGATACAGCATAAAAAATGAGCTTCGAGAGTACGGAACACGCTTATCTGTAATACGATGGCCGTTTGAAAATTTCAGTTCAATTTTACCTCAAAATTCTCTAGGAATTGAATTTTCATCTGAGTGAATTCTATCGTGTTTTAGAGTATGAAAATTTCACGTGTCTTAAACGATTAATATTTTTCAGTTTCACGTCGTTTCTCATGTAAAAGGGTACTGAGAGAGAATCTAGTGTCGAGACACTATGTTCCCCGTAACTCAACGCCATGCTTTGATTTACCAAAAACATAGATTTGAAAATATTATATTTTTATCTTGAATTGGAATTTGATATTGGATATTGAATGGCTGAACTCAATGCTGTGCTTTGTTTCCTTCATTTCGGGAAATAAAAAAAATATAATTATGATCATTTATCTAAATGGGAATCGAATCCAACACCAGTTGCGTTTACAGTCAGACGCTTTCTCTCTGCGCCACGATAGCTAAAAATATACATAATAAAAGAAAAATCTTATATTAAAACATTCCGTTCTCCATTTTCTGCCCAATTTCAAGTCAATATTGATTACCAGCACCAATTACGAAGCTCCAGTACTTAGCAACAATACAAAGCAATATAGATTATAAACGATACCAAAACATTCAAAACCGTAAGCTTTAAGCTCCACTTTCTTGTTATTACAACATAAACACGTACATTTTGAGAAGTGAGGCATCTTGAGAAATTATTTCTACATTATAATATAATGTCAGGCCTATCTTGAACCCCATGGAGACAGGGGAAAAGAAACTCTATTACCCCATATTTAAAGTTATATTTCCTCGAAACTGTCCACCTCTCAGCCGATCCCTTCTATCGAACTTGACCTACTTGCCCCAGGAATATACCAAGAATTTAGATTTTTAGCAAAAACCTGAGTATTCAATGTTGAGATTCGTTATCGTAAAGTAATTAATAAAGTCTAAAAATACATTTGGACGTCAAATATAGAGCTTTATGATTACAAGTAAAATTGAATTATATTTTTTTTTTTTTTCTTTTTTTTTTTTTTTTTTTTTTTTAGCTTCACGCTGTATCCCTTGCGGGGTAGTCAGAGAGAACGGAGTCCCAAACGATACAATCCCTGCATACTTCTTTCGCCTCATCCATTGTCATCAATCTCTCCATATACGCCCTCAGGGGGGTCCTCGTGCTTTTTACATGACCTTCCTCCAGTATCGATGATACTGTGTTTTCGAAGGTCAACCGAGGTCTCCCCCTGCCTCTCTTACCACTCACCTTTGCTTCATAAATCTTTCTTACCATTCTTTCGTCACTCATCCTCTCGACGTGCCCAAACCACCTGAGCACGCCCTTCTTCATTCTTACTATGATGTTCTCGCTAATACCTGCCATTCTGTGTATCTCTTCATTGCGGATTCGGTCAGCTAAGCTGACTCCGCACATCTTTCGAAGAGATCTCATCTCCACAGCATTCATCTTTCTTTCATTCTTCTTCTGCAATACCCACGTTTCGCTGCCGTATAGCAGCGTCGGTACCAGCACTGCATTGTGCACAGCTAAACGTGCGGCTATGCTCACGTTCCGCCGTCGCATCAACGCAGCGAGGGCACCGTTAACGCTGTTACCGGCAGCAATACGCCTTTCAACATCCATATCATATCTTCCATCTCTGCTAAACATACTTCCCAAGTATACCACCTCATTCACTTGCTCTAGTTTCTTTCTATTAACCAAGATCTTACATTCCGTTCTTTCTTCGTCTCTTTCAAACACCAGAATCTTAGTTTTACTCGCATTCAGGCTTAGACCATTATTTTCACACCCATCTTTCAGGATGGTGACCAATGCCTGCAACTCGCATTCTGATGATGCAATAAGCACTGCATCATCTGCGTACAACAGGCAGTTTACCTTCAAGTCACCCACTTTCACTCCCATATCACTTTGTTTCACTCCTTGGAGTCAACTATCCAAGTACAAATTGAACAGCCAAGCTGACATGGCACAACCCTGTTTGACACCCGATTGAATATCAAACCGAGGCGACATGCCAGCTCCTACTCGTACACAGGCTGAGTGATCTCGGTAAAGAGACTTTACAGCCTGCAACAAGGGTCCGTTCACATTGTACCGAGGCAGTATCTCCCATAACTTCTTTCGCACAACTCTATCAAATGCCTTCTTCAAATCCACAAAAGCACAGAAAAGTTTTTGGTTTACAGCCAAAAAAAATTCCGTTATCATGCGGAGGGAGAAGATCTGGTCCATACACCCTCTTCCAGGTCTAAAGCCTCCTTGGGCCTCCCACAACAGCCTCTCAGATCTCTCTTGCATTCGTCTCACTAAGATTTTAGCATAAATTTTACTACCTAAGCTAATCAAACTGATAGCCCTATAGCTTGCACAGTCTATCTGTGAACCTTTGCCTTTATACAAAGGCACGATGACTGCGCCTCGCCAATAATCTGGGACCTCCCTTTTCTTCCAGCATAAATTGCACAGATGAAAGAACAGTTCCAACACGCGCGGTCCACCATATTTGATCATCTCAGTAGTAACTCCATCTGCACCCGCTGCCTTACCACATTTCAAACTTCTTATGGCACTCTCTACTTCTTTTATACTGATTTCGCCGTCTGCTACATCAAGATTCAGCATATCGCTGTTACTTGAGACAGAGGCGTCATCATCACATTCATACATCTCCTTATAGAATTCCGCCCATCGTTGCAAAACGGGTGTTGGTTCAGTTAGTATTTCACCGTCCTTCGAAAGCACCCCTTTCATTCTGCAGGTTGACGAAGAACCCCGAGAATCACTAACTTCTCTCCAGAAAAGCTTCGTGTTTTCTCGGAAGTTGTTCGTCAACCTTTCATCTCTTTCATTCTCCGACTTTTCACGCTTCGCCTTAATCAGTGCTTTCGTTTGGTGCTTTTGCAACTTATACTCTTTCTTCTTGATCTCTCTCATATTTTTATTCTTACCAGAGGCTTTATAATCCTGCCATGCTTTCTTCTTTCTTTCTACGGCATCTTTCACTTCATCATCCCACCATTCATCGCGCTTTTTACTAAAGCCTCTTTTCACTGTACCACACACCTCTGTTGCTGCTTCAGTCATACTATTCCTAAGATTCTGCCAGCATACTTCTACACTCTCATTTCCTATTTCGCAACTGTCTAGCTTCTTGGAAACCCTTTCTTTATATTCCTTTCTTTATATTGAATTATATGTACATAAGTATATACAAATAATTTTTATTAAAGATATGTTTCGTGAAAATTATATATTTTTTTTTAGCTTCCCGCTGTATCCCGCACACAGCAGGGTAGGCAGAGGGAACCTAGTGTTAAGACACTCTGTTCCCCACTTTCCACCAAATTCGAAGGCATTGCGTGTTAAATAAGTAAGAACTTGACACCGCGCTTTGCGTCCACACCAGAGCGAAGGACATGGAAATATTTCCACTCCTTGAGTGGGAATCGAACCCACTACCAGTCGTTTATAGTCACACGCTTGTGCCATTGTGCCATGACTGGCCTCTTGGAAATTATATACACATACGTACAATTCAAATAAAAGTAAAGGCACTGATCTCAACTTTCCATCTGAAATCAAGACAATACGTATGAAGTGGCAAAACTCATCATCGCATTTTGTATAGTTCCAAAACGAAAAAAACGAAAAAAATAAAATAAATTAAATATAATCACTTCCTCAAGTACAAATCGAACCTGCGACCAATCCCATTTACAGTCAAACGCTGTCCTGCACGTTTTTAGCATACATGCATATATGTATGTATGTATGTACATAACGGATGGACGGTACTAGTATGATTTTTTTAAAACTAAACCTGCACTCCAGTTTCAGTCTATTAGAATTTTAAATCACCCAACGAACGAATATTTGTTTTGATTTCAGTTTTTTTTGGCTAAAGACCATGTAATGGAATATTAAGGAGCAAAAGGAACAGAAAACTTCTATAGTACCAATGTATCCTTCTATAAAAATTCAATCATTAAGCGTAACATTATATTAATACGTGAATAACTTTAAACATCTTTTTATGAAAATAATAACGTTTCGACTTGGCAGGAAGGCATAATTTTTGTATCACATTTCAAAAATATCAAAACTTCATTTAATATGAATAAAATAACTGTAAAATAATATATAGAAATACGATTGCAAAATAAAAATGTCAGTACGCTCTTATACTCCGTACAAGACTTTGGGCACGCGTCCAAATAATTTTCATGCGAAACTGAACGCTTCAAAACCTTGTAAATAAGATCTGAAGCGATGAGATACGCCATTTTTACCCGCGACGGAACGGCGACTGTATATGTGTTTGGGGTGAGAGGTTGTTTGTTTGTTTGTTTGTTTGTTTGTGTGTTTGTGCAAATTACTATTTCAATTATTTCCAAAACTATAAGTCCGATTTTGATACGGTTTTCTATGATAGATTAAGGTTCAATTGGCGTATGTTCTTATGTATGTCTTATTGCCTTAACTCACCAGGGGGCGCTGCAGTAAGCATTTTACGTGAAAACGAATGTTTTCAATTATCTCAAAAAATAATAGTCTGATTTCAATAGATTTTCAGTGGTAGATTCAGGTTTAATTGGTGGATGTTCTTGGATATGTTTTATCGTGTCAAACCACCAGGGGGCGCTGCAGTAAGCATTTGTTTGTACTTTTTTTGTATTTATTTGTCTAAAACCGAAACTACTGCTCCGATTAAAAAGAGTTTTCATAAAAAGATTTATCTTTGCTTGATGCATATTTTAAGATTTTTCTTTTTTGTTACGGGGAAAACTCACCAGGGGGCGCTGCACTAAACATTTGTTTATGCAGAGCAAAAACTACTAGTCCAATTTAGATGAAACTTTCAAGGATGGGGTCAGGCTTAATTGGTGCGTCTTTCCATATATGTGTTATGGTGACCACTCATCAGGGGGCGCTGTAATAAGCATTTGTTTGAGTTTTTTTGTGTAAAACCAAAATTTTTCTTATATTTATTTGTCTAAAACCGAAATTACTTATCTGATTGGCTAGAGTTTTCAGAACTAGATTAAGCTTTACTTCGTACATATTTTAAAATTTTTGTTTTTACGTTACGGTGAAAATTCACCAGGGGGCGCTGCAGTAAACATTTGTTTATGTAGAGTAAAAACTACTAGTCCGATTTAGATAAAACTTTCAACGATAGGTTCAGGTTTAATTGGTGCATCTTTTCATATATGTGTTACGGTGATCACTCACCAGGGGGCGCTGCAGTAAGTACATTTGTTTGTGCAAAACTAAAACTACGAGTCCGATTTGAATGCAGTTTTCAATGATAGATTCAAGTTTACTTAGTGCATATTTTCATATATGTGTCATGTATGTTTGCTTAGTGCATATTTTCAAGTATGTGTCAACTCTCTAGGGGGCGCTGCAGTAAGTAGCTGCTTCCATTTTTTGTGTATAACAAAAACGACTAGTACGATTGGAAAGAGTTTTCAGTATTAGATTCCGCTATGTTTTTAAATTTATATTACGGTGACAAGTCACCAGGGGGCGCTGCAGTAAAATATTGTTTGTGCAAAGCTAAAATGACGAATTCGATTTGGATGCAGTTTCAGTGATAAGCTCAAGTTTAATTAGTGCATGTTCTTGGATATGCTTTATCGTGTTAACTCACCAGGGGGCGCTGCAGTAAACATTTGTTTGTAATATTTAATGCAAAACCACCACTACTAGTCTGATTGGACAGAGGTTTCTATCTGCCAGGCGCTGCAATAGGCATTTGATAACCAGAAAGCATTGGGCTTATAATTTTTTTTGGATTTGCATGAAGATTAATATAAAGTATTTCGAAATTATGTAATAATATATAATGTGTATCTATACACTTTAAAAAATTTAAAATAAAAAACAAAATTAAAAATTTTGAAAATACCCACGACGGTTTAATTGTAATTGAAAAAGGATAAAATAACTAGAAATCCCCCGCCTAAAAGAATATATGTAACGAGATGATGGGGACAACTTCGTCGGGGGCTGCCAGTTGCAACCTCTATTTTAAATATAGTAGCTAACAGTATAGATTTCGTTCTTAAAGTTTTTTAAAAGGAATATCAGTTATCAAAACTGTAAATTCATATTAATATTTTAATTTTTTCCTAAACCTGTTTTAACAGCATGAAAACCTAGGAGAAGTTAGCAAACTTAAAGTAATGGCAGCTCCGACGAAGTCGTCCCCATCATCTCGTTACATATATTCTTTTAGGCGGGGGATTTCTAGTTATTTTATCCTTTTTCAATTACAATTAAACCGTCGTGGGTTTTTTCAAAATTTTTAATATATTTACGCTTTTATGCCAGAGACAGAGAGTGAGTTAAGACACTCCGTTGTCCACTTTCTGGAAGTTTTTTAGAGTTGGATGTTAAATAGTGGATCTTAACGCTGTGATTTGTCCACAAGGTAGGAGATATGATAATATGTTTTAATAAACACTGAACTTTGGGGGCAGTCGTAGCGCAGTGGCACAAGCGTGTTACTGTAAACGACTAGTTGTGGGTTCGATTCCCACTTGAGGAGGGGAAATATTTATTATTTCCTAGGTTCCCTCTGCCTACCCTGCTGGGATGCGGGATACAGCGTGAAGGTAAAAAAGAAAAAAAAACTCTGAAATAACGTAATGCACTGAGGCCGCTATAGCTCAGTGGGACAGCATCTGATTGTAAACATGCTAGTTGTGGGTTCAATTATAACTCGAGGATATTTGAATGGGAAGGGAAATAATATGCCATTTTTATTTCTCGCAGTACATCGTACGGTACCTAAGACAAACCGTGGCGTTGTGCTCCATCACTCAATAAGGAATGTCTCGATTTGTGGTAGAAAATGGAGTGATTGACACTAGGCATTTGAGAATTCAATTTTTATCTACAAATAAATAATAGAAATTCTTATTAATAATAAATAATAATATTTTACATTATTTAAATAATAGAAATAGACTAAATCCTTATTAATAATGAAATAGATAATATGCAACTCGACTTACTCTTTGTCGATTTATATTATATTAAATAGCTTCACGCTGTATCCCGCACACAGCAGGGTAGGCAGAGGGAACCTAGTGTTAAGACACTCCGTTCCCCACTTTCCGCCGAATTCGGAGGCTTGCGTGTTAAGTGGCGGAACTTAACGCCGCGCTTTACTTCGACACCAGAGCGAAGAAAATGGAAATATAATTTCCACTCCTCGAGTGGGAATCGAATCCACAACCAGTCGTTTACAGTCACACTCTTGTGCCACTGGGCCACGGCTGGCCACTCTCTTTGTCGATTTATACTATATACTTCTATATAAACTAATTCATAAAAAACTCAGTTCCTTCAGAACTGGTAACAAAGTTGCTGAATAAAGTGAACAAATGTAAGACTTGTATGATTCTAAAAAGCTTCTGCTTCGAAATTTTATTTATCACTTGCTCTTTGACTTTTTCAAGTTGAGAGGAAGTGAATGTATTATAGAAAGTGCTAGAACACTGTGTGTATTGAAATGATGCTAACAATAAAAATACGTTGTAATAAAACGTATAAGAATTTCGACACAGCTGGTAGTAGAATACATGGCTTAGCGGTCAGAGCGCCTAGACGGTTTTCAGGAGGCGCGGGTTTGAATCCCGCTGCGTTTAAGTTTTTATACGTTTTCTAAAGGTCTTTTTCAATTTTCGTAAGTGTGGAGTAACACTCTAAAAATGCTTAAAAACTGTCTGTTTATATATTATTTTATTGAGCCGAAATTTTACAAGTATAATATAAAAATATAACATGAATATTTGATATTCTCATGGCATAGGTAAAAAGGATTTAGTGATATATCACTTCATTCTATACTTTCTACTTTTTTGACACTTGTCTAGACACTCCATTCTCCACTTTTCGCAAAAACTCGATTTTAAGTATTAAGTAGCAGAATCCAATGCTGCGCTTTATCTTAGGTACCAGAGCAAAGAAATGAAAATTTAAATATAATTAATCCTCCGAGTGGGAATTGAACCCTCAACCAACGCCTTTACAGTAAGACGCTGTCCCACTGCGCCACGACGGCCTCAAATGGTAAGTGGTATAGAAGAGTAAAATGATATTGTATTATTTATTTAATACTAATCTTAGCAAATTTCTGTCAACTAGTTGGGAATTTAATAATATCCACTAAAAGTGAAAACTGCTTGGCGACTATAAAGCTCTTCAGCTCTAATGATCTATTTCGTTCACAATGTTCTCGTATCTCTTGGGAGTACTCGCTCATTAAAATTGTATTTAATGCAAAAAGTAACTTAAATTCATTAGAAATTTAATATTTAGTCAATTTTGTTGATAAATATTGAAAGAATATTTGAAAAACTGATTAGGAATAGGTTTCGAGTTTATTTTTACACGGTAGAAGTAAATGTAAAGCGTATAGCAGCGATTTTTTTGTAATGTATGGATAGTTCTGGCTTATTTCTTTTTATGGAATCTATTAAATGTATCCTTTTATTTTTAGCTTTTGTATTAAAAAACGGTAATAAGTAGGATCTTTTTAAAATTGGTTATATAGTAGAGAGGAACTCTGACAGCGTAAATGCATTAAAGCTTCTTCCCTTTTTTTAACTTGAGTTGTAAGTCTCGAATACTGTCCCGAGTTCATTTCTCTGCAATTCTATATTAAAGACAAATACAAATATTTTTTATATATAGTTAAAATTAGTTGCCATATTTACAACATTCTCTCTATAATCTAATCAAATTTGAATGGTTTAATTATTAAAATCTTTCTCCTGAGTGGAAAATAAGTACTAAGAATTCTGTGTATTCACCGTGCAAATGTTCATCGAATTGCAGAGACATGAACACGGAATTTATATAAAAACAATGTTTGTATCCTTGCTCTCATATGACAAAGCACAGCGTTCACATTAAAGGTAAAAAGCATACAACTACTAAATTTATTTATTATCGCACACAGCGGAAATACACTCCGTTCCACATTTTCTGCTGAATTCTGAACGAATTGCATGTTAAATAGCGGAACTCAACGCCACACTTTACCTCGACACCAGATCGAAGTAAATGAAATATTGAATATTTCAAATCCTCGAGTGGGAATCGAACCGACACCAGTAACGTTTACAGTCACACTTTGTTTTGCGCGACGAAAGGCCTCAACACTAGATTCTCTCTTCATACAAGTATTATGCTATACGTAAAAAATATTTTACTTTAAACAAAATAGAACTCACGACCACCGGAGAACTCTGACAACTTAAAACTTAATAACACGGGATAACGTAGCGCTACACAACTACGAGTAAGTAAACGAACACCAAGTTGCTACAACTTACAGGCTCGCCTCTAATTACTTATGTTCGCAACTTAAACATTCAGCTTGATGTAGTCGCTGGTGAAATATAGAGAGAGAATGACTCTGAGTTAGACATGCTTATGGTTAAGTTATTATTTGATAGGACAAACTAAATAAGCCGGTCGTGGCGCAGTGGTACAGACGTGTGATTGTAAACGACCGGTTGTGGGTTCGATTCCCACTCGAGGAGTGGAAATAATTAATATTTCCATTTTCTTCGCTCTGGTGTCTAGGTAAAGCGCGGCGTTAAGTTCCGCTACTTAACACGCAATGTCTCCAAATGTGGCGGAAAGTGGGGAACGGAGTATCTTTACACTAGGTTCCCTCTGCCTACCCTGCTGTGTGCGAGATACAGCATGAACCTAGATATATATATAGAGAGATACTAAGTATATTTAATATATTATGTAGGTTCATCTTTACTTTCTTTTTTTTATATAACTCGTTCGAAAAGACAAATAATTAAGTGTTAAGACACTACGTTTTCTACTTTCTGTTCTAAAACTAGAAGTTTCGTCTTGAGTGGCGGAAATCAACGCCACATGTAAAAATAAATCAATGTAAGTATCATTTCTCGAACGGAAATTGAATTTACTACTAATGGAGCTTACAGTCTGTTGCATTTCCATTACTGCTATACTTTCTACTAATTACTTATGTATGTGTAAGAACTTTAATACGGTGAAAGTTCGGAATCAAATATTCAGTGCTTAAGTGAAACTTATTCCTCGAAGCTTTTGATGCAAAATGTACATGATTAAACAGAATAAAGTATCCCTAAATATTCCTACGTGAACTACATAAATTTCCGCCACTTAACTCGCAAAGCCTCCGAATTCGGCGGAAAGTGGGGAACGGAGTGTCTTAACACTAGGTTCCCTCTGCCTATCCTGCTGTGTGCAGATAAAAAAAAATACAGCGGGATACAACAGGATACAGCGTGAAGATAAAAAAAAACTACACAACTATAGCTGTGACGTATTTTCGAATAGTTCTCGCCAAATTGGAAGGATTTATATTTTTCACGTAAATTTTGAGCCGCGTATTTTGTTTGACACTGTAGTATAACTATTTTCCTGAGTAAGCTCATCGAAATCGATTTTAACAGTTTGGATTTTACATACACACTTTAATGCCCTATTTTCGCCACTTGGTTGATTTTTAAAAAAAACTTTTGGACTCCGGGTCTTCAACTATTTATATTGTAAATTCCATCCAAATCGGGTCGATAGTAGCTGTGAAAGCGTAACAGGCAGATAGTCTTTCACATTTATAATAATAGTATTTACATCAGAAAAATACATTTTAAATATTTTTTTCGGCTTCACGCTATTTCCCGCAAAACAAGGCAATCAGAGAAAACTAGTATTGAAACATCGTTGTCCACTTTTCACTCCAAAACTTGACATTGCGTCTTGAGACGCGGAAATCAACGCCGCGCTTTATCTTAAGCACCAGCCCATAAAAATAAGAATAACTTAAATATAATTACAAAGCGCTTGCATTAAATATTTTTTTTTCAGCTTTACGCTGCATCCCGCACACAGCAGGGTAGGCAGAAGGAACCTAGTGTTAAGACACTCCGTTCCCCACTTTCCGGGGAATTCGGAGGCATTGCGTGTTAAGTGGCGGAACTTAACGCCGCGCTTTACCTCAGCACTAAAGCGAAGAAAATGGAAATATTAAATATTTCCACTCCTCGAGAGAGAATCGAACCCACAACCAGTCATTTACAGTCGCACGCTTGTGCCACTGGGCCACGTCTGGCCACAAATTTACACATTAAATTAATTTCCTACTATTCATGAAGAATTGCTATAAAATAACAATGTATTTTTTAAAATAAACATTGAAATAATTGAACATTACCCGTGCATACTCGTACAAACAATAATATGGATTGCCGCTTTCAAGCTTTCACCAAAAGCTATAATTTAATGAACACAACTCTATTATGAGCTACTGGTTCGCGCACAATTCGATTATTGATGGATCCGATGCTTATCGGATTGGGAAAAAGTTTCAATGTCCGTATAATACATGTAACTTTTACCTTTATTTTTCATTTTCTAGAATTATTCATGTAGTAATAGGGTATACATTGTATAGAAGTGATGAATAGTAGTAGTATTAGTGATATTGATAGTGATATGGGAAATGGTATTTTTTTGTATTATAACTGTAGTAAAACAAAGGTAGAGAGAGGTAGTAGTGTCTAGATACTCTATTCTCAATTTACGCGTAAAATTGAAACATGGTGTGTTGAATAGAGTAAAGCTCAAGCGATGCACTTTGATTTACTATGACGTAGGAATAAAATCATTTAACTATAACTATGCCTATTATACCTCCAAGTGGAACATAACCATACTTCAGATAATGGTAGGTTTAGATTCAAATCCACAATACTTGTATAAGACTGTGTGTCACAATAGCTATTAGTGAAATATATTCAAATATTAGAGTATGAAGATTTTTCTATCCATTTCCTAAATAGTTTAAGCAGGAGTTTCCAAAGAGATAAGTTCAAGGAAGCTTCGAAATATAGAAAATACTCTGTAACGTATAGTGTAAAGCCCACCATGTGTCTATTATTTTATTGCCAGCTAAAAAAATAACATAATCTATCTACTCACAAAATATAACAAATTTTATAATTATAATTATCATTTCAATATTATTAAATACTAGCGGCCCGCTCGCGGTCACCTACGTAACTGTTTCGTTATATTGCAACCCTCGGGGGTGGATTTTTGAAGAATAAAGTAGCCTATGTTTGCCAAAATTCAATACAACCGATCATATGGTTTAGATTTTTCATATAAACTTTCATCCCCTTTTTCAACAATTAAGAAGTTGATTTTTTCAAATATAAGTAGCCTATATATGAGCCATTATTTTTTACTTTTTCCATTCTAAGTTTCATCCAAATCAGACTGGTAGATTAGCCGTAAAAAAACATGACAAATAAACAGACAGGCGTTGACATTTATAATATAAGTATGAATTATTTATTTATACGTTAATCTTACTTTTAAATTAATTAAATTAAATTTAATTAAAGAATTTGTAAAAGACTATACTTAAAATTAATTTACTTACTGAAAACATGATTGAAACACTTAATTTCACTTCATACTAAATCGTAATGAAAGTGAAAACTCGTAAACAAAAGTTCCCTCCTCGACCCCGACCCCGAGACCGTCTATCTGTAGCGGAAGCTTTCTTAATCAACTTCATTTTCTTTGCCTATTATTCTTATTTAACCATTATCCTTTCGTTATTTGTAAAATCTATTGTTACTTGTAAACCCGTAAATTATATGTAGCCATAGCAACGTCTATGTTACTTTATATAAATGTACATGTAAAATATATGGTGACCAGTCGTGGCCCAGTGGCACAAGCGTGTGACTGTAAACGACTGGTTGTGGGTCGATTCCCACTCGAGGAGTGGAAGTTATATTTCCATTTTCTTCGCTCTGGTATCAGAGGTAACGCGCGGCGTTAAGTTCCGCCACTTAACACGCAAGCCTCCGAATTCGGGGGAAAGTGGGGAATGGAGTGTTTTAACACTAGGTTCCCTCTGCCTACCCTGCTGTGTGCGGGATACAGCGTGAAGCTAAAAAAGTATGGTGATAACACTATCACCATACTTTTTTTTTTAGACGTGCTGTGCCACTACGCCACAATGACCTATACTATACACATACTAGACCATCGTGGCATAGTGGGACAGCGCGTCTCTGTAAATGTGATGGTTGTGGGTTCGATTCTCACTCGAGGGCATGATTATAGTAAAATCATCTTTATTTCTCCACTTTAATAAGGCAAAGCGTTTTCTATTGTTCGGTGTTCGTACGTAATTTTTTATTCTGAAGACATTTTTGTCATCGTCACTAAGAAACTTCTTTCCGTTCTTACCTTCTCAAATCGACATGATATGTTGTGTGTCTATTAATGGAACTCAACGACGCGCTTTTGTCTTACAAAAGAGGGGACAAAAATAATTTAAATAATTATATTACTTTATTGATTGCAATGAACCAATATCCATCATGATTATAGTGAGATACTCTCCCACTAGGCGATGGTTTAAGTCAGAATTATGAAAAATATCTGTATTTTATACACAAAAATGTTCATAGTTACGAAAATTGAACCGGCTACCATCTGAAAACATTCCCAAGAAGCATAACTCAGGCAAAGTTATATTGGTACTAAATCACACCAGCTTAATGAAATTGGTCCCTTATTTCTATCCCTTTTAAAATAACTTCGAATTACTTGCATACTTTTCTTACATATTAACAAGGGTAAATTTCGCATCCACTTTGTCAAAAGAAAAAGAATTCTATTTCTATTGACATAAAGTCAAAAATTTGACGAAAATCGTTGAATTTAGCGGTTGTTTTAATATAAATCTTATTGCAGTAGAAATAAAGGTTATATTAGCTTACCTTTGAAAGAGGCCATCTCTGCGGCCCGCTGTTTTCATTTATCAAGATATGTCAGCCTCTAATTATACGGTGAACATCGCGAGCTTGCGTTACCTGCGAAAGAATTATTGAGTTTAATTTGACATGCTCTCTGCTTGTGGGAAATTAATGGGACAAGCTTTTGTAGAGAGTTTTGTGATTATCCACTTGCCATTCCTTTATAGGGCAGTGGGTTTGATTTTCATCCTTTTTTGATGTTTTTGTTTGGTCACTAAACTCATTTAACTTAGAAGATTGGACATACAATTTAGAGTAGCCCAGCAAAAAAATATTATTTTATATATATATTGTGGCCAGTCGTGGCCCAGTGGCACAAGCGTGTGACTGTAAGCGACTGGTTGTGGGTTCGATTCCCACTCGAGGAGTGGAAATTATATTTCCATTGTCTTTGCTCTGGTGTCGAGGTAAAGCGCGGCGTTAAGTGCGGCCACTTAACACGCAAGCCTCCGAATTCGGCGGTGCGTGGGGAACGGAGTGTCATAACACTAGGTTAACCCTACTAACCTCTCCCTACCCTGCTGTACGGGATACAGCGTGAGGTTAAAAAAAAAAAGAATATAGTATTTCAGGTTACATAAACAATTTGCTTAGTCAAATACTTGACAACTCGCCTGCATGGCATATAAATTACAGTTGTATGTTCAATTTCAAATTCTAGAAACAACTATTTGCAATTTTCGTCCTGGTAAGACAAAGAGCGGCGTTGAGTTCCGCCACTTACCACACAATGTTTTTATTTCGGGCAGAATGTCAAAACACTCCGTTATATCTGACCGTTTTTGCTGTAAAAAGCGAGAAGCTTCATAATAATATAAATAAAGTAAAAGAAGGCTACATTCTTGGCACAAGACCAGCTCAGCTATAACTTAGCATAATCATTTAACTACGTTTTTTTCTCGTTTGAAAAATAATTTGAGGCAGTCGTAATAGAGCACAAGGTGTGACGGTAAACGCGACTGGTTGTTGGTTCGACTCCTACTCGAGGGGTCAAAATATTTTAGTATTTCCAGACAAAACGCGGTGTTAAGTCCCGTCACTTAACCTGTAATGCCCCTAGAATTAGACGAAAAATGGGGGTCTTAACACTAGGTTCCCTCTGCCTACCCTGCCATGTGCGGGATACGGTGCTAGTATATTTAACACCTACGAGGGAACAGTGAACAGGCATTCTGTCCTTGAGAATATTGCAACCACGTGGCTCTTATTCTCCCGCAAAAATTGAATCTACACTTGTCGACAACTGCTCCTTATTGCGTTACTTATGGATAAGATTTCTCTTCATATTTTTGTACATAGTAAAATAATATGATATGTCCAGCAGTTTCATATATTTTCATGCACAGGGTAGGCAGAGAGAACCAAGGAAGTGGCAAGACACTCCGTTCTCAACTATCAGTACGAACTGTCTTACTTATTTCTAGACATTCTAATAATATATTTCAAATGAAACATATCACTTTTCAATTTTTTTAGCTTCACGCTGTATCCCGCACACAGCAAGGTAGGCAAAGGGAACCTAGTGTTAAGATACTCCGTTCCCCGTTTTCCGCCGAATTCGGAATATCACATTTATGTTTTACAAAATATGACAAAATTGAAACGCATTTAGCATTTTATTGTAGGTTTGATTTCGTGTTCTATTCGGACAACGAAAACGTAATAATGAATGAAAACGCAAATATGGAGTGTATGTATGTAACACATATACATTGTATGTGTATATTGTAACACAAATATTTTAAATTATTTTTTATAATTTAAGTAAATATTATATTGTTGTATATCAAAATCCACTATATAATATGCATCAAGACAGTTTCGCTCTAAAAATGTGTAATCGCCGTACAAAAATGCTACACGACGACGACGAAAAAATGTTTACCCCATACAAAAAGGTTCTTTATCGTAGGCGCGTTCCGGTTGAAAGCCTCAAAAACACGCTTTAAGAACTGAGATGAGACTCTACAATGATATTTCAGAATTCAACATTCTTATACGCCTTTTATATGGGGATTGTAGATTGGAGAGAAATTGTTGACTAGAGTTTTGGTATATGTAATAGTTGTTTCTTATAGTTTTTACGATTTTTTTTAATTTTTTTCAGTTTCTAGCGCCTGTTCTTCTTAGGCTGAAGGCAAAATAGTCATTAATTTTAGTGAACCTGTGGTAAATTTATTGATTTACTCGTTTGCCCAAAAAATAAAGCATATAACTTCTCATTTTGTATAAAATTATTTGACGTTCATTTATAATAGTTACGACGCGGCCCGGCTTTGCTTAAATCAATGTTCTTATATATGGGAATTGTAGATTGTATAGAAATTGTCGACTAAACTCTTGGTATATGATTTTTTTTAACTTCACACTGCACACTTCCCACACACAGCAGGGTAAGCAGAGGGAACCTAGTGTTAAGACACTCCGTTCCCCACTTTCCGCCGAATTCGGAGGCATTGCGTGTTTAGTGGCGGAACTTAACGAAACGCTTTGCCTCGACACCAGAGCGAGGAATATGGGAATATTAAATATTTCAACCAGTAGTTTACAGTCACACGCTTGTGCCACTGCACCACGACTAACCCATATGGTATATGAAATTTTGTTATTATTTCCTGTCCTGACCTGGTTATGTTCGTTAATGTTCCTATAGTTTTCTATATTTTTTGTAGTGAGCAAACAAGTGAGCCCTGAAACCATCGCTTCTGTCACTATTAACTACTTTACTGTTCTCCTAAATATATATATACTATTATATGTACTAATTTCCTTCACAAATCATTCTATCTATTAATTAAAATCGAATTTAAATTCCTTGCGTAGTTTAAAACATTTAAGCGTATAGACAGCGGAATCGACTTTGTTTTATATTATATTAAGATAAGTATATTTATGGGCATCTGATCCAGTCGTGGCGCAGAGGCACGAAGTGCGACTATAAAGTGACTGGTTCATTTAATGATTCCATTTTCTTCGCCTGGTGTCGAGGCAAAGCGCGGCGTTAAGTTCCGCCGCTCAACACGCAATGCCTCCAGAATTTGGTGGAAAGTAGGGAACGGAGTGTCTTAATATAGATTCCCACTGCCTAACCTGCCGTGTGGGATACATCGTGAAGCTAAAAAAAAAGTATATTTTTTTACGTATTGTTTAAATATCTTGTACAAGAGAAAACTTAGGAATAGTTTTAATTATTGTATACATATTCTTACTTTTTCATACACAAGAATACAATCGATTTGGCTTGGCTCATAGTTAAGTAGCAAGCATACATACACATATCGTTAAATAGAATTTGGGTCTACACGCGTGTATGTTTCAAATGTGCCTTAGACATATTTTTTTCAATACAGTTTCCAGATGGCTAGCAACTGCTTTTTATGAATAACGACCAAAAGCTTTTATTAGAATAATGTTACTGTACCAAATACGATATATTTATTGAAAGTCAAAATTTGACCACTATTTAGGAGTTTGTAGCTGGAGTCGGTCACAGCAGCTGTTACTTTACTAGAGACCTAACTTAGTTTACTTTGAAAATTTAATGTATCTTAAAATAATTATGCTTTTTTTTATTTCTATGTTTTATCTACATCTTGAGTAACTAGGGGCCAGTCGTGGCGCAATGGCACGAATGTGTGATTGTAACCGACTGGGTGTGCGTTCGATTACCACTTGAGGAGTGAAAATATTTAATATTCCCATTTCCTTGACTCTGGTATTAAAGGCAAAGCGAAGCGTTAAGTTCCGCCACTTAACACGCAATGCCTCCGAATTCGGCGGAAAGTGGCGAACGGAGTGTCTTAACACTAGGTTCCCTCTGCCTACCATGCTGTGTGCGGGATACAGCGTAACGCTAAAAAAACAAGAGTAACTTAGCAGAGATTACAAAATACAACACCTTAAATACCCTTATAAAAGCAATTCAGAAAAAGTATATTAAATACAGAAAAAAATGTATCGACAACGTCAGATAAGTAGTCTTAAGACTTCAGAGCTAAGCCAGTCTAGTGATTCATATCAATAAAAACATGTTTATCCTCTTAAGGCTTTTATACGGACTAAAAAAGATATATCCATAGAACAATAATTATTATTTATTTAAAAAAAGGCACGTTACAGACTGGCCTTAAAAAGAGACCTTGAAAAGATACGTCTTTTCAAGGTCTAAGGGAAAGCCCTTAGCCTATAGATATTTTCAATACTGGAGGAGTTATGGGTGCGTTGCTGGTCTTGAGAAAGAAAATGTACCTACTCTCCGAAAAAACTTCCAATTGGTAGTGCTTAGAAACTTCAAGAGGTAGATCATTTCACAATTTGAATATTCGTGTGTAAAATTATCTTGAAATAATGCACGTTAGATATAAAATTTGTGTTATAAAAACACATTTAAAGCAGCTACCCGCTTTTCCCTATATAACAGAGTAGTGAAAGAAAATCTATAGTCAAGACACTCCGTTCTCCACTATCCGTCTGAAATCGAAGTATTGTGTTGAGCGGCAGAAATCAACGCCGCGTTTTGTCTAGCTTTTAGATCGCAAAAATAAAAATAGCATATAATCATCGAGTGGGAATCGAACCCACAACCATTCTACTGTACCACGAGGAAATACATATCTATCACATCAAAATTTTCCTAAAAATTCATCCCGAAAAATCCGTTAAATTCACTTATTCAAGCTAAAACTCATCAGGAATGAAAATAGAAATGCAACTGACAACGCTCCGGCTACCATCAAATTCCAGCAGCTGACAAACCTCCAGTGCGGACTGCAGTGCGCGAGGGAACTGTTAAACGTATACAGATTTTATTTCCGGTTGGCGCATTTCACAAAATGATATTTTAGTATGACAAGACAGTTTATAGATTGAGTATATTGAAAGAAAGTTTCAAAATGTGATTATATTACATTTTTTTTTTTATTATAAAAAATAAAAGTCTTAAATCTATTCAGATAATGCCAGACCCATCGTTTAATAAATAAATCTATCTATCTAAACAACTTAATGATCTCTTACGTTGTTGTTGTAGCCGGTCGTGGCCCAGTGGCACAAGCTTAAACGACTGGTCGTGGGTTCGATTCTCACCCGAGTAGTGGAAATATTTAATACTTCCATTTTCTTCGCTCTGGTGTCGAGGTAAAGCGCGGCGTTAAGTTCCACCACTTAACACGCAATGCCTCCGAATTCGGCGGCCTCCGATGTGTGCGGGATACAGCGTGAAGCTAAAAAAAAAAGTTATTTAGATAGATAGATTACATGTTAAGCTGCTGTTATTATATTTATTGCATTTCAAAGTAATGTGTTAGAATTGTATAAAACGTGGCGTTGAGCTCCGTTAATTAATACGCTTTTTTTTGACTTTGACTTTGACTGAATCTTACTAGTGGGGAATGTTGTCAATTTTATTTTATTAGCTTTACGCTTACTTCCTCATAGCGGGGTAAATAGAGATGAGGTTTTTTTTTAGTCATGAAAATCGTGTTACGGATACCCGCCCGGGTTGAGAACCCGAGACGCGGTTATGTGGGACTCCGGTTCGTTCTTCCGTTTACCCACTAAATACCTGACGTTGCTCCTATCCCGCCACTAGCCCAGGTCTCGGGTACTGCCCCAATCGTCCGCGGACCTGGGCGACAAATAGAGATGACCTAGTGTCACTTTCCGCTCGAAATACAAGTATAATAAAATATACTTTTTATAATTCCATATAAAAGCTGGCCGTCAAACCAGATGTCACTCTTTTATTATTATTTTAAAAATATTGCCCACCTTCACGGTCAAATTTTGTCCTTTTTCTTTTTCAATTCAAATTGAGTCGGCGGTCTACCTTTTCGTACTACTCCCCGAAACAGTCTAGCTAACTAATTAAAATAATATCAAACATATATTCATAAAAACAGAAATATAACAAAAAAATATTAATAAAAATATTTTTTTTCACAAAACAGTAGTGCGAAGAACACCGTTTTGTAAATATGCACATCAAAATACGCTGCCGATTCCATTTCCTGTGTTTTCGTTTGTCCCCGAAACTAGGCTTTGCATCATTCAAACGAGAATTCATACTAGATATTCGGTATTTACACATTCAATGATTAAATTATAAACATTTATAAAGTAAGGACTTTCGATATTTATACATTATTTTAATTTAATTAAAATAATTTTTCTTTACAGCTTTAACGATTGCGGGATGCAGCGTGAAGCTAAAAAGAGAGCTTCACGCTTCTTCCTCATAGTAGCAGGTAGTCAGAGAGATTCTAGTGTGCAAGACACTCCGTTTTCCACTTTCCGCTTTAAATCTTACTATTTTGTGTTAAGTAGCGGAACTTAACGCCGCGCTTTGTCTTAGGTACGAGGGCAGACAAATTGACATAATAAAGAATCATTGCCACGCGTGAGAAACAAACCCACACCGACCCACTACGCCACGACGGCTTCTAAGTTCTAAAATATATCATCAAATACATACATAAATGGTAGAAAAAATAGTTAAAATAGTTTAATTTCATAAACATTTATATACCAACGTATGTTTGATTTACGTTTTAGTAATAAGCTGAAATAACATTGAACACATTATTGGTATTAGCGGAGGCAATTTAGAAATTGTAATAGTAACAATATGTATTTATTGTTGAGTATTTTGTCTTGCACATCGTGGCGCAGTGGCACAGCGTTTCGTAAAAGCAATTTGTTATGGGTTCGATTATCAGTCGGGGAAATGTATTTATTTATTTCTTTATTTATTTTATTCACAAGTGGTAATTACATTGAATAATGTACAATATTTTTACCGTTTTTCTATGGAATAAAGGAGGCAAATAACCAGAAGGTCCACCTGGTTTTAAGTAGTTACAATCGCCTATAGACATCCACAACATTAAAGCTATAGATGCGTTGCCAGCCTCGGGGATATAAGACAGAAGGAGGAAGGAAAGATGAGAATAGTGGGAATCCCTATTCCCAGCTTTTAGGCTTACATGCCATCGAACCGGAATACATCATCAGACGTTTGGCGGATCGTCTTTGGCACGATAGTGGTCACGAGCCAATCGGAGAGCGAATCTCCTACCACCAAGCTACTGGGCTACCCTCCTTTTACGAGACGCTACCCAGCGGCAGGAAAGAATTGTATTCTTAACCTGTCCCCCCCCGAGTAACAATTATTATTAAAATTACATGGATTTCCTTTTATCCAAATGCATTATTTTTGAAAGTGAATAAAATACCACATACACAAATAATTCAAATTCATTTCATCCCCACTGGAGAGACAAAACGCGCGGTTGACTTCCGCCACTCAACACGTAATGTCTTGATTATAAGGGGAAGTTATTGAAAGAAGTGCCTTGCCATAAGGGCAATAAAACCATATAATTTCTACACGATGTCACTAGATCCTCTTAGACAAAGCATAGAGCTGAGTCACTAACACGTAATATGGTGGAATCTACTAACAACTACTAAGCTTCCCCAAGTGATGTTAGTCTGTAACTATCGTGAAAAAGCCAAACTGTTATATCTTTATAGGGGCCAGTCGTAGCGCAGAGGCACAAGCATGTGACTGTAAACGGCTGGTTGTGGGTTCGATTCCCACTCGAGAAGTGGAAATATTTAATATTTCCATCTTTTTTCGCTCTGGTGTCGAGGCAAAACGCGGCGTTAATTTCCGCCACTTAACACGCAATGCCTATGAATTTGGCGGAAAAGGGGGAACGGAGTGTCTTAACACTAGGTTCTCTCTGCCTACACTGCTCTGTGCGGGGTACAGCCTGTTATATCTTTATTTTCACAACTTCTCGCTTTTTCTTGCAGAGAGAACCTAGTGTCGAAGCTCTCACTTTTCCACCCGAGACACTATGGAATTATTTTATATATACTTACATTTATTTATAAATCATATTTTGATACGCAACAGAGAAAGAACGTACAAATTGGAAGGCGATAAATCAGATTTACGAGCGCGTAACAAAGGCAGGTGTAGCGGCCGACAAATGTTTGTTTGGGACAATCGTTAATATTATTTATTGATTTTGTTTTGATATAATGCCAATTTATACTATAATAGGTATTCTAGGTTATTCTACTGGTAGTAATGGGTAGTAATATCTAGTTGTAGAAATAGTTTGGGGAAATTCTGAGACAGATACAGATTGCACGAATTTCGGAATGACAGAAAATACCTGCTATGTATTTCATTTTTTCTTTTAAAATTATTTTAAAATATCGCGGATTGTTGCGGAACCTAACGCCACACTTTGTTTAAGATGACAAATATGACAAATATATTTTTTAATACATATAAATATAAATTCTAATGAAAATCATATTAAGCGTAGAGCTAGATTTTTTTTTATTAATGAAAGGAAGGCAAACGACCAGAAGGACCACCTGATGGTAAGTAGTACCTGCGCCCATGGACATCCACAACATTCGAAAAGTTGTGGACGCGCTGCCAACCTTAAGGGAGGGAGGGGGAAAGGGTGGAAGAAGGATGGGGATGGTGGGAATAGGGAGAGAGCTGGTTTATATGCCATCGAATCGGAACACATCATCAGATGTTTGGCGATTCGTCTTTGTCACGATAGTGTTCGCGAGCCCGTCGGAGAATGAATCTCCTACCACCAAGCTATTGGGTTACCCGCCTTTTACGGGACGGTGCCCAGCGACGGAGGGGAATTGTATTCTATCCCGTCCCCCCACGGGTAGACAGTTAGTTAGTTAGTAGACGGGTAGATAGTTTCAAAATGCCAGTATCAAGAGAATAATATACTTTACCCTACTCTCTGTTTGTTTTATAATACTGTGCTGCTCAAAAAACTATTTTGATAGTACAATTACGAAATATCTTCTGAAAATCGAGCACACAACCATTGCGTTAACAGTAGCCTTACAAAAGCCACGATAGATGTAAGATGAATATGTTAAATATTTTTTTGTTAAAAATACCATGTGACAATGGCATAAGAATGCTTATAAGCCGAGAAAATGTCCAGATTACTTAGATATGCTTTTCAGAAATACTTTTGGAATTCTAGTCGCTTTTTACACATTTTTTTAGTTTCGCGCTTTTTCCCGCATAGCACGGTAAGCAGACCGATCCTAGTCAAAATACTTGGTTTTCCACTTTTCACGCGAATTTGAGAAATTACATGTTGGGTGATGTGCCTCATCGGTGCGCTTTGTCTTATTTATTACTAGCGGCCCGCCCGCAGCTTCACCGCGTTAACTATTCCGTTATATAGCAACATTCGGGGCGCATTTTTAAAAAATAAAGTAGCCTATGCTTAAGCTTAGATTATCAACTATATTTATGCCAAAATTCATTACAATTGGTCAAGCCGTTTAGATTTTTCATATAAACTTTCATCCCCTATTTCAACCCTTTAGAGGTTCATTTTTGAAAAAATAAGTAGCCTATGTTAGACCCAGTCACTTTTACTACTTTCATTCTAAATTCCATCCAAATCGGACCGGTAGATTAGCTGTGAAAGCGTGACAGACAAACACACAGACATTCGCATTTATAATATAAGTATGGATAGCGAAGAAATGAAAATAATTTATTTCCTATTATTTCTCTGAGTGAAAATCGAGCTTACAACCATTTACGATTAAAGTAAAATAAGTCATAGGTATTAATAAGTCATATTTCTGAAGGTTATATTTTTTTAGGCTGACAGTAGTAGTTTTTAAGCTTCACGCTTCACGAAAAAAATGCAATATCAAAATATTTCAATTCTTCTATTGGCAATCAAACTGACAACCGTCGTGTTTTGTAGTAATTTTCGTCGTCTTTATAGTAATTTTCAATTGCAAATTTTGAAAATGGAGTGTTGTGACACTAGGTTCTCATTAACAACCCTGCCATATATAGCCTGCTAGCATAAATTATAACGAAATACATAACAAAAATCTCCACTTACAGTCGTTTCTTGTATAAGAATATCAAGTTCGTGGCCAGAAGACGCTCAACGTTTCAATACGACCGACCTTTTACTGAACTTGAGATTGACGTAAGATTGATTGACAGACAAATACCCAGATCAACTCCAAATGTACGTAACGGTGCTAAGTAACGTTTTCTAGTTGATTAAGACAAGGGAACGTTACTATGAAGTCCTTTTTATAGAATGAAACTGTTAATTAAAGATGATTTTTAGATTATTGTAGGTGTTTTCAGGAAAAGAGGATGAGCTACTTCCTGTTTTGGATAAAGGGAAAAACAACTAAACTGAAAGAATCGAAGTCAGAATCCTATATTTTTAGCTTCATTTTTTCCAAGCGGAGTAGTCATGGAGGACTTATCTTCGGTCTTTAAAATAACAAAGACGGCAATAATTAAAAACGCCATGTTTAAATTATACTAAAAAAAAAACAGAATTGTATACAATTAGACAACATTTTAAAAATTAATGTATAAACTTTAAATGTAAGCTTTGTTAAGCTGCCTTCTTTTTTGTAAGCAGGAACGCAACCCAGTGTCAAGACACTCAGTTCTCCATTTTCCTCAAAAATCGAGACGTTGTAGTAGCGGAAAGCAAGCATTTTTTTATAAGTCAACCACATTATTTAAAAAGACATTTAGAAAACGACGAAAGAATTTCGACGCAGCGGATAGTAGAACGCATGGCTCAGTGGTGAGAGCGCCTGAACGGTTTCAGGAAGCGCGGGTTCCAATCCCGCTGCGTTCAAATTTTTATACGTTTTCTAAATGTGTTTTTCAATTTTCCTAAGTGTGGATAACACTTTAAAAATGTTAAAAGTACATTATTTAAATTAGGTGTATTTAATATTAAAACTTTCTACGCTCTAGTGTCGAGGCAAAGCGCAGCGTTAAGTTCCGCCACTTAACACGCAATGCCTCCGAATTCGGCGGAAAGTGAGGAACGGAGTGTCTTAACACTAGGTTCTCTCTGCCTACCCTGCTGTGACGGGATACAGCGTGAAGCTGGAAAAAAAATATACGTGTGTTTTATTTTACATATACATTTTATTTTAACAATATTACACGTTGAGTTGCCAACACTGTTGTTCGTCTACCTCCGTACTTTGAATTTAGGCCAGAAAATCTAAAATATGTTACATATCAACTACTTGATACCTAGTACCTGATAGTTGTGGGTTCGATTTCTACTTGGATATTTTTTTTCTACACTCCGTTTCCCACTTTCCGCCGAATTCGAAGGCATTGTGCATTGTTGCTAAGTGGCGGAACTTAACGCTGCGCTTTACCTCGAAACCAGGGCGAAAAAAATGGAAATAATAAATATTTCCACTCCTCGAGTGGGACTCGAACCCACAACCAGTGGCTTTACAGTCACACTTTGTGCCTCTGAGCCATGACTGGCCTCTATAAACATAATCATATTTTAATTATTTTAATTTATTAAAACCAACTAATTTCCATTAGGAATCGAACCCACTACAACTAATGACAGATTCACTCCCACACCCCCATTATATAACAAAAGCAGACGAGGTGATCTTGCACCGGATAACGATTTCTCCTCGAACAACTTTTATAGCTTTTTCTATCTGAAACTTGGTGACAGTAGTTTAAGACAATTATTAATGTTCGCTCCACTGATTTAAATTAATTGAACTTTGTCTCTGTTATGATATTGTTTTATAATCTAATTGAGAATAATGACCGATTAGTAGAACAAAAAGAGGATAGAATAGAAAGTTCATATGCTGGATTGTAGTAATTTTTTTTTTTTGTATAAAGGAGGCAAACGAGCAGAAGGACCACCTGATGGTAAGTGGTTACCTTCGCCCATAGACATCCACAACACTATAGGGGTTGAGGATGCGTTGCCGACCTTGGGGGTGAAGGAGGGAAGGAGGGAGATAGGATGGGAATGGTGGGAATAGGGAGTGAACTGGCTTACATGCCATCGAACCGGAACACATCAACAGATATTTGGCGGTTCGTCTTTGACATGATAGTGGTCGCGAGCCAGTCGGAGAACGAATCTCCTACCACCAAGCTACTGGGTTACCCGCCTTTTACGGGACGCTATCCCAGCTACGGAGGGGAATTGTATTCTTAACCCGTCCCCCCACGGGTAAGTTTGTAAAGTACAAAATTAATACGATTTTTTAAGCTTACAAATACCTAGGGATAAAAAACCATCGTAGTACAGTGTGATAAAATCTATCTAGCCCATATGCGATAGACGCAGGTTCTATTTCGACTTATAAAAATAATTATATTTCAATTATTTCACTGCTCTAATGACAAGATAGAGTTACCACCACCACCACGTTAGGTACGCCACTTCTAATCTCAACTCTCACTCCTCTTTTAATCTCGCAGAAAGCTGAAGACACAGTGTTTTGACTTTATGTTCTCTCTGCCTAACCTACTACGTGGGAGCTAAGACGTGAAGCTGTAAAAAGGTTCTGACTATTAATGTAAGGAAATCTTACAAAGCTTGTTTGACCCGTTTCTAGTAGTCCCTTTTACTTTAAAATTAAGACACGTGTCCGAATGATAAATTATATTTAATGATATTTTCACAGTATGAACATGACCCTTACCAGAACGACTAGGAACACAAGAAATACTATAAAGTGGTTTTTCTTTAGTTTTAAAACATGAATAAGATTTTTGTATGTAAATCTAATAGATGAAATTTTAAAGTCTATCCAAAAAAAGGTTTTTTTTTGGTTTTACGCTTTACCTGCATAGCAGAGTAGGCTCAGAATGTTACGTCAAGACTCTCCGTTCTCCGTTCAATATCGAGACACTATATAGTGTCTGATTTGGCGTTTTAATGGCGTTTAGTCTTTTTCACCCACAGAGAAATAAAATAATTAAATTATGATCATTCCACAGATTGGGAGTCGAATCCAGAACCAATCCCGATCACAATCAGATGCTTAAGAATGAACACGAAAATAATAATATACCGGTATACATTTATTAAGGACTAGCGGCCCGCTCGCGGCTTTGCCGCGTAACTACATATATAGATGGTGAGGTGTATTGCAACCCTAGGGGATGGATTTTTGAAAAATAAAATAGCCTATGTTTATCCTTGGCTTATCAACTATATTTATGCCAAATTTTATTACAATTGGTCAAGCGGTGTAGATTTTTCATACAAATTTTCATCCCGTATTTCAACCCTTTAGAGGTTGATTTTTGAAAAAATAATTACTTTCATTCTAAATTTCATCCAAATCGGACCGGTAAATTAGCCGTGAAAGCATGACAGACAAACACACAGACATTCCCATTTATAATATAAGTATGGATTAGGAATAAAATGGCAGGTGTTTAATGACGTACATACTCGTATATAAGTATTAATATTTTCATATATGTAAGATTAATCTTTATATTTCTAAGGAAAATAACTACATTACGAAGTAAAGAACTTTAATTTATACCCCAGATGTGAACTTGACCTATTTTAGGGGTCGACATATCTGTCTCACTCTGTCTGGTCGGTGTGAGCGAGACGGAGTGATTGTAATAATGTAATATATTAGAGTTAAAATGCAAATATTAAGTTTGTGGCTGTTATTTTTTTTATATTTCTATTTTTGTGGCCAGTCGTGGCCCAGTGGCACAAGCGTGTGACTGTAAACGACTGGTTGTGGGTTCGATTCTCACTCGAGGAGTGGAAATTATATTTCCATTTTCTTCGCTCTGGTGACGAGGTAAAGCGCGGCGTTAAGTTCCGCCACTTAACACGCAAGCCTCCGAATTCGGCGGAAAGTGGGGAAAATGGGGAACGGAGTGTCTTAACACTAGGTTCCCTCTGCCTACCCTGCTGTGTGCGGGATATAGCGTGAAGCTATTTAATTTAATTTAATTTATTTCTAGTTTTTAACTCCTTCCCAAACTTCTTCCCCAGTTCCTATTTGACATTCGAGACATTGTTATATAGCGGAACACAACACGTTAATATAAAGAACACTTTAAATGGGGCCAGTCGTGGCACAGTGGCACAAGCGTAAGCGAGGAGCAGAAATATTTAATATTTTCATTTTCTTCGCTCTAGTGTTGAGACAAAGCGCGGCGTTAAGTTCCGCCACTTAACACGCAATGTCGGCGGCAAGTGGGAAACGGACTGTCTTAACACCAGGTTGCCTACCCTGCTGTGTGCGCGATATAGCGTGAAGCTAAAAAAAAAGAAATCACTCCCCCGAATAGGGATCGAAGCCAAAGCCATATCGCGAGTACATTCAAAGACTATTCCAATAAGCCACATTGAGCGCAAATAATTGTATATATGTTCGTATTATATATCGTTCGTTGCAGATTCGATTCTCATTTAGGAGAATTACTTATATTTAAAAACTATTTTGCTTTCCTTAGTTTGGCGAATTAAAATGTCAGATAGTGTAGAACGCAATCTATCAACACTAGGTTCCTGGTACTAGGTTCTAGGTTCCTAGGTTCCTGTCTACATCAGATAATAATGAAAGCTAATTAAAAAATAAACGATATAAACAATTTAATATGTATTTATTTGATTGCACTATAAAATAAAAAATACATATTTTTTTTACCTGTAGTAGGCATATAATAAAGAATCACTGATTCATAATGCTGGTCTAGACTCGTACAGCAGAAAAAAAGGATACGTTAAACAAAAAAATATTTTTAAAGTGTTAACCACTTACTAACAATAAAAATAAGTTGTAATAAAGCGTATAAGAATTTCAACGCAGCGGATAGTAGAACACATGGCTCAGAGGTGGGTGGGGAACGGTATTCAAGAGGCATGGGTACGAATCCCGTTACGTTCAAATTTTTATACGTTTTCTAAATGACTTTTTTAAAAAAAAAAAAAATTGATGCAAAACACATTACGCATTTCTTTTTCTACACTACAAAGATTTTTTTTTCAACTTCACGATTTAGTAGGGTAGGCAGATAAAAATTAGTGACTTATCACTACCGCCCACTTCCCGCCCTATTTCGCGACATTGTGTATTGCGTACCGGAACTTAACACCGCAATTTATCCTAACAAAACGGAGAAATGAAAATGAATACTTCCTACCTACTTCTAAGTGGGAATAGAACTCATAACCATCGCATTACGAATCAGACGCTGCTCCACTGTGCCACGAAGGACTTCATAAGGAAAAATAATAAAGAAAATAAGAAAAAAAAGCACAAGGTATTATTTAAATATCTGTCATATTTATTTATGCCTCCCTGTTGCCGGGGATTACCCGATCGATGGCAGGTGCGAGGTAAGTCCCATCTCGGAGCGTTAACTTAACTTATACACTTTAGCATCTTCAACGGCTTTTAGTAGTGGATTTTTATTTAGGCACTTTAGAGATGAGTCGTTATTTTTTTTTTTAGAGTTCTAAATGACGGCGTATTTTTGAAATTATTTAAATATTTATTAGTTTAAATGTTATTGGGAGATATACTGTATAAAGAAGGACAGACTGAGGGATAAGACACTCCGTTCTCCATTTTCTTGTATATTTAAAGGAGGACAGTGTCTTGACACTCAATCTCTCCCTTTTAAAGGATGTAGTGTATAATATATTTAATAAATAATTATTAATAAAGTGGAGAATGGAGTGTTTTTGCTCTAGATTCTCTGTGACTATGAGAAACGTAAAACTGTATTTCAGTGTTTATTTTTTTAGTTGACGTAAATAAGCTTATAAAAAGTAAACAAATATGAAGTTATGATAAATAAATCGTATCACGCCATAACGATGGCCATTTAATTTGTTAAATAAATACCCGTTAATTAGCGGTTAAAGTTCCACTGAATTTCAATAAACATATATTTTTTGATAGTAATAATATTTTTTTTATATTATCATTCTGCTATGGTACCTAAAAGTAACCGTCATTTTCAGTTCTACCACTTAGCATGCACTGTTTCAATTTTGGACGGAAAGTGGAGAACGGAGTGTTGAGACACTAGGTGAACCTTGTGTCACGAGTACGACGGTAATCAGAGGAATACTCTGTTATGCGGTACAAAGCTTGAAATTCTATAAACATTTTTAAAATGTTATTCGACACTTAGGAAAAGTAAAAATACTGTTAGAAAACGTATAACAACAAAAACGTATACGTTGTAATAAAGGGTATGAGCCTGAATATCGATGCAGCTGGTAGTAGAACGCATGGCTCAGTGGTGAGAGCAGTAGGGGCCTCATGCTTTTTATGTGACCTTCCTCCAGTATCGTCGATACTGTGTTTTCTTAGGTCAACCGAGGTCTCCCCTGCCTCTCTTACCACTTGTTTTTATTAAATATATATTTTTTATTTCAAACAAAACTTAAAATTTAAGACGTCTTGCAAAATAAAAGTTATCTAATCTTATATTATTTAAACAATTCAGAACCCTGAACGAGTTGTCAGACTTACTCCTGACTGATTTCTACGCACCATTGCTTTTAAGATACAAGCAACTTATACGTGTAAATGTAGAGAATAAGATTTGAGAGTGAAAAAATTAAAAATATAAATGTACAATATAAAATAATAAAAGATAGTTTTAATATAATCATATTTTAATGCGTTATTTTATATTATTTTAAAATATTATAAAAGCCGTCGTGGAACAGTGGGGCAGTCTGACTGTAAACGCGTCGGTTGTGGATTCGATTCTTAATTTAATTTATTTTCATTTCTCCACAACTGTAAGGACAAAGATCAGCGTTGATTTATGCCACTCAGGCAATCTCTAGACTCCAGGTGTGTAAAACGTGTCTTGATACTGGATTTTTTTCTGACTAACTTAGTATACGAAAAATGCATTAAAACCTAAGGAGACATTCTGTTCTCCACTTTTTTATAAGACATTGCGTGTTGAATGGGGGAATTTAAAACGGCTTCCTAAAACCTACCAAACTGAAATAATGGCATACCAAACTGAAATAATGGTCAGCACCACTGACCACGTCTACAGTAAGACGCTTTCCGCACCACAATAGCATACAAAAAGCTTATTTAAATATTGGGCTATGGGTACTAAAATAAGCCCCATTAATAGAAATGGAACTTAAAACCTTACCAGTACATTCCAATACAGTGAAACTGCGCCACGGTGGTCTCCATAATAAATTTCAAAAGCTATATTTCAATTCGAGATTGAGAAGCCCGTCGCCAGTCCGGAAACATGCACGGCTTGTTAGTAATATAATACGAATTTAGTTACATCTCGCCGGCTTCGAGAACAAAGGTATTGTCGTTGGGTGTATGTGTATATAATATGTAAGTATGTACGTTCGTCATTAGCGCTGTAACTTAAAATGTATAGAAAAAGCAGTGTTATGCTATTTCCCGTTCAGCGGGGTCTGGGTAATCAGGAAAGACCTAGTGTTAAGACACTCTGTCCTCCACGCACCGCCTACATTCGGTATATCGCTTGTTGAGTGGCTGAACTCAACGTCACGCCGCGAATATTAGGTACTAGAGTAAAAAATGAAAATGACATACAATAATTTAACGAGTGGTAATCGAACCTACAACGATCGATTTACAGTCCCACGCTGTCCTAGTGCGTAACGACGACCTACTAAAATGTATATAGAGAAATATTTTTTAAAAACGTATGGAAATTTAAACGTAATAGGATTCAAACTCGCGTCTCTTGGAAACCGTCCAAACGCTCTGACCGCTAAGCCATGCGGTCTACTACTGGCTACCTTGAAATTCTCATATGCTTATTACAATTTGTTTTCGATGTTAGCATTTCTGTGGAAAGAATCTTGGTGGGTCCATTTTTTATACGCTTTATAAAAATATTTTTCATTTTTCTAAGAGTGCGAAATAGTTATTAAAAACATACTGATATTTTTATTGCAAAGACATTTTTTGAATGCTATTTAAATAGACGGAAAATAAAAAACGTGATCACGTTTTATTATCATCGATAATCCCTAGATCCTTACTACTATCTATTACTAGGTACTACTATTACTTCTAGAAGTAATCTAGAAGTTGAGTCGAAAAAATCTAGTCAAGAATATAAATATAAAGCTATGAAAGCTGTTAATCAGGAAATTTAAAATATTATTTTTTAATTAATTACTAAAAAAATTAAGCGATTAATATAAAACTTTCTGATATAAGTTCTCGGAAATTCGTGAAAAACTTAGGTTATTTTTTAAATGAATTTACGTGAACGTTTCATTTTATAACTTTTAAAATATTTTATTATCTATTCCTTATCTTGCTTCTCTTAATCTTTTAATAAATTGACTAGAATGTATTAACTTGCGATTCGGATATATAGGCATTAAGTAGTAGTATTAAATAATAATAGTACTAGTAGACTGGTACTTAATACTTAAGTTAGTGAGAATATATAGATAAAAACACTTTTGTATGTCTCAGAAAGTATAAAAACCGGAACGGAGCTGAACTCGCACCCGCGCCTCCTAAAAACTCTCTCTGACCGCTAAGCCATGCGTTCTATATCCGGCTATGTCGAAACTCTCATACGTTTATTACAACTTATTTTTGTAGCATCATTTTGGAAAGATTTTTACAAATTTCTACTGCCTATTATTTTTTTATACTAACAATCATTTAGCTAGATTTTTTATATACTGGATTTTAACATTTTTAAATTGTTATTTACTTGCTTCGGATACACAAAACAATTTTGGAACAAACATTCACTCTGGTGAACAAGACATTGTATGACTGTAATGGCGCTTGTTGTGGGCTCTATACCCACTAAGGGAAAAAATTATATATTCGCCTCCTTTCTCCGCTCTAATACCAAAGACAAAGCCGTAGCATTAAGTTCCTTCACTCAAAACGGCTCGAGTTTAGATGGAAAGTGGAGAACGGAGTGTCTTGACACCAAGTTCTCTCTGACTACCTTTCTACGAGGGAAAAAGCGTAGAACTGCAAAGTAAACTGAACCCACACCTTTCATCTGATCCATCACAACTATACCACAAGTATATCACTTAATAAATTAAATAACAAATTCCAAGTAATAAACCCTGTAAAAATATCACCAAAATTAACTACTTCTTAGAAACTCCAATCAAGCGCCGATAAAGTTCAAAGGAGCCTCCGCTTGTATATCTAATAAAGCATTTTGTATCTGAGTTCATTGAACAGGTTTAATTAAATGAATACTTCTATATGCAGTGTTACTGTCTTATGTTGCCGATATAATTAATGCTTGTCTTGTCTACAATATTATACCTAATACTTATAACCTATATAGGAATTTTCCATTTCACTCCATTTCTCATATGGTAAGGTGGCTCAGTAGAGAGAATAAAATAATTTTATTCAAAATAAAAAATTGGAGCCAGTCGTGGCACAGAGGCACAAAGTGTGACTGTAAAGCGATAGGTTGTGGGTTCGATTCCTACTCGGAGAGTGGAAATATTTATTTTTTCTATTTTCTTCGCTCTATTGATGTCAAGGCAAAGCGCGGCATTAAGTTCCACCACTTAACACGCATTGCCTCCGAATTCGTCGGAAAGTGGAACGGAGCGTCTTAACACTAGGTTCCCTTTGCCTACCCTGTCGTGTGCGGGATACAGCGTGAAGCTAAAATAATAATAAAAAATAAGTTACTTGTGTCATTTTTTGAACGTCAAATATGTAGTTTACCATCAATTCACTTAAGTTAATGCGTCAGACTTAAGAAAAACCACCGCAAGAAACTCCCGCTGAGTTTCTTCTTTTTCTCTTCTTTTTTTAATATTTAATACATAAATATAAGACTATATTTAAGTTATAGTTAAAGTAATATATATATATATATATATATATTTTTTTTATTATTAAAGCTTCATCCTTTTTCTACGTACCAACCCTGGTACTGGTTGTCACTAGTCAAAGAAAACCATAGTCTAAAGACACTTCATTTTCCACCTTCTACCCTAAATAATCTGTATTCTATATGTGAGATTTACTTAACTTATGTTTAATTTTTTTATTTTTTTTTAGCTTCACGCTGTATCCCGCAAAAAACAGAGTAGGCAGAAGTAACTTAGTGTTAAGACACTCCGTTCCCTACTTTCCGCTGAATTCGGAGGCATTGTGTGTTAAGTGGCGGAACTTAACGCCGCGCTTGTGCCTCGACGCCAGAGCGAAGAAAATGGAAATATTAAATATCTCCGCTCCTCGAGTGGGAATCGAACCCACAACCAGTCGTTTACAGTCACACGCTTGTGCCACTGCGCCACTGGGCTGGCCCCAAATCTGCTGGCCCCATTTATTTATTTACCTTAAAATATTTTTCAGGATTTCGTACAGAACTTGGCACACGTTTAAATCTTAAAGCTTTTGTCAGCACAATTGACAATCATATTTATTATTAAGACGGAACTTGGCTCCTATTTTCGTATTTCTGTTTTTGACGTAAATTTAATATTATGTTAACATCATCCGTTAGTTAGCAATATGATATAAATACTGTTAATCCGCGTTGGATCGTTTGCGTAGATTATTAATTATAAAATTTAGATTTTTACTGTTCATGCAGGAATTTCGAGAAGTACTCTCTTAGTGTATCGATTTTAAGGCGGAAAGTAGAGATGAAGCTTGAAGCTGCTCTCTTACTGCTCCCTCTATACTTTCCAAAGATTGTACATACTAAGTTTCAAGGAACAGTTTTGCATATTAAAAAGAGAGTTATCTACCAAGATAACAAAGAATCGTTGATTTCTACTAAAATATGTTATTAAGTCATAGAGTTAAGGTTTATTTCTAAGTTAGTAAGTTAATCGGTTTTTATTGTTTTAAATGTATGTATGTAGATGGTGGAAACCAACATAGAGAAAAAAGTATTTTATATATAAGGCAATACTTAACCTACGGTTAGTCTTAGAAAACCGAAAAAACTTCTATTAAAATTTAAAACTATAATATTTAAAAAAAGTGTGGTTGAACATCCATACTTATATTATAAATGCGAATGTCTGTGTGTTTGTCTGTCATGCTTTCACGGCTAATGTACCGGTCCGATTTGGATGAAATTTACAATAAAAATAGTATGACTATGTCTAACATAGGCTACTTAGTTTTTCAAAAATCAACCTCTAAAGGGTTGAAATACCCCTATTTTGATACTATGAATGTTTATATGAAAAATCAACACCGCTTGAGCGACTGTAACGATTTTTGGCATATGTATAGTTGATAATCCAAGGTTAAGCATAGGCTAATTTATTTTTCAAAAATCCACCACCGAGGGTTGCAATATACCGAAACAGCTACGTAGATAATGCGGCGAAGCCGCGAGCGGGCCGCTAGTATATATAATTAATATATAATATTCGTAAAAATAAATTCTTGAGCAAATAATAATATAACATAATATTATTTTATTACAATTTATGCGATTGTTGTTGTCATGCAAGATTTTTGAATCTGTCACTCTGTTCTTTGTAAAAATTTTAAATTGTATTTTTTTTATTTATTCGATAAAATAATATGCTTATTGTTTCATAAATACAAAGGAATAAACAATACTTTATCCAATGCTATTTTGTTACTAAAGAAAAAGCTAATTTATACATTTAGGTATCTTTAAAATAATTATTTTTGGTTCCATTTGGTTCTTAGGTTATGGCGTTCCGAGAGTGTCAGTAGAACACATATCACTTCACCATTTTCAAAATTATGTACCTTAAAAATATTAATTATTCTTAAAGTATATAATGAACTTTGTCTCATATAGAAAAGAGCACATTTATATAAAGTATAAAGAGTAAAGAGAAGTAAAAAAAATCCCAGATTCCACTCCACACTTTAATTGGAGGACAAAATACGAGAAAATGCTAAAATAAATTTATATAAGACGGTTCGTTATTATTTCATAGAAATACTCAAAACGAGATGGTAACATGAGAAATTGTAATCAACGAATTTTTATTTTCCATTTCATGACTTTTAATTTTTTTAATAAAAAGATAATATAAGTTGTACATATGTATATGTATAATGTGTGTCATAAATTTAGGTAAAACTTAGTAAATAAGTAATTTAAAGGAATAGTTAACGGAATTTTACACATAAAATATCATTAAAATGTTTAGATTACAGTGTTTGCTCCTTAAAAAATTATAACAGACAAAGTCACGGTAAGAAGTGAATCTCATTTATTAATATGTAAAATAAATAAATAAGATAAATACAAAACACGTTCGATGTATGTTCATATTATGAAAAGGTATGATTTTTTTATATATGTATGAACTTAGATCAAGATATATTCAAAACGCCGTCACGCGATATTTAAGTTTCAAAACAAAATTAATATTAAAAATAATCTATAAGAATAAAATGATAATTTACCAATTATGATTTCCAAATAATTTATATACAGTATTACAAAGATAACAGTTAAAAAATGTACATAACGTACAAATTAAAATAACATAGCTCGTAGCTACTGCATAATACTACTAAGTACTAATATTTTTTATATAAAAATCAAGTAAAAAACGTTCAACCCAAAGTATTATTTGTATTACCAGGAAAACTAAATAAAAAGCAATACGTAGCTCTCTCACGCTTGTTCCTAAGTAAACATCGAGATCAAACATCTTTCGTAGGAAAGATCAGAAACTAAAAGATATAATAACAAAAAATGGTATTTTCCTCCTATTTACTTACAGTGGAGTAAAAAATGCAGCTTCGCGTTTTTCCCGCATAACAAGGTAGGTATAGAAAAATTAGTGTCAACACATTCTGTTTTCGACGTTCCGAAAGATTTTTATTTCGAGTTGCGGTTTTCAATATAAATGCATAAATGAACATTTCAATTTGTATATAATATTTAAATTATAGTGACTTAATTTTATTTTTTCCACTGTACCTTCTAATCTTACTAAAAATATTCTCAAACTGTACAAAAATCACGAATTTTCAGCTAACGAAATAAATAAAAACGAAATAAAGCAACGAACGTTTCGAACAACACTGTTACTAAGTCTACGAAGCCGCGTAGCAAATTCGTAGCACGTACAAAAACACTCGAGGCCTACTATATTAAGACAAAACTTTGTATTTTTCACACTCAATCCAACCAACTTAACATATTAATTAAACTAAATAAAAATTTACATATCAATTTACATTTTAACAAGCCAAATTTAATTTGAACATAAAAAATGTAGAGTCAGCCGCAAACCATTACTTAAAATGCAAACCATTTACTATATTCTTATTCTTTTTGAAATAAATAATTAGAAATATGTTAAAAAATATATTTTTAATATAATAATAATAAAAACTTACCGATATATATATCGTATTGTAGTTGTAAGCGCTCGCAAGCGGGCGCGGCGGGCGCGTGGCCCGGCCGCTGTGACAGACGTCCGGTGGCTCGCGCGTAGGCGGCCGTCTGACGTACCCCCCTGCCTTCAGCTGGCGTCGCGCACACTGAAACGGCTTCGCTACTTAGATACGCTATGTTGGAAGCTTCTGGCGATAAACTATAGATTTTATATTTTTTTAATATTATTTTTTATTAATATAAATGTAGAGTAAGAATAAGTAAAACATTTTGTTTTTTAAATATAAATTTATATATTTTGAATATAATTAAAACTAATCAGATTGGATATGTTAAACTATTGTTATTAATAGATATTATATTTTTTTTTTTTACTTTTGATATTTTAAATTTAAGTTAGTCGACTATATATTCTTTTTCATAATAAATTATTATATACATATCAAATTAATTTTAATTTTGAATATTTTACCATACTTATTTTGTCTCACTTCTTTAAATGTAATATTTACAAAATATAACGCAAAAACCCAAAAAAAATCAAATAAAACAAAGCTAAAACTATGTGGGCACTGTGGAAAAGTCCTTAAAAAGCTCGCGGCTCTCATCAAGAACATAAAAGCTACCTACCGTTCACTATTCCCCTGAAGACGTTGCCATTTCGTCGTACACTGATATTGTACTTACAAAATATCCAAATTCATCTTTGTAAAAAACGTTAATGTATTTAAAAATTGCTTTACAATCAATTTTTTTCAATATATATTTTTGCAAATATTCTCTACCTAATTATGTTGCGATGGTTGTAAATGAGCGATATCTGTTCACTTTTAATGCTTTCACTTGGATGTTATCTTTGGATTCTAAATTGAATTTTGTTTTACGTGTAATTAAAGCGATTGTCTTATAGATTTGATTGCACGAAGGTCACCGGTTTAATACACTTTATCTTATACCAACGAGGCCGTTGTCACCGGTTTGCCTCTATTGTAATATTAGATATACAATAACCTTAGCCAAAGCTTCATATAATTCAAAATAAGCTCATACATTCTAAATAATAATATTGAAATTGATTTAAATGAAATTATTTTATCATGTTTTGTTGTGGCCAGTTGTGGCCCAGTAGCACAAGCGTGTGACTGTAAACGACTGGCTGTGGGTTCGATTCCCACTCGAGGAGTGGAATTATTTAATATTTCCATTTCCTTCGCCCTGGTGCCGAGGGAGGTAAAGCGCGGCGTTAAGTTCCGCCTCAATGCCGTATTCGGCGGAAATTGGGGAACGGAGTGTTTTAACACTAGGTTCCTTCTGCCTACCCTGCTGTGTGCGGGATACAGCTTGAAGCTAAAAAAAATTTATATTACTGAAAATTCGTTATATTTATAGAAATATTTAAAAGAAAATTAATAATAATTTTATTAAATCTTAAAAATATGAGATACACGTTCATAAATATACGAAGTACTCGTAGTTACATTTCACAAAACGGGCAACTGAATCTGCTGACACCTTTTGAATCAAATAATAGAACTTCCTTTTCAGCGCGACATTGAAAATATATAAAATGGTCCAAGTTAAATAACATGTAGAGATCGAATCGCAAGCAATCGATCGGCAGCTGTCGCTATGTCGCCAGTTTCCTCTCGCAAATAGTATGCTTTGTTGACCGAATATATACATCGTGTATTAGGTTTTTTCAATTTAAATTACGAGTATCAACAATGGGACAAAATTGGTCTGTGAATACTATTTGTTGTTGGTTCGATTCTCACTCGGGGGAATGTTTATTTGATTTACGCACATTTCCCTGCTTTGGCATCACAGCGTTAAGCTCTGTTTTAATCAGATGAGCAAATGCGGCGTAGTGTCCCGCCATATGTCGATATCTCGATTTCGAGTGGAAAGTGGAAACACTTTTTCCTTCTTGAACTTAAGTTATCTAAGACTACCCTGTTATGCGAAATTGTGCAATAGAAAATGGTAGTATAAAGTTCCTAATTAATGGAACCAGTGTTTTTTTCATGCTACTGGCAAAAATGAGTTGTTTTGCTTAAAAACACAAAACACAAAAAACCGTCTAAAATTCTTATTTTAGATGGTTTTTTGTGTTTTGCGTTAACAGTTACTAGAGTTAGTCAATATCTAAACACATCAACTTACTCTACGATCCACATTGCAGGGATTTGTCCGAACTTACAGCCACATCTTTAGAAAACGGATGGAAACATACAATCACTAATAGAATTGAAATTGATTATAAATAATCGAGTTTTTAGACTACAAACTCGATTCTCGGCTATCCGAGAAATCTGAGACAATAGAAATTAACTTTACCATCCCTAGCTTAAACATTATAACAAATTTTACTATTTCAAATCAATTTCAATTTCACCAGCATTTTTATTTCTTACTAGCGGCCCGCTCGCGGCTTCGCTGCGTGAGCTACATAACTGCTTCGTTATATAGCGACCCTCGGGGGTGGGTTTTTAAAAAATAAAGTAGCCTATGTTTAACCTTGGATTATCAACTTTATATATGCCAAAATTCATTACAATCGGTCAAGCGGTTTAGATTTTTCATATACACTTTCATCCCCTATTTCAACGCATTAGGGGTTGATTTTTGAAAAAATAAGTAGCCTATATTAGACCTAGTCACTTTTACTACTTTCATTCTAAATTTCATCCAAATCGGACCGGTAGATTGGCCGTGAAAGCGTGACAGACAAACACACAGACTTTCGCATTTATAATATAAGTATAGTTGAGTTGTTAAGTACGTATAGTTGAAAACAGTATTAGTACATATTAAATAAACAAGCTATTACAATATTTTCGTCCATAATCTCCAAGTGTTCTACATGAGTGGGCGACTTATCTCTCGCGCCTCAGCGACGTCTGCGTCTAAACAACGCGGGTGATAACAGGTATCGGGGCGAGGCACCTTTATTACCGTTCACTGTTTCGCAATGCCTGTAATTTCAGTATCAGCTTTTTATAGGTTAGTATTTGCTTAATATAATATTATTATGCTTATAGGTACAGAGAAAATCTAATCTTTATATCTAATCTTTATATGTATATTATTTCGCTGTTGAGAGGCAATTTAGTTTAAAATTTTACTCTGCCACCGTCGCAGTACAGTATTTTTAAATTATAATTATTATTTAATTAATTAGTGGCCAGTCGTGACCCAGTGGCACAAGAGTGTAACTGTAAACGACTGGTTGTGGGTTCGATTCCCACTCGAGGAGTGGAAATTATATTTCCATTTTCTTCGCTCTGGTGTCGAGGTAAAGCGCGGCGTTAAGTTCCGCCACTTAACACGCAATGCCTCCGAATTTGGCGGAAAGTGGGGAACGGAGTGTCTTAACACGAGGTTCCCTCTGCCTATCCTACTGTGTGAGGGATACAGCGAGAAGCTATAATTTAACTATGCAGTTGCATATATGCATCAAGGCGTAGTGGAATAGCTTCACGCTATATCCCGCACACAGCAGGGTAGGCAGAGGGAACCTAGTGTTAAGACACTCCGTTCCCCACTTTCCGCCGAATTCGGAGGCTTGCGTGTTAAGTGGCGGAACTTAACGCCGCGCTTTACCTCGACACCAGAGCGAAGAAAATGGAAATATAATTTCCACTCCTCGAGTGGGAATCGAACCCACAACCAGTCGTTTACAGTCACACTCTTGTGCCACTGGGCCACGACTGGCCTCTAAGTAGTGGAATAGCGTCTGACTATAATCGCAATGGTCTCATAACTTCGATACTCACTTGAAAAAATAATGACGTTCATATTATTATCATTTTTACGCTATAAAGTTAGAAAGAAAAAAGTGCCACTCAACGCGCAAATATTTTGAATTCAAGTGGTGCGAGAAGAGTAGAGTATCTTGGAGATGGTTCTCTTTGTTTACCCAGATATATGGGATAAAGTGCGAAATTGAGATGTACATTGACAGTTGAGTGGCAAAACTCAACGCCCTATCACCAACTATCTTATCACCAACGGTAAAATGAAAATAATTTAAATGTTACTAATCCACCGAAGGGGATCGATTTACTGACAGACACAGTGTCTGTATCACTGCGCTACAATGGCCTCTAAGAACTACATACATTTTTTTTTTAGCTTCATACCTTATCCCGCACACTGCAGGGTAGGTAGATTGAACCTAGTGTTAAGTTCCCCACTTTCCGACGAATTCGAAGGCATTGCGTGTTAAGTAGCGGAACTTAACGCCGCGCTTTACCTCGGCACCAGAGCGAAGAAAATGGAAATATTAAATATTTCCACTCCTCGAGTGAGAATCGAACCCACAACCAGTCGTTTTACAGTCACACGCTTGTGCCACTGGGCCACGCCTGGCCACATACTGGCCAAGTATATACATATATTCAATTTTATATATAGGTATATTATTATCTATGTACACGTACCTATATACTACGTGCCTGTATGTAGTGTGTTTTATTTTTTTCTTAGCATCACGCGTATCCCGCACACAGTAAGGTAAATATTCCGTTCTCCACTTTGCGTCAATTTCTGGAGGCATTGCGTGTTAAGTGGCGGAATTAAACGCCGCGCTTTGCCTCAATACCAAAGCGAAGAAAATGGAATTATTAAATATTTACCACACTCAAGTGGGAATCGAACCCAGAGCTAGTCGCCTTAGAGCCACACTTTGTGCCTTTGCGCCACGACTGGTCTACTTTATTTGCATAGCCGCTTTATAAAGCAGGCAGCTCAAGTTTTGGTGATCGCAAAGAACTCGCATACACCTGCCTCTAAAAGATACGGTATGTACTAAAATATTTTCAAAGCTTCTTATGGATGCAATAAGCTCCTTTATAAGCATAATCATATGAAACTTTGAAATATACATGGAAATATAGTCTTTCATCTTCATTTTTGTAAAGAAAGTATTTATTTTGGCTATATTAGAATCGACTCTATTGACGGAATGATTCTAACTGTATTTGATTAGTTGTAGGTTCGATTCCCATTAGGCTTATTCTGGCTTTCCAAGTATATGTACAGTTAGATAACTAACATTGTCATTTTTATCATTTTCAGGATGTAATTCACACATTTTTTTTATGAAAACCATTTTTGAAAAACATATTATAATTTTGTAGCGTGATTGGAATCGGTATCACTTGGAAAAAATTTAATATTTCTTGTAAAAATAAACTTTAGGATATCAGAAAGAATAGGCTTCACCTTAATCAAAAAAAAAAAAAAATATAAGTGTATATAAATTTCGACGCTGCTGGATTAAGGACGCATGGCTTAGCGGTCAGAGTACTTGAACTGTTTCTAATAGGAGTGGGTTTAAATACTCCTGCGCTTAAATTTTATACATTTTCGAAAAACGTTTGACACCTTCATCCAACAGTTAAGACTTGTCTAACAATATGTTCAGTCCATATATAATAATAGACAAAGCGCGGCGTTAAGATACAGCACTCAAAAGTAAAATATTGCTTCCAACAAGTTCCGTTAGTAACTAAAACAAACTGTTCTTCAGCTTCGTGAATTTCATTATTAGTTTCAAAGAAAAGAAGAGTATACTATAAACTATGCTAATTAAACTACCTTTTGGTAATAAATTTTAAACTATCTTCGTATTATATTACAACCAATTACGCTGAGTTTGTTTTGCGATGCTTAGTAACAAATAGTTAAATGTATAAATAAAAACCTTTGTTTTGTTAAAAAACATAGAACGAAAGCAAATTCAATATTTTTCCGCGAAGCAGGATAGTCAGAGACGACCTAGTGTCAAGACACTCCGTCCTTCCCTTTTCAATCCAAATAAATAAGCCGAGGAGAATATGTATAAATTATTTTTATATTGTCGAATTTAAAATAATATTTCGATATAAATTGCCTATATTAAACCAGTGTGGTGAAGTGGAAAAGCGTTTGACTGTAAACTTGTTGGTTGTGGGCTCGATACACTCTAGGTGGGAATATTTAAGTTAATTTCCTTAACCCATGCTGACAAGCAAAGCACGGCGTTAAATTTTTCATGTCAGTAAGCAATGTCTTGATTTTCACTAGAAAATGAAAAACGTGGAATTAGAACACTCCGTTTTCTTAGCTAACCCTGCCATACGGAGTCAAGCAAGAGTAAATCTACAAAATATATATTTATTTTACTTACTATATTCTATTTAAAATATGCATATCTAAGTAAAACATAAAAGGTTATAAAGCGTGGCAACGAGTTCCGCCATGCAACACGCATAAATACCAATTTCACGCGGAAAATCAAGAGAATCACTTGACGCTAGATTCTATCTAACACGCTATGCGTGCAAAAGCGTGAAGCTAATACTAAAATGTTTATTTAAAAATGATAAATCCAGACACAACAGATCGCGTCACAACAGTACTACGCCGTAGCGTACTACGCGCGTAGCCCCGCTACGGCGTAGTACGCTACGCCCACGCAATACTCTATACATCGTATAAATGGCTCCACTGACTGGGAACGCTACAACTTATGATACTGTTTTGAAAATACTATTTTATAACTATGTTACTATGAAATGAAACTAGGTTAGATTAATATTTGTGAAATAGGTAAAGAAATTAGTGGTAAGTCACTCCGTTTTTTGTTATTTAGTTATATAGAGATAGTATTGGTTAAGTGATTTAATTGGTTAAGGTAAGTCCAACCATGGAATAGCTTTTCCAGATGATATTAGGCCAAATCTTTAATCTTTCTAAAACTTTCATGTTTGTGACTGACTGTGTATTGTTATAATTTTGGTATTAAATTTGCTGTAATTATCTGTTTATTTTAAATAAAAACTTTATTAAGGTATGCTACATGTAGTATGTGACCTACGTTATAAATACTTTACGTTTCCCAAAAAAATCAAAATAAGAATAAAATAACAATTGTTTATAGGCAATTGTCTACAGCAACAAGTAAACATATATATGTATATGAGTGTATGCTATTATATTTAAAAATAGCACCTTTGATATTCAAATAACATATTCAAATTTTAATTGTTTTCCCTCACAAGGCTGTATTTAACAAAATTCCTCCTTTGATGACACTTCCAGTTAAAATTAAGGCATTCTCTAAATACCATGTTTCTATTGTGAGCAGATTTTGATGAGTCATTCATTTGCGACGTTGTATATAAGAGATATACATATCCTATACATTATTAAAGCTATATTCTGATTACATTTTAATATTCGGCCACATTTCATCACCTTGAGCTAATTTTTATATAAAATATGAAATTTGTAATATATTTTTTCACAGTTTCACGCCTTTTCCCGCATTGCGTGGTAGTGAAAGACGACCTAATGTTAAGACATTCCGTTCTCCACTTTCCACCTGGAATCGATCAAGATCTCTTCCAGTCAACCTGTTAAAGTGGGTAATAGCAACATATAGCGGAAAGTACTATATACGAATACAACACAAATTTGAATATAAAAATATATTTGGAAATATATAGATAAGTACAACTTAAAAAAACATGTTATATGGTTAAAATTTATGCAGAGAAAAAGTACAAAATTCATATTTTTAAAATAAAGCATTAGAAATACAGTAAGTTAATAAAATATTACACACACACACACAACCAAAGCGATAGTACGTCTCTCTTAGACATATACATACTTTTATATAAAGCGATATAGACGTTGCTAAGCTTACGAGACAACGGAGCTACCAGTTTATATAACAGAAAAATAAGACTTAATCTTTTATCATAGATTTTCATTTTTCATTCTTTTATTATATAATAGGGGCCAATCGTGACACAGAGTCACAAAGTCTGCCTGTAAAGCGACTGGTTGTGGGTTCGATTCCCACTCGAGGAGTGGAAATATTTAATATTTCCATTTTCTTCGCTCTGTTGTCGAGGCAAAGCGCGGCGTTAAGTTCCGCCATTTAACACGCAATGCCTCCGAATTCAACGGAAAATGGGGAACGGAGTGTTTTAACACTAGGTTCTGCCTACCCTGTTATATGCGGAATGCGGAATACAGCGTAAAGTTAAAAAAAATAAAATAAAAAAATTATAAACTTTTTAAGAGTCCTCTTATCTATCCTATATCTTATACCTTTCACTCAGACTATATTAAATCTCTATATTAAACAAGTAGAGAAATAAGAACACTTAGTAAAACTGGGTTAAATTTTCATCTTTTTGATTTCATCTATTTGATCAAAAATGATCAAACTTAATATGAAACTACTTTAGAAAATATTTTAACTGAAAATATTATAATATAATGGAAAAGAGGTAGACCCTTCTGTCGATGGGAAGATACCGACATTAAAAAGATAGCTGGTGGAATGTGGAGGAGACTGGCAAGGGATAGGCAAGGATGGAAAGCAATGGAGGAGGCCTATGTCGGGAGACAAGTTGTAGTTGCCGCAACACTCTAAAAATTCTCTTTATTTATTATTTTTAGTGTATAAGAACTTCAACAATAAAGGCTATGTTTATTTTTTTTATTTTTATTTTTTTATTTTTTATTATAATGTATCAAGGTTACGGGAGTCGGAGTGTCTTAACACTAAGTTCCTTCTGCCTGTGAAGTTAAGTGTCAAGGTTATTTAAAATAGGCCTAACTGTAAACACGATTGGTTGTGGGTTCGATACCCATTTGAGGATTTTTTTTTTTTAGCTTCACGCTGTATCCTGCACACATCAGGGTAGGCAGAGGGAACCTAGTGTTAAGATACTCCGTTCCTCACTTTCCGCCGAATTCGGAGGCTAGCGTGTTAAGTGGCGGAACTTAACTTAAACCGCGCTTTACGGAAATGATTATTAATAAAATATTTTATTACCACCTCTTTGATATCTAACACAAGATCCGGTATTAAGTTCCAATCTACTTCACTACGCAATGTTTTGTTCTCAGACAAAAAATAGAAAACTAAGTGTCTTAACACTATATTCTCTCTTCTTTACAAAAAAAGCTTAAAAATACAAAAAAGACTAGGATTATTACTTCAAAAAAATAATACCTATATTTTTGTTATTTAACTCATAATACATATTAAAGCGTTCCGTATAAAACCTTCGATTCCCCTTGTAATCCACAGCGACGGACTCCGTTTAGATGGACGTCGGATAACGCCTAATGGATTGAGTGTAAAGCTTACCCTCCATTACTTTACTATTATACATTATGGATAGTTTAAACTTTTCTATTTAACTATATAATGATAGATGAACATTGTGATTATCGTGCTGCAGTATGATAGCGTTTGACTGTATACGCGATGGTTGTAAATTCGATTTCCACTCAGAAAAATGATAATGTAGTGGCTAGTCGTGGCCCAGTGGCACAAGCGTGTGACTGTAAATGACTGGTTGTGGGTTCGATTCCCACTCGAGGAGTGGAAATATTCAATATTTCCATTTTCTTCGCCCTGGTGCCGAGGTAAAACGTGGCGTTATATTCCGCCACTTAACACGCAATGCCTTCGAATACAGCGGAAAGTGGGGACGGAGTGTCTTAACACTAGGTTCTTTTTGACTACCCTGCTGTGTGCGGGACACAGCGTGAAGAAATAAAAATAATAAATAAAGGAAATAATGGACCATTATAATACTAGGTTCTTTTTGACTACCCTATTATAAGTGAAAAAAAAAAATATAATATTACTAATATGAAGTATAATACGACCATTTAGTATAGAACAGGCTTTACTCAAACATTGTAAGCCTCAAGACATCAATATATGAGACCAGGGCGATGCAACTTCAAAGAGACAGGCGGTTAAGAAACTCACTGCTAAGTTACACAACAATAAGTTCATAAGCGTGTCTACAAACACTACGTTTAAGCGGAGAAAGTTATCTAGTAAATTATTTCTTCTCTTTTTATGTTTACTTACATCGCTATATTTTATCCAGTTGATGTATATATTTACTTATATAGCTTTGTAGAAAAGTTGGTAGAAAGAAGCTTAGTGTCAAGACACTCCACTCACCGTTTTCTGCCCAAATTCGAGCCATTACGCTTAGTGAACAGAATTTAACGTTGATCTTTCTCTTACCAGAGGTAAGAGCTTAATCCGATGATTGTAATCATTTTTTTTTTTAGCTTCATCCTATATCCCGCATATAGCAAGGTAGACAGAGAGAACCTAGCGATAAGACACTCCGTTCCCCATTTTCCGCTGAATTCAGAGGCATTGCATGTTAAGTAGCGGAACTTAACGCCGCGCTTTGCCTCGACACCAGGGCGAAGAAAATGGAAATATTAAATATTCCACTCCTCGAGTGGGAATAGAACCCATAACCAATTACTTTATAGTAACATTTTGCGCCACTTCGCCACGACTGGCCCCAATAGTAATCAATATATTCATATCATATATCCGGCTTTTATTACAATGTATCTATGATATATAATATATTATTGATCCATTGTAATCAAAACCACAACCAGTCATATTAACAGTGAGAGGCTGTCCGACTGCGCTACAATGGCTCCTTTATATTTTTAAATTAATAAATTTAGACAGAGAAAGGTAATGGTCAATCATTACCTTTCTCCGATATTAATATATTGATCAACGGATCAATTTCTCGCCTCTCGTAAGACTTCGTTCAATACTAAGTTCTGTCACTCTACACAGTATCTCAAATTTAGCATTTTAACTAAATAACATTAAAAACCTGCTGTATATGTATTAGCGAAAACTAACTAGCGAAAATGAAACTATTTTAAACGAATTTGTCGCGTATATCAAATATTTTAGTGTTAGATAACATATTATAAAAAACTTAAAGCTGTTAACACTTTACAGTAATCTGAGATGAAAGGTGGACATTTAATTTTTTAAGTGACGAAATTCATTACAGATTCTCACACGATTTGGGATTCAGAGGTTTGTGGGACTGCAGACTGACAGATGTACGAGTAGACTGGGTGCATACTTACTTGAATTTCGCGGTGCCATGCGGTTCCGTGTAACCTGATGGTGGGAGCAAGTAAGGCAAGCCGTATCATATGTAGACTGCAATACTAAAATAATGCCGATTAGTCTCATAAAAATAGTTACATTTTTTTTCTATTTAATCTTCACCCTTTTTCTGCTTTTGCACGCTTTTCGCTTTTCAATCAGAGTGGACCTATTATCAAGACACTCCGCCCTTCACTTTCCGCCCAAAATCAAAACATTGCGTATTGAATGGCGGAACTCAACGCCTCACTTTGTCTCAGGTATTCTTGGTGGTATTCTCGGAGGGTCTTAACACTAGGTTCCCTCTGCCTACCCTGCTGTGTGCGGGATACAACATACAGCGAAGCTTAAGGTACTAGAGTGAGAATTGAAATATAATAATATGCCGAGTGGAAATCGTTCTCACATCACCTTGAACTATCACAAAATCGAACCAAATGTTTGATTATAGGAGAATCTCATACCGAACCTACGTCAACCGTGCATACAGTCAAAAACTTTCCATCTGCGCGACGATACTGCTACTAGTAGTTGAGTTAACGGACTCATTATTGATTTGCTTCAATGCTTTAGCCCAGCAACGGCTACTGAGAAAAACATTGCTGTTTCATTCCTTATATTTTACTTATATTTTTATTTTAAATAAAATATGAATTAGAAATGACCAGTCATGAGAATGATTAGAATGGTGGCCAGTCGTGGCCCAGTGGCACAAGCGCGTGACTGTAAACAACTGGTTGTGGGTTCGATTCCCACTCGAGGAGTGGAAATTACATTTCCATTTTCTTCACTCTGGTGTCGAGGTAAAGCGCGACGTTAAGTTCCGCCACTTAACACGCAAGCCTCCGAATTCGGCGGAAAGCGGGGAACGCAGTGCCTTAATACTAGGTTCCCTCTGCCTATTCTGCTGTTTGCGGGATACAGCGTGAAGCTAATTCTTTGAATGATTTTAAAAGCATGTTTTTTTTAAGTTCACGTTTCTCCCGCACAGAGAGGAGAGAATCTAGTGTCAAAATTCTCCGTTCTCCAAGTTCCGCCTTAATTTAAGACATTGGGTAGCGAAACTCAACTCCTTGCTTTAACTTACATATAAAAATAATTCAAATAAGTACGTCCTCAGAGTGGAGATTAAGCAAGCATCGGGTTTACACGCAGACACTGCTCCACTTAAATTGTATTTTATTTTGCATTTTGGAATGACAAAATGTGGTGTTAAGTTCCGCCATTAATTCCGGCATAAATTAAGGAACAGAATGTCTTCATATCTAATATAATATGATAACTATGTGCTCTTTGACTACCCTGCTATGTATGCCTCATTCAAACACTGCCCCACATAAATTACTTCTTACTCCCCACTTTGGTATGGCGCAGCCTAAAAAAAGTAACTTAACACTAAAGAATTCAACACGCAAAGTCTCTTTTTCCGACAGAAAACGCAGAACGGAGTGTCTTAACACTATATTCTCAATACCTTGCAAATCAATCTTCTTACTCAAACAGAACATAGCAGCAAAGCTTAGCGCTCCATACTGTTACAAACTCAAATAAACTGCTTTCTCAGGACATTATTAGTTTAGTTGCTGTATAATTATAACTGGAGCTAGTCTCTCGTACACTCGCACTCATATGTTGGCATATATTATGAGTTTAGTTCAGTTAAGCCTAATAAGTAAAATATTTTGTATGTGCTATGAAATCTGCTGAGATTTGGCTGGTTACATCAATACTTTATTATAAATGTGAAAGTCTGTTACGCTTTCAGTGCTAATTTACTGGTCCGATTTGGATAGAATTTGCAATGGAAATAGTTGAAGGTGTAAACATATATTTAATCAACTACATATTTTTTTAAAACCAACCCCTCCTTTGTCGAATTTGGCCAACTATATCGATGAATCTTATTTGTATAGAGGTTAAGACAGTTTAGTATGTTGTCGCCGTTTTGCGATAAAACATGCATTTGAGTGTGAGTATTAATCTTATAACAAATTAACAGGTTAATTATGTGTTACGATTATGGGATTGTGAACTTGTGAACAAAATAACGTGCAGCGTTCGTTCTGCCATTCAAAACAACGTCCCAAATTCGGCGGATAATTCAAAACAAAGTGTCTTGACACTAGCTTCGTTCTTATCGCAAAAAACACTTCAAAAGCATTTGAGCTTGTAATATTTAAATAAATATTTATAGTAAACTCATCGAGGCTCGAATGCTAACAAGCAGAAATTTTATTCGGAGACACTACCATTGTTAAAACTTGAAAGCTCTGATTAAGTTCTGCATAGCGCAAACTTCCGCAGTACCGAACGCCGCCGTCGTCGTCGCGAACACTAACTTAACTGCAAACTTTGAAAAATACATACCTCGAGCAAATAGCTAGGATGTTTCTCTACAACGACAATTTAGGTCTTGAACATGTTCAAGTTTTAGATTATTTTATTGAAAATAGGTAAAAATAACAAATAACATAAAAATACTGCCATCGTTTCACGATAGTGGGTTCCATTCCCACTGCGGGGTTTTTATTTCCACCACTCAAGTGGAGAATGGAGTGTCTTAACACTAGATTCCCTCTGCCTAACCTGCTGTGCGTGAAGCTGGAACATAAGTATATAGTCACAGGTTCAATTCACGTGAAGAAATAAACAACTTTTAAATATAATTATTCCTTCATGTGGAATTTGAACCTACAAACCACAACCAATTGCGTTTGCAATCAGTTCACTATCCCACTGCGCCACGGCAGCTTCTAATACTATATAATAATAATAACCTCTTTATTCATATATGAGTACAAAGAAATTTGACTAATAATATATACATATTTCAAATTTGCGTTTAAAACTGCATCGTAAAATCGTAGCAGTATTATAAAATCGACATTACGAAAAGCGTAGAACAAAATTGTTTATACCTTCTTAATTACTCCACTAATTAAGTCCATAAAAAAGCAGCCTTCTTGAATTGTGCCGTTGATTATACTTTCTCTTTAATGTTGAGAAACCAGATGTTTCGCTCAACGTTTGTGTATTGTTAAATAAAAAAATTGTAATTGCTTTACGTTGTTGCATTTAATAGAACAATTAGAAGTTATATTAATGTAGGAATGGCGAAGGTAATAGGTAGGCATATAATAATATGAGCAATATGTTTAGCGTATGAAATTGTGAAAGATTTAATAATAGTAATCGCGACATGCTGCATATTTTTTTTTTTTCTTTTTCTAGTTTCACACTGAAATACAGCTTGTATTGTATGAAATATAGATTAGTTGATGTTATTATACACGTACACACCATACGTGAGGTAGTGAGATTTTAAATAAGGCATAACGCGCTTTCCCAAACAATATGTAACGTTACAAAGTGGGAAATTAAGAACGAGGTATATATTAACCTTTCTCTCTTTCTTACAAAATGCACGATATTTCTCACAGCTTCCTTCTATTTCCCGCATAATCAGAGAAATTATGAAGAAACTATTGTCAAGACTCTCCATTTTCCACCCGAAATCGAAACGTTGCGTATTGAACGAAGGAACTCAACATCGCGCTTAGCCTTTAGTACCAGAACAGAGAAATGAAAAAAAAATCAAAAAATATTTCCCAACCGAAAATCAAACCCACGACCATCGCATTTACAGGCAAATGCCTTTCCACTGCACTACGATATCCTCTACACACATATCCAGCCTAATCTCAAAAAAATCCCATATTTGCACAGAAATTCGATAAAAACACGTCGAATACGATTCCCCGGCAGGTATTGGAGAGGACGCAACGCGAAATCAATAGAAACGATTATACTTCGTGCCAATAGTAACCATTTAGAGTGTAATTGGTACTATAAAATTGTATCACTGTGTATTTTTTTCTATATGTTTTTTTTGTATGGAATATAAACATGGTAATATGATGTTATTGAGGTCATAAAGGCGTAATGGACAGCATCTGTCTGTAAACGCGATTGATTGTAGGTTTGATACCTACTCGGGGGATTAATGTAAATTGTATACGTTTAATGGTAAGGCAAAGCTAGGCGTTGAGTTCATCCACTGTGTTCGCATTGATTGAATTCAGATGGACATCAAATATAAGAGTATCTCGACTCTAAGTTTTTGTACCTACCCTCCAATGCAGGTCGAGTGTGCAGGTACCTCCATCCTCTAGGCCGGCAACGCATCCACAACTCTTCTGCTGTTGTAGATGTCCATAGGCGAAGGTAACTGCTTACCGTCAGGTAGTTCTTCAGCTCGTTTGCCCCCTACTTTCGAAAAAAAATGCGTGTGAAAAGGCATACAGCTATTATAATAACTTACTTCTTTTTAGATGATACTCGATAGATGTATAAGTTCTTTGTAAGAACGTAATGATCTGTCAATCATCTCCCTTTAACCATTCACATTATTGTATCAAACGCAACAATTTTTTCAGATTAAAACTTTTTCGGCTTAAAAATACGGTAACCAGAACCTAGTGTCATAACACTCTGTTTTTCACTTACCGCCCATATTCAAGAAAAAGTGCACAAATCGAGGGGCAAAACTGACTAATGCACTTTATCTCTGTCATTTTGCCGAAATAAAATTATTTAAATATATATCCCTTGAATGGGAATCGAACTCATAGCCATCGCGTATACAGACAGGCGTCACGAATAATATAAAACATATATGTATTAAACAAATGTGAAGTAAGCAATGGTACATACTAGATGAGAGACAAAATAAAATCCTAACCAGGTCCGAGCCGGCGTCAGTGTTTTATTTCTATTTACAGTCAACAAAGCAAATCCATTTTCAATTCTACAACCGGACAAAAGGAACGAAATGAAAAACAATTAAACGACTGGTACTGTGAAAGAGTTACGCTGATTGACGTGTATTTCAATTTAGAGTGATACTATACTCATTTTCACTCTTCAATCGTTGAATGCTTACCCGTGGGGGGACGGGTTAAGAATACAATTTCCCTCCGCAGCTGGGTAGGGTCCCGTAAAAGGCGGGTAACCCAGTAGCTTGGTGGTAGGAGAGTCGTTCTCCGACTGGCTCGCGATCACTATCATGTCAAAGACGAATCGCCAAACATCTGATGATGTGTTCCGGTTCGATCACATGTAAACCAGCTCTCCCTATTCTCACCATCCCAATCGTTCCTCCCTTCTTTCTTCCTTCTTCTTCAAGGCCGGCAACGCATCCATAACTCTAATGTTGTGGTTGTCTATGGGCGAAGGTAACCACTTGATGGTAAGGTGGTCCTTCAGCTCGTTTGCCTCCTTTATTCAATAAAATGAAAATAAAACGCTTCACGCTTCACGTGTTATCATATATTGCGTGTCGATTGAAGGTCGCTTTGATATTTTTTTAAGCTTCACTCTGTATCCCCACACACAACGGAGTAGTCAGAGAAAACCTATTGCTAAGACACTCCCTTCTCCACTTTATATGTTATTTTAGAAATTAAAATATAATGTACCAGTCGTGGCGCAGTGGCATGAACGTGTAACTATAAATAACTGGTTGTGGGTTCGATTCCCACTCGAAGAGTGAAAATATTTAATATTTCCCTTTTCTTGGGCTCTAGTATCAAGGCAAAGCGCGGTGTAATGTTCCGCACTCCTCGAGTGGGAATCGAACCCACAACCAGTCACTTACAGTCACACGCTTGTGCCACTGGGGCACGACTGGCCTTAACACTGCAACATAAAATGTGTAATTAAAACTACCATGCATAATATAATGTAAAAACGGAGATTTTCGCTTTTGTTCTTGTTTTCTATCAATATGTGAACTAAATAACAATCGTGGCGCAATGGCACAAAGTGCGACTGTAAAGTTACTGGTTGTGCGTACGATTCCCACTCGAGGAGTGGAAATATTTGACATTTCCATTTTCTTCGCCCTGGTGTCAAATCTGAAGTGCGGCGTTAAGTTCCGCCACTTAACTTCCAACGCCTCCAAATTCAGCGGAAAGTGGGAAACAGAGTGTTTTAACACTAGGTTCCCTCTGCCTGTCCTAGTGTGTGCGGAATACAGCGTGAAGCTAAAACAAAGATAAGATTTTTATATGAAAAAAGTAAGCAGAAAATTAAGTTTTTTTTTATATAAAACATTGGAAATATATATAGAGTTTAAATAAAATAAATATTATACACACTACAATGTGTTACATAGCGAAATACACGTCACGCTGCTAAAACAACGCATATTTTACGAATCACCATTTCCATCCAATTTATAAAACTAAAACGTGCATAGTATTACTAAAAAATATCAATACCTATTACCAACAATACCTGTTACTAAAACTTCATAGTGCAGTGGGACAACCTTTGACTGAAAACGCGAGGGTTACGAGTTCGATACCCACTTAGGGAAATGATTTTATTATATTTTTATCAGTACCCTGCTCTAGTACCACAGAACGCGGCGTTAAGCTCCGCCAATCAACACATAATATCTAAATTCAAGCGGAAACCCAAGAATACAGTGTCTTAACACTTTCCTCTTCCTCGAAAGCATGAAGCTAAGAAAACAACCTATTATACCTCCCACACAGTGACCAACATCTGTGTCACACAGCACAAAGTTAGTTATAGTAATTCAATAGTCGGGATTAAGTTTTAATCGTTTTCCCATAGCCCGTAGTGCGGCGATCGAGTCCACCGGCCAGTGGAGCCCGGCTGGCCGTAAGCTCTGTTACTGAACTGATTTATAAAAGTTTTGTTTAATTGCTCTTATACGATTATTTGTATTGTTTTTGTTTGTGACTGTGTACTGTTTGGATAGTGTACCTCTCGTTTTGAGCTTTAAGCTTTTAATAGTTGTTTTATAAATTTATTAGTAACATAAGGCCAGTCGTGGCTTGGGGCACAAAGTGTGATTGTAAACACGACTGGTTGTGGGTTCGATTCCCGATCGGCAAATGGATATATTAAATATTTTCATTTTCTTCGCTTTGGTGTCGAGGCAAAGCGCGGTTTTCAGTTCTGCCACTTAGCACGCAAAGCGTCCAGAATTCGGCAGAAAGTGGGGGGTCTTAATACTAGTTATAGGTAAAGCTAACAAATACTAGTAACAAGCAAAAAAATATTACGATTTTTATAGTGTTTTAAGTATTTTTTTAAGCCGTCGTGGACAATTTGGCAGGATCTGACTGTCGATGGGGTTGATTGATCTCAACTTGAAACAATGATTATGTTAAATGTATTTTCATTCCTTCGTTCCGGTGATGAGACAAAGCGCGGTATTGTACTCCGTCAATCAACACGCAATGTCTCGACTCTTATCGGGAAAGTGAAGTGCCTTGGCACTAGTTTCTCTCTGAGGTCTCGGTTAGTCACGAAAAAGAATATAGATAAACAAATTGCTAGAATGAACAGGATAACTAGAAAATAGATGTCGTGTCTTTTTTTAGTTTTTGTTATTGTTATTTTTTTTTAGCTTCACGCTGTATCTCGCACACAGCAGGGTAGGCAGAGGAACCTAGTGTTAAGACACTCCGTTCCCCACTTTCCGCCGAATTTGGAAGCATTACGTGTTAAGTGGCGGAACTTAACGCCGCGCTTTTACCTCGGCACCAGAGCGAAGAAAATGGAAATATTAAATATTTCCACTCCTCGAGTGGGAATCGAACCCACAACCAGTCGTTTACAGTCACACGCTTGTGCCACTGGGCCACGACTGGCCACAAGTGGTTATTGTTATTAATTAACATAAGAGCTAAACTAACAATCAAATGACTAAGGAATAATATTACCTTGTTTTGTTGTCTATTGTCAAAGTCAATTGCTACTACGAGTTACTTACATGTAGGTGCAAATCTAAAATTATGGCCAAAGTGATTTTTTCTCTCCACAGAAAGTCCTTGTCACCACTTGTCACATTTTATGGCAATATATTAAAGTAAATTGCATTTACTTCCGCAGTCCTTTTTCTTTTATATTACAACTAGCGCCGCGCTCGGGCCTTCGCCGCGTAAACTACTTAACTGTTTCGGTGTATTGCAACCCTCGGGGGAGGATTTTTGGAAAATAAATTAGCCTGCGTGTAACCTTGGATTATGAACTATATTTGTTCCAAAATTCATTGCAATCGGTCAAGCGGTTTATTTTTTTTCATATATTTTTTCATCCTCTATTTCAACCCTTTAGAGATTGATTTTTGAAAAAATAAGTAGTCTATGTTTGTTATAATATATAATACATGTTTACATTGTTGCCGAGTTGAGTTTATGGGTTTTCATGCTGTTTCCCTCACTGCAGGTTATTCAGAGAGAACCAAGTGCCAAGACAATCTGTACTTTACTTACCGCCTAAAACCGAGGCGTAACAAGTGACGGAACTTAACGCCGCGTTTAAACTTAAGTCCAATTAAAACAAAAACAATTATAATCTCAATAAAAACTGTTACACGAGTAACAATAAAGAGCAAAGTGGTTTTACACACTGGACTCGCAAACTATTTACGACGTACGCCACACGTAACAACTTCTGTACGGAAACTTTCTATTTACGATACGATGGAAGCGGATATAGTATTGTGGTCTTGCGTGTGTGTAAATAAATAAAAAAGAATAAAAAATCTTTTTTTTTTTTTTTTTTTTTTTTTTGAAAATTGTTCCTATTAAGGAAATATGAATATTTTTTTTCGAGGCCAGTCGTGACGCAGTGGCAGTGACTGTAAACGACTTGTTGTGGATTCGATTCCCGCTCAAGGAGTGATTTCCATTTGCTTCGCTCTGGTGTCGAGGCAAAGCGCGGCGTTAAGTTCCGCCACTTAGCACGCATCCCCTCCGATTTCGGTTGAAAATGAGGAACGGGGTGTCTCAACACTAGGTTCCCTCTGGCTACCCTGCTGTATGCGGGATACAGCGTGAAGTTAAAAAAAACTCTTTTTTATTCTTTTTTTATTTTTTTTAAAAAGCGATTGTTATAGAGTGGCATATATTTTGACTGTTATTACTATTGATTGCAGGTTTGATGACTCTAAGTTTATCATAATTTAATTATTTTCATTTCCCCACTGTGGTAAATACGCAAAGCGGACAAAGCCCGGCGTCAAGTTCTGCTACTTAGCACGTAATGTCTAGTAATTGGATAGAAAGTGAAAAATGGGGTATCTTGACAGTATTCCTTCTCACTTCCCTGCCATGCTGGGAATAAGGTGAACTGAATTAAATGTATTGTTCTTTCGTTTACTTTTCTAATAAAAAGTGATAAATGTCTGAAAAGGATGTCAGTAGTAAATGTCTAACAGTAGGACAGTGAGTGACTGATCACTGTTTTCTATTTACCACCTAATATGCATAGAATTTAGACACTTATATTATTTTTTTCCCGTGGGGGGACGGGTTAAGAATACAATTCCCCCCCGCCGCTGGGTAGCGTCCCGTAAAAGGCGGGTAACCCAGTAGTTTGGTGGTAGGAGATTCGTTCTCCGACTGGCTTGCGACCACTATCATGTCAAAGACGAACCGCCAAACATCTTATGATGTGTTTGGGATGTAGGCCACCATTCCCATCCTACCTCCCTCCTTTTGTCCTACAACCCCGAGGCTGGCAACGCATCCATAACTCTAATGTTGTGGATGTCTATGGGCGAAGGTAACCTTAACACCAGGTGGGCCTTCAGCTCGTTTGCCTCCTTCATTCCATAAAAAAAAAAAATAGCTGTATAATGACATAACGCATAATAACGGAGTGTCTTAACGCTAGGTTCCCTCTGCCTACCTTGCTGTGTGCGGGATACAGCGTGAAACTAAAAAAAAAGTACAATGTGTAAAATGTGTAAAGAAGTAATGATTTTAACCAAAGTTCAATTAACTAACATTACAACTGCGCCAAATGTTCCTTTACATTAAAAAAGACATGAAATAAATCAATTTCTAACGAAAAAGCAATTTTTAAGCTTCGAAATTGCTCCGATTAAAAACTGACCGTTGTGAGCTTTCAGTTCATGAATGTGAATCGCAAAAAGCGGATTTACCAGGAATTCTTTGTACGGTTTTTTTTCTAATTTTTATTAAAAGGTAGTTAGGCTTTTACTGCATTCATGCTGCGTTAGTGGTACTGTTGATGGGTAAAATATGCGTTACCTTAGCAACGCATAAACCACTTTATACAAGTGTTTGTTTTTCTAATGCACTATTAAAATATCTTCACTTTTCACTTGAGACACTTTTATAATTTTAAACATTTTTAAAGTATTATTCCACACTTAGGAAAATTGAAAAAGACATTTAGAAAACGTATAAAAATTTGAACGAAGCGGGATTCGAACCCGCGCCTCCTGAATATCGTTCAGGCGCTCTCACCACTAAGCATTGCATTCAAAGAAAGGATGTTCAATTTTTTATATGTTTTCTAAATGTCTTTTACACTTTTATAACTTAGCCTAAGGCCTTTACTTCCACTTCTTTTCAATACAAACTTTAATCACGTCAATATTTTTTTACACCCGTATCCATAAATAGGTCCAAAGCGTGTGATGTATTATAATATATAAGCAGTATATAGAATAGCAAACAAACAACGCGTAAACAAAATCACTGGTCGTACATAGCTGAAATTTGAGAGCAGATTCCTTATTTTTTTCATTATTTACATTCATCCAAATTCTTTTCTAAGTACAGAGAGTTCTGGCTGAGACACAATATTTCTCCCTTACAATAACAAGTAGCACTAAGTAAAGGTTTTTCGAAATTACTACGAGGTAAAGAACAAGACTTTACATTAATAAAAACAAGCTGTTACAATAAAAGCAGCTATCGCAATTAATTAAAAATAAACAAAATCAATATATAGAAGCCAGTCGTGGCGCAAGGCTATGAAGTGTGACTGTGAACGCGACTGGTTCTGGGTTCGATTCCCACTCGAGGGATAGAGATATTTAATATTGCCATTTTCTTCGCTATGGTGTCGACGCAAAGTGCGGCGTTACGTTCTACAAGCTCCAAAAATTTGAAACGGAATTTCTTAACACTAGTTTATCTCTGCCTACCGGGGATGTAGCGTGAAACTAAAAAAAAAAAATCATTGCCCGACTCAGGTACTGAACCCACGCTTTCCATGAAGACCTTAACCGTCAATACCCACAGATATAAGATATCATGTTCCACATCGTTATTCTAACAGAACAAAGCCGTTTACAATATTATATTAGTAAATACATCTTAATTGGCCATTAAGTAAGGTGTATTCAAGTAATCCGTACACGAGGTCGAGCTCGCATTTCCGAAGACAAAGTAAACTCCATTATAGTAGATCTGACAAGTTCGATCTGCATTGTTAAGGAACCCCTTTGATAGTGAACTGTGGGAATATAAATCTTCAAGACTATATAGAATTATAGTAAATTTTCTTATATATATTGAACATATATGAGGCCCGTCGTGGCACAGTGGGACAGTTTTACTGTAAAGCAATGGTTGGGAGTTCGATTCCTACTCGGGGATTGACTGTATGTAAATTTTCAATTTTAAATTTTTCAATTGCAGGGGGAGACCTCGGTTGACCTTCGAAAACACAGTATCGACGATACTGGAGGAAGGTCACGTAAAAAGCATGAGGACCCCCTGGAGGGCGTGTATGAAGAGGTTGATGACAGTGGACGAGGCGAAAGAAGTATGCAGGGACCGTAGCGTTTGGCGCTCCGTTCTCTCTGACTATCCCGCAAGGGATACAGCGTGAAGCTAAAAAAAAAAATTCAATTCTTCACACTGGTACCTAAGGCAAAGTCTGGCACTGAGTTCATTCAACACGTAAAAATATAGATTTTCGGGCCGAAATTAGAGGAAGGCCGGTATTGAAACTAGGTCCTCTCTGACTAACCCGCTATACGGGAATAAGGAGAAGCTGCTTTTTATATATTATATACACTGAGGAAAAAGTAAATTATGGGCATGAAAAAATAAAATCAGGCAATTAAAGCTTCTGACTGTATAAGCGGGTGGTTTAGGTTCGATTTTTACTCGGTCTATTTTTAGTTATTATGATTAAACTTATAGAAGTCCTTTTTTTTTTCTTTCAAAAAATTATGAGCATCATGACAATATGTTATAATAAAAAATAAAAAAGTTATATTTAATATTCTTACGTATCATTTTATCACTTTTTAAACGCTAATTTCAGTAACTACTAATTTTCTACTATCTGATTTACTAATACTGATTTCTGTAACCACTGATTTGAATAATGTAGCCAAAAAAGTTTATTTTTTTCTGCAACTTGTAACAAAAAGACATTTAGAAAATGGATCCTAAGTGCGGAATAACATTTTAAAAATGTTTTAAAAAAACTTGTAACAATTTTGACTAGTGAAAGTGAGAGTAAACAAAGACATTTTAATAAAACGGAGTACTAAATGAAGTGTAGGTTGAGTAGAAAATAAGTTCAATTTAAAAATTCTAAATTTTCTGTATATATTCGACAAATGCATGTGTATGTATCCAATAATAATACTTAAAGCCAACCGATAAAAAGCGTAAGAAAATATATTTACAAGTAAGTTAGGAAAACAGTCTTTCAAAAAGGTAATTTTGTGTAATGTAAAGTGTTTATAACTTTATAACTGATATTAAAGTCTATTTTTTTTATTCTTTTTGTCTTTTTTTTTAGCGTCATGCTTTATCCCGCACACAGCAGGGTACGCAGAAGGAACCTTGTGCTAAGACACTCCGTTCCCCACTTGGACAATGGAAATATAATTTCCACTCCTCGAGTGGGAATCGAACCCACAACCAGTCGTTTACAGTCACACGTTTGTGCCACTGCGCCACGACTGGCCCCCGTAATCCGTAATCGTTGTGTGCTTTTTGCTTTTTCCCTTTGTGCAAACCAAATGTCTCGTTGAAGCGTTAACAATGCGTTGCCATAGCAACATGTTGTTTATTTTAACTTTGTACTAGGGGACAGTCGTGGTGCAGGGGCATATAAGTATCTGACTGCAAACATGACTGGTTGTGTATTCGACTCTCACTCGAGGAGTGAAAATATTTAATATTTTCATTTTCTTCGCTCTGGTGTTGAGGCAAAGCGTGCACTTAACACGCAATACCTCCAGAATTCGGCGGATCTAAGGAACGGGATGCCGTAAAACTAAGTTCCGTCTGCCTAACCTGTTGTGTACGGGTTAAAGCGTAAAGCTAAAAAAAACTTTATGTAAGCATGTACCACAAACATACAGTAGTGCGTGTTACATTTATTGTATTCATTTAGTATATTTTTACTAACACTACATTAAATATAATATATATTAGCATTTCGCATTCCCTCTCTGCTTATACGCTTTATTACAACTTTTTTTTGTCGTTAGCATCTCTGTAGAGAAATTTCCTCAAATTTCTGCTAAAAAATTAAAGATTATCCTGTGAAAAATAATTTGGCAAAATAGAATTATATTTAATAATTATGTATTTAAATCGTTTTGATTTTATTTTATTTTCTTATTAACATTTTTTATAAACTGTAAAATAATTTTCTGAATATAAAAAATAGATTTTCAATTTTAAAAATTTCCGAATAACACTCTAAAAAATAATTAAACATTTGTTCACTAAAATATTTAATTACAAATTTCAACCAAACAATGACAATATTTTTAATGAATCATACAAACAACGTGAACAACAAAACATTTACATTTACCAATTGTGTAATTGTATAGAGGATTAGGCTGGCTTAAGATTTCCTTCAGATGTAACGAGATTATATGATAATACTCCGCCAATCTGTCGACAATGTGATGAAATAAATACATACATACATACAAATGTACATATATATTTTTTAAATATCAACTTGTTCTTGACGTAAATTAAAGGCTAAAATATATATAATATTTTCCTTGGGAAGAAAGTTACGTGATAGAGAATTTTTGACAATTACACCCTTTTCTGGCATCTTCACACTTTTTTCCATATGATAGGCAGATCTTGTAACATAACACTCCATTTTCCACTAGACGCTGCAGAAATACAAATAGAAATATTAAAGGTTAAAATATTACTTTTTTATTTTTTTCATTTAATGTGGAATGTACTAACATTAGATACATAAATTCATCAGATCATACATAATTTATAAGAAACTATTTAATTTTTTTGTATGCATCTCAGGTGTAATAAGTGTACTAGGAAAAAATATTTAAAAATTCTTACGCTAACCGCCTAAAAACGAAGACTCTTTTAAAATAAAGAGGTGATAGCAGCATTACATCTTTCCACCATTACAGAGTAGTCAGAGAGTACCTTATGAGTGAGAGAGCGTTATGACACTCCGTTCTCTTTTCGATCGAACACGATACATTACACACACACACATACACACACATTTTTTGGTTAAATCAACGCTGTGCTTTATCCTATCAGAGTGAAGAAATGAAATATTATGAAACATAATGTTTAACGTTAAAACAGTGGCACGAACGTGTGTCTGTAAACGACTGGTTGTGGGTTCGATTCCCGCTTGAGGAGTGGACATATTTAATATTTCCATTTTCCTTCGCTCTGGTATCAGAGGCAAAGCGCGGCGTTAAGTTCCGCCACTTAACTTGCAATGCCTCCGAATTCGGCGGAAAGTGGAACGGAATGTCTTAAAACTAGGTTCCTTCTGCCTGCCCTGCTGTGTACGCGATACAGATGGAAGCTAAAAAAAAGAAAGAAAAAAAATCACCTAAGTAGAAATAGAACACACAACCATAGATACAGTTAGATGATTTTGAAAGCTTTAAGATAAGAAAAATAAAATGTTAATACGAAGCACTTTTAAAACACCTTTGTTTGGAAAAGGACAAATGGGAGATTTAGGATAGAGCCTCTATCGAGTCCATTAGAGGGCTCACCCGAATGACCTCACCTTGAAAATCTTAACTTTGTAACTAATGTATAAGATATTCATGTGATGTATGTCTTTATACTGGCGACGAAAATTTTAAGTTTTTTATAAAAAAACAGACACACAAATCTAGCGTTAAAGCTCTTCGTTCTCTATATAATCACCTGAAACAGAGAGTTATGACCAGTCCAGGCATGAAGGTGTGACTGTAAACGACTGGTTGTGGGTTCGATTCCTACGCGAGGAGTGGAAATATTTAATATTTCCATTTCTTCGCTCTGGTATCAAAGATAAAGCGCGGCATTAAGTTCCGCCACTTAACACGCAACGCACGCACGTCTTAACACTCGCTTCCCTCTGCCTACCCGAACGTCTGCGGGATACAACGTGAAGCTAAAAAAAACCGCTTTATCTTTTTTCCTTCATACGAGATAAGATTCTAGTGTCAAAACACTCCGTTTTCTACTTTCAGATAGAAATCGTAATAACGTGTACTATGTGGCGGAATTTAACGCAACGCTTTGCCCTATGTACCAGAGCAGAAAAATGGAAATTATATATAATCACCCACAATTGGGAATCGAACCCACAACACATAAACATACACTCACAACAACTATTCACATTTGCACGTTAATCGGCCTTCTCTGTGGAACACTGAGGGCGTAAGGTAAATATTAAACCATCAAACTGAAGTAATTAGCTCTAAATTGCTGTGTGTATATCAATAACTACAGCAAGGCGTGATCTCTAGTGAACCAATATCGTATCCACTCGTGGCCCAGTGGCACAAGTGTGTGACTGTAAATGACTAGTTGTGGGTTCGATTTCCACTCGAGGAGTGGAAATATTTAATATTTCCATTTTCTTCGCTCTGGTGTGGAGTCAAAGCGCGGCGTTAGGTTCCATCACTTAACACGCAATGCCTCCGAATTCGGCGGAAAGTAGGAAACGGAGTGTCTTAACACTAGGTTCCCTTTGCCTACCCTGTTATGTGCGGGATACAGCATGAACCAATATCGTACTTCTAGGTAAATCTTGAACTGCATACGGTTTTAGTACTTCAAAATATTTCCTCAATGTACATATAAATCTATATTAGTAAAAAAATTTTAAAACGCTTATCAGTATAATATAATAAAGGGGCCAGTCGTGGCGTAGCGGCTCAAAGTGTGACTGTAAAGCGACTGATTGTGGGTACGATTCCCGCTCGAGGGGATATTTCCATTTTCTTCGGTCTCTGGTGTCGACGCAAAGCGCGTCGTTAAGTGCCACCACTTAACACGCAATGCCTCTGGATTCAGCGGTGCGTGGGAATGGAGTGTCTTAACACTAGGTTCCCTCTGCCTACCCCGCTGTGTGCGAGATACACCACGCAACACGAACGCGTGAAACTACATAAAAAACTAGTTCATAACAAATCAAATGCATTCAATTCTACATTCCTTGGTGTCTCTAGAAAATTTGAAATATACAAAACAGTTGTATTCAGAAATATGCCAGCGCAGGAATTGAACCCAAAACCCAACAGTCCACGTACAATCATTAACCACAAAAAGGTATTTTCATAAGACCCGAGACATATTTCCAGGCGTGTTTTAGCATTAATTCGTATTACAGTGACGCTGAGCCGGTCTAATGGACTGGCTCTACATTAAAATATTCCTTTTGAATTATTGCGTCGATCACTTCTGCTAAGCGATTTCTTTTGTCCAGTTTAGGTACTAAAGTATACCTTCTTATTTATATTATTTTTTTTATTATTTAAAAGATGGTGGCTTGATATATAAGTAGAAGGATTTATGTTAATTTTGCAGGAGTGTTAGGAATATATGTTAAACCATGACATTCAAACAAAGAAAATCTAAAAGAATGGTTTACATCAGTAAAAAAATGTTTTTAACAAAGAAGTTGTTAAAATAAAAACGATTTATTTATCTCTTTTCTATAGCCAAAATGTAAATTAAATTAAATAAAAAAAACGTCGTAGAGCAGTTGGACGTCTGATTGTAATCGTGATGGTTGTGAATTCGAATCTTATTCGATCGATTATACGTATACTTGAATTATTTTCCTTTCTTCACTATGGTACCTAAGATAAAGCGCGGCGTTGAGTTACACCTCTCAACACACTCGACATCGAGCAGAAAGTGAAGGGCAGAGCTTTTTGTCACTAAGTTCTCTGTGACACAAAAGAAAAAGGTACTAGAAATATATATGTATATCGAAAAAGACAAATAATTCTTTATATAGGCGCATGTCGCTCGCGAATCAGTCGACGCACGTTGATCTATAGTCGATACATACTTCCAAACAGATTTCGAACTCATAAACAACGACAAACTAAAGATATTCCAACCATTTTTAACTAAAGACTTTTGCATATTATTGTTTTAATCTCCAAACCATCGCCAAGCGCCGCTACCGGCAAGTAAATACGAATTTTCTCAATAAATGACGGCGTGCTCTGGCGGACACAAAGAGGATCAAGGCAGAAAGACATCTATAGTGATTGTAGTATAGAATAGATACTACTATAGTATTGAATACACACGTGTAGGTAGAATAGAAGTGATTTTTGCGTATAAAAACGTTTATATAATTTGCAAAGTTTTATGATTTTTAAAATGTCTTTTTTTTGAACGGCAAGTCACCAAGTCACTCCGTTCTCTGCTTTCCACCTGAAATCGTAACTGAAGATTAAATCACGGAACTCAACGCCGCGCTATATCTTACAAAAGCAGGGAAATGTTAAGGAGTAATTTGTGGAAAAATAGATAAATAAGAAACAAGGAAGATATAGTACATAATAAATTGCAATATATAATTAATTCAGTTTGCCATCGAATCACTTAATTACACTGATATAACAAATTAAACGTTTAATTTGTCATGAACTAAGTAGCGACGGTCTGCGAGTTATATTTGCATTTACTTATACTGTTATTTTAAAGGGTTAAGGTTCAAATTCAGTTGAAGTGAGAATAACACGAAATTTGTATGGCAGTTTACTTTGAAAACTTTCTTCGATAGCTGATGTTACAAATATTTGAATTGCTTTCGTGATTGTTTGGTGAATGATTGGAGTAACACGTTTATTTTTCAGCTTCAAGCTTCATTCCGTTTATTTGCATTTTCTGTTCTAGTAGGGAAAACGCAGCGTTGAGTTACGCTAGTCAATCCATTAAGTTCTGAATTCAGGCGGAAAGTGAAGGACAGAGTGTCTTAAAACTAGGTAATTTCTATCTTTTTTTTTGGGTATGAATGATAAGAAGAAATACATTAGCGTCACGTTTTTTCCCCGTAGTGGGGTATTTAGAGATAGAGAGAACCTTAGTGAGTAGAACCAAGGCGTGAACCTTAGTGAGTAGAACCAAGGCGTGGGAAACAGTGGAAAACGAAGAAAGGAGTGTCTTGACACTAGATGATTTTTAACCCATACCACCTGCTGCTATACGGAAAAAGTTAGAAAAAAAAATAACATAACAAATAGAATACACCTAAGCGAAGAGGCGAACGCAGTTCAATGTCATTAATTACAAAGTGTACTCGTAGTTTTTTAATATAAAGTAGACTATTTATTTAATACCATTTATCAGTACATCAATTTAAATTCAAGAGACATCGTTTCTCAATGCTTTACTTCAAGGTCGGTAACGGGAAGCCTTTACAAATTGCTAGTTTGGAGTAAGTTGGGAGAAATAAGTTTTTTTCATTTTTTAAGACTTACATTTCACAAAAGATATCCTATATTATACCCAAGTTAGAAGTCATGTTATAGCTTCACGCTGTATCCCTTGCGGGGTAGTCAGAGAGAACGGAGCGCCAAACGCTACGGTCCCTGCATACTTCTTTCGCCTCGTCCACTATCATCAACCTCTTCATACACGTCCTTCAAGAGGTCCTCATGCTTTTTACGTGACCTTTCCAATATCACCAAGACTGTATTTTACCAATACTATTTTCGATGCTTAAAAAAGATGCTGCCTTATATAATTGGCATTATTGTATGAATCGTTGGTTTCTTATTTAATAAAAAAAAAAAAAAATAGTTAAATACAAAAAAAATATATAATTCTCTATAGTACAGATGGAATTACTTTCTTCGCAAATGAAATACTCATCATCAAGCAGACAGACAGATTCATTATTAATTTTGGCATCCTAACACAAAATATGACTAAAACAAAAACAATATTTCTTTTCTTTTTTTTTTAGCTTCACACTGTATCCCGCATATAGCCAGGTAGGCAGAGGGAACCTAGTGTTAAAACACTCCGCCACTTTCCGCCGAATTTGAAGGCATTGCGTATTAAGTGCGACACCAGAGCGAAGAAAATGGAAATATTAAATATTTCCACTCCTCAAGTGGGAATCGAACCCACAACCAGTCGTTTACAGTCACACGTTTGTGCCACTGGGCCACGACTGGCCTCAATTATATTTTTTTAAAAGTACCATAAACTAATTATGCACCAAAAAAAATCGCTCCTGCTCTCAAATTGTGGCATAAGAATGGAAAAATTCTATACCCTTGACCTGTTCGGAACATTACGAGTCGAGATGGGATTAACAATTGAAATGAAGACGTGCATGTTACACTAGACTAGTAAAGTAGTACCTGCGTTTTAGTTGACTTCATTTATTTTAAATCACCTGGCAAATAGGTAAAGTAGATGTCCTTTTCCTCTCCTATGTTAGAGAAATATAATATGTAAATGTATTATGTTATATAATGTTTTTCATAATTAATAATTTTGTTATAATATATAATTTTGTAAATAATATCATGTAAATATTTTTATATGCTTCACGCTTTTTCACGGCTAGCGGGGTCCAAGAGGACCTAGTGTCAAAACACTCTTTGTCCAAAATATGTTATGTTGAATGTCAGAGATTTCACACAGAAAAACTTAAAATAATTTAAATACAATCAACCATTGCGTTTACAGTCAGACTTTGTTCAACTGCCCCATGGCGGCCTCATGATTAATTTTCTCTATATTATATATATATATATATATATAATTAAACACATTTTTATTTTTCCTACATATCAAAGTAGACAGTGAGAACCTTGAGTCGCAAGTAGAGAGTATAGCACCAATTTGCAACATTTCGTGTTGAGTAACGGAACTCAGCGCCGCGCTTTGTCTTGTCAAAAAAGCGTAAAAATGATAGTAATTTGAATACAATAATTACACAGAGTGGGAAACAAACCCACACCTATACTGTACACAGTCAAACGTGATCACACTGCGACATGATGGTTAGTATTACGCTGTATCCCTGCAGAGGAAACCTAGCGTTAAGACACTCCGTTCTCCACTTTCCGCCGCATTTTGCAGGCATTGTGAATTAAGTGGCGGAACTTAACGCGACGCTTTACCTCAACACTAGAGTGAAGAAAAAAGAAATATTAAATATATCTACTACTAGAGTGGAAATGGAACCCACAACCAGTCGCTTTACAGCACACTTTATGCCTCTGCACCACGACTGACCCCAAAGTTTTATATTACCTATTACCCACATTAAACACGTAAACGATCACTTCCGGTCACCATACTAAAGGAACAGATTCTAGAGCAATATATTACAATGATGCATGAGCACAATAACAAGCCGAGGCAAATGAAGTTGCCTCTCAAATACTCGTCAGCGCTAATGGCGGCATCTATCATACAGGCCCTAACAAAGTAGCTTAATGGCGTATATCATATGTCTACGTGTAAGGAAATATTGTATAATGAAGCATTATTGTCTAATTTATTATGTATAATATATTAATAAGTATATTATGTGTTATTCAATATTCATTAAAAATGAGTCAGTGATTGGGGCCAGGGCAGTGGCGCAGAGGCACAAAGTGTGACTGTAAAGCGACTGGTTGTGGGTTCGATTCCCACTCGAGGGGTGGAAATATTTAATATGTATTTCCATTTTCTTCGCTCTTCCGCCACTTAACACGCAATTCGACTTTGGCGGAAAGTGGGAAATGAAGTGTCTTAATACAGGTTCCCTTTGCCTACCCTGCTGTGAGCGGGATACAGCGTGAAGGTAAACGTTTTTACCTTACAAAAAAGGTAACCTAGTGTCAAAACACTCTGTATTCTATTTTATGCCCCTGAAATCGGGACTTTTAGTGTTGATCGTTAGTAGACATCGAACGGATTATACGAAAGGGTCACATTAATAAGAACTTAGAGCTCTCGCAACTCTCATATATGATGTGCAACAAAACTTTGAAAGTTTGGACAAGTTTGACTTTCAGATGGATATGTGTTAATACTTCTTGTAAATAAAATACTATACTGTTCGTTTGATACATGCACTTCTATATACACTAACATACAAGTTATTAAGGCAACGCATATTATAGTAATTTACGGCGTTACTACTAGTAAGAAGGTATTATCTAATTAATTTATCTTTTTAAAAATTTTCAAAATATAAGTATCAGTATCAATTTAAGTTTTTTTATACCTTCGGGCTATTACTGCCGAAGCAAAAAAACTTTCTACTAAATCACTCCTCTTCAGTTAAAATACAGACTGTGATAGCGCCAGAACCAACGCCATGTTTTGTCCAAATCATACTTGGGAAGCATTCAAATTAGAAATTCAACCATTCTCCCCAACGAAATTTGAAGTGGCTACCACATAATGCCGGTAAATAAGTCCAAACCGCACTATTAAACTTACAAAATAAAGTTATTGTCATTAAAATCTCATATTATTCTAAAGTAGTTTGCAAACTGGTACAGATATTGCATTTACAACTTTAGTAATAACTTAGAAAGATTAGTTTTGTACTAAATTATTTAGTTTTGGGAAGCTCGCTCTTGAGTGTTTAACTCGTAAAATAACAATTAAAGAAGCCACAGTTTTCGAAGTATTTTGAACTGATGTCGTCTTGAAAAGTATTTTAAAAAGTTGAGATGTCTTTAATAAGCTGACGTGGATTTATCAATACAGGAATTTATTTTATTTTTTTTTTTAATTTAATTTTGTTGAATGGCAGGATCCAACGCTGCATCTTTACCTTGATGTCCAGAGAGCTGTAAATAATTGTAATGCAATCATTCCCTTTCCCTTTTTGGGAATCGAACCCACGAGAATCGCATTTAAAATCAGACGCTATCCTATTGTGCCACGATCATTAAAGTAACCGAGGGTCACTAGTCCAACAAAAGTATCCTAATGAACTGTTCGTTAGGATACTTTAGACGTAAGACAACAATAAATCCTCTCTGTTATCTCTAAAATGTAGACGTGTAATAGAGACTATATATCTTTATAGTAATTATACGTCATTTTCGTACTCGTTTTTTTTTTACTTAAGATCATGTTGGCACAGTGGAATAGCGTTTGACTGTAAACGCAATAAGTTGAGAGTTCGATATCGACTTGGGGGAAGGATAACATTTCATTTTCCCCTGAAACATACACGCGGTGATACAACTATATCACAATAAAATCAAAGCCAATACAATCAATTAAATCGCGTCGAACACGGGATCAAATTGTCGAAATTTTCGAATAATCGCGTCGTTACGTGCACTAATAATGCGATATTTGCTAGCTTTGATACAGTTAAGCCTACGGTCTGCCGTAGAATGGAATTTCATTTTATTGCATGATATTATAGCTATAATATTTGTACATAAGAATTTAAATTAGTTTTTTTTTAAATAATTTTAAATACATTTTTTAGAAACATAAAAACATTGATTTGCTATAAATTCTAAATATCTCTACAGAAATTTTATTTTGGGGAAGTAATATACACTAACATTCATCTAACAAACTAAGCTTCGACATAATGAACGAAGTATATATATACACAACATTTTTTTTATTTTTAACATAGTTAAAATGTAATCCACAATTAAGATATGAAAATCATTTTTAGAAAACGTATAAAAATGAACACATAGTTCCTAAAAATGCTTGTCAAATCATAAGTGTGTGAGTGACACTTTAAAGATGTCAAAAGTATCTAATTATTAGTATTCTCTCGCTAAACGATTATTGGAAAAATCATCTTTGGGTGCTTGGACGATTTTCAAAAGGTCACAGGTTCAAACCAGGTCACCTTTTCCCGATTTTTTACTACATTTTTTCCTACCCTAATATAAACAATACAAATAAATAAATACATCTCATTATTGATCTAAAATTCTATAACAACTAAGCTGTAATAACTAATGTTCTTTCGCCCTCAGCTCGTGTCCATTTAATTTGTTATCATAAGGTTGTCAGCCTCCAGTTTACCCGCTGGAGGCAGACACCCGCATATTGGCAGAGCTTCAATAATATAGGACGTGATCTCCGGTACTACTTAGAGTTAAGATGTTTAAAGTAACACATTATGTTAACAGTTTTTGAGGTAAGACCTCTATACGCCTGAATTAAAGAGTAAGTCGGTGGATATATGTTGAGAGCGTTACGATATGTGTGATTGGGTGAGACAAACGGAAGTTAAGAGGAGAAATATAAGTTATTGAAGGCAAGTAGAGAGAGTTACGATTCTTATACATACACTTTCTTTCTATCTATGAGAGAAGTCTCATAGCTAGCGCACGCTGTTTACTTTTATATCTTCAAATAATCTCTTAAAAATAAGCAAACTTTCTTTAAACGTTACGAATCTTCTGCATACTAAAAAAATGTCTGAAAGAACGTAGTGTTAAGACACTCAGTTTTTCCTTTTGTAGACATTGCCTTCGAGTCCATTCATGCGCATTATCAAATTTAATATAAAGAATATTCTGCAACTCAACAGTCAACACTCAATATCCCGATTGCCGGCGAAAAATGAAAGAATGAAGTAAAAAAACTAACACAGTTTAGACCAAAACATACAATATTAGGAATATAATATGCTCCTATCTAAATTCAGATCTACAACAATATTTTTTATTCCACAATAACTTTAACAATACATACCAGTATATAAAATCTTGTTGAAACAAATTCTAATCCCATTTAATTATTATCTTAAACATCTAAGGAATTATCGTCAGATTATGAAAATTCTCAAGCAATTGCGGCATATCTAAACGATAATAGAAACGAACGGAGACAGGTTCCGCGAGCTTCAGGCGCGCTGATTCCACAGTCTCGGCACAAACGCAAGTAAAACCTTAAACCGAAATAATGCTCTGCTAACATAAACGTGAAATAACAACGTCTGAAACGTAGCGACTAGCGTCTTGCCCTTACTACGGTGTATATTGTTTTTTTTTATATTAAAAAAGACATTTATAGAAAACTGAGCGCATGGCTCCGTGATGAGAGCGCCTGGACGGTATTCAGGAGGCGCGGGTTCGAACCCCGCTGCGTTCAAATTTATATACGTTTTCTTTAAATGTATTTTTCAATTTTCCTAAGTGTGGAATAATACTTTAAAAATGTTTAAAAAGTTTTTCATATTATTTCAATATTTTTTGTATATTTTTGGTCATGGCTTGTAATGTATACTGTACTGTATAGCAATCATGTCGCAGAGAGACAGTACCTGATAGCGCCCGTTCGATTCCTACTAGGCGGAGAGATTATATTTAAATAGTTTTAACTTCGTTTTTCTGGTAATATAGTAAGTAGTGTCAGGATAATTAATATTCACATGACACTTTCGTTCATCACACTTTGTAACCTTTACTATGTCGTTTTTGTTTACCATCCTAGTTTTATTTATTTCAATTGGCGTGGCCAGTCGTGACCCAGTGACACAAGTGTGTGACTGTAAACGACTGGTTATGGGTTCAATTCCCGCTCGAAGAGGTGAAATTATGTTTCCATTTTCTTCGCTCTGGTGTCGAGGTAAAGCGTGGTGTTAAGTTCCGCAACTTAACGCACAAGCCTCCGAATTCGGCGGAAAGTGGGGAACGAAGTGTCATAACACTAAGTTCCCTCTACCCTGCTGTGTGCGGGATACAGCGTGAAGCTAAAAAAAAATATTGTTGTCCAAGATATTACTACTATGCATTCGCATGAAATAAAAAAGGTGAGCTTTTAACTACTTTTTTCTTACTATATGAATCTAAAATCTATCCAACTGTGTAGTATTTAATGATTTTGCTTAATGGGAATCTGTACCCGATCCATATAATTTTATTTATGTGTGTTTATATACTGGCATAACTTCATTATTTTTTACACACAAAAACTCGGGTAATGGAGGCGTGCGTTAATGTACATTTTAAGGGTGGATCTTTATACCTACACTTATGTCGTCCTACGCAATGCCTGCAACGTTCAACGAAAAGTATGTGCATTACACATCAATAGCCATTGACACCCCTTAGTTTATATCAATACATATTATTAAAAAATGTCATTAAATTTTCAAGACACTTTACCTTAGTAAGGGTGCCAACCAAAGACTTTCCACTCCCGAAGACAAATAGCGGGCATTTTTATTTTCCTATGCAAATGGAAATGGCCGAGGTCGGTTAATATCGCCGGTTGGTTGGTGGCGTTCCGCAGATACCACACGTTATTTGACAGCGGTGGTATATTAAACATTTAGTTGTATTATTTTTTTTCAATTTTCTTCATTTAATAAGCAATTGTTTATTAAGAAAAGAAGAAATTAAGAGCTATATTGTAGAGGAAAGAGTTAACTAATATTTGACTATAGGCACTCGGTTGCCTCTGATTACCCCGCTATGCGAGGAAAAGCGTAAAGCTAGTTATTTTTGATTCAACACATTACATTTGACTGAATTATGGCGCATTTGACATGTATCCAAATGCGATGGTTGTTGCTGCAAAATAAAATGTCTTTTTAATGTTTTTTTTTGTAGTCAGAGAGAACGGAGCGCCAAACGCAGCGGTCTCTGTATACTTCTTTCGCCTCGTCCACTGTCATCAACCTCTTCATATTCCGACGCCCTCCGGGGGGTCCTCATGCTTTTTACTCGATTTTCTTTGCTGTCGTGTGGCGACAAACCGCGGTGTTAAGCCACGCATTTCCTCCAGAATTCGGCGGAAAGATTGGAAAAAAAATTAAGATCTTAATTAATTTAGTTTTAAACCCCAGCAGAGTTTAAATCTGCACCTCGTTCTTGTCCACCTATAACACATGTCGTTATTGAAGTACAACGTGTGATATTTAAAATTCTTCCTATTTTATTACTATATACGAAATTTTAATATATCTTTAAATAATTTTATCTGCATTAAAGTTTCATGAAAGTGAATGAACTGTTTGTACAAACAGATGGATAATATTTAATATGTCTCACAGACGTTTTGAACGAAAATAAAAATTGAATCTTAAAAATTAATTAAAAATATGTATATATAATGTATAAAAAAATATACTTTATATACTAATGTGAAAAAATATATAGAAATCGTTTACACCAAATTAGCATTTTGATATTTTGAAAAAGTAACCTATAAGATTAAACATCGAAGGCAATCGTAACTCATTGGGAAAACATTGCGATTGTGGGTTCGATCCCTGTACAAAAAAAAGGTTACTCAACATACAATGTCTCGATTTCTAATAAAAAGTAGGAAACAGATTTCATTAAGGCAGGTGATCTTTGATTACTCTTAACTTACAATATAAACGAATTATTAAATAAATTAATATTACCCATAACATAAACGAAAAATAAAATACTTAAAATTTAACATTTTTAAAACAATTTTAAAAATAATCAATTTTTGTATAGCAATAAACTCCACTTTAACTATTTTCTAATATAAACGTGAAAGAGTGAGGTCAGTGTTATTAATATGTCTCCACCAAATTGATAGCGGGCACGGCAGCCTCTAACATCTATTGTCGTCGCTCTTATATAAAAGCTTAGTTATTTGTCCAACGTAACGTATTGGAATTTCGATCCGACAGCATTGAGCGAGAATTTAGAATACTAAGGTGAAGTAGAGGTGGGGCGGATTCAGCCCCTTAAAAAGGCTATGGTCTTAACTACACTAAAACCTGGTCAAAATCAGAATATGAACGCGGAGGTAATTACAATTGAAAAACTACTACCAGTTATTTTTTTTTATGTGTCAAGACCAAAAATTTGTGACGTAATAAGTCAATTTTGGGTTGTGGGCATGTCCATAGCGCTCACAGTAGTGGAGCTTGCTTGAGAGTAAAACAAAACAATCGTTCCTTGTCATCTTTGCGTAAATTGTGGAATCTCCCTGAGAGACGCTTACCAGCAAAGTTAGAATAGCCACATAGACATTTTAACATGTAGGTGAAGGTATACTAGATTGATTGAAGCTGACTAATCCTTGGGCAGGATTCAGAAGGCACAAATTCATATCATGTTACGTGTATCTTCACATTTATACAAAATGTGGATTAACAATAGTATGTTACTTTAAAAGCTCAAAAGTGAGGTAAATCTTAAAGTTTCCCAGTAAATGTTAAGGTTTATCAACTTTAAACATAAAGGATCAAATTGATTTCTGATTTATATATTTATCTGGAACTTATACATATTCATTTCTGAGAGACACGGTAAATATAAATAGGTTAATAATAGTTAGGGCTTTTACCAACAAAGTTGGTAAATGATTAATTTTACTTGGATTATAATTCGGGCTTTCACAGGCTTTCATATTATATGTATATAAACAAACAGCATACATTGTGAGTTATATTAAGCCTTCCATAGTAAATATATTGGTATTCCAAAGCTTACGTAGAGTACAATATTATTATCTTTATAAGCAAGTGTACCAAAAGTTAGGGGATGGCACGTGACGGGAATGGCAAGAAGACTCGCGCCGCTAATCATACATACATTCATATATTAGATTTGTACAGAATGTATGGCTGTGTTGGGGGTTAAGTTGTGCCTTCAGGGATAGGTATCATAAGATCTTAAATTGTACGAAACATAATTATAATCAATTGACGTTCATATGTGCAAATATGGTATATTATTAGATCGACAGAAGCCTGTAATTTAAATATTTAAATATTTCTTTGGTATGGTATGACAAATGATGTGAGTTATACGGAAATAAAAAAAAATAACCTTCTTCTTCCAAAGTCTGCTTACTTTACGGTTCGTTCAGTATTACCTTCCAGATTTTCATAACCTTATAGATAGATATGCATTAACTCTCGAATTTTTACTTCTTTTCTATTTTGATTACGTGTCGAATTCCTTCAAATTTTGTATTATTATATGCTTTCAGAGTATCACGCCTTTTCCCACACACCAGGGTAATCAGAGAGAAACGGCACTCTGTTCTCCGCATGACAGCATGAGGCCGAGCATAGTGCCGCGCTTTACCAAATTGAATATTCCCTTTTCCTATTCCCACCATCTCCATCCTACCTCCCTCCTTCCCTCTTTCATTCCCAAGGTCGGCAATGCATCGACCATTCCTCTGGCGCTGTGGATGTCCATGGGCGAAGATAACCATTTACCATCAGGTGGTCCTTCTGCTCGTTTGCCTCCTTTACTCAATAAAAAAAAGAATAAATGTTAAATAACTTAAATATAATCATTTCTCCAAGTATACATCGAACTGATAACCGTCGAATGAAAGTCAGACGCTGTTTCAATGCACCAGGATGGCCTAATTATTATATTTACAGATAAATACACAAACAATCAAAATTCATATGAAAGCCAGCTGTAACCACATTGCGGCAATGATTATTGATGTTTTAAACCAATCAATTTGTTAATACTCTTGCGTGCGTGCTATGGGCATGAGTCCAGCTTGCTGCATTGTAGTTGAAATTAATCTTATTTCTACTTAATATTATATATACATAATTTAAGTACCTGACTATCAACGTTGAATTTGAATAGTTGAAAGTTCAATGAGTATCTCGGAAAACGATTATTTTTATGCTCTATTAAGACCTAGCGCGTCATCAATGTCTTGATTTGGGGCGATGTCGAGCGTCTTGACACTAGGTTCTCTCTGATGACCCTGTTACACGGAAAAGAGCAAAAGTTTCTATCTCGAAATATTAGAATTGGTGCCATTCTAATATTCCGAACCATATATGTAAACGTGAAGTGAAGCAAAACGCTGTAAGCAACGTTATTACTGATAGTTAGAGGCCTCTTACGATGTTTAACGTTGTTGGCAGGGAATCGATTGTCTTGTAATTTTGAGAGATGTACAGTTAGCAGAAACCATTGATGAAATATAAAAATATCAGTTTCTTATTTACTTGAGTATTCGAACTTAAATATTTTTTTTATTTTAGCCTAATCTTTATTTACGATTTAGTAGAAGTTTAAGTTTAAGTCACGGTGAAGCAGTGTCCGATATAAATAGATGGAAATGAAAATATTTCCATTTATCTGTATATTTCAGATATTGTTATTCTTGTACACAATTTTATTTTCTTAATAGGAATTTACCCGGGAAAATTATAAACATTGCACGTACTTGTCATTGTACTTCAAAACTAGAATAACGTACATATCATCTGTATAATATAAAATAAGTAGAAAACAAATAAATAACCTGGGGCCAGTCGTGGCGCAGTGACACGAACGTGTCGTGAACTGTAAACGACTTGTTAGGAGGGTATCAGGGGCAAAGCGCGGCGTTAAGTTTCACCACTTAACACGCAATGCCTCCGAATACAACAGAAAATGGGGAACGGAGTGTCTTAACACTAGGTTCCCTCTGCCTACCTTGCTGTGTGCGGGTTACAGCGTCAAACTAAAAAAAATCAAATAAATAATTTTAATTCTTCAGTCTGAGATGCCAAGTACAAATTTTAACACTTAACGCGCATTTTTTAAAAATTCTATTTATTTATTTATTTTAAAAACAAAAACGCAGAATGCAGCAACCTACAAAAATATACATTACACGATTAATAAAAAAATATATAAATTTCAATACTTTTTCTGTTGACGCTACCAGTACTTTTGGTAAGTAGTATCTCGCAATATAGTGATCACTTAGATCGTTGGAATCGTGATATATTCTGTTTGTGTACCTCACGTATTTATTACATTCCTCTTTTATTTTACTATACGTAATATTTGAATAATTTCATGGTATTGTAAATCATATAAAAATTATATTAAAGCGCTTAACTTTTTGTTAGTTTTGTTTTATGTCTAAGTTCTTTTTATTAAGAAAAGCTCACACTCTTTCTCATATATTACGATAGTCTGAGAGAACCTAGTAAGAATTTTTTCATTTTTGGCCCGAAATTGAGATATTGCGTATTGTGTGGCGGTACTTAACGCCATGCTTTGTCTACATACAAGAGCGAAGTAATAATAATATATACACATTCCTCCGAATGGAATGGGATAGAACCTTTAACCAATAACGATTACAGTCAGACGATTACCCGCTGCGCCACGATAGAAAATGATCACCTATATATAATCTAACTTTACTATATTTTAACGAAATTAATACCGGAGCTTATGCTTGACTGGCAAAGACGCCATCTAGTAGAAAATGATTATATATATATAAAAATGAATAGAAAACTAAAACTAAACATTTAAGCCCAAAATCCTTTTTTAAAGTTTAATAAATGTTAATAACGTTCCAATGCAGAATATGTAGAGCTCGGAAAATATACCGGCCGCAATGTTTGAAATTTCATTTCACGGACTAAGTAGCTTTGCTCACAGAACGCCAGATATTAATTTTTAAACGGAAAACAGTTTTAAAGCCAAAGCTTAACAAGATATAAGGGAGATATTAGTAAAGTATCCTTAAAGGAAACTTTTACACTTTGTAAGGTTCACTTGAGTTAAGAAAACAATATAATTTGTATTCTTTACGCGATTTTGTTGAATATGTGGTCATGTGGTCGTTAATTTGTGTTATTTTTAGGTATTCGATTTGCATTATATATATACATATAAAATAGAATAGAACGAAGGACATTCCTATGTTTTTCGTAAAGGGAAACCCTGTTAGGTACCTTCATATATTCATATGTTGAGGAAGACGAAACCTAGTTTTAACTGCATGCCACATTCAGCTTATTTAAAGATAATTTCTACTGGTATATCAAATCCAATAATTAGATACATCTAAACAAGGTATATGTTACCTTTATGATTATACTAAAGTTTTCCCGTTCATATTTTAAGCTCATTATAATATTTAAATTAAACTTGAAAGATGAAGTATATTTCAATTATAACATTTTATTTCCAGCTACACAATTTATCCAATATAGCAAGGTAGGCAGAGAACCTAGGGTTCTCTTTACCCACCCTGTGTCAATCCATACTTCGATTTCCACTCATTTTTTTTACATTATGTATTAATTGACGGAACTTAACGCCGTGCTTTGTATTACCAGACTACCAATGATTGTTATATTACCGTCTCAATTTTTTACCTTACAAAATTTTCAGTGGCCTGTCGTGGCCCAGTAGCACAAGCGTGTGGCTGTAAACGACTGGTTGTAGGTTCGATTCTCACTCGAGGAGTGGAAATATTTAATATTTCCATTTTCTTCGCTCTGGTGTCGAGGTAAAGCGCGGCGTTAAGTTCCGCCACTTAACACGCAAGCCTCCGAATTCGGCGAAAAGTAGAGAACGGAGTGTCTTAACACTAGGTTCCCTCTGCCTACCCTGCTGTGTGCGGGATACAGCGTGAAGCTAAAAAAAATATCAAGAAAGGTTCAACATCAAAACATGCACATGTTTCAAAAACACATGCATACACAAATTTAACTTACATGTTCAATTCCCACTGACATTTCTAAATACAATATTCATACAACATTAGAATATACAATAAAATACATATGTTAATCTGACCGCGATCGTTACGCTGTACTTTACTGCTGACCACAAAACAAAGTAGCGAGCGCTATGCGTTCTGCTGACCGAGCGTGTATATGTAGTAGGGACACTGTGATTTTGATATTTTTATATTTTTATATTTTTTATACTTAAATAGTAAGAATTGCGGCCAGTCGTGGCACAGTGGCACAAAGTGTGACTGTAAAGCGACTGGTTGTGGGTTCGATTCCCACTCGAGGGGTGGAAATATTTAATATTTCCATTTTCTTCGCTCTTCGCTGGTGTCAAGGCAAAGCGCGGCGTTAAGATCCGCCACTTAACACGCAATGCCTCTGAATTCGGCGGAAAGTGGGTAACGGAGTGTCTTAACACTAGGTTCCCTCTGTCTACGCTAAAAAAAAAACTTTGAACGATTTTGTAATCGACGTCTGGCCATATAGTAAAATAAGGAGTGGGGAGAGCTAAATTCTGAAATTATGCAAAATTTCTGAATGATAAGCATTACTACTAGGTATATAATAGATATTAAATAATTATTAGGATCATATATTATTATTACCTAAACCGTGAATATTGGTGGAATTAATAAAAAGCTGGAAATAGTAACAAACAAAATAAACAGAATTATATATATAGATATATATATATATATATATATATATATATATATATATATATATATATATATATATATATATATATATATATATATATATATATATATATCTATATATATATATATATTATATATATATATATATATATATATATATATATATATATATATATATATATATATATATATATATATTTTTTTTTTATTCAATAAACCAGTATCACATATTTCTATTAAATAGTTTTACGCTTATTTTAGGTACATTTTGCGAGCGGAACTCAACGCCGCGTTATGTCTTAAGTATCAGGTTGTGAAGAAATAAAAAATATGAAATGGGAGTCGTACCTATTATCACCGTTTTTACAGTCAAGCTATTATTTTCCTGTAAAAGTTAAATTATATAAAAATATTTTCCTGGCTGTTAGTATGGCTACCCTATACTGCTGGGAATGTTCCACCGCCTATTCTACTTACTATATTTACAATAAGATAGAAGTAAGCTACAGTCTAGGATCAATCGTACAACTATCATTGTAGTTGCATGTCTGACTCTGCAGCAGATCGATAACAATATTTACAAAGTCGCAATATTGCATTTAGCTACCTAGATCTAGGTAAATTATGGGATAAAATAAATGTAGTGCTACATTACTCCATTCTCCACTTCCTATGTGTTTTAGAGACATTGTTTATTAGATCTTCGTAGTTCAGACTTAGTCACAACCTCATTAAGTAAATCAATATATATTTTAAAATTGCCAAATTATATCAAGGCCACAGCGGCGTGAGACCAAAGTGGTGCAGTGTGACAGTGTTTAACTGTTTACACGACGGTTGCGGGTTCTATTCCTACTCGGGTGAATATTCAAAGTTGCAAGAATATAAAATCTATTTTTTTTTTTTATCTTCACGCTGTACCCCGCACACAGCAGGGTAGGCAGAGGGAACTTAGTGTTGAGACACTCCGTTACCCACTTTCCGCCGAATTCGGAGGCATTGCGTGTTAAGGGCAGAACTTAACGCCGCGCTTTGCCTCTGATACGAAATATTAAATATTTCCACTCCTCGAGCGGGAATCGAACCCACAACCAGTCGTTTACAGTCACACGCTTGTGCCACTAGGCCACGACTGGCCCCTAAAATCTTAAAAAAAATTTAGAATTCTTGATCACTACATTGGCTTTACTCACAACTAGACATACAAGCCATTAGCCATGTAATATTAAAAAGTCCAACTAAATGATTCAGAAAGGGTAAGTGAAGCCCAGATATAAAGCGCTATGTAAGACATGCGGCGTCATGGAGTAAGGTAGCGGGGTGGGGATTAAGGGGATATGACATTTGCATAACATGGAACTTTAGTATTATGACGTTGTACGTATGTTCTAGACTGGTACATCTATCCCATTGTTTTTCTTTAAGGAAAAGGGAAATTTCTATGAATGATAACTTTTTTATCTAAAATAAAGAACATCTATCGTTATCACTACGTAAAAATATATAATATATCGGAAAATCTCTTTTATTAATTTTAGTGGTCAGTCGTGACGCAGTGGCACAAGCGTGTGACTGTAAACGACTGGTTGTGGGTTCGATTCCCACTCGAGGAGTGGAACTATTTAATATTTCCATTTTCCATAAAAACGTGGCGTTAAGTTCCGTCGACTTAACATGCAAAGGCTCCGAATTCGGCGGAAAGTAGAAAACGGAGTGTCTTAACACTAGGTTCCCTCTGCCTACCCGGCTGTGTGCGGAATACCGCGTGAAGACAAAAAAAAATTGAGAAAATCATGCTGACGGAATCACGTTCACCTTGGAATTTAAATTTCATCATGGCATATTGAGCAAAATTGTAAAAAGCCAATATGTATTTCAAGATTAGAATGCATTAGAAGTATTATAATGAAATTTATAAACAAAATATATAATTATATTGAAAATTATATTACACCCCTACTCTCAAGGCTGGAAACGCATCCACAATTCCTCTGATCTTATATATGCCTAACCACTTATTAGGTGATTCTTATATTCATTTGCCTCCTTTTATCATTAAGAAAATACACCACTTGTTTTACCCATCAGTTTAATTACCAGAGCAAGTGGACGGAGAAATTTGACACTAATATCTCTACGCTTACTTTCAGAAATGATGTTTATAGATACAGTTAACTAGACGATAAGTGTGTATCTAAGATCAGGAATGTTTCTTGTCCACGTTGCGGTTGTGATATTTGCTGTACGTTGATGTATGAAAGTCATAAGGATATGCTATACCAGAAATTATTATATTAAATATTTTGCGATTCAAATTTTAATTTGGCTGTTATAATATTTTTTATATAATTTTTTGTTATTAAATATAGAAATATATAAGGAAAACATAGTGACAGGTCACTCTATAAAAGATTTTTCGTTAGTTTTGGTGTGATTGGGTTTTATCTGAATATTTTTTGTATATCTGCTTGCGTTCTCTGCTTCCGTGTATGCTTTCCGTGTGCTTTGCGCTCTCCGTATTTAGGGTAATTAGAATATAAGTTGCGTTTTGAATAGCTATGCTCAATATCACAATCGAATGGAAAATCTATCGTGATTACAGTGAAATGCTGTCCCACTACACCAAGATAACGTCATAATTGCGAGATGAGCATAGACGCATGTCAATGAGTGAGTGAGTGAGTCAGTTTTTTCCTCTATTCATTAATGACCAACTAAAAAAATAGCTTGACGCTTTTTCTCGCATAACGAGATAGACAGAAAATACCTTGTGTTAAGTCACTCCGGCCTCCACTAACCACCTGAAATCGGGGCATTTTGTGTGCTGAGTGGCGGAACTCAACGCCGTGCTTTTTATCTAAGGTAAAAGACCGAAAAAATGAAAATTTAAATATAATGATTCCCTGAGTGGGAATCGAACACACAACCATATCTTTTACAGTCCGACGCTGTCCGTCAGCCTCACGTCTAATTCACTGACCAATTAATATTTAAATTTATAACCGTATTTTCAAAACATAAATACCACAGTTTGGGGCCAGTCGTGGCGCAGAGGCACAAAGTGTGCCTGTAAAGTGGTTGTGGGTTTGAGCTCGAGGAGTGGAAATATTTCTTATTTCCATTTTTTTCGCTCTGGTGTAGAGGCAAAGTGCAGTGTTAAGTTCCGCCACTTAATACGCAACGCCTCCGAATTCGGTGGAAAGTGGGGAACGGAGTGTCTTAACGCTAGGTTAAAAAAAAATACTAAAATCATATCCAAACATAATTATTACTGCACGTCACAAGACCGTAGTCGTTGCTATGTGGAGAATGTTAGAAATGGTAGCTCTGCGCTTATATTGGCTGAATTAACAAGATTACCAGAACATGCAGAAATCGGACCGGTGCGGTGCGGTTTGCTAAATTGAGTTGCAAAATGCATTTGGTCGTTCAATGTAAGTTGTACTTACACGTGGTTTTAGCGTTTTGGTGGAATGCATTAAATAGTCATTAGTTACATTTGCACATAACTTCTGCATATATAAGAGCTGTGTAGGATTTTTTTAACCAGGTGCCAGAAATAATTAAAATTTTCTGGAGGGCCAGCTTTATAGTATTGGTTTTCGTTTTTTATACAACTATCACTCAAATATTTTAAATATGTATATTTATCGTGAACCATATTATATATCATTCAAAAATATAGAACACGGGCCGTATGAAATGCTGTCGCGTGCCGTATTTTGGCCATCACTGTGTTAGAGTAAGCAGAGTATAGTGACGAGATACTCCGTTTTTCGCTTATATATTAGTAATTGTAAGTCATCTTCAATAAGTTAACCTTAATAAGTTGATTGTTGGTTCAAATGACACTTGCTGAAATATTTATATTTAAAATTTAGATTTTTTTATAGCTTCACGCTGCTTTAGAGCAGAGTAGGCAGAGGGAACCTAGTGTTAAGACACTCCGTTCCCCACTTTCCGTCGAACTCGGAGGCATTGCGTGTTAAGTGGCGGAACTTAACGCCGCGCTTTGCCTTTGATACCAGAGCGAAGGAAATGGAAGTATTAAATACTTCCACTCCTCGAGTGGGAATCGAACCCACAACCAGTCGTTTACAGTCACACTTTCATGCTACTGCGCCACGACTGGCCCCTAAAAATTCCTAATCTAATCCGTCAAATGGGTATTGTTATTTTTAGAATAGTAGTTAAATTGGACTGGACTATATACAATGTAACGGAAACTGCTAAAAATGTCTTTGTCCAACTTTTTTCTGAATAACAGGATAGGCAGAGATACTATAATGTAAAGACATTGCCTAAAACAGTATTCAAAATAATTCCTATTCTATCTGACCTCTGGTCATTAAACTTGTGACATTTTTTTATATCTACGTACATACATATATGTACTATATTTTAAAATAAAAAAAACACTAAAACTTAGTCAATAAACTTGATTTCATTTCGATTGAAAAAGATTTTCAATAATCCTATAGAAGAGGACTATTGTAAAGATTTCCAATTATTTCTTCGGAGACACTTTCATTAGCTTAATGATAAAATGAGTTAAGAGGTGAACGAATCTCGCGGACAGACAGATTATCGCCCTAATGTAATGTGAATATTTTAAATTGAAAACGGTTTTAAGGCCATCGTGGCGCAGTGCTAGAGGCTGAATGAATATGAGTTAGTTGTGGGTACAATCCCCAGCCGGATGAATGAATGTATTTAACGAATGTTATTTAAATTATTTTCATTTCTCCGTTGACAATACACAAAGTCTCGGATTTGGGTGGAGAGTAGAGAACGGAGTGTCTTAACAGTGAGTTCTTTAACCGTGATAGATATAAGGAAAACCATTTCCAATTCAAAAAAGAATTGATAGTACTTTACTCACGTTGTACTCGCTACTAATAAGTGAATAATATGAAAAAAACATACTAATGTATACTATAGACGAGGACGATGTCTAACAGTGATACGGTATATCAACTCTCACCGCTGAGCCATGCGTTCTACTACCAGCTGCGTCAAAATTGTTATACGCTTTATTACAACTTATTTTTATTGTTAGCATCTCTGTAGAGAGATTTTTACAAATTTCTGCTACCCAAAGGTTATTCTAGGAACAATCGTTTGGCAAGAATTCTATTAATTTAAATACTTTTAAATATTTTTAAAGTCGAACCCTAAATCGCCTAAATTGTAATAAAGCGTATAAGAATTTCGACTCAGCTGGCAGTAGAACGCATGCATGGCTCAGTGGTAAGAGCGCCTGAACAGTATGCAGGAGGCGCGGGTTCGAATCCCACTGCATTCAAATTTTTATACGCTTCCCAAATGTCTTTTCTAATGTTCCTATGTGTGGAATAGCATTTTAAAAAGTAATCAAACAAGTCTTATGCTTCTTAATATTTAAATTAATTTAAAGTATTATGGCATATAGGGCTTGCTTTATTGAACGTTAATATAGTAGCATCTACGTTTTCTTTTCTACAATGACAAATACACAGTAAAAGGCTAAATACCACCACCACTTGATTCTTTGCAATTAATCAACATTAACTTATTTGTTATATTAGATTTTCTTTGACTTATTCATTTTAAAATTGCATTACACTTTCACGAGTTGACTGGAAGAGTCCTTATAACCAACCTTTCAGCTTTTAAATATATTTTATAATATAATTAGTAATAACCTAATAGAACCTAGGTTTTTTTCCATTCATCAAATCGATAAATAATTGAGCAATTCTCTTAATCGAACCTAGCTCAGGACAGACAATTAAGATGCTTCACGATAAGCGAGTCGGGATAGAAGGCGCGTTACAAAAATACTTAATAGAAAAACTTTCACAATCAATTACCCATTACGGCACCTGCTGTCAAATGTTAATTGAATTTGTTTGCTTGAACTATGCGTATTATAGTGGAGCTAAGATAATGTAACCGAAAATTTAGGAGAATAGTCAGTACAATACTCCGAATCTTCGGTTACATTCAACAAAGGAACACAGTTTTCAATGAAAATGTTATTTTTTCTATGTTTCATTGATATGAAAGTAGTTGATACTACTTACGTAGGAAAAATTTTTTATTTGTGTTTAAGCCATAATCCATACTTGTATTATAAAAGTGAAAGTCTGTGTGTTTGTCTGTCATGCTTTCACGGCTAATCTACCTGATGAAATTTAGAATGAAAATAGTAAATAACTCTGGGTCTAACATAGGCTACTTATTTTTTCAAATATCAACCTCTAAAGTGTTGCAATATAACGAAACAAATAGGCAGTCCACGCAGCGAAGCCGCAAGCAGGCCGCTAGTAATATATATAGTCTAGTTGGAGTACCGTACCCGTATCTAACACTTTTGTCATTTAGATACATTCATTTTTGCTTCATAGGAAAAGATTAAAAACTACAATTATTTATTAAATATATTACTTACTATGTACCAACTCAGTGAGCGACAGTCATAGACATACAGTCGAAACCGCTGCCTAATTTGTCATACATACAGTCATAGACATACAGCCGCTGCTTAATTTGGCTTCCTCGGGAATATTGAGGGTAGCTAAGAGAAAAACTGGGAAATAATGGGTCTTACTTATTATATTTTAAAACTATGGATGGTAAAAAAAGACAAATGGTAAAAGTAACCTTGCTTTTACATCTTATACATACAAATATATACAAAGACATACCACCGCACTCCACTTCCTCTTACTACCTCGCAAGATGTAAAGCGTGAAGCTGAGAAAATATATAATTAAACTAAATAAAATGAACACGTGCAAGATTAAAACCTGCACATGTTTTTATTTTTTTTCTTTTAATAAAGGAATCTCTGTCCATGGGCTCACAGGTGCCCATGGCATTCGTTATTATTAATTTGTATGTAGTGTGACCAATTCAAAAGCACTGAGACTTATATTTAATCTTATTTTCTAGTAGTGATGTCCATCACTGACAAAGTGTAGGCATTTTTTTTGTTTAGTTGTATGTAGTAAATATATATGCATATATATAATTTGAATAAAAACAGACACCCAGCTCACGCTTTGTTCTCCACAACAACTCCGCAACTCCACATGTTAATCTCTCACTTTTATTTTTTCACGCTGTATCCCGCACACAGCAGAGTAGGCAGAGGGGGGAACCTAGTGTTAAGACACTCCGTTCCCCACTTTCCGCCGAATTCGGAGGCTTGCGTGTTAAGTGGCGTAACTTAACGCCGCGGTTTACCTCGACACCAGAGCGAAGGAAATGAAAATATTAAATATTTCCACTCCTCGAGTGGGAATCGAACCCACAACAATTCGCGTTTACAGTCACACTTGCGTGCCCCTGCGCCACGACTGGCCCTGATGGAATCTCTCACTATTATACCTAATTCCAAAAAATAAAATAAAATCAACAAAACCTTTAACATCTAATCGAAATAAAACCTAAATTCAATACACACATTCAATTAAACAAACAAACCGACAGAAATTTCCTCACATTAACTAAATCTCACCTGTTTTTGTTTGAACTTGGCTCCATTTGGGACTCAGTGGGGTACATCGCCGGCGTGACGTGATGTATCACCGCCGCCCCGATAATTACTCTATACTATAGCCTTTGGCTGTGGAAATATTTTAATAGGTTTCGGGGATAATTGATGGCGGTAGAGTTTGACTGGAAAAATTAACTTTTCATGTCTTATTAGAGAAAGAGTTTATGTCAAAAAGTAGGTAATGGTTTTTTTGTTCACCAGGTAAGTGAATACCGTTGTGTGCGTTGCCGGAAAGTTATTTAAATATCATTTATTCATTTTGAGAATTGAACCCACCACCACTCGTGGTCGTCTTTAGACGCAGTCCCACTGCGCCACTTCTTAGAAAACGTCTAAGCGCTCTGTCTGCTGAGCCATGCGTTCTACTAGCGACTGTGTCCAAATCCTTATTTATACGCATTCTTATTACAATTACACACATATTACAATTCATTTTTGGTATTTTTACCCGCGACGGAACGGCGACTGTATATGTGTTTGGGGTGAGAGGTTGTTTGTTTGTTTGTTTGTTTGTTTGTTTGTTTGTTTGTTTGTTTGTGTGTTTGTGCAAATTACTATGTCAATTATTTCCAAAACTATAAGTCCGATTTTGATACAGTTTTCTATGATAGGTTTAGCTTCAATCGGCCTATGTTTTTAGATATTTCTTATTGACTTAACTCACCAGGGGGCGCTGCAATAAGCATTTTATGTGAAAACGAATGTTTTCAATTATCTCAAAAAATAGTAGTCTGATTTCGATAGGTTTTCAGTGATAGACTCAGGTTTAATTGGTGGATGTTCTTAGCTATGTTTTATCGTGTCAAACCACCAGAGGGCGCTGCAGTAAGCATTTGTTTGTACTTTTTTTGTATTTATTTGTCTAAAACCGAAACTACTGCTCCGATTAAAAAGAGTTTTCACAAAAAGATGTATCTTTGTTTGGTGCATATTTTAAGATTTTTCTTTTTTTGTTACGGGGAAAACTCACCAGGGGGCGCTGCACTAAACATTTGTTTATGCAGAGCAAAAACTACTCGTCCAATTTAGATGAAATTTTCAAGGATGGGTTCAGGCTTAATTGGTGCATCTTTTCATATATGTGTTATGGTGACCACTCATCAGGGGGCGTTGTAGTAAGCATTTGTTTGTATTTTTTTGTGTAAAACTAAAATTTTTCTTGTATTTATTTGTCTAAAACCGAAATTACTTATCCGATTGGCTAGAGTTTTCAGAACTAGATTAAGCTTTGGTTCGTGCATATTTTAAGATTTTTGTTTTTTCGTTACGGTGAAAATTCACCAGGGGGCGCTGCAGTAAACATTTGCTTATGTAGAGTAAAAACTACTAGTCCGATTTAGATAAAACTTTCAACGATAGGTTCAGGTTTAAATGGTGCATCTTTTTATATATGTGTTACGGTGACCACTTACCAGGGGGCGCTGCAGTAAGTACATTTATTTGTGCAAAACTAAAACTACGAGTCCGATTTAAATGCTAGTTTTCAATGATAGATTCAAGTTTACTTAGTGCATATTTTCATATATGTGTCATATATGTTTACTTAGTGCATATTTTCAAGTATGTGTCAACTCTCTAGGGGGCGCTGCAGTAAGTAGCTGCTTCCATTTTTTGTGTGTAACAAAAACGACAAGTACGATTGGAAAGAGTTTTCAGTGTTAGATTCCGCTTTGCTTAGTGCATGTTTTTAAATTTATATTACGGTGACAAGTCACCAGGGGGCGCTGCAGTAAAATATTGTTTGTGCAAAGCTAAAATGACGAATTCGATTTGGATGCAGTTTCAATGATAAGGTCAAGTTTAATTAGTGGATGGTCTCGGATATATTTTATCGTGTTAACTCACCAGGGGGCGCTGCAGTAAACATTTGTTTGTAATATTTAATGCAAAACCACAACTACTAGCCCGATTGGGCAGAGTTTTTAGTATTAGATTTACCTTTACTTGGTGTAAGTTTTTAGGTTCTTTTTTACATTAAGAACTCACCAAGGGGCGCTGCATTAAACATTTAATTATGCAAAGTTAACACTATAAGTCCGATTTGGATGAGTTATCAAAAAGAGGATCAGGCTTAATTAGCGCGTGTTGTTGTATATGTGTCGTGGTGACACCTCACCAGGGGGCGCTGCAGTGAGCATTTACTTGTATTTTTTGTGTGAAACCTATTTAGATGCGGTTTTCTGTGATAGGTTCAGGTTTAATTGTTGCGTGTTTTTATATGCCATATCACGAACTACCACGGGGCGCTCCAGTATATATTAGTTAGTTCAAAATCAAAACTACTAGTGGGTTTTGTGATTTTCACTGATTTGGTTAGACTTAAATTTCCTGAAAATGTTACGGTGACAATCTACCAGGCGCTGCAATACGTATTTGATAACCAGAAAGTATTGGGCTTATAATTCTTTTCTTTTGGATTTGCATGAAGATTAATTATAAAGTATTTCGAAATTATGTAATAATATATAATGTGTATCTATTTACTTTAAAAAGTTTAAAATAAAAAACAAAATTAAAAATTTTGAAAAAACCCACGACGGTTTAATTGTAATTGAAAAAGGATAAAATAACTAGAAATCCCCCGCCTAAAAGAATATATGTAACGAGATGATGGGGACAACTTCGTCGGGGGCTGCCAGTTGCAACCTCTATTTTAAATATACTATCTAACAGTATAGATTTCGTTCTTAAAGTTTTTAAAAGGAATATCAGTTATCAAAACTGTAAATTCATGTTAATATTTTAATTTTTTCCCAAACCTGTTTTAACAGTATGAAAACCTAGGAGAAGTTAGCAAACTTAAAGTTATGGCAGCTCCGACGAAGTCGTCCCCATCATCTCGTTACATATATTCTTTTAGGCGGGGGATTTCTAGTTATTTTATCCTTTTTCAATTACAATTAAACCGTCGTGGGTTTTTTCAAAATTTTTAATTTTGTTTTTTTCTAAAAATATATCTCAATTTCCTAAGTACGAATAACACTTTAAATAAGTTTAAAATAATAAAAGTATTATACAATAACTATAATGTATCTACAAACACAAACAACGTACAAACGCTAAAACCTAAAAAAATAACTTACAAAAAAAAATACATACAAAAATGATTACATCGCCAGGTTATTTATTACGTCAGTAACGTTGTATAATATCGCAACTTTTATCTTCCTTTATGGAATACGTGAACTCATCGCCGGCGTGACACGGCGTGATGGATCGCCCGCCTAGTGTCCCGATAATTACCCAATCACCTTGCTACCAAAATATTTTGAATATTAATAAAAATATATATTTATATTTATATCTATTAATTATATTAAAGGGGCCAGTCGTCGCTGTGGCACAAAAACAAGGCGTACACAACTGTAAACGACTGGTTGTTGGTTCTATTCCCACTCGAGGATTGGAAATGTTTAATATTTTCATTTTCTTCACTCTGGTGTTAAGATAAAGCGCGGCGTTAAGTTCCGCCACTTAACACGCAATGCCTCCGAATTAGGCGGATAGTAGGGAACGGAGTGTCTTAACACTAGGTTCCCTCTGTCTACCCTGCTGCGTGCGGGATACAGCTAAAAAAAACTATTAAATATATTTGAGGCTGCCATGGCGCAGTGACAGCGTCTGACTGTAAACGCGATTGGTTGTGGGTTTGGTCACAATCCATGTTTGGTTCAACTCGGGTTATGGTTATATTAAAAGGATTAAAGTAAGAGAATAAATCGCGAAACAAAAATGAAGAATGGAGTGTCTTGACATTTGCTTCTCTGTGCCTACTATGTTATGCGGAAAAAATCGTGAAGTTACCTTTATATAAATACTAGCGGCCTGCTCGCGGCTACGCCGCGTGTACTGCATAGCTGTTTCGTTGTATAGGATTGGACGTGGATTTTTAAAATATAAAGTATTCTATACTTAAGCTTGGATTATTAGCTTTATTTATGCCAAAGTTCATTACAATCGGTCAAGCAGTTTAGATTTTTCATATAAACTTTTATACCTTAATTCAATCCTTTAGAGGTTGATTTTTAAAAAATATAAGTAGCCTATGCTAGATCCAGCAACTTACTACTTTCATTCTAAATGTTATCAAAATCGGATCGGTAGCTTAGCCGTAAAAGCGTGACAGACAAACAGACAGATTTTCGCATTTATGATATAAGTATGGATAGCAGTTCTGACGATTTTGTTTTATGAATGACTTATATGATTGTGTATATTCCAGTTTATTCATATTTTTTCAGGAATTGTATTTCTCTTTATATTTACAACAAAAATTGTTCTACGCTTATTTAATATTGGCCTAAAAATTTTGAATAAATGTCTAGAGATCTGATGTCATTGTCATGAAGGCCAGAACAGAACGGACAATATATTAAAAAAAAAAAAAAATTTCAGCTTCTTTTTGTGTTACACTGCTATGTTAGTTTGCAATAAAGATATGTACAGAACGGCAGACGTCACTGACAATTTTATAGGAAGAATGAAAAAAGTGGAGTTTTTTTCCATAGGCACATCTATAGGTACACACGCAAATATATATTTATTAATTTAAAACTTTTCCTAAGAGAAATTGTAATCATATTCATTGCATGACGATAATTCTTTTCAGAGAGAACCAGTAGAAGTGTTACGAGGTTTAACATTTTGTGTTACGCGGCGGAACTCACCACCGCGCTTTGTCTTAAGTGTCAAAAGTTTCAATTTTCTTCGTAAACATAGTATTTGCTGCAGTAAAACAATATTTCCTACACGTGGCCCCACGGCGAGCTTTACGTGATGGATCATGTAGCTGCGTCCACATAATTATTCTCTCAACTAACATGCATTGGAAATGTTTTCATAGGATAAAAGGTTTACTTAGCAACGTTTATTTATCTTTTCCTTTTATTTTATTTTTCTGTTAGAATATTTAAGCTTGTTGTAGATAGATTTAATACTTGGCTGATGCAGATGCAGATGCCAATGGATTCGAACCCGCGCCTCCTTATACCGTCCAGGCGCTCTCACCAATAAGCATCGGGTTCGAATCCCGCTGCGTTCAAATTTTTATACGTTTTCTAAATGCGTTTTTCAATTTTCCTAAGTGTGGAATAACACTTTAAAAATGTTTAAAAGTAATTTATCAGTATTTTTTCATGAAATAAGATGTTCATGACTTTTAATTCATTCAATCCACTTAATGGAAAGATCATATTTAAATGCAGAGCGAGAAATATAAATATTTGAAAATATAATCATGTCTCCGATTGGGAATCGAATTCACAACCATCGCGTTTACCATCTGCCGTTGACCTATTACACGACACTAGCCTCTATCTTCTTGTCTAATATATTTAATAAGCATATCTTACTAGTTAAAAAGTTGTTATAATATAATCAATAAGCCCTGCAAAGTAGTCCTGAAAGTATATTTCAGAATTCCTTTAGTATGCAGAATTATTGCAAGAACTTTAATGAGTTTCGTACGTCGGAACTCCTTTTTCAACTTAAATAAGTCAAGAAGTTTTAGCTTAAAAACCACTGAACAGGTCGCAAATAAGAGTCCAATTGGGAAATTATAGATTAAAGTATATTTATGAAGAAAACATAATATTTTATCACAATTTCATTTAATATCTCAAAGTTTGCCAGTTTTTTTAAAATTTTTTTATGCCACTTTCTTTATCTGTATAGCATGGTAGTTAATGACAACCTAGTGCCTACTCGCAACCAAGTTAAAAGATTCATGTGGTTGACCGAGTAAAAAAGTAAATAAGAAAACAAAATAAGGAAAAGGAATACAATCATCAATTAAGAACAACAAAGGCACGGAACTGTGTCCGTGGAGAACGAAAACTCATTAAATAAAAAAAAAAAAAAAAAAAAAAGAAAAAAAAAAAAAACCTAGTGCCTAGACACTTCGTTCTCCAATTTCTTATGTGATGTGTGAATCAGGTGGAAAACACATTTAGTAAGTGACTGAACTCAACGTCGCGTTTTATCTGTCACCAGAGCGAAGAAATTAGATTAAATTAAATATAAACATTCCTTCGAGCTGTAATTGAACCTATAACCAATCAGACGCAACACTGCACCACGATGGCTTCAAAAATTTTATTATTCACAGTCAGCGAATCGAGACTAAGAGAGAGACTGTAGTTAGTAACTACATTGTCGTTAGAGATCCCCAAATCCCTAACTACCGTTAACCATCAATACTAAGTACTCGAAGCGACATAAATTTATTTAACTATCCACCATCTCTACACAGATGTTCAGCGTTATTTATCTTAAATCGTACACACCGTAAATCATTGTAATCTTAAAATAAAGGAATTTCTACTTTAATTTGATATAGAGAAGGTATAGATTTGAGTGAGTCAGTTTAATTCTTAGGTAGATCTAAAAACTTGTCCTTTGTCTCTTTATAGAAACATTGATACACAAATTGTGGTTTTTAAAGATGTTTGTATATCTACTGTTGAGTATGTGACATAGTATTTTTTTTTCAAAGAGAACCTTGTGTCAAGACACTCCGTTCACCGTTTTCCGCCCAGAAATGAGACATTGTATGGTGAAAGAATTCTACGACATTTTCTTATAACTGAGAGTGGAGAAATAAAAATAATTGAAATGTATCATTGCTCCGAGTGGGAATTGGACCCACAACCAATCATGTTTATAGTCAGATACCGTACCACTGATCCACGATGGTATAATCCTATATATGTATCATGTCATAATAATCGACTTTTGACTTGTCATTACAAAAACCGCCACGGTTTTTGGCTTCTCTTGTACTTACTATGTATCTACACACTCATAAAAAGGATGCTACTTAAGAGGGTTTTACATTTGAGTGTGTTTTAATATAGTAGTATAAAAGGAGTGAAGCTAGCAACTTTCATATAATTACTGAACACATATCGTTAAGGTACAATTATCTAGTCTGGCTTTACGCGTGTTGGTTGCAACTTCGATACCGATTTGGGGAAATGTTTATTGACTGTCTTGTTAAGAAAATAATACACCATGTATCTAAGTAGATTGAAAATGCTGTTTTCATCGTCTATTTCAGTAGCAGCTTTATGCATTTTTCAGCAAAGCAAGGTGGCCAGAAATAATCAAGCGTCAACACATTCCGTTCTCCATTTTTCGTATGCAATCAAAATATTATAATTATTAAATGTTGAGTAGTGAGTCTCAAAGCCACGGTTCATCTTAATTACCAGAGGGGAGAAATAATCATACCAAAATTTACAGAATATTTATTGTAGACCACATGATACATAAACCCCGGAGCATCCTGAAGGTGACAGTGGCATGCACTAGGCGGGCCGTCCACCGAGACGTCGTAGAAGAATGCGTGAGTGAGCCTACGACGTCTCGCGATGGTGGGGAGGGTTTCCGCTGGGTTTTAGTGGGTAGTATCGGGCTCATTGCCTGTCTTGCGAACGGTTGGTCTGCGTAAAAGCATTTCCCAGCAAAAAAACAAAGGATCACATGATACATGGAACCCAAAAAAAATTATGGATTATATTTAACTTCTAAACTCCCTACCATATTATTGGTATAATAGCTGTGTAGCTAATTTAAGAAAAAGCGTGTGCTTTTCCTCCAGATGGGTAGTCAAAAAAGCTTAATCAAGACATTATATGTTGAGAACAGAGCTCAAGGCCGCGCTTCATCATAACAGATAACAAAGAATAGTAATAAAGATAATTCAAATACAATCATTCCCTCGGGATTGGAATCGAACCCACAACCCATTGCATTACCACTGCGCCATAGCCTCTAGCTCATCTCTAGAGTAGTAAGTAAGTAGTAGAGAGTAAAAAAATAAAATAATTCCAGCAAGTGTGCACAGACCGTATAACGAGTGAATATGCTATTTCACACCGGCCGCCCCGCTCAATACCCATGTTATTGCTTAAGTTTTCTATAAGATATATTACGTTGCCATTTTATATGTTTTATGCTTTCACGCCCATTAAAATTATATTTTGTGGCTATTTTTTTATGTTTGGAGGTTAATTGAGTTCATTTTCTTGGTATAAAAAGTTATAAAAATGTGGAAACAATTATATTATTTTATATATTATTAATAATTATATTTACTTTAATATACGCTGTATCCCGCACACTCCGTTCCCCACCTTCTTCGACACCAGAGAGAAGAAAATGAAAAATATTAAATATTCCCACTTCTCGAGTGGTAATCGAACCCACAACCGCTTTACAATCACATTTTGTGCCATTGCGCCACTACTATTCCTAATAACATACAAAAAGTATTCCAAAGAAGAAAAATAAAGCCAAAACTAAATAAATTCAAGTTTCGTAAGTATTTTCATTTAATGACCTCAAGAATATTTTGAAAGTAAAATTGAGAAATAGGAATTGCCACAAAATGAAGTATTATGTCACACTAAATCCAGCGCCTAATGGACGTCCTTGCCGCTTGGGGGCACGAACAAGGCTTACTTTTTTTAGGCGTCATGATTTTTCTCGTTAGCAGATTTGACCTAGAGTCAAGACTATAAAGTACCTACATTGTGTCGTAATTAAGTTTAATATATAGTTATAATTAATGAAAAATCACGAATATGTAAATAATGGAGTTGTAAAAAAAATATATAGCAATATCTTATCAAAAAAATTCTTTAATTAAAAATCAGCAGTCTCTTATTTAAAATCTTCCCTATGTCATAGATTTCATTATGGGTTCCTATTCTTGTTTCAAGCATAATAGTATGAAAATATTTTATTGAATATCGTAATCTTACAAAGCATTAAAATAGAGTAAAAATAGAAGCCATCGTGATGCTGTGGAATAGCGTCTGACGTCTTGTAAACGCGATCGATTGCGAGGCATTGCGTGTTGTTAAGTGGCGGAACTTAACGCTGCGGTTTGCCTCTGATACCAGAGCGAAGGAAATGAAAATATTAAATATTTCCACTCGTCCAGTGGAAATCGAACCCACAACCAGTCGTTAACAGTTACACGTTCATGCCACTGCGCCAGGACCGGCCCCTCAATCACTTAATTAATTATTTTTATTTTCTCCGTTCTGTAAGACAAAGCGCAGCGTTGCGTTACATTACCCTTCTGCAAGCAAAAGCCTGAAAGAGTGAAGCATTAAAATAACTCATAACATAATCTAAGCCTAGAAAAAATCACAAAGAAATTTATATTTATGTACAAAATATATAAATTGTATTCACAAGTTTCGTAGCCACAACGTCGGTTTCATTCGCCGCACGTAGCGTCCCTTATATTTTTATTGACCGTCGCGAGCGTGGCTGGAACTTCACCGGCAAATAAGTTGACATTCGAGGTACAATTAAACCTCGCCCTGAAACTAATGAATCTTTAACATTTTTATTTTTTTCGAGCCATTTTTGGTTTTGCCTATTGTAGTGCAGTGGGATAGTGGTTATCTGTAAATGAGATGGTTGTGGGATTAAATTTAAATTATAGAACACATTTCGCGGCGTTGAGTTCCGCTAATCGATACAGAATATTTCAAATTCGGATACAAATTTAAACAATATAAACCTCTTTAGCACTTACAATTTGAAAGTCAATGGTTGTACCAATACAACCATATATTGGTCTATGTAAAGTATTTTTTATTTTACGTTTAATTCACTGTCGTTTTCACGTTATATGATATAGTTATATGTATATGTTAATATGTAATAATAATTAAGACAAGAAATGCCTCTTTTGTATGCCAATTCCATATTAAAACTATATTTTTCTTTAATTTAAAAGCTGGTGAATCGATCAACATAAATAATAAATACATTATTGTTAAGAATTCTTTAGAATAGAGAAATTAGATTCTAGGGGCCAGTCGTGGCGCAGTGGCACACGCTTGTGACTGTAAACGACTGGTTGTGGGGTCGATTCCCACTCGAGGAGTGGAAATATTTAATATTTCCATTTTCTTCGCTCTGGCGTCAAGGCAAAGCGCGGCGTTACGTTCCGCCATTTAACACGCAATGCCTCCGAATCTGGCGGAAAGTGGGGAACGGAGTGTCTTAACATTAGGTTCCCTCTGCCTACCCTGCTGTGTGCGGGATACAGCGTGAAGCTAAAAAAAAATGATTCTAAAAATTTTGCATACACATATAAAATCCAGATTAGAGAGTATACAAATGACTGAAAGAACATGCACCGTTTTATATATACTTAGTCGTTTAATCGTTTCATTTAATCAATGAAATGTCATAAAAAATTGCAATTTAATCAAAAATTTATAACATAATTTAGATTTTAAAACCCATAATTTTATACCCTTAGCGTATATTCGCCATAAAACGATAGGATCTCATAGCACGGATCATTTTCACGAAGTAATTTGAATAAATATATGATCAAAGTGATCGTTCCACGCGGGAATTGATTAGGTATAGCGAAGTTTTTCCTCTCGTATTACACATGTTTTACTTTGGAATTTTTATGTAAGATATGAGACGATAGAGAGGCAGGTTGTACGTGTCTGACTATCTAAACTTTTGTAGGTCGAGATCGATTTATCTATACTTATATTATAAATGCGAAAGTCTGTCTGTTTGTCTATCACGGTTTCACGGCTGGTCCGATTAGGATGAAATTTAGAATGAAAGTAGTAAATAATCCAGGGTCAAACATAGGCTACTTATTTTTTCAAACATCAACCTATAAAGGGTTGAAATAGGGGATGAAAGTTTATGTGAATAATCTAAACCGCTTGACCGATTGTAATGAATTTTGGAATATACATATATAGTTGATAATCCAAGGTTAAACACAGGTTATTTTATTTCTCAAAAATCCACTCCCGAGGGTTGTAATATAACGAAACACTTGAGTAGTTCACGCGATGAAGCCGTGAGCAGGCCGCTAGTTATGATTATATCTTTCCTCGATTATATTATATTCCTAGTTTATATTGAATTCAATGTTACAAATAGATAAGAGCTTTTGTTAAAGATTTTTTTCATAATGGGAAAAATGTATTTTCAACTAAATATATAAAAGCAATAAGTCTTAAAATCAGCCTATTTGTGAAACTGCTGGAAATACTTCAAAAACACTAAGAATATAACTTTTAAACATATTTAAAGTGCTATTCCACACTTGGAAAAATTGAAAAAGACATTTAGAAAATGTATAAAAATTTGAACGCGGCGGATTTGGAACCTGCGCCTCTTGAACAGTCCAGGACGGATTTTTTATACGTTTTCTAAATGTCTTTTTCAATTTTACTAAGAATGTAAGTTGTTCAAGCGTAGGTGTATGTAATTGTATTCTTATATATTTACATGTGTTATCTTATGACATTTACTTGGACACGAACTAGCATGAGCTGGCAAAGAATTTTTTTTACCGTAACTCTTATAGTTTATTTGTTAAAATATCTTTTTTTGTTGAGCAAAATGATATGGATACATAAGGATAGTATAAATTATGTTATATTTACTTAATCTTTTTTTTTACAGCATCATGCTTTTCTACCCCCGTAGCATGGTAGTAGGTATCTAGACTTCGTTCTTCACTTTCAGACCAAATTCAAGACACTATACATGTGGAGGAAAAGGAAATGATAATAGCCATAGAAAAATCATCGAATCCACAACCAAATGCGTTTGAAGTGAAACGCCTCCCTGTTGCACCACGATGGTCTCATATTTTTTTTAGCTTCACGCTGTATCCCGCACACTGCAGGGTCGGCCGAGTGAACCTAGTGTTAAGACATTTTTTTCCCCATTTGCGTGTTAAATGGCGGAACATAACGCGTTTTGCCTTGACACCACAGCGAAGAAAAAATAAATATTAAATATTTCTACTCCTCGAGTGGGAATCGAACCCACAACCACTCGTTTATTCTTCTGCCTTCTCTATCTTTCATAATGAAATAAATAGTGAAAAGTCACTCCATCATTATTATTTTCAACTCTGCCGATACAGCATACTACACGATACACATACATATTTCTGAAGACACTAATAAGGCAATATATAGTAGGTACCAACCGAACCTAACTTATAAGGTACAATTTCTTCTACGAGTACATAAATGAAAGCTAACGATATCTTACATACGAGTCGGTCGCCCCGGGGGGCTGGTTCCGAGCGGGGGTTATAAATTGTGATTTGCAACTCGACTACTGACTGTCGACTACCGAGTACCGAGTACCGGGCACGACGTTATAGCTCATCGTTTGAAGGAAGCTAGGATTTCAGCGAATGAGAAAACTTATGTTGATGTTTTTCGAATATTTCTTGTTTGGTATATGTATTTATGCGTTTATATGACAAAATAATAGTGTATTTAATGTTAAATACGCGTTGGCCTAATTACGTAGATGTATATGTCACTCTATAAAATGAAATAGTAAATGAAACAAGTAGTGAGTGTAATTATACTTACATACTTCATTTATTTTTATGCATTATATGGACCTTATTTACCTTTTATTACAAACCTTAATTCTAACAAAAAAAAGTCGTGGCGAAGATGCACAAAAAGACTGTAAAGCGACTGGCTGTGGGTTCGATTCCCACTCGAGGAGCCTCTAGTATATATATTTAATAAAATATCTGCTTCATATTTTTTCGCGCATAGCGGGGTAGTCAGAGAAGACCTAGTGTTAAGACACTCCGTTCTCCACGGTCCGCCCAAAATCGAGGCATTGCGTGTTGAGCAGCGAAACTCAACACCGGATTTTGATACAGGAGCGAAGAAATGTTTTTTATATCCTCCGAGTGGGAATCGAACCCACAAATATCGCGTTATAGTCAGACGATATTCCACTGAGCTACGACGGCCTCACGTCATATGTTTTAAAGTTATATTAATTGCCTAAAATCAAAATAATAAAAAAATCCATAATAACACAGAGAGAAGTTAGTGTCAAGACACTTTATTTTTAGCTTCACACTGTATTCCACACACAACAGGGTAAGCAGAGGGAACCTATTGTTAAGACACTCCGTTCCCCAAGACACTAAACTCTCCGATTCCCGTCCGAAATCAAGACATTACATGTTAAATGGCGAAACCCATAAGAAATATAACAAGAACATTTCATCACCACAAACGAAATTACATTTTTTTATGTAAAACTATAACAGTCATACGGATTTAAGTCTTAGAAAATTGCATCTTGTACACAGACGGAGGCATTATTGCTAACAGCCGGGACAGTTGGACGGAAATGCTCAAGTCGACTACAAAGTAGGATTTATAGCGTCATTTTTCACGCCGCGTTTGAATTTTAAACTGGTAATTGGCTGAGGAAGTGGCATTTAATTTCATAACTTGTTGGTATTTACATAAATACATACTGATATTGTAAATAGAATATAAACATTTCACAACACAAAAAAAAAATTTTTTTAACTTCACACTGTATCCCGCACACAGCAGGATAGGTAGAGGGAATCTAGTGTTAAGACACTCCGTTCCCCACTTTCCGCCGAATTCGGAGGCTTGCGTGTTAAGTGGCGGGACTTAACGCCGCGCTTTACCTCGACACCAGAGCGAGGAAAATGGAAATATAATTTTCACTCCTCGAGTAGGAATCGACCCCACAACCAGTCGTTTACAATCACACGCTTGTGCCACTGGGCCACGACTGGTCACAATTATTTTATTATTTTTATATCCATTATTTTCATTTCCGCTTTGGTAGCTAAGGCAAAGCGCGGAGTTGAGTTCCGCGGGATATGTAAAGAAAGTTGGTGAACCATAGGCTGTTCTTTATAAGCTGACTGACCTGTAATTGTGATTTGTTACTGATTCCATACCTCCAGTCGGAGAAACGACCACAATTTTAAAAGCAAAACACTCTGGTGTGCAAGACACGCGGTCCGCCATTAAACACGCAATCGAATTCCGGCAGATAGTGGAGACCATCTTAGGGGAGGAGTGTCTTAGAGAAAAAGCGTTAAGCTGGCAATGAAATCTATCCATACTTATATTATAAATGCGAATGTCTGTGTGTTTGTCTGTCTGTCCGGCTAATCTACTGGTCCGATTTGGATGAAATTTGGAATGAAAGTAGTAAAAAGGACTGGGTCTAACATAGGCTACTTATTTTTTCAAAAATCAACCTGTAAAGGGTTGAAATAGGGGATGAAAGTTTATATGAAAAATCCACACCGCTTGACCTATTGTAAGGAATTTTGGCATATATATAGTTGATAATCCAATTTTAAACATAGGCTACTTTATTTTTCAAAAATCCACCACCAAGAGTTGCAATATATCGAAACCGCTACGTAGATCACGCAGCGAAGCCGCGAGCGGGCCGCTAGTAGACTAATATATAACCGAAATCGAATCTTGTACTTTCAAAAAGGCTCATTAGTTTATCATTTTACTATTTAAATTAAACATATTCACAGCTAATCAGACTTACACACAGTATATGCAATACAAACTTGTACAATATAATAGGTACACGACATTTACATAATTTGTACGACGCGACGGTAATTATGACACTATTTACTGCATTTGAATACGTCTTAATGAGATACGAGGTTTCCCCCGCTACGTGTACTTAGAAGCCAGTCCAACCCAGTTTTTAAAATTATTAAAATATTCTAGCAATAATGAGGCGATCGTGGCTCAGTGGAAGAGTGTGAATGTATGGCTATGGGTTCGATTCTCACTTGGGTAATGATCATATTAAAATTGTTTAGCTCTGGATAACAAAATGTGACGTTGAGTTTCGTAGGGAAATGAAAATTTTAATTATTTTCATTCCTTCGTTTTGATCTAACAATGTGCGGCGTTGAGTTCCATCACTCAACAAACGATGTCTTTTAAACATTTTTAAAGTGTTATTCCACACTTAGGAAAATTGAAAACATTTAGAAGACATTTAGAAAACGTATAAAAATTTAAACGCAGCGGGATTCAAACCCGCGCCTCCTGAATACCGTTCAGGCGCTCGCTGCGTCGAAATTCTTATACGCTTTATTACAACTTATATCTCTCTACAGAGACGCTAACAACAAAAAGTTGTAATAAGCGTATAAGCGTATTCGAAGAGAGCATGGCTCAGTGGTGAGAGCGCCTGAATGGTATTCAGGTGGCGCGGGTTCGAATCCCGCTGCGTTCAAATTTTTATACGTTATCTAAATGTCTTTTTCAATTTTCCTAAACGATGTCTTGATTTCGGATGAAAAATGGAATACTCTATGACTACATTGTTATGAGCGAAAATGAGTGGACCTACTCAATCTAACTTATTTTGATGCATCTCATACATTATATGACGCCTACAAAAATATTTAGTGACAAATCACTCTGTAATCCGTAAGTAATTATTTTTTAATTAAAAAAACTTTTAAACAATTCAAAAAACAAAACAAACATACATTAGTGGGCATCTCCCGCACAGTCTTAGCTTTGTAATGGGGAATTGTACAGATCGTTACCCGCCCATTTGTATTGTACACGCCACTTGCTAGCGTTTGCTATTACGTATTGGAACTGTTTGTCGTTGAAATGCAATGGAAGAAAATGCCGAGGTAAAGAGCGGCGTTAAGTTCCGCCACTTAACACGCAATGCCTCCGAATACGGCGGAAAGTGAGGAACGGAGTGTCTTAACACTAGATTCCCCCTGCCTACCCTGCTGTGTGCGGGATACAGTGTGAAGAAAAAGGAGAGAATAGAAATTATATATCTAATACTAGATTAAACTAGTAGCATATTTTTTAATTTATTTTTAGCTTCACGCTGTATCCCACTCTCAGCAGGCTAAGAAGAGAAAACCCAGTGTTAAAACACTCCGTTTCCCATTTTTCGCCGAATTTTCAAGACATTACGTGTCAACTAAACGCCGCGCTTTGCCTCGACACCAGAGCAAAGAAATTTAAATATTTCCACTCCTCGAGTGGGAATCGTATATATTTAATACGTGAAAAAAGAACTTTACAAAATTATACTATTTTGAAGGGTGTAATAATTCTTTATTATTCATTATTTTCTTCTATCCCAGGTTTTTAAAGATTTTATAAATTATGAAATGCGTTGGAAATTAAATATTCACTCAATTATATTTCAAAGACTACTAGTAATTAGTTTTCTTTTTTTTTTAGCTTCACGCTGTATCCCGCACACAGCAGGGTAGGCAGAGTGAACCTAGTGTTAAGACACTCCGTTCCCCACTTTCCGCTGAATTCGGAAGCATTGCGTGTTAAGTGGCGGAACTTAACGCCGCGCTTTACCTCGGCATCAGAGCGAAGAAAATGGAAATATTAAATATTTCCATTCCTCGAGTGGGAATCGAACGTATAACCAATCGCTTACAGTCACACGCTTGTACCACTGAGCCACGACTGGCCACTACTAGTAATTAATTGTAAATTTGCAAATTGACTTAAAAAGAAAGGAGAGCCCGCTCAGTTTCTTGCGCCATCGCAAGAATGAAAGGACGAGAGAAGAGAATTCTTCTAACATTCGTTAACCTTTGTGCGATGGTAAATTTTGACTTCCGGTTTGACTTTCAAAAAATAAAGCATGAGATTGTAAATAGAATTAGTTGACTTTGTTAATTTTATTGCAATTGCATTAGCAACACGTAATTACTACGCGGAAAACGAAATTAAATCATTCGTAGCGTAATATTGACAGAGTGACATGTTGTGGCAGAGTAGCCGCTAGGGATGGTAACAAATGAACAATCGATTCTCGATTTCAAATCCGGTAGTAAATTTCAATTGTCAATGTCGATTTCAATGTCAAAAAAGAATCAATTCTTGTAAATAAAATCTATCCTTCCTCAAAAAATAAGGTCATATCAACGTCGTTTCGTGGTAGGAGATTCGTTCTCCGACTGGCTCGCGACCACTATCATGTCAAAGACGAACCGCCAAATATCTTATGATGTGTTCCGATTCGATGGCATGTAAGCCAGATCTCCCTATTCCCACCATTCCCATCCTTCCTCTCTCCTTCTGTCCTATATTTCCAAGGCTGGCAACGCATCCATAACTTTAATTTTGGCGATGTCTATGGGTGAAGGTAACCACTTAACACCAGGTGGGCCTTCAGCTGGTTTGCCTCCTTTATACCATAAAAAAAAATTCTGTGAAATATAATTCTAAAAAAGGAAACCTAAATTATTTAAATGATTGGTAACATACACCTATAATATACGTGTACAAGCACTCACACCGTGTACAAGCACTTTTATGTTTATTTTACATTTAAGATATTTATATATGCAGCAATGGAGCAGGGTCAAATAATTGCCATTAATTTCTATCAGGCACCAATTCATATATATCATGTGTGAAACGATTATTTATTTTTTTACAATACATCATGACTACGTAGTGTTTCCTCACTAAGTTTTCACTTTTCATTTTAAAATAACAGGTGTTATTAATACTCACGTGAGGGCGAAAAGATCGCCCTCATTTGGTGCATAAATTAGTTATACACTGGATAAAAAATAATTGATTCATGGGCATAAGAGTCGCTTCTTGGTCGATTCTAATACTTGTGTATCAACTCTAAATAATCGAATCTTTTTCCTAAATCGATTCTTGGGTTGGAACAGTACCATCTCTAGTAGCCGCGAACCGCGAGCCACGGTACACTACACGGCCGGTTACAATGTTTCTGACAATCAATTAAAGTATACATTTAAATGTATATTTTATTTTGTATTTTGATTATTTATTACTGTTTGATTAAACACAAATAATGAAAATATATCACTTTGTTCTTTTCCACCTTTTAAAAGACGTTGCGTGTTCCTTCGCTCCCAAAGAAGTCCCTCTGAGTTTCTTGCGCCGGTTCTTCTCAGGTCTGAGGCATTAACTTTAGTGAACGGGTAGTAATCTATTTGACGTTCAAAAAATGAAGCACGTAACTTCTTATTTTGAATAAAATTATTTGATTTTGACTTTGACTTTGCTTGGCGTAAGTTAACGCCTGTCTATTATAGAGCAAAGAGAATGGACTCTTGATTTGGTTCGCCTATAAAGTAATTTATGTGAACTTTTGCTCACAATTCTACTGACAATTGTCTAGTTTATTAATAATTGGTATTATTAATAATACCTATCGGTATTATTAATACCATTTTCGCGTAAAATTAGCGTTGCCTAAGCAACGTATTCATTTAGTTTTAAAACATTTATTTACCTCCGTTTAAATATATGAAAAAGTAGTGATGTTCATAGTAGGTATAGTCAAGATATCGTTTTCCAAGGCAATTCACTGACTATCTCACTCGTAAGAAGGAACACGATAGTACCTAGGGAGTAGCGTCCAATATCCATACACTAACTTATAAGTTTTTATCAAAAAGGAATATCCAGAAAAAGCTAGCCGTGGCTCGTAGGCCAGTGACTGTGAACGTTACTGGTTGTGGGTTCGACTTCCACTCGAGAAATTCAAATATTTAATATTTCATTATTTTATGCTCTGGTGTCGAGGTAAAGCGCGGCGTTGAATTACGCCATTTAACACGCATTGCCTCCAGAATTCGGCGGAAAATGGGGAAAGTAGTGTCTCTTTTCAGTTTCCCTAAAAAAAGACATTACGTTTTTTTTTAGTTTCCCTATGCCTACACTGCTGTTTGTGTGATATAGCGTGATTTAAAAAAAAGAAAAGAATGTTTTATATATTTATTATGAATGAAAATAATATATACCTAACCATTCCCATGAAAGGGAATCGAACCCGCAATCGCCTTTGCAGTCAGACGTTATCTAACTGAACCACAACCGCCTCATTAAGCAAATATACATGTATTATATAAAAAAAAATGTTACAAACATTTTAATAAGCTTTACAGCTTATTATTAATAATAAAATAAGCGTAACCAAGTCCCTAATTACTTACAATTTGAATAGGTATATTAATGCCTTGAATAGCTAACGAGACTTTGGCGAGATCAAAAAAATATTTCTTTTGACGATCGACTCCTTTGAAGACTTCGATCCGCAAACAGCCTCGAGTCTGTCTCAGAAACCAATTTAAAAAATATCATATTATAATGTTATGTAAATATTTATCTTTCTGTTCTTCCATTTGTATATAGTATTTATGTAATATAGTATACTTTTATTGTGATATGTACAGTGTTTGCTTGCTTTTGCTTTTTAAAATGTACCTAATTTAATTACAAATGTTATAGATTGTTCGTTGAATGGCGGAACTCAACGCCGACCTTTGTCTTATCAGAACGGAGAAGCGACAATATATAATTGAAATATAACTCCAATATAACTAAGTTAGCAAACATGAATATATACTAGGAACCGCCTCTTTGCTCTGCATGGCGGGAAGAGCTGAACGAAGTACATATTATAGTTATTACATGTTAAAACAGTTTAAAAAACAAACATTTAACACTAACATAACACTTAACTTAACGTTCCACAGGCGCCTAAGCACTTTTTGACCATTTAATTACTATTTATTCAAAAACTACAATTACAATTGTCACCAAAAACTGCAGGGCACACAAGACACTGTGCTCGATATCCCTGCCAAATTTCTGAATTCTTTCTTTCGTGAAGCTGAAACATTTAAAAATAAAAATACAAAGTATAAGCACACACAAAACAATTATTCTTAACATCAACGTCAATATCAATAACATCAGAATATTTCGCATAGCAAATACAAATAAATAATATTTGCCCAATTTTTTTCCATACCTTGTAGTAATATTCATACTTTTGAAGTTCACTTACGTGTTTGCAGAAGGAAATTAAATCAGAAATGTAGGCCATTGCGACGAAGTAGGACAGCGTCTGACTGTAAACGCGATTGGCTGTAGGTTCGATTTCTACTTGGGCAGAACATACAAATTTCCACAAAAAATGAATTTCTCCACTTTACTAAAACAAAGTGCGGAAAAGACATTTAAAGAAAACGTATAAAAATTTGAACGGATTCGAACCTGCGCCTCCAGGCGCTCTCTCCACTGAGCCACCACCAAATTTTTATACGTTTTCTTTAAATGTCTTTTTCAATTTTCCTAAGTGTGGAATAACACTTTAAAAATGTTTAAAAGCAAAGTGCGGAGTTGAATACGCAATTTCAGATGTTCAGATGGAAATTAAAATACAGAGTGTCTTAGCTAGTGTCTCTCTCCTGCAAGAAAAAGAAGAAGAAAGGTACATATACATACATACGGTAAGGAATACCTTATTATACATAAAGGTATAATAGGAGTATGTTTTATGCATTAATTCGGCCTTGTCGTTAACTTTTTCAATAACCAAAATCCCGGGATGCTGGCTCGAGATGCCCGGGCTTGGGGGTGTGGCCCTACTAATAGCGGGACAACTCCCAAATAGCACTATTAAATGTGTATTAAATATTTTTGTGTGTAATAACAGTAATTTTAGATTAAAAACAAATTCAAATTTAATTTTAAGTTTCTTTGTTTCTTTGATTATGTAGTGTGACGAAAATACTTGGACTAACTACAGGGAAAAATGTTTTATATTTTTCATAAATATTTCAATTTTTTTAGACAACGGATCCAAATAATATATCTAGTATATTATTAATCTCATTAAAATGCTAGATCCGTAACAATCTTTGAATTTTCGAAATATAACATTTACCGGAGTAACAAGCAGAATTAGCACCAAATACAAATCGTTGCAGTAATCCTGTTCGTGTTGAATATACGAGCAGGATTATCGCAACTACATCACTTCATACACAACACTATACGCTGCTTTGACTAAACTTCTAAATTCTATAGATAACGTTTCGTTATCAATTCAACAATAAATATACAAATATATAAAAGTTTATACACAAATATACATAAAACTTTCCCTATTCCCACCATCCCCATCCCTCCTTCCTTCTCCCTCTTTCTGCATTAAGGCCGGCAACGCATCCACAACTCCTCTGACGTTGTGGACGTCCATGGGCCAAGGTAACCACTTACCATCAGGTGGTCCTTCTGCTCGTTTGCCTCCTTTGTTCAATAAAAAAATAAAAAATAAATAAAAGGCTTAAGTAGGTATTTTTATGACATTTACTTTATTTACAACATATTTGTACGATATTTTATATAAGAAATTTAAAAGTTCGTCCCCACTGACACCACACCACGAACTAATAAATAAGAGTTCGTTACGAAGCGATTTATTCGTAACTCGAGGAGTCGTGACTGAATTTTCTTAGACCTTCGCTCGCACTTCTAACACAACTTTCCGCTAGTTACTAATAATTATTCACTAGATTTTTTTTATTTGTTGATGAAACTTAGATATATTAGGGGCCAGTCGTCCTCTGCCTACCCTGCTGTGTGCGGGATAAATTATGTAAAATAAATAAATAAGACCATATTGCCCTTATGGCACAGTGGGACAGTGTAAACTATAAATGCGATTGATGGTGGGTTCGATTTATACTCGATATATTTTTTATTAGAGATTGTCATTATTATGTGGGGCCAGTTGTGGCGCAGTGGCCCAAACGTGTGACTGTAAACGACTGGTTGTGGGTTCGATTCCGAGGAGTGGAAATATTTAATATTTCCATCTTCTTCGCTCTGGTGCCCAGGTAAAGCGCGGCGTTAAGTTCCGCCACTTAACACGCAATGCCTCCGAATACGGCGGTAAATGAGGAACGGAGTGTCATAACACTAGGTTCCCTCTGCCTACCCTATCCTGCAGATACAGCGTGTTCGGGATACACCGTGAAGCTAAAACAAAAATTATTATCTGCTCGCTCGCTCTAGTAGTAAGAAATAGCGTGGCATTTAGTTCCAAAAGGAGAAATGCCATCATGCGTTATAGGAGGCTTGGAGCTAAGAAAAAAATGTTATTTAGAAACAAAAATAGAGTGAACCAACGTAAACGTAAATCGAATTCGGCTATGGAATCATAAAAAAAATGTTATAAATCACAATAAAAACGTTATGTTTTCAATTTAACAGTGTACAGTGATTGTTTATGGCGCTCTTAATTTTTCTTTTACGACCGCCGCCGACGGTTGGCAAAAGAATCTTTTTTTATTATTATACCCTAAATCTTAGAAATATTAAAGTGGTCATAATATAAGTATGGTTCGCCTTAATTGATAGCATAATGAGTTAGGAATAATACTTAATTGCTATATAGATTTTGGGCGGAGAGCAGAAAACAGATTATTTGGTTCCTCTACCTACCTCGCTATGCGAAAAAAGGAGTTAAACTATTAGAATTCCTAATAAAAAGTCGCTTAGTGCTCATTCTCCCATTAAATAATTTAAATCATACATAAGGGAATATTTATTTTTCTGGTTTACCTAAATAATAAAAAGATGTTTCCTCGACTTCATTAAACAAGCCATAGCGTCCAGTCCAATAAATAGGCCAGTCGTAATGCAGGGGCACAAGCGTATGAATGTAAACGACTGGTTGTAGGTTCGATTCCCACTCGAGGAGTGAAAATATTTAATATTTCCATTTTCTTCGCTCTGGTATCAAGGCAAAGCGCGGCGTTAACTTCCGCCACTTAACACGCAATGCCTCCGAAATCGGTTCCCTCCGAAATCCCTCTGTCTACCCTGCTGTGTGCGGGATATAGCGTGAAGCTAAACAAAACACATTTTTTCTATTGGTAATTGAACATACAAAATGTAAAATGAAGTGACTTATCACAAATTTATTAATAAGTCTGTAAAGTAATAATTCTAAAGATTTCCTTAATTACGTTATAATTTTGATAACCTATATTCATTTGTGTTATTCTCGTATGAATACGAATGAAACTACAACTAATGCACTGGGTCTTTAAAAACTCATTAGGGTGAAAAAAATACATAAACTTATGTAATAAATGAGTCAGGCTAGTATAAAGTAAGTATTATATGAAAAAGTTTTTATCTAATATTCGATTAAAAGCATTTTAAGGTTTATAAAATATTAATATGATTTTCCACAAAGGTGATTTCATATTGGCACGTATTGACATTATTTATAATTTTATTTATTTGATTCAACTTTAAGTAACACAAGACTCAAATATTTTTAATAACAACTTAAGACTTAAAAACTATGTTAGTATTATCATTTCTTCACCATCCCACTAGAAATGGCGTAGCTATGATTAACGTGCAATCTATTCTATTCTATACAAATCATATTTAAGATATGTAGTAGAATAGAATAGATAAATATTTATGTTTTATACATCTATTTATGTTTCATATTGCTCTTCAGCCTAATTGAATGCTGAATAAATTTTCATTAAGAAAAACGCAAATTTTAAACTTTCAATAGAAATGAAAGATCTACAGTTTTAAGACTCCAAACATTATACAATCTCTTTTTTAAAGAGGTTAAAAAAGTATTATATACAATATAAGACTAATTAAAATACATGATTTAAAGCAATAAATATATATATTATAAAAATACCTACTATTGGAAAGTATATCGAAATCTACTTCATACTATCTCATAAATAATTTTGTAATAATCTGCATATAAACAGGGTCTATTGTTCTGTCAATGTCAATTTTAAGTTTCATATGTCTTACGTCAAAACTGAAATGTCAACAGAGGTCAAATTTGAATAAATAATTTTGTTTTGTTGGGATTTTTATTTTAAAATCGTGGTATATCGTCATTTAATCAATATAAACATATGATAAGAAGGAAAAACAAGGCCACTTCAGTCGCATTACTCTGTTACTAGTGGTATAAGTAATACATTATGCTTGTAAGACGTAGAAGTTGAAACTTAGACAATATGTATTTAAAAACATTCTTTCTTAGGTATGTATTTGTGAAATCTTTAATAGTTATATATTACAGATTTAAATTAACATAAAATAGTACGTAAAATGCGACAAGTTTCTGTGATAAAAACATTTTTAACTGAAAATGTAAAAAAATATATCTATTATGAAACACTTGCTAATATTGTATGTTAATATCGTGTTTTTTAATTCTATTTCAGAAACCTAATAAAACAATGCAAAGTGACTACACATTTTGCACCAATTGTAACACAGAAGTATAATTATAGTAGGAATAATCACTCAAGAAGTAGATGGAATGTTAAAACAAATGCTACAGTAGCACTGTTGGGATCTGTATTAATAGGAGCTGCTACTAAAGGTAATAATTAAAGAATACTAGGTTCATAAAATGTCTTCGTAGTAGATTAGAAGTCCATTCTCTGCTGGAAGTAATCATAAAAACATTAACTATAGTTAAAACATTAACTTATAGTATTTTCATATGTTACAATTCATTTTTTCCTAAAAATATTTTCTCCATTTTTTAAATACATTATTTACTTTACTGTCTTCTTAATTTTTTTTGTATGTTTTTTATTAGTAAAGACCTCCCCCAATGGCCTTAATGCTTTCCATCACTAACAGAATCAGAATAGAACCCACAACATCTACATATGCAGTCAGACATTGACACACTGCTCCATAAAGGCACCTAGTAGTAATTTGTCATTAAAAGATAAGAACTGATTTCACTTTCATAGCAACAATGTAGACATGTTTTAATCTTTTATCAAACAAAACAATCAATATTGAATTTTCTAGATAAGCAAAAGTCAAGTTCTGATACACAAACAAAAATAATTGAAGCGGGGGAAAAGAGGCCTGATCTACCTACTTTTACAGCTGAAGAAGTTAGTAAACATGATACTCTGTAAGTAGTTTTAGATTAAAGATATATTTATAATAAAAAGTAGCATCAAGTCATCAATAATAAAAAGTAGCATCCTGCAGAGCTTATAACTCACCTATTGTGAGAAAGAATGTAGTGTTAAAACACTATGTTCCTTGTTAAGTGGCACAACTCAACAGCAATTTGACTAACTAGAGCAGAGAAAAGAATACATTTATATATATTTTATAAATTATTCCTTGTGTTGATGAAAATAATTTTAATATAATCAATGCCCTGGCCTTTGTTCACAATGGTCTTTTTTAATTATAACTTCTTAATAAATAAATACAATTGTATTGTATAGACTACATAATCAATTGTTTATTTCTTACTTAATTGTAGCACAGTGAGAAAGCATCTGACTGTTATCATGATTGCTTTTGTGTTCCTTTCCACTTGGGGGATTAAGGATCTCTCCCTAGGTCCTCAACACTCAATGTTTTGATATTGGAAGGAAAGAAGAGAAAAGTCTTGACACAAAGGTAGCAGGGCAGACAGAGAGTAGCTAACGTTAAGACACTCAGTTGGACAGCTTAAAACAGGAATCGGAATTGTTTGTGGGCTTGATTCATACTCAGTGAAATGACTATAATTATTTTGATTTCTCCACTTAAGTGAACATGACAAAGCGCGGCGTTAAGTTCCACTCCTCAACATTTGTTGTCTCCAATTTAAGTGGAAAGTGAAAAATGGAGTTTCTTGAGCTTCTCTCTGACACCCTGCCATCCGTGAAAATATGTTAATCTGAATAAAACATTTCGTATATTTTCTTTACAGACAAAGTTTCTGGGTGACGTATCGTCATGGGGTATATGACGTGACTTCCTTCCTACCATCTCACCCCGGCGGGGAACAGATATTGAACGCCGGCGGTCTGAGTATTGAACCGTTTTGGAATGTATATGGAATGCATAAGACTGAGGAGATTTATCAACTGCTAGAATCTTATAGGATAGGTGAGTGTTATAAATTTGAAATATGTTTTTTTAACTTTACGCTAGGCAAAGGGAACTTATGTTAAGACCCTCTATTATTAATATTTTTTTATTAAAATTAATTAAATATGTTTTTATTTGCTTTATTTGTATTTATGTATCTGTTGAAACCATCCATGGAATGATTGTATTTATTTTTTTCATTTCTCCCCTCTGGTATAGTACGCGTATTTTATCTTGACCAATCATAACTACGCTTTTCGAAATTTCACGGTCAACCAGCCAAGGAGAGTTGACGAGTGTGGAGTGACTGAGACACTACACTCCGCGTAATGGAGTCAAGTATATGTCTCAGCGCTCGGTTCTGCGATGTCTATTGTAGCTGGGTTCCGACCTTACAACTTAGAATTCAACACCTCACTTCGTCTTAGGTACTGGAGCGAAAAATGAGAATAAAATCATGTTTTTACCATTATGCCATTATATATATTTCTTTTATTATTTTAGCTTCACGCTGTACCCCATGCAAAGCAGGGTAGACAGAGATATTTTTGGAGGCATTGCGTGTTAAGTGGCGGAACTTAACGCCGCGCTTTGCGTTCACACCAGAGTGAATAAAATGGAAATATTAAATATTTTCACTACTCGAGTAAGAATCGAACCCACAACCAGCCGCGTTTACAGTCACACTTTGTGTCACCAAGCCACGACTGGCCTCTTATTTATTTTCATATATTTGTTACAAATTATATGTATTATATTCTCTCTATGTTTCTTCTCAGGAAATCTCCATGATGATGATATAGTGGACCAGACTGACGATGAACTGTGGGCGAAGGAACCATATAGAGATAAGAGGCTCCTTATCAAAACAGCGAAACCGTTTAACGCCGAAATACCACCTAAATTACAAATTGAACATTTTGATACACCTAAGTGAGTTTTTTTTAAATAATATGTTAAATATAAAATCGGTGGCCAGTCGTGGCCCAGTGGCACAAACGTGTGACTGTAAACGACTGGTTGTGGGTTCGATTCCCACTCGAGGAGTGGAAATTATATTTCCATTTTCTTCGCTCTGGTGTTGAGGTAAAGCGCGGCGTTAAGTTCCGCCACTTAACACGCAAGCCTCCGTATTCGGCGGAAAGTGGGGAACGGAGTGTCTTAACACTAGGTTCCCTCTGCCTACCCTGCTGTGTGCGGGATACAGCGTGAAGTTAAAAAAAAAATATATAAAATCAAGATAAATTTTGTTGTTGTGTTGCTGTGGGACAGAGTCTGACTGTAATCGCGATTGGTTGTGGCTTTGATTCCCACTCGGAGGAATGATTATAGTAATTATTTTCATTTTTCTGCTCTGGCAAACAAGATAAAGCGTCAATTAGCACGCAATTGCTCGATTTTGATAGAAATGTGAAAAAATATGAAGCAAGGTGAAGAAAATGTGTGAAACAATGCAATTTTACGCAGTCCCGTTCATTGTCTTGACACTAAGTTCCTTCTGATTATCGTGTTATAAGAAAAAAAATAACATTAAAAAAATATTAAATATAAACATTCCTCAAACGATAATCGAACCCACAGCCAGCTACAAACTATAATTTCAATACATTTTTCAACACAGCGAGTTATTCTACGTCCGTCAACACATGCCGGTGCCCGACATAGACCCCGCCACCCACAAACTGACCGTCATTATAGACGGAGAGGCAAACGGAGAGAATAGAGTCAAGGAGTTCTCTTTACAAGACTTGGAGCAGTTCCCCGTAGTCACTGTGAACGCGGCGCTCATGTGCGCTGGGAATCGACGGAGCGAGATGAATAAGGTTGGTTTTTGTATTTAACATCTCTTACTAGAGAAAATTATTAGTCAAAACACACGTTTTCCATTTTCTTACTGAAATGGGATAATAACAACAAAAGTAAGTTGTAATTAAGGAATAAGAATTTCGACGTAGCTGGTAGTTAGAACGCCTGGCTTAGCGGTCAGACCGCTTGGGCGGTTAACAAGCGGGTTCGAATCCTGCTGTTTTCATTTTTTTATACATTTTTTTAAAAAAAATTGGGACCGCACGGAACTTGAATCTTCAAATGGACTTCTTGTACTGGAATTAAAATATTTAATATTTCGTTTCCTTCACCCCGACGTTGAAGCAAAGTGCGACAAGTTTCGCCATTTAACACACGATGCCTCCAGAATTCGGCGAAAAGTGGAGAGCGGAGTGTAAAAGCATTAAGTTCCCACTACCTATTCTCCTGGGATATAGCGCGACGCTAAAAAGTATTAGTATAGTATCGATTATCGATCACATATTAATGTCAGCAAAGAGTTCCGTGGTATTCTTGAAAAGTATTTTTTGTTTGGTTACGTGTCAACACGTAGATAACATAATAATTTTGAAATAATCCTTTTTTATAGCTTCACGCTGTATCTCGCACGCAGGAGTATAGGCAGAGAGAGCTTAGTGTTAAGACACTGCGTTTACCACTTGTAATATTTTTTTTTAGCTTCACGCTGTATCCCGCACACAGCAGGGTAGGCAGAGAGAACCTAATATTAAGATACTCCGTTCCCCACTTTCCGCATAATTCGGAGGCATTGCGTGTTAAGTGGCGGAACTTAACGCCGCGCTTTACCTCGACACCAGAGCTAAGAAAATGGAAATACATATTAATATTTCCTCTCCTCGAACTCACAACCAGTCGTTTACAGTCACACGCTTGTGCCACTGCGCCACGACTGGCCACATAAATTAGTAGATTATAATTTAATAGAATACTAATAGTAGATTAAAGTTAGTAAAATTAATGTGCTATTCTTAAATATAAGCAGGTAAAACCAGTGAAAGGCTTGTCGTGGACGACCGGCGCCATCAGCAACGCCACGTGGCGCGGCGTTCTGTTACGCGACGTGTTGATACACTGCGGGGTCAACCCCGACGCGCCTGAGAACGATCACCTGCATGTTATTGTGAGTTGATTATTGTTATTTGTTTTATTTTGTTTAGTATGTTCGTTGTGGCCAGTCGTGGCCCAGTGGCACAAGCGTGTCTGTAAACGACTGGTTGTGGGTTCGATTCCCACTCGAGGAGTGGAAATATTTAATATTTCCATTTTCTTCGCTCTGGTGTCGAGGTAAAGCGCGGCGTTAAGTTCCGCCACTTAACACGCAATGCCTCCGAATTCGGCGGAAAGTGGGGAACGAAGTATCTTAACACTAGGTTCCCTCTGCCTACCCTGCTGTGTGCGGGATACAGCGTGAAGCTAAAATAAAAAAAGAAAGTATGTTAGTTTAGTAAAGAATTAAGTAATAAGTTTTAGTCTATATGACTATTTCAATTTTAGTTTTTTTTAAAAGTGCACATTTGTCTAGTATATTGCCTAGCTATAAAGAGGTTACTCTCATCCATACTTATATTATAAATGCGAACGTTTGTATGTTTGTCACGCTTTCACGGCTAATCTACTGGTCCGATTTGGATGAAATTTAGAATGAAAGTAGTAAAAAGGACTGGGTCTAACATAGGCTACTTATTTTTTCAAAAATCCACCTCTAAAGAGCTGAAAATAGGGGATGAAAGTTTTTATGAACAATCTAAACCGCTTGACCAATTGTAATAAATTTTAGCATAGTTGATAATCTAAGCTCATACATAGGCTACTTTATTTTTTAAAAATTCGCCCCTTAGTGTTGCAATATAACGACTACATCATTTTCACGCGGCAAAGCCGCGATCGGGCCGCTAGTAATTATATATTTCATGTGGAATGTGACAATATTTAAATATTACACGTAAAGAATTTATAAAATAAAAAAAAAATCATAAAGTTTTCAATTTTTTAATTAGATAACATTTTTTAATTATGAAAAACGAATTGTAACACAACATCGATCGATACATAGCTATTAGTATTAAGTTATTCTTTTTTTAGCGCCATCTGTTATAGTGTTAATGGACTATTTACGTTTGGTTATTGGTGCGACCATTGAGTAGTGGGGAAGAATTATAAGTAGGAGATGCTTTATGAATGTTCGTAACACCAGTCAGCTGTGAATTTTTAGACTTTAGTGTCATTTTTTAAGATGTATTATGTGTAGTGTGTGTATGTAATAGATGTATATTTGTATGCTCAGTTTTTTCTCCTTCGCCGTCATTTTGTTAAGTGATAATTATATAGAGAGGAGAACTTGGGCAGTGGATTTGAGTATTAATTAGATTAAAAGAATAAAAAGTCATTTTTAACGCGTACCGATTTATTTACCTGCAATTAATAACATCAGCCTGTGTACGAGTAGGAGCTGGCATGTCGCCTCGGTTTGATATTCAATCGGGTGTCAAACAGGGTTGTGCCATGTCAGCTTGGCTGTTCAATTTGTACTTGGATAGTTGTCTCCAAGGAGTGAAACAAAGTGATATGGGAGTGAAAGTGGGTGACTTGAAGGTAAACTGCCTGTTGTACGCAGATGATGCAGTGCTTATTGCATCATCAGAATGCGAGTTGCAGGCATTGGTCACCATCCTGAAAGATGGGTGTGAAAATAATGGTCTAAGCCTGAATGCAAGTAAAAATGCTAAGATTCTGGTGTTTGAAAGAGACGAAGAAAGAACGGAATGCAAGATCATGGTTAACAGAAAGAAATTAGAACAAGTGAATGAGGTGGTATATTTGGGAAGTATGTTTAGCAGAGATGGAAGGTATGATATGGATGTTGAAAGGCGTATTGCTGCCGGTAACAGCGTTAACGGTGCCCTCGCTGCGTTGATGCGACGGCGGAACGTGAGCATAGCCGCACGTTTAGCTGTGCACAATGCAGTGCTGGTACCGACGCTGCTATACGGCAGCGAAACGTGGGTATTGCAAAAGAAGAATGAAGGAAAGATGAATGCTGTGGAGATGAGATCTCTTCGAAAGATGTGCGGAGATGTGCTTAGCTGACCGAATCCGCTATGAAGAGATACACAGAATGGCAGGTATTAGCGAGAACGTCATTAGAAGAATGAAGAAGGGCGTGCTCAGGTGGTTTGGGCACGTCGAGAGGATGAGTGATGAAAGAATGGTAAGAAAGATTTATGAAGCAAAGGTGAGTGGTAAGAGAGGCAGGGGGAGTCCTCGGTTGACCTTCGAAAACACAGTATCGACGATACTGGAGGAAGGTCACGTAAAAAGCATGAGGACCCCCCGGAGGGCGTGTATGAAGAGGTTGATGACTGTAGACGAGGCGAAAGAAGTATGCAGGGACCGTAGCGTTTGGCGCTTCGTTCTCTCTGACTACCTCGCAAGAGATACAGCGTGAAGATATAAGAAAAAAAATAACATTTTTGTTTGTGACGTCAGTGAGATTTGTTATTATATAAATTATCGTATGAATGAAGAAGGGCGTGCTGAGGTGGTTTGGGAACGTTGAGAGGATGAGTGATGGAAGAAAGGTAATAAAGATATATGAAGCAAAGATGAGTGGTAAGAGAGGCAGGGGGAGACCTCGGTTGACCTTCGAAAACAGTATCGACGATACTGGAGGAAGGTCACGTAAAAAGTATGAGCCCCCGGAGGGCGTGTATGAAGAGGTTGATGACTGTGGACGAGGCGAAAGAAGTATGCAGGGACTGTAGCGTTTGGCGCTTCGTCTTCTTTGACTGCCCCGCAAGGGGTACAGCGTGAAGCTATAAATTATATAAATTAGTGCGTATACTCAAATCTACAGTATTGTAATAGTATGTTTTGTGGTATAAGTTAACGGGCGCAGACACAGACGCGACCGGCACACAGTTCTCCACCTCCCTGCCACTGAGCGCGGCGCTGCGGCGCGACGCGCGCGTGCTGCTCGCCACGCACATGAACGCGCGCGCGCTGCCCGCGGACCACGGCCGCCCGCTGCGCGCGCTCGTGCCCGGCGCGCCCGCCGTGCGCAGCGTCAAGTGGCTGCGTGAGTATACGCACATACACACACCCGAACACGTAACACGCACACACACGCGCGCGCGCTGCCCGCAGACCACGGCCGCCCGCTGCGCGCGCTCGTGCCCGGCGCGCCCGCCGTGCGCAGCGTCAAGTGGCTGCGTGAGTATACGCACATACACACACCCGAACACGTAACACGCACACACACGCGCGCGCGCTGCCCGCAGACCACGGCCGCCCGCTGCGCGCGCTCGTGCCCGGCGCGCCCGCCGTGCGCAGCGTCAAGTGGCTGCGTGAGTATACGCACATACACACACCCGAACACGTAACACGCACACACACGCGCGCGCGCTGCCCGCAGACCACGGCCGCCCGCTGCGCGCGCTCGTGCCCGGCGCGCCCGCCGTGCGCAGCGTCAAGTGGCTGCGTGAGTATACGCACATACACACACCCGAACACGTAACACGCACACACACGCGCGCGCGCTGCCCGCAGACCACGGCCGCCCGCTGCGCGCGCTCGTGCCCGGCGCGCCCCGCCGTGCGCAGCGTCAAGTGGCTGCGTGAGTATACGCACATACACACACCCGAACACGTAACACGCACACACACGCGCGCGCGCTGCCCGCAGACCACGGCCGCCCGCTGCGCGCGCTCGTGCCCGGCGCGCCCGCCGTGCGCAGCGTCAAGTGGCTGCGTGAGTATACGCACATACACACACCCGAACACGTAACACGCACACACACGCGCGCGCGCTGCCCGCAGACCACGGCCGCCCGCTGCGCGCGCTCGTGCCCGGCGCGCCCGCCGTGCGCAGCGTCAAGTGGCTGCGTGAGTATACGCACATACACACACCCGAACACGTAACACGCACACACACGCGCGCGCGCTGCCCGCAGACCACGGCCGCCCGCTGCGCGCGCTCGTGCCCGGCGCGCCCGCCGTGCGCAGCGTCAAGTGGCTGCGTGAGTATACGCACATACACACACCCGAACACGTAACACGCACACACACGCGCGCGCGCTGCCCGCAGACCACGGCCGCCCGCTGCGCGCGCTCGTGCCCGGCGCGCCCCGCCGTGCGCAGCGTCAAGTGGCTGCGTGAGTATACGCACATACACACACCCGAACACGTAACACGCACACACACGCGCGCGCGCTGCCCGCAGACCACGGCCGCCCGCTGCGCGCGCTCGTGCCCGGCGCGCCCGCCGTGCGCAGCGTCAAGTGGCTGCGTGAGTATACGCACATACACACACCCGAACACGTAACACGCACACACACGCGCGCGCGCTGCCCGCAGACCACGGCCGCCCGCTGCGCGCGCTCGTGCCCGGCGCGCCCCGCCGTGCGCAGCGTCAAGTGGCTGCGTGAGTATACGCACATACACACACCCCGAACACGTAACACGCACACACACGCGCGCGCGCTGCCCGCAGACCACGGCCGCCCGCTGCGCGCGCTCGTGCCCGGCGCGCCCGCCGTGCGCAGCGTCAAGTGGCTGCGTGAGTATACGCACATACACACACCCGAACACGTAACACGCACACACACGCGCGCGCGCTGCCCGCAGACCACGGCCGCCCGCTGCGCGCGCTCGTGCCCGGCGCGCCCGCCGTGCGCAGCGTCAAGTGGCTGCGTGAGTATACGCACATACACACACCCGAACACGTAACACGCACACACACGCGCGCGCGCTGCCCGCAGACCACGGCCGCCCGCTGCGCGCGCTCGTGCCCGGCGCGCCCGCCGTGCGCAGCGTCAAGTGGCTGCGTGAGTATACGCACATACACAACACCCGAACACGTAACACGCACACACACGCGCGCGCGCTGCCCGCAGACCACGGCCGCCCGCTGCGCGCGCTCGTGCCCGGCGCGCCCGCCGTGCGCAGCGTCAAGTGGCTGCGTGAGTATACGCACATACACACACCCGAACACGTAACACGCACACACACGCGCGCGCGCTGCCCGCAGACCACGGCCGCCCGCTGCGCGCGCTCGTGCCCGGCGCGCCCGCCGTGCGCAGCGTCAAGTGGCTGCGTGAGTATACGCACATACACACACCCGAACACGTAACACGCACACACACGCGCGCGCGCTGCCCGCAGACCACGGCCGCCCGCTGCGCGCGCTCGTGCCCGGCGCGCCCGCCGTGCGCAGCGTCAAGTGGCTGCGTGAGTATACGCACATACACACACCCGAACACGTAACACGCACACACACGCGCGCGCGCTGCCCGCAGACCACGGCCGCCCGCTGCGCGCGCTCGTGCCCGGCGCGCCCGCCGTGCGCAGCGTCAAGTGGCTGCGTGAGTATACGCACATACACACACCCGAACACGTAACACGCACACACACGCGCGCGCGCTGCCCGCAGACCACGGCCGCCCGCTGCGCGCGCTCGTGCCCGGCGCGCCCGCCGTGCGCAGCGTCAAGTGGCTGCGTGAGTATACGCACATACACACACCCGAACACGTAACACGCACACACACGCGCGCGCGCTGCCCGCAGACCACGGCCGCCCGCTGCGCGCGCTCGTGCCCGGCGCGCCCGCCGTGCGCAGCGTCAAGTGGCTGCGTGAGTATACGCACATACACACACCCGAACACGTAACACGCACACACACGCGCGCGCGCTGCCCGCAGACCACGGCCGCCCGCTGCGCGCGCTCGTGCCCGGCGCGCCCGCCGTGCGCAGCGTCAAGTGGCTGCGTGAGTATACGCACATACACACACCCGAACACGTAACACGCACACACACGCGCGCGCGCTGCCCGCAGACCACGGCCGCCCGCTGCGCGCGCTCGTGCCCGGCGCGCCCGCCGTGCGCAGCGTCAAGTGGCTGCGTGAGTATACGCACATACACACACCCGAACACGTAACACGCACACACACGCGCGCGCGCTGCCCGCAGACCACGGCCGCCCGCTGCGCGCGCTCGTGCCCGGCGCGCCCGCCGTGCGCAGCGTCAAGTGGCTGCGTGAGTATACGCACATACACACACCCGAACACGTAACACGCACACACACGCGCGCGCGCTGCCCGCAGACCACGGCCGCCCGCTGCGCGCGCTCGTGCCCGGCGCGCCCGCCGTGCGCAGCGTCAAGTGGCTGCGTGAGTATACGCACATACACACACCCGAACACGTAACACGCACACACACGCGCGCGCGCTGCCCGCAGACCACGGCCGCCCGCTGCGCGCGCTCGTGCCCGGCGCGCCCGCCGTGCGCAGCGTCAAGTGGCTGCGTGAGTATACGCACATACACACACCCGAACACGTAACACGCACACACACGCGCGCGCGCTGCCCGCAGACCACGGCCGCCCGCTGCGCGCGCTCGTGCCCGGCGCGCCCGCCGTGCGCAGCGTCAAGTGGCTGCGTGAGTATACGCACATACACACACCCGAACACGTAACACGCACACACACGCGCGCGCGCTGCCCGCAGACCACGGCCGCCCGCTGCGCGCGCTCGTGCCCGGCGCGCCCGCCGTGCGCAGCGTCAAGTGGCTGCGTGAGTATACGCACATACACACACCCGAACACGTAACACGCACACACACGCGCGCGCGCTGCCCGCAGACCACGGCCGCCCGCTGCGCGCGCTCGTGCCCGGCGCGCCCCGCCGTGCGCAGCGTCAAGTGGCTGCGTGAGTATACGCACATACACACACCCCGAACACGTAACACGCACACACACGCGCGCGCGCTGCCCGCAGACCACGGCCGCCCGCTGCGCGCGCTCGTGCCCGGCGCGCCCGCCGTGCGCAGCGTCAAGTGGCTGCGTGAGTATACGCACATACACACACCCGAACACGTAACACGCACACACACGCGCGCGCGCTGCCCGCAGACCACGGCCGCCCGCTGCGCGCGCTCGTGCCCGGCGCGCCCGCCGTGCGCAGCGTCAAGTGGCTGCGTGAGTATACGCACATACACACACCCGAACACGTAACACGCACACACACGCGCGCGCGCTGCCCGCAGACCACGGCCGCCCGCTGCGCGCGCTCGTGCCCGGCGCGCCCGCCGTGCGCAGCGTCAAGTGGCTGCGTGAGTATACGCACATACACACACCCGAACACGTAACACGCACACACACGCGCGCGCGCTGCCCGCAGACCACGGCCGCCCGCTGCGCGCGCTCGTGCCCGGCGCGCCCGCCGTGCGCAGCGTCAAGTGGCTGCGTGAGTATACGCACATACACACACCCGAACACGTAACACGCACACACACGCGCGCGCGCTGCCCGCAGACCACGGCCGCCCGCTGCGCGCGCTCGTGCCCGGCGCGCCCGCCGTGCGCAGCGTCAAGTGGCTGCGTGAGTATACGCACATACACACACCCGAACACGTAACACGCACACACACGCGCGCGCGCTGCCCGCAGACCACGGCCGCCCGCTGCGCGCGCTCGTGCCCGGCGCGCCCGCCGTGCGCAGCGTCAAGTGGCTGCGTGAGTATACGCACATACACACACCCGAACACGTAACACGCACACACACGCGCGCGCGCTGCCCGCAGACCACGGCCGCCCGCTGCGCGCGCTCGTGCCCGGCGCGCCCGCCGTGCGCAGCGTCAAGTGGCTGCGTGAGTATACGCACATACACACACCCGAACACGTAACACGCACACACACGCGCGCGCGCTGCCCGCAGACCACGGCCGCCCGCTGCGCGCGCTCGTGCCCGGCGCGCCCGCCGTGCGCAGCGTCAAGTGGCTGCGTGAGTATACGCACATACACACACCCGAACACGTAACACGCACACACACGCGCGCGCGCTGCCCGCGGACCACGGCCGCCCGCTGCGCGCGCTCGTGCCCGGCGCGCCCGCCGTGCGCAGCGTCAAGTGGCTGCGTGAGTATACACATACACACACACCAACCCACACACGAATACCCGCACACCCACATACATATCCGAACATGTAACACACACACGCGCACTCGTAACATGTACCCGCAATATGTACCCAAAAATACACACATATTTACATTCTCATCGCGCACACACACATTATATATAGACACATACAGACATACATACACACACATGCAACACTATACACGTACACATATACACATGTGCACACATGCAACTGCAACACACACACCCGCAATATACACCCAAACACGAAAAGCATTTACATTCACATCGCACACACGCACACTTAAACGTATAGTCGTATAAAAATATATGTCTGTCTGTAACACACCTTTATTATATGAAGGATAGCTCAATCTACTCATATAAACTCATCTCCCTTTTTCGCATCAATAAATACAACTTGGAGCCAGTCATGGCGCAGTGGCACAAGCGTATGACTGTAAACGGCTGGTTGTGAATTCGATTCCCACTCGAGTGGAAATATTTAATATTTCCATTTTCTTCGCTCTGGTGTCGAAGCAAGGCGCGACGTCAACTTCCACCAGTGAACATGCAATGCATCCGAATTCGGCGGTGCTTGGGGAACGGAGTGTCTTAACACTAGGACCTAGTGTTCTCTGCCTACTCTGCTTTGTGCAGGATTCAGCGTAAAGCTAAATAAAATACAACTAAATTATATTTCTTTTTTTTCTTTTCTGGTTCTTTATTTTGTAACATTGTTATTCACACACTTAAGAACTTGACAAATATATTTTTATATTAGATAACGTATAAAAAATTGAACGCTTTAACCTCTAACTTGCACATTTTAACAAATGGCTTAACAGTTTAACAAACGGTGTTAACGGTCATAACCTTTGGACAGTTTCCAAAAGACGCAAGTTCGAACCACACTGCATTCAAATTGTTACACTTTTTCTAAATTACTTTACCCCACATACTTATACTACTAAATTAAATAAAGAAAAACTACCATACCCAAACAGAATCAATAAGAGTATCCAAAGAAGAGAGCTCTTCCCACTGGCACAAGAAGGACTACCGATCCTTCAACCCTTCCAAAACTTGGGAGACAGCTGACTTCGAATCCGCACCCCCCGTGTACAGCTTACCTGTTACTTCGGCCGTGTGCTCGCCTGAAGATGGAGATACTGTGAGACTGGTTGATGGATGTATTGAGCTTAAAGGTTAGTTAAGTTAAATACTTTAATAGTTTTAAGTGTTACGTAAAATTGGGTAATTGAAAAGACATTTAGAAAACGTATAAAAATTTGAGCGCAGCGGCATTCGAACCCGCGCCTCCTGAAACCGTCTAGGCGTTCTACCAGCTGCGTTGAAAATGCTAACAACAAAAATAAGTTGTAATAAAGCAGCTGATAGTAGAACGCATGGCTTAGTGGTCAGAGTGTCTGGACGGTTTACAGAAGGTGCGGGTTCGAATCTTGCTGAGTTTAAATTTATATACTTTTTCTAAATTTCTAGTTGAAGCTTAGAAGGGTAGTTCTGGAATAGGAATAGAACTACCTGAGAATCGATTCTGTAGTTACTAAACTCGATTGTTTAGATTTGATTCCCCAATAATCGAAATTCACTAGTACGCGATTACATTACGCTTAACTACATGTATGTTTAAAAGAATCCATACTTATAAACGCGAAAGTCTGTGTGTTTGTCTGTCACGTTTTCACGGCTAATCTACCGGCCCGATTTGGATGAAACTTAGAGTGGAAGTAGTAAATAACCATGGGTCTAACATAGGCTACTGACTTTTTTCCCCTCAGCCTACCCTGCTGTGTGCAGGATACAGCGTGAAGCTAAAATAAAATCTATACTAAATATATACATATTATATATACAGGCTACGCATATTCTGGCGGAGGAGCTCAAATACTGCGTGTAGATGTAAGCACGGATAGAGGGAAGACGTGGAGTGAAGCGACTCTCTCTTCCGACAAGGCGCCGCCTCCCGTACATTACTCTTGGACATTATGGACTTTGAAACTGCCTGTGGAGAAAAATGAGAAGGAGGTAATATGTTTATTTAATATCAAGCTAGTGTTAAGACACTCTGTCTTTTTGTTTTTGATATAGTGAGTGATTGTGCCTAAATGCGATTGGTTGCGAGTTTGATTCCTGTGCAGGGTGTGATTTTATTTACATTGTTTTTGTTTCTTCATTTGGTATAATAAAGCGTGGCGTTGAAACGCTTAACATGCAATGTCTTGGATGCAAATAGAAAGTGATGAATGAAGTGTCTTGAGACACTAGGTTCTCACTGCCTACGCAGCTATGCATAAACCTATCGTGAAGAATCTTTTAATATATTTATTTAGCTTCACGCTGTATCCCGCACGTAGCAGAGTAGGCAGAGGGGAAATAGTGTTAAGACATTTTCCTCCGAATTGTTGAGGCAAGGCGTGCTAAGTGGTGGAACTTAACGCCGCGCTTTGCCTCGACACCAGAGCGAAGGATATGGAATAAAAAAAAGAAAAGGATATTAAATATTTCAATTCCTCGAGTGGGAATCAAACCCACAACCAGTTGAGTTTACAGTCACTTTGTGCCAAGTTACGTCAGAAATATTTTAATATATTCATATTTTTTTTGTTTTAGGTCGAAATATGGGTAAAAGCGACGGACAGTAATTTCAATACTCAACCGGAAAAGTTTGACGACATATGGAATATACGAGGCATACTCAGTAACGCGTATCATAAGATAAAAGTTAATGTTAAACATTAATAATATTTAATTATTAGTTTAGTAAAGTAACAAGAACAAAGCGCGGCGTTTAGTTCCGCCAACAAGTGAAGAGGACAGTGAAATTTGACACTAGCTTCTCTCTTGCTAACCTGCTGTAAAGGAAAAATCGTGAAATTACTAAAGATAAAGCATAAAATGTTTTTAAAGAATCATATTAAGCTATATATTATTTTTTTATAGTATTTTTATTTTATTTAATCGATAAATAAATGTATTTATTTTATGTAATTTTGTTTAATTACTCCTTAAGTAAAGCGGTTTGGTATTTTTTCTAATTGCTTACGCTTAAGTATTTTTAAAAGAATACTTTATTTGACAATGACCTTTTTTAATAATACAGATGTTAGTTAATTAACAATATAATATCTTCACATATTTACGCGTCAAATTCACTTTCAAAATCCTGGCGCAGTAACACAGCGTCAAAATATAACCGCGATTGGTATGATTCCTACTCTACATATGTCTTAACACTAGGTTCTTTCTGACTACTCGTTTTTGCGGAAAAACATCAAACTTTAAAAAAGGAAATAATTGTTTAACAACACTTTATATAACTCTGTCTTAAAACTAATATTAATTTCGAAAATAAAACCAAAAATTTCTCCGACCGGGAATCGAACCCGCAACCATGACGTAATCATAACTTTTCTAAATATCCTCATAAGTCATAATAACGAGATAAATAATTACATAAATTATTAAACGCCTTATCTTAACTGTTACTCCGTCACATATCGACCAACGACCGATATCTGACTACTATGCAAATTAGCGACTGAATAAATTATATATATTATTATATCATACACAGCACAAAGTCCAAAATGGTTGTGCTTAAACGCTTCTTAAGAAACTCTAAACATATATTCTCAACATATTATAGTGAAATTAAAATACCTAGTATATATAAAGTTTTATCAAAATCGTACAGTGATTTTTTACAATTGGAAGTCAAAGGAAAATCGTTAAAATTTCCACACGTGTGGTTGCGGGATAATTGTCAGTGCGAACATTGTTATCATCAATCGGCCAAAAGTCGAATTATTGATTGGAGTGCATTCAATTTAAATATTAGACCAAAAAATGTTGTTCAAAACGAAAATTCTGTTCAAGTTACATGGGAAGATGACCACATATCTGAATTTAAATTAAAATGGCTGGAATATCGTAATTTTTCATCAGAAAACCAAACTAGGTATACAAAAGAATTGTATAAGCCAAGTAAAATAACTTGGCATGGAGATGAATTTAAAAAAATATTTAGTAAACATAATTATAAAGAAATTTTAGAGTCCGATGAAGCACTTTATAATTGGTTACAACAATTTTCAATCTACGGAGTGGCTTTAATACAAAACACACCACACTCAGAGACAGCTATTAATAAAATAATTGAAAGGATTGGATTTCCAAAAAGAACACATTACGGAAAAAAGTTTATCGTTCAACATGTTGCAAATACAAGTAACGTAGCATATTTGTCGAGTAACTTGCAAATACATACTGATTTACCATACTATGAATACTGTCCAGGTGCTAATTTACTGCATTGCCTAGTTCAAACAGAAAGTCCGGGTGGTGAGAATTTATTATCAGACTGTCATTACACAGCGGCTTACATAAAAGAACATTTTCCAGAGAAGTATAAGCTTTTAACTGAAGTGGAAGTAGAGTGGAGCGATATAGGAATAGAAGATGGCAATGAATTTTACAAATTATACAGATCACCTGTTATTTGTTTGGACAAACATAATGAAATCACAAGAATTAACTTCTCTATCCCTCAACGGGGTACATATTTCCCAGAATCTATGGATAAAGTAAAGCCATGGTATGAAGCTCATAGTTTATTCTTTGAATTGAATAAGAAATTTGCAGCTCGGTTCAAAACTAAAGCAGGTGATATACTTGTGTTCGACAATATAAGACTTTTACATGGTAGGAACAGTTATGAAGATAAAAGTGGGAATGTAAGAAAATTAATCGGTGCATATGTAGATTGGGATGAAATATACTCTAGATTGAGGTGTTTAAAAGTAAAATTGTACCCAGAAGAGGGCATGTAAAATAAAATTAAGCTTACCAACTAGATTTACATAATAATAAGTTTGTAAAATTTATAAACCAATTCTAAGTTATAATAAATTTAATATCTGTTTTTAAACTGTTTTATACTTAAACTAAGTTGTTTCTCTGAAAAAAACATGTGTAAATAAAACAATATATAATTTTGTAATAAATATATTGCACAATGATTACAAATGTTAAGCTACATTATTTCAATATATGTATCAATATTACAATTTCTTACTGCAAGCCTTCTCAAAGGCAGAATTTTATTTGATTCCTCAAACTTTTCCTCCACTTCTATTAATGGAAACTCTTCAAGATCTGGATCAGCTGCAATACATACTGCCGTGGATTCATTTGTGTGGAGGAAAATACTAAAACTTCTATCTTCCGGCAAATTATTAAATTTGTGATTAGATGTAGACAACTGTAGGCAAAATGCACGAATATTTTGTTCAGTTTGCACTAAATAAGCATCTGCTGTTTCATCAAAGCTATTTAAGAAATCAAAGTCGAACACAAATTTCATAAGTGGTTTATATTGACCATCAGTTATAGCAAATTCTAGACGTTTCAACTGCCTACATTTGAGAGTTTCAGCTATTGATTTCAAACATAAATCAATGTATTTATTAACTTCTGGATGTATTGATCGGTACACAACAGTATTATATTTTCTTCTACTTTCAAATATACTTTGTGGGTAAATTGAGGCGTAATATAATATACTATGAAATGCAACAGTTAGAAATTCTAGTGTTACATCAACGAAACAACTGTCCATTTCTTTTGGTTTTATTAATATTTAAGTGTAATAGCTATAAGCAATATATTTTTATACGAATTATAAATCTATTACGTATATCCGTATATCGTGACAAAATATTTTCGTATATTTTAACGTTAACAGAAACTTCTTTATTTGTTAAACTTAAAAAAAGACTTATTTCTAACCTTTAGTGAATATTACAACAATAACAAAAACAAAGTGGTAAATTTCAAATTTAAATTGACATATCATTCCTGTCATAAATGAAGTCTGACGGTGTCTGTCTTAAGTTCAAAACTAATAAAAAAATAGCTTCACGCTATATCCCGCACACAGCAGGGTAGGCAGAGGGAACCTAGTGTTAAGACACTCCGTTCCCCACTTCAAAACTAATAAAAAAATAGGCTAGGTATTTTAAATTAATATATATTATATTATGTGACGTGTCTTTTGAATATTTAACGATAATAATAAAATAACAATAATAACTGACTTTTATTCTTAATGCATAACGATTAGAATTTATAAATATATACATTTCACGCAATATTTTTAAAACAATATCAAAACTATAATAAGAAAAAAACGTTAAATTCTGTAAATAAAAATTGCACGGTTATAGTATTCGTCGAATAAAATTTCTAAGAGTTCAGATAATTTTATTTTTAACTAACGGCCCGCTCGCGGCTTCGTGTGAACTATGTCTGTAAAATTTGTATGTAAAATTCATCATATAATAAAACTATATATTTACGTGCGGAAATACGTTAATCGTCTGTTTTTAAAAATATCTAAGTATCATTTGTGTAATAAATTTATAATACATTCAACTAATCTTTCGTTTCTTTCTTACTATCCTCATAGAGGTTGGGAACGTCACCTCAAGTACGTACGATATTCTACGAAGTTGTAGTTGATATATTTTAGTAAGCTTTTAATGAGAAGGTCCAAAAAACTGTCATCTGTACCTAGAGTGAATATTTTAACAAGTGGAATTGCATATATATTTATTACAAATTTAACATTCATCCAGATTTATTTTATTTATAAGACTAAGACAAAAAATCACATAAATCAAACAACTTAACACAAAAAGTATTTAATTAACATAAAACAAAATTTATTACTTATAAAAATGTCACTTAAAAATGCTTGCACAGACAAGTAATCATATTTTATACCAACTTATTCACAGTAGTACAGATATCTAACAGCAGCACAATATAACAGCTAATTACATGGAGTATTTAATAAATAAAATAATAAAACAACTGTATTTTTTAAACTTATACAATCTATATTTTTAACAATATCTTCTCATTAACATGTTTAGTTCTTTCAATTTATTTATCTGGCAGAGAGTCCAAGCCCTGAAAGTGAAATAAAAGGTTTTTTATATTGATTATTGTTTGTTATTTTTTAAATAGCAGAGTAGTGTGATAAAACTTTGTGTTCTCCAACTTAATGCTTCAGTTTGTCTTGTTCAGTAGAATGGAGAAATGAAAATATAAAATTATGATCATTCTTCTAAATGGTATTTGCTTTCATAACTGATCTCAATGTAATTATGTAAAATCATCAAAGTAATTGATTTCATTGTCTACAAATGTCTTAAATTAGGTGATATATTATTTTTAAATATTTATAAGAAGTAAAGTGGAGTATGAGCGTAATGACAACAGTAGTAGGACTGAGCCTCACTTGATGACTAAATATTTAATTTTAATAAAATTCTGCTCTAGTAAAATAAAGTGTGGGGTTGGGTTATACCATGTATTATAATGTTTTGAATTACTTAGTATCTTAACTTTTTAAATTGATAGGTAAACCTTAAAAGAAGTAAAAAGTAGTATAAAAATTGAGATTCCCATACATTAACTTTGTAAGGATTTCCAGTCACTCTCATGTCTCGCTGATATGACATACGGTCCCAGCGGTGGTGAAGACTTCTTCTGAAATGCTGAAATTGAGGAAGTAAATATTTTATATATGTACGACTGATTATTTTATAATTATTATTCATTTGTGCAGTAATGTTGTTTTTGATATCTGTACTCTGTCATATTAACTACATATCCAAAGCAATATAAAAGATTTGACACACATACTCTTGCAGACATGTAACCAAATAAACATATCAAATAAGTTATATTTAGTAACAAAAGGGATATTTTTTAATCTATGGATTTTTAGACATTTTCAACGAAAAAGTTTAACACTGTTACCTAATCAGTTTACATTTTTAAAACTTACATTGCCTAAGGTTAAATTGTGAATGTGATAGAGGGCCCATCCAGGAACTCCAATCCCCGCTGTTATAATGAAAAAACTGGGTAGAATTTCGTACCACATTTTGTTTAATTTGAACCGAAATTGTATTCACATAAAATTTATTACAAGAGTGACAGTGACATCTGCTATAGTGCTGCCCTATACTAGTTATAAATCTACTAAAGATTTTTTTACGCATGGTAAATATGCAGTTTACTCAATTTTTATTTAATATTTATTTGTTCAAAGAAATCTTCTCAAGATGAGATAAATTCTAATTTAAATTACCACTAATCAATCTATTGTGTTCAAATATAAACAAATATCACATGTTTTAATTAAATATCTTTTATTATGACATTAACTTATAACTTTTTCAATATAATCTGTACACAAGGCAAATGGTCATCAAATATGGCAGACGTACGGATCGATTGTGAGTTCCCTGTTTGGGGTTTATTGCCGAAAAAAGAAACGGGGGTAGTCTCTTTTTTAAATAAATATCCTTCTTACGATGGCAGCGATACTGTTATTGCAATTTTTGATTCGGGCGTCGACCCGGCGGCGTCAGGACTTAAGGTACAAAATTGACTTGTCACGATTTGTTTAGTAGCGTTTTTTTTTTATTTTTTAATATTAAACAGAGGTTTTTGATGTAGGTGACCAGCAAAGGAGAAACAAAAGTCATAGAAAGGTTCGACTGCAGTGGTTGCGGAGATGTCGATACAAGTACGATTGTACGAAAAGTCACCGATGGGTGTATTACCGGTGCTACAGGCCGAAAACTCAAAGTAATTCATCTAAATCATTAATAAACACAATATTTTCACTTATATCTTATACTTGTAATTCAGGATTTTCATGTTATCTTAATCTAAATTTGGCGATGTCAACAAAGGTCATTGACTTTTTGTCATCTGGCCACAGCTGTTCTTTGTCATATTTTTCTTTATTTAAACTATTTATTAAATATTCATTTTTAGTCAAGTAAACAGAAATATGGTAATTTCAGTATTATACATTATTTATGTGACTTGATTTCTAGATACCCGAGTCTTGGAAAAACCCCAGTGGAGAATGGAGGGTGGGTCAAATGTATCCATTTAGTTTATACCCAACTAAAGTTAAAGAGAGAATGCAAGAATATAGGAAAGAACATCTTTGGGATGTAGGCTATAAACCAGCCTTAGCTGAAGCTACTAAGAAATTAATAGAATTTGAGGAAGAGTTTGGTAAGATTGCTTTAAAAATACAATACACATTTTTACAATTTTTACTATTATCAAAATGTGTTGAGGCCATTGTGGCACAGTGACTGGGTCTGCCTATATACAATGTCTGTGAGTTCATTTCCCACTCAGAGAAATATTTATATTTAAAATATTTTCTTTTCTCTGCTTTGGCATTAAAATAATACATGACATTGAATTTGGGCACTCAACATAAATTAGGGCAAAGAATACAGAATGGTGTGTACTAGACTTTTCCTGGCTATCCTTTTATGCCAGATAACATGTGAAGCTAAAAAAATGAAATATAAAAAAAAATAGTTAGTTAAAATATAAAAAGTGCCAGGGGCTTTCCACAAAATTTTGGATAGGCTTCAATAAATTACATTTTAATATTTACATTCACCATCCAAGGTCCTTGCACTTCTCAATATGTCAAGCTTTTACTATTGTAAAATAATATTAATAAGTTTATTTATTTCACCATAAAAACAATATTTACAATGTTTTCAAGAATATTGAACCAGCTAAATATATTCAAAATATATTTATGGATGCGACTATTTTTTGTAATAGGAAACCCTCAGAACTGATAACAAATTACTTTTGCTACTATGTTATGCTATGCACTAGAAATTACTGATATCAGCTCTATACATGTCGTAATCTTTCATTATAAAATGGAGATTTTCCTGTCATACTCCTTATTTATCATTCCTCCTTCATCTCTAATAATATGTATGTAATTTTGAATATAGCTAAGTCTGCATCAGGACTTGAATACCCTCAGACTGGTCAAATCCAATCTTATAAGCATGGAATCAATTTTAATAATATATTAACACAAAGTTAGTGAATAATATTTTTTAATGTTGTAAAGTAACTAATATTTACTCTTGAGAGAAGTATTTAAGTAATAATTTTAAATATTACATTTCAAGTAATTAAGTTATTTTAGTTTGAAAATAAGATAGCTTAGTATGGACTAGTTTTATTTGGTTTTAGATGTATTTATATTTCGTAGGCATTACCATAATTAGTTTCTATACTGCTTAGTGTATTTGTAAAATATTTTTCAAATATTGTCTGGTAATTTTGTTACTTCTTGCTATATGATACTTAGAATATGTCATAGGAGGTTGGACAGACAGCTTCTTATTTTATTATATTATAGACATTTTATTAGACATATTTAATTTATTTCATGTCCTCCCTTTCTATATAAAGTGCGGCTCTAATACACTTCGTGGGAAATAGTGTGAAGCTATAAAATCTTATCCATACTCTCATATTACGATTAAAAAGGGAAAGCCTTTCTTTCTGTCTGTCTGTCATTTAGTTCAGCTTTTACTGCTAACCTACCGGTCAGATTTAGATAAAATTTGAAATGAAAATAGATGAAGATTCAGGGTCAAACATAGGCTACTTTCTTTTTCAAAAATCAACCCTTAAAATGAAATAGGGGTTAAAAGGTAAAGTGAAAAACGTAAACGTGACCGATGTCAAGCTGTTTATAATCATGAAAATTACAATTGTGTAATGAATTTTCATATAAATATAGTTCATAACAGAGATTAAACAGAGAATAGTTTGTTTATCAAAATTCGACCTTATATGGCTGTAATATAACGAAACAGCTATGGTTGTGTAGTTTCTCACGACAAAGCCATAACCGAACCGCTATTAAAATCCTTACTTATATTATAAATGCGAAAATCTGTGTTTGTCTGTCACGCTTTCACGGCTAATCTACTGGTCTGATTTGGATGAAAGTAGTAAAAATGACTGGTTTTAACATAGGCTACTTAGTTTTTCCAAAAAAAACCTCTAATGGGTTGAAATAGGGCATGAAAGAAATTGAACATAGGCTATCATACTTTAGTTTTCAAAAATCCACCACCGAGTGTTGCAATATACCGAAACAGCCACGTAGATCACGCAGCGAAGCCGCGAGCGGGCCGCTAGTATATAATATGTATCAAAAAATGAAATTTAATAATATATTTACAGCGTCAAAATCTAACTTAAGTCAAGAAGAGAGATTACAGAAAGAAGAATTGGAGGCGAGGGTGGAGGTTTTGAAAGAAGCTGAGAAGAAGTACAATGACGTAGGGCCGTCTTATGACTGTGTTTTGTTCAACGACGGTACTGTTTGGAGGTATGTTTTATGGACGGAAATTTATATGTTAATGAAATTTATACTTGAATTGATATTGAATGTTTTAATTTTTATATTTTTTCTACAAATTTTTTTTAAGCTTAATATGTGAATAATACTTTGAAAGCTATGCTATAGAGACATAGTGTGGCAACACACCAAGGGAACTGAGAAAAATAATTATATTTAAATTTTATTTATATTTTTGTCCTCCGGTGGTAAGAGTAAGTGTGTATGTCTCAGATTCAAGTGTGATCACTTCACACTACTTCACACAGATGTAGGAAAAAAGCTTGATCTTGAAAAACATATTGTATGACAAACTAAACATAGTACCTGTATATGCATTTTGTCTTTTGACGAGTGCGGAGTGACTGAGACTCTAAACACTCCTATTTATCTCTCGAAACACTCCTATTTATCTCTCGAGAATCTCTCTTATCACCAATTACTCTCCGAAAGTCTGTTCCGCGACGGCTTATGTAACTATTTTCTGAATTTAAAATGCGCGTACTTTAATTTTTTTTTTTTAATTTTCTATTTTAAATTAATTATTTATTGAGGCCAGTTGTGGCGCTGGGGCACAAAGTGTGACTGTAAACGCGATTGGCTATGGGTTCGATTCCCACTTTATTTTTACAATTTCAATTCATCGATTGAAGTATTTAATATTTCAATTCCTTCGCTCCGGTGTCGACGCATGGCACGGCGTTGAGTTTCGCCACTTAACGTACATTGCCTCCAAAATTTGGTGGTGCGTGGAGAACGGAGTGTCTTAACACTAAGTTCTCTCTACCTACCCTGCTGTGTGTCTTACAGTCAAATTTTGTGCCCACAAACCACGAATGGTCTCCTTTTTCTTTTTACTTGTATAATTAATTAATTTCCCATGATATATTTTCAGAGCATGCATAGACACGTCAGAATCAGGTGACCTGGCCAGTGGTCCACTCCTCGGGGAGTACAGCGTGACTCACGAACACTCGTACCTCACGCCCATAGATGAGATGACTATCAGTATTAATGTGCACGATGGTGGTGATGTCCTGGAAGTGGTTGGCATGTGTTGTGAGTTTATTTTGGTTACTTTTATATATATATTTTTGAGGAATGGATGGACCTTCTAGTCCAAAAAGATGGTTATAAGAAGAAATGTTTTTAGAATACGGTGGAATTCGAACCCGTGTCTCTTAGGAACTGTCCGTGTGTAAGCGCTAAGCCATGCTTTTGTATGTTAACGTATATATTTTTTTATTTGTTTGCAAAAAAATCTTGTCACTATCACTAAGACCTCTTTGATGACTCAGCCACGCGGGTAAGAGCGAGAAACTGCCTCGTATCTTTAGTGTGTGAGTATTAGGTTTAAGGTGTGTTAAAAAGGTTATTAATAAGTTTGACATTTATGGATATGTTTGTGGTATAGCTTTTAAATGGGTGGATCGATTTTGATGTGTTTTTTTTTATTCGAAAGACAGACATTTTGTCTTTAACGATTTTTGATCAAAATCGATCGTCGGTCTAGCAATTTGAAGAGGAGTATCAACATTTTTCTAACTGTAAACTTGATAGTTATATATAGTCGATTCCCATCAGGGGAAATAATTAATATGTAAAATATTGTCATTTTCTCGTTTTAATATGACCAAATGTGTTTTCGCCATTCTATCCTTCCACAATCAATATCTATTTTTATTTGAACGAAAAGTAGAGAACGAAGTGATTTAACACAACAATCTCTTATTGAATAAAAATCATTAATGCTTTCACTTATAGTTGATTAGTCAAGAACCTAGTGTTACAACATTCCGCTCTCCAAGAAACTCTTTATCATAATATTATGGGGGTTGTTGGTTCGATAGCTCGGTGTAGAGGAATAAAAGAAAGTGGACTGTATATAAATGATGTATTTCGCGATCACTGTAGTACAAGTTAAATTAAGATAGGAACGTGATGCGTATGCGCGTCGAGCAATGTTGCAGCTGACTGCCAGACGGGCGTCGGCCGCGCGGTGCCCCACCTGTCGCTCGGGCAATGACCGCTGCGTCCCTTTCACGTGCCTCTCACTCGCACCATGTTGAGTGGATGACTCAACAGGGGTCACTATATTAATACTAATTATGAACCCAAAAACTATTTCCATTCCCCAGCATCCCACGGCACCCACGTAGCAGCAATAGCGGCGGGTTGCTTCCCAGACGAACCCGAGAAGAACGGAGTAGCCCCCGGGGCTAAGATAGTGTCCCTCACCATCGGGGACAGCCGGCTCGGCTCCATGGAGACCGGCACCGCGCTCGTGCGCGCCTGCGTCAAGCTCATGCAGCTGGCCGACACTCGCAAGATAGACGTCGTCAATATGAGCTACGGCGAGCACGCGCATTGGTCGAACGCGGGGTGAGTGCGCGCTGATTGGTGGTTGGTTGTGGACGTGGTCAATATGAGCTACGGCGAGCACGCGCATTGGTCGAACGCGGGGTGAGTGCACGCTGATTGGTTATGGATTGTGGACGTGGTCAGTATGAGCTACGGCGAGCACGCGCATTGGTCGAACGCGGGGTGAGTATGCGCTGATTGGTTGTTGCTTGTGGACGTGGTCAATATGAGCTACGGCGAGCACGCGCATTGGTCGAACGCGGGGTGAGTACGCGCTGATTGGTGGTTGGTTGTGGACGTGGTCAATATGAGCTACGGCGAGCACGCGCATTGGTCGAACGCGGGGTGAGTACGCGCTGATTGGTTGTTGCTTGTGGACGTGGTCAATATGAGCTACGGCGAGCACGCGCATTGGTCGAACGCGGGGTGAGTATGCGCTGATTGGTTGTTGCTTGTGGACGTGGTCAATATGAGCTACGGCGAGCACGCGCATTGGTCGAACGCGGGGTGAGTACGCGCTGATTGGTTGTTGCTTGTGGACGTGGTCAATATGAGCTACGGCGAGCACGCGCATTGGTCGAACGCGGGGTGAGTATGCGCTGATTGGTTGTTGGTTGTAGACGTGGTCAATATGAGCTACGGCGAGCACGCGCATTGGTCGAACGCGGGGTGAGTACGCGCTGATTGGTTGTTGCTTGTGGACGTGGCCAATATGAGCTGCGCGAGCATGCGCATTGGTCGAACGTGGGGTGAGTACGCGCTGATTGGTGGTTGGTTGTGGACGTGGTCAATATGAGCTACGGCGAGCACGCGCATTGGCCGAATGCGGGGTGAGTACGCGCTGATTGGTGGTTGGTTGTGGACGTGGTCAATATGAGCTACGGCGAGCACGCGCATTGGTCGAACGCGGGGTGAGTACGCGCTGATTGGTGGTTGGTTGTGGACGTCGTCAATATGAGCTACGGCGAGCACGCGCATTGGTCGAACGCGGGGTGAGTACGCGCTGATTGGTGGTTGGTTGTAGACGTCGTCAATATGAGCTACGGCGAGCACGCGCATTGGTCGAACGCGGGGTGAGTACGCGCTGATTGGTTGTTGGTTGTGGACATGGTCCATATGAGCTACGGCGATCACGCGCATTGGCCGAATGCGGGGTGAGTACGCGCTGATTGGTTGTTGGTTGCGTGGTCATTATGAGCTACGGTGAGCACGCGCATTGGTCGAACGCGGCGTGAGTACGCGCTGATTGGTGGTTGGTTGTGCGTTCTGTTTTTGAATTTTTGTTCCTTATTGATGCTAGTGGTTTTGTTTGGATGTTTAGATTCATTAATTTTCCACAACTCAGTGACTTATATCTCCATTCTCTCCTTTCCACAGACGGGTGGGGTCCATAATCAGCTCGGTGGTGAACCGCTACGGCGCGTCCTGGGTGGTGTCCGCCGGGAACCACGGGCCCGCGCTCGCCACCGTCGGCGCGCCCCCCGACATCGCGCAGACCGTGCTCATAGGTGAGTGTGCGCGCGTGTGTGTGTGTGCGTGTGCGTGTGCGTGCGCGTGTGTGTGTGCGTGTGCGTGTGTGTGTGCGTGCGCGTGCGCGTGTGCGTGCGCGTGCGTGCGTAATGTAATGTGTACTGTATGAGATGTGTGTTTATATATATTTCAGAACACAGTGTGTATGTATATTATTATTAGTGTGGATATGTATTAACATACACATACGTGGGTCATTCTACAAAAATCCGACGACTTTTGGTGGTATTTTATCCTTAACATTTTTAAGACGCTTTTGGGTACTTGAGTAGTGTCTATTACATGTAATTGATTGACTATTTCATATCTAAAAGGGCCAGCAATTTTACTTTTTAATTTATAATTAATTAGGATTTTTCAAATTTAGGTAAAAGGAGCCAATCGTTAAATTTAATATTTTATTACGCATTTTTGTGTAAACAACATAAATGCTAAATGACTTTTTCGTCCCCTAATATCATATCACAATATAATATATTAAACCTCATTCCCCAGTCACATACGTCAGTCTCTAGCACAATTAACTAGGGCCTAACGGTCTAGGGACTGACGATTTGGAGTAAAACTTGAGATAAATGCAGGTAAACTTCTAACATAAGCTCTTTAATATGATATACCAAAAAAGACCAACATATCACGCGTAAATATTATTTAATTATCGTCATTAACAAAGTGACTGGATCAATTGTAGCGTTTGCACAGATATACAAAATGGCTGCCGCACAGCGAGTATAGTCTAAGGATAATTTCATGTCGTACTTTTAAATCAATTAGATGTCATTCACTTTTCATTCATATTTTGGCACGAAATTTGTAAATTTTAACGTGGCTAGGGACTGAAGGCTAAAATAGAGGATACTTTTATTATTTTAGGAAATCGAATTATTTTTTATTGAAACTACAAAATATTAAAAGGATTTGGTGTATGTATGATAAACTAGGTAATGGTTTAATGAAAAAACGTATATAATGAAGGTATTTAGAAATATGATGTGCTCAAATATAAGCGCTTGGAGTGCGGACACGTCTAGGGACTAACATTTTAGGGTTGGGTTGTTATGAGAAATGTTCGATTTATTTTAAAAATATTTATTTCTAAATGCATGAGTAATGAATAAAACACATTTCGAGCTGTCAGTTAACAACTTAGGAATAAAATGTTATTAATTATTCTATGTGAAATGTGTTGGGGAAAATTAGTGCTAGTATTTTTGTAGAATGACCCCCACATATGTATATTTGCAATCGACTTACCATTGAGGATGCCAAAGACCGTGTAAAGTGGAGGAGGTTAAGCAGGAAGGCAGACTTTGGCTGAAGTCGAGATAGTGCCAGGAAGAATAAGATAGAGTGACTAATACTAATCCAGTGTACAAACGCATATATCCCTCTAAGGCGTGGGCGCGTACATACGCACACGTCGCTACACACACTTATGTTCCCCAGGCATCTCGCACTCGCCGCTACACACACACATACACACACACGTCCCCCCAGACGTCTCGCACTCGTCTGTACACACACACATGTTCCCCCAGGCGTCTCGCACTCGTCGCTACACACACACACATGTCTCCCCAGGCGTCTCGCACGCGTCGCTACATACAGTCGTGTTCCCCCAAGCGTGGGCGCGTACACACGCACACGTCGCTACATACAGTCGCGTTCTCCCCAGGCGTGGGCGCGTACATCTCGCACTCCATGATGAGCGCGTCGTACGCGATGCGCGGGGCGGCGCCGGCGGGCGCGTACAGACGCACTCGCCGCTACACACACACACACATGTCTCCCCAGGCGTCTCGCACGCGTCGCTACATACAGTCGTGTTCCCCCAAGCGTGGGCGCGTACATCTCGCACTGCATGATGAGCGCGTCGTACGCGATGCGCGGGGCGGCGCCGGCGGGCGCGTACAGACGCACTCGCCGCTACACACACACACACACGTCCCTCCAGGCGTCTCGCACTCTTCGCTACATACAGTCGTGTTCCCCCAGGCGTGGGCGCGTACATTTCGCACTCCATGATGAGCGCGTCGTACGCGATGCGCGGGGCGGCGCCGGCGGGCGCGTACAGACGCACTCGCCGCTACACACACACACACACGTCCCTCCAGGCGTCTCGCACTCTTCGCTACATACAGTCGTGTTCCCCCAGGCGTGGGCGCGTACATCTCGCACTGCATGATGAGCGCGTCGTACGCGATGCGCGGGGCGGCGCCGGCGGGCGCGTACAGACGCACTCGCCGCTACACACACACACACACATGTCCCCCAGACGTCTCGCACTCGTCGCTACACACACACGTCTCCCCAGACGTCTCGCACTCGTCGCTACACACACACGTCTCCCCAGACGTCTCGCACTCGTCGCTACACACACACACGTCTCCCCAGACGTCTCGCACTCGTCGCTACATACACACACGTTCCCCAGGCGTGGGCGCGTACATCTCGCACTGCATGATGAGCGCGTCGTACGCGATGCGCGGGGCGGCGCCGGCGGGCGCGTACAGCTGGAGCTCGCGCGGGCCGTGCGCGGACGGCGCGGCGGGGCTGGCGGTGTGCGCGCCGGGCGGCGCCGTGGCGTCGGTGGCGCGCTTCACGCTGCGCGACGCGCACCTCATGAACGGCACCTCCATGGCCGCGCCGCACGTCGCCGGCGCTGTCGGTATGTCACTGTCACCTGTCACTGTCAATGTCAATGTCGATGTCATTATTCATGTTGATATTAATGTTGACGTTGATGTCAATTTTTTGTTTAATATTGTTAGTTATTGATTTTGTTTAGTTTAATCTGAACAATGAATGAAAACAATTGTGGCTTGTAGATACAAAGTGTGATTGTAAATACGACTGGTTGTAAATTCAATCCAGAATTCGACAGAAAATGATTCCCTCTACATACATTGATGTGTGCGGGATACAGCGTGAAGCTGAAAAAACCTTATTGATTTGTAGGTTAGTTGTTGACAGAAAATAAACAATACAATCACTAAATACAATCACTTTTAATCAGTAAAACTTGAAATATATTTTCATACAAGTCATTCAAGATTAATTTGATTCATCATCGCATTATAAAATATACAATTTATACTGTATTACAGTAATAAAAATATATATACCTAACTGACCTGCAAATATTTAGTGCATTAGTTTACAAATTAGACATAAACAAAATTTATTTTATTTTCTTTCAAAAATATCCACCACTACATCACGATTTGTCTTACGAAAAGTAAAAAGAAAATAACTAACATATACATTAATCTTACACCAAATAAGAACTGAACCCACAACCAATCACATTTACTTCCAAACATTGTCCCACTGCACCTTAACGATATATAATAACATAATAAATATTTAATTTCCAGCGGTACTAATATCAGGATTGAAAGCGTTAGGGCTGCCATACTCACCATACTCCATAAAGCGAGCTCTAGAAAATTCTGCCACATATCTAGATAATGTGGAGCCGTGGGCCCAGGGATGCGGATTGCTTAATGTTGAAAAGGTATTTATTATTGTTAATTAAAAATATGAGAAGGAGAAGAGCGGCATTCGAACTCGCGCCTCTTGAAAACCGCCCAAGCGCTCTAACCGCAAAGCCATGTGTTCTACTACCAGCTGCGTCGAAATCTAATATCGTATACGTTTTCTAAAAATATCTTTCTCAATTTCCCAAGTGTTTTACACACTTTGAAATGTTAAAGGTGTAGTTTTAATTCATTTTTTTATGTGTTACATTAAATTTTTTATGCATTATTAAAATAATATAGGTAACTAACTAAAACATACTTAAACGATTTTATATTTTTTTTTTCTTTTTTTTTTTTAGCTTCACGCTGTATCCCGCATACAGCAGGGTAGGCAGAGGGAACCTAGTGTTAAGACACTCCGTTCCCCACTTTCCGCCAAATTCGGAGGCTTGCGTGTTAAGTGGCGGAACTTAACGCCGCGCTTTACCTCGACACCAGAGCGAAGAAAATGGAAATATAATTTCCACTCCTCGAGTGGGAATCGAACCCACAACCAGTCGTTTACAGTCACACGCTTGTGCCACTGGGCCACGACTGGCCACATGATTTTATATTTTTAGTATTAAGACATTTCTTTCTCCACTTACCGTTCGAAATGAAGACAATGTGTGTGCTTCGTCTATGGTACCATAGTGGAAAAAGAAAAATAATTCAAATATAATCATTCCCCCAAATAAGCTTATTTAATACATATGAAAATTATTTTCTCATAATACTTTTATATATTGTATTTTCCAGGCATTCGAAACCCTAACAAAATATCACGATCAGCCAGAAAGAGATATAACTTTCAATATAAAGTGTGGGAACAGCAACGCTAAAGGCATCTTCCTCCGTCCCAAGCCCGATGACCCTCCCAAGGATATCGGTGTGACAGTCGAGCCTCAGTTCTTAGAGAATTATATGGATGAAGGAAGTGAGTTTAGTTTTTTGCTCTGTTTCGCTATAATTCTTTCCATATTTAATTCTTTCCATTTTAACTCTTACCTACCATAACATTGTCCCCCTTTTTTCATTCACTTTTCAACTTACGGTCTTATTCATAAAAAGTTATGGAACAGTTAAAGTGTTCTATAAGCTCACTATAAGAGAAACGTCAGAAAATGGTATTCATAACAGCATTTTAGCGCTAAACAGTAATATAAGCGTACTATAAAGTTATAGTGGCCAATACCCTACTATAGCCTCTCTATAAGATAAAAAATGGCCGATTCTCGACAGCTGATCAATGAAAATGACATTTGACGTAAGTGACTCGTCAATGTTAGCTAATCGAATTTGCATAACTTATTAATCCAATCCAGTAATAATTATTGCTTTGTGTCAATTTTCCACTTTTATATTTAAAATGAAAGCTTTACAAAGCATACATGCTTCGGAAACGATAGCAATAATGGAGAAGAGTTCGGAGCGAAGAAAAGTGTATAGAAGCAGGGGTTGACCCGTTTTCCTTATACGACGAAGAGTTTCGGAAGCGTTACCGCTTTCATAAATATACTGCTTTTATGATAAACCTTGTGCGTAGATTAACCATGGAGACATGCAATTAGACAATCTTATTAATAAAGTGAAGTTTTAACTAGGAGAAATTTTAGTTAGTAAATTTTATAAAATAGTAAGTTTAACGCCGAGCTTTCCTTCAACACCAGAGCAAAGAAATGAAAATATAAATTGAAGTAAATATTTTATTGCCTGGAGTGAGGATCGAACCCACAACTAGTAGTCTTGTTACATGTTCACTTTGTGCCCGTGCACCATGACTGACCTCAATTTGTTAGATTTTGGTTAATAAAAAACAGTTTATTTCTATAAATTTTATTCTTTAGATGTGTAATACAATAATTTACGTTTGAGTAATTCTTCCTTTAATAGTGAATTATTTAATTTTTGTTCTAAAATATTTAATTTTTGCCTTTCTACGGCCATCTGGATCTCAGGAAGCTCCTTTCTGTAAACATTTGCTGCTATTCTTGAGCTTATTGTCATGCTGTAACCAAAAATGTAATATATCTATTATTCTTTTTAATATGTTTTCCGAAGAAGTATGTATTATAAATTAATAAAACTTATTTTGTTGAAAATTTAACACATTTTATTTATTTCAATTCAATTTAAGTTTGTTAATCCAAATTTAATATTGCTTGTAGATATAAGATAGTACTGAATGATTTTAGTGAATCTAACTTAGTAATATATTATAGTAATAAAAATAAAGATAAGTTCATTCAACATACACATTTCTTTAATCTACCAAGATTGTGTACTAGTGCTAGTGCTAGTACTTGGATGCACCATCTAAAAAGAATATAATCAGATTTCCTTGCTGAGCATTCTTTAGGTAGTGTTAGCTATTTAATGTATTATAATGGAAAATAAATTTTGTCTCGCTTCCCATCAAATTATTTGTTGAAAATAAAATTGAACTAAATTGACTAAAATAATAAAATTGAAATGACTTTCTGGGTATTGTGGTATTATCGTTCATTTAATATTTCATTCACCACAATTAATTATACTTAACATGTCTTATTACTTATGAATATCATTTAAAATAAGATAGGTGACAGAGTGAGATTTGTGTGTTGCTGTTTATTTCATAATATTAATATATTACACATACTTTTTTCTCCTTTTATATTATTTTCTGTTCTATTCTTAAACAAGAATTGATAATAATTACATAAATATTTCTTTATTCAAAATGAAACACTAATTGGCCAAATGTTCATATTTTTATATGTACCTGGTTATCTGAGTAAAATTAATTTGAGTATACTGTGAACTCATGAGGGAGCCAAACTGAAATATCATCACCAGTTGCTGGTTCTGTAGTAGGTGGTGAGCTACCAACTGTTTTTAGTATTTGTTTTTTTTTTTCTATAAATATCAGCTTCTTAGCTGACATTTTTATAATACCCTGAGCTTCTTAGCTGACATTTTTATAATACCCATTGAGCCTTAATTTGTTCTTCTTCTTCTTCAAGGGGTTTTTGCCATATTGTTAAAACTGAAACATTAAGTGCCGTGTTATTAAATAACTACACAAATACTTTTCCTCAGCAATTCTTTCAAGATCATCTATGGAATAGAAGCATAAGCATTGAAACATAACATGCGTATGAATGTTTACAAAACAAAACTTACGTGTTCGAATTAACTGTATCAGTAAAACCAACCTTATCCTCCTCCAACCAATTCTCACTTCTCTGCCTTTTCTTTTCGCGCTCTATGGAGTAATATTTAAAATAAAATTAACACGTACGTACTACTAGTAAACAAATGTCAATAGCTTATCGCACCACAAACAACAAAATATGGTTTTTATCCTTAATAATGTCTATGATCAGTCGAATTTAGTAAAATTATAAACAATATCTGTGGTCAATTTGCAAAGTTTGACAAACTTTCTTGCCAATTTCATCGTAGTGGCAACATTTTAGCTTATAAACAGTATATTAGTTATAGTAGGTTTATAGTACTGTTATGAATACGCATTTTTATGGAACGTTTCATAAGCGTATAGAGCATTTTAACTAATGAACGTTTTAAGCGTTCTATAAGCATTTTTTATGAATAAGGCCGTTAGTCTTTTTAATTTTGATCACTTGTAACTTATTTTCAATTTTACTTTCTTCCTCAACTTCTCTCAAACTGCTATTCTCCCTTCCCCACACGAAACAAATTCATATTTTCCTCTTTATTTCTTTCTATACTTCTTTTCTTTTCTTCCCCACCCACAAAACAAAACAAAAGTAAAGTAAAAAGCGTCCCCCTTCCAGACAAGGAAGTGATATCGAAGCAGATCGCGTTCACAATGCAGCTGGCGCTGTCCTGCAGTGCGTCGTGGGTGTCGCACCCGCAACACCTGCACCTCGCCAACGCGCCGCGCACGCTGGCGTTGCGGGTGCGCACCGCCGACCTGCCGCCCGGACCGCATCACGCGAGGTGAGTGGGGGTGTGGGGGTGTTGGGGGAGTGTGGGGGTGTGGGGGTGTTGGGGGAGTGTGGGGGTGTTGGGGGTGTCGCACCCGCAACACCTGCACCTCGCCAACGCGCCGCGCACGCTGGCGTTGCGGGTGCGCACCGCCGACCTGCCGCCCGGACCGCACCACGCGAGGTGAGTGGGGGTGTGGGGGGGTGTTGGGGGAGTGTGGGGGTGTTGGGGGTGTCGCACCCGCAACACCTGCACCTCGCCAACGCGCCGCGCACGCTGGCGTTGCGGGTGCGCACCGCCGCCCGCACGGCCGGACCGCATCACGCGAGGTGAGTGGGGGTGTGGGGGTGTTGGGGGAGTGGGGGTGTGGGGGGGTGTTGGGGGAGTGTGGGGGTGTTGGGGGTGTCGCACCCGCAACACCTGCACCTCGCCAACGCGCCGCGCACGCTGGCGTTGCGGGTGCGCACCGCCGACCTGCCGCCCGGACCGCACCACGCGAGGTGAGTGGGGGAGTGGGGGTGTGGGGGGGGGGTGGGGGTGTTGGGGGTGTCGCACCCGCAACACCTGCACCTCGCCAACGCGCCGCGCACGCTGGCGTTGCGGGTGCGCACCGCCGACCTGCCGCCCGGACCGCACCACGCGAGGTGAGTGGGGGAGTGGGGGTGTGGGGGGTGTTGGGGGAGTGTGGGGGTGTTGGGGGTGTCGCGCCCGCAACACCTGCACCTCGCCAACGCGCCGCGCACGCTGGCGTTGCGGGTGCGCACCGCCGACCTGCCGCCCGGACCGCACCACGCGAGGTGAGTGGGGGGGGGGGGGGGGGGGGGGGGGGGGGGGGGGGGGGGGTGTGGGGGGAGTGGGGGGGTGTTGGGGGTGTCGCACCCGCAACACCTGCACCTCGCCAACGCGCCGCGCACGCTGGCGTTGCGGGTGCGCACCGCCGACCTGCCGCCCGGACCGGACCACGCGAGGGGAGTGGGGGTGTGGGGGTGTTGTGGGGGTCTGGGGGTGTTGGGGGTGTCGCGCCCGCAACACCTGCACCTCGCCAACGCGCCGCGCACGCTGGCGTTGCGGGTGCGCACCGCCGACCTGCCGCCCGGACCGCACCACGCGAGGTGAGTGGGGGAGTGGGGGTGTGGGGGGGTGTTGGGGGAGTGTGGGGGTGTTGGGGGTGTCGCACCCGCAACACCTGCACCTCGCCAACGCGCCGCGCACGCTGGCGTTGCGGGTGCGCACCGCCGAACTGCGGCCCGGACCGCATCACGCGAGGTGAGTGGGGGTGTGGGGGTGTTGGGGGAGTGTGGGGGTGTTGGGGGTGTCGCACCCGCAACACCTGCACCTCGCCAACGCGCCGCGTACGCTGGCGTTGCGGGTGCGCACCGCCCACCTGCCGCCCGGACCGCAACACGCGAGGTGAGTGGGGGAGTGGGGGTGTGGGGGGTGTTGGGGGAGTGTGGGGGTGTTGGGGGTGTCGCACCCGCAACACCTGCACCTCGCCAACGCGCCGCGCACGCTGGTGTTGCGGGTGCGCACCGCCGACCTGCCGCCCGGACCGCATCACGCGAGGTGAGTGGGGGTGTGGGGGGTGTTGGGGGAGTGTGGGCGTGGTGGGGGGTGTCGCACCCGCAACACCTGCACCTCGCCAACGCGCCGCGCACGCTGGCGTTGCGGGTGCGCACCGCCGACCTGCCGCCCGGACCGCATCACGCGAGGTGAGTGGGGGTGTGGGGGGGGGGGGGGGGTGGGGGTGTGGGGGGGGTGTTGGGGGAGTGTGGGGGTGTTGGGGGTGTCGCACCCGCAACACCTGCACCTCGCCAACGCGCCGCGCACGCTGGCGTTGCGGGTGCGCACCGCCGACCTGCCGCCCGGACCGCACCACGCGAGGTGAGTGGGGGAGTGGGGGTGTGTGGGGTGTTGGGGGAGTGGGGGTGTGGGGGGGGTGTTGGGGGAGTGTGGGGGCGTTGCGGGTGCGCACCGCCGACCTGCCGCCCGGACCGCACCACGCGAGGTGAGTGGGGGAGTGGGGGTGTGGGAGGAGGGGGGGGGAGTGGGGGTGTGGGGGGGTGTTGGGGGGGTGTGGGGGTGTTGCGGGTGCGCACCGCCGACCTGCCGCCCGGACCGCACCACGCGAGGTGAGTGGGGGAGTGGGGGTGTGGGGGGTGTTGGGGGGAGTGGGGGTGTGGGGGGGGTGTTGGGGGAGTGTGGGGGCGTTGCGGGTGCGCCCCGCCGCCCGGCCGCCCGGACCGCACCACGCGAGGTGAGGGGGGGAGTGGGGGTGTGGGGGGGTGTTGGGGTGTCGCACCCGCAACACCTGCACCTCGCCTCCGAGGGTTGCAATATAACGAAATAGTCCACGCTGCGAAGCCACGAGCGGGCCGCTGGTATGATATTATATTATGTATTGTGTATTGATATAATAAGTTAATAATGAAATATAAACGATAAATAAACAACGCATGATAATATGCTGTAATGAATAAACGTACAAATGAAATATACTAAATAAACAATAATTATAAGTAATCGTTCCCTACGTACTCATAATTTTTGTTTCTTTTTTACAGTGTAAACGCCTATGACGTGTCATGCATAGAAAAAGGTCCAGTGTTTCGTATTCCCATTACAGTGCTACAACCGCAGCCGTTAGCAAGTGTCCACTCGCCGCAAATAGATGAAGTTGATGTTCTGTTCAAGCCCGCTACGATTAAACGACATATTGTTATTGGTAAGTGTATTGTGTGTTCATATTAAAAGATTCTAGAGGCTAACGTGGCTTGTGGGCACAAAGTGTGACTGTAACTGGTTGTGAGTTCCATTCCCACTCGAGGAATTGAATTATTTAACATTTCAATTTTCCTTTGCTTTTGTGTCAGGCAAAGTGCGGCGTTAAGTTATGCCATTTAACACTCAACGCCTCAAGATTTAAGCTGTAAATGGAGAACGGAGTATCTTAACACTAGGTTTTCACTGCTTACTCTGTTGCGTATGGGATACAGCATGAATTCCTTCGAGTCGGAATTGAACCTATAACTAATCACTTTTACAGTCAAATTCTCTGTTTCACTGCGCCACAATGGCTTACTAGAAGTAAAGTATAGTAGTTCTACTCTTAAAGTGCACACCCATTCACTTTCACTCCATTGTATTACAAATAAATGAATATTAGGTTTTTAAGATACAATTTATACAAATAATAATAGATAGTACAAAAAGGCAATTTCAAAGTCAAATATGTAAAATAATATTTATATATAGTAGATATATAATAATTGAAATATTTATATATCTATATAGCTATAAAGTAAAGATATCGAAAAATTACAACAAAATGTTGAAAAAATATTTTACAGAGTAAATAAATATTGCTAAGGTCTTGCAAGATCATCAATTGAATACAACCAATGGGAGTTTACATTCACAAAATGAATAACAATTAATAATTGCATACCATTCTTAAATAATGAATAAAAAAATATTTAGTTTAATAGGGGTTCATGACGAAAAAGTTTTTAATTACTATTTAAAACTAAATATTCTAAAAATTATAAAAATGAAATGTATTAAGATTTTTATTATCCCTCTTATTTTATTCACACAAAACACGACAGAAGAAGTATACAAATGTTTAGAAAAGACAATATATAGGGAAAACTGAAAGAATATTAAATTTAGTACGTGGATTAACCCAAGGACAAATGAAATGGACACTTAGTTAAATACGAGAGCGCAAGGTCCACTTTTGCTAAAAAAATAGTTACTGAAAAATGAAATTGACACTTAGTTAAATACGAGAGCGCAAGGTCCACATTTGCTAAATAAATACTTACTGCAGCACTCTCTGCTGAATTGTTGCGATAAAACATATCTAAGGAAATGCACCGATTAAACTTCAATCTACCATTAAAAACCGTATCGAAATCGGACTAGTAGAATTTTAGATATTGATAATATTAGTTTGCACAAATAGACAGACAAACAATTTTTCACCCCAAATATATAAATTTAGTCTCTAGTTTGTACTGTCGCAAGTAAAAACATTTTTTTAGTAGGTTTTAACGTTATTGAAAAGACACATAGAAGGACGTGCATTTTAAGAATAGAATTATTATACGTGCATTCTATAGTGTGTTTGGTGGTAAAAGGTGAGTGATTGGTGGTAAAAGGTGGAGAGTAGAGTAAATTCCTTATCTCAATCACTCTGCACTCGCAGACTCTCGTTGGTAGATTGACAGTACCTAGACATGTACGGTCAAGATAAAATGTGTCTACTATACTCTTGTGAATATGATGATTATGATACAGCATAAATAATTGTGTCCAGCTCCACCAAACGCGACGTGGGGCGTGGTGCGGCTGACGCGGCGCTCCGGCGAGAGCGGCGCGCGCTTCCTCATACACGCCATGCAGCTCGCGCCGCGCCGCTCGTGCCGCGCGCACGACACGCAGCGCCTGCTCGCGCTGCCCGACCACGCCAGCGTGGCCGCGCCCTTCCGCCTGCTCGTGAGTGTTGCCGTCCTGTCACTGTCACTGTCACTGTCACTTATACACGCCATGCCTGTCCTGTCTAGCTGTCAGTGTCACTTACGAGCCGTGCAGATGCCGTCCTGTCACTGTCACTGTCACTCATACACGCCGTGCCGGTCCTGTCTAGCTGTCAATGTCACTCGCACGCGCCGTCCTGTCTAGCTGTCAGTGTCATACACGCTGTGCAGGTGGCGTTGTCTGGCTGTCACTGTGTTTGGCACGCGGCGTGTAGCTGATGCTGTCTGTCTGTCACTGTCACTCATATACGCCATGTTAAGTGGTGCTGCTCTAGTGTCGAGGCAAAGCGTGGCGTTGAGTTCCGCCACTAAACACGCAATGCCTTCGAATTTGGCGGAAAGTGGAGAACGGAGTGTCTTAAAACTAGGTTCCATCTACCCTGCTGTGCGCGGGACACAGCATGAAGCAAAAAAAAGCTATTAATTTATTTTTTAACATTTTCCACATAAACAATAGATTAAACTAAAACATATAAATTCCAGGGCGGAGTAACACTAGAAGTAGTCATTGCCAAATACTGGGCAAACCTCGGCGACATATCAGTCGACTACAGCATAGAGTTCCACGGCATCAAACCGGACTTCGGTTCCCGGTTGACGCTAAGCTCTGCGTCTTTAGGCTCAGTACAGTTATGTGCTCTCCGACCGCAGGAAATACAGCCGCAGGCTCAGTTGAAATATATTGAACCTATTTATAGGTGAGTTTTTAATTATTTTGAGTTTTTAATTTTATTTTGTCTGTGGGTTGGTTGGTAGGTAATGAGATGTTAATTTATTTACTGCTTCTTATCGCAATAATAGAACAATAGTGTTGTAACTAAAATTTTAACACTTAAATATTTTTAAAGTGCTATTAAAAACGTAGAAAAATTGAAAAAGGCTTTTAGTAAACGTATAAAAATTTGAACACAACGCTATCCCGCTGCGTTTCGCCTGAACGCATTGCTCAGTGGTGAGAGCGCCTGGACGGTCCAGGACGCGCGGGTTCGAATCCCGCTGCGTTCAAATTATTATACGATTTCTGAATGCCTTTTTGAATTTGACACAGTTCTATGTTCAAAATGAATTTTACGTTTGAATATAATATTATATCCAGTTGAATATAAAAAGAGGTATAAATCATGTATTTTAAAAATGTACTCGATTTCGAAAACGAATTTCGATACTCGTTATTGTATTATTATATAATTTTGTATATAATATTTTTTTCTGATCGTTTAGTGAATGATCAAAAGTGTGTGTATAATTGGGCATCTAATATGCATGTGCTTGTAGGAGTGGAGGGGGAGTTCGGTTTTAGAGTAGACGATCTATACTTTTTAGTTAAAAGATACATTTTTTGACAGAATCAATGGCGTCGCTTTTAAAAAATTTTTATCTTAAAATCTCAAAACTATAAACTTTAAGCTTTAAAATGCTTCTTTATTAATTTCAATTTGGCCATTTTTAAGGAAAAGACAGCCATTTAAAAGATCTCGAAAAATTTGGAAATTTTGTATGATCCTTGATTTTTTTCGCTAGTAATTAATTAGTAAAAATATTTTTATTTTGTTTTGAAAGTCTTATTATTTTATCTTAAAAGTGTTGTTATTCTGTTCCAGGCCATCAGAATCAAAGTTATTAACGTTGACAGCGCGTGACGTCATCCCTCCCGGCAGACAGATATACAATTTAATCAATGTTTATACCTTCCACATACCTAAAGCTACTGAGGTGATTGTTTTTTTTATGTTAAAAATTATTATTATTTATTAATATTTTATTGTGGCCAGTCGCGTGGCCCAGTGGCACAAGTGTGTGACTGTAAACGACTGGTTGTGTTACTCGAGGAGTGGAAATGATATTTCCATTTTCTTCGCTCTGGTGTCGAGGTAAAGCGCGGCGTTAAGTTCCGCCACTTAACACGCAAAGCCTCCGAATTCGGCGGAAAGTGGGGAACGGAGTGTCTTAACGCTAGGTTCCCTCTACCTACCCTGCTGTGTGCGGGATACAGCGTGAAGTTAAAAAAGAAAAAAATAAGAAGTAAAACTTTTTTAAATTTATGGAGCAACTAGACCCTTGATTTCGACTCGCTGCGCTCGCGATATCTTCGGTGTCATTTACATATTGAGCGAAGCGAGGAAATGAAGATCATTTATTACGGCACGCGTAGTTGATTGCAGCCTTTTTCTGCCATAGACTTTAATGGGAAATCAGTTGTATGATGATAATCACTCATTTATTACTTTTTCTTATTTTTTTTAATAACCATCTCAGTTGTATGATGATAATCACTCAAGGACATTTATTTTTTTCGATTTTTTTAAGAGCCTATCTCTATATTGGCGTGCAAAATATAAATTTTTGACGTGTAGTTTTGTAGTTTTCTAGTCTATTCGTCACAAAAAGTGCAAAAAAGTCTCCAGTAGAGCGCTTCGCTCGCTTCACTCGCTTCACTCAAAAATTAATATATTTTAAAATGTATATATTTACATGGAAGAGTATAACATTTAGCATAATAAAGCAGTTTCATTGAGTCACGCAGGGTAGTTAAAGAGAAACTAGTTGACATCGGGTGATCTAACAGCGTTAACGTTAAATTCCAGGTGTCACCAATAGTGCCGATGTTGTGCGACATGCTGTACGAGTCGGAGTTCGAGTCCCAGATGTGGATGTTGTTCAACAGCAGCAAGCAGCTGGTGTGCGTCGGTGACGCTTACCCTTCTAAGGTATACAGGTTCGATTCTTGTTTTGTTGGTATTTTTTTGTTTTGCAGTTTTTTTTGGTTGGATGGCTTGAAAAGATGTTTTGTTAGAGATTCTTGTGGTGTAGTGGGTGTTAAATGTGGGTTCGATTCCCATTTGGGAAATTTACATTATTATATTCAAGTAATCTGTAGTCTGGTTTTCTTTGATATGTCATCTATGAATGGGATCAGCCCTTTTTTTTATTTAGATTTTTTATTGCTGCTCCAAAATCAGACTTCCTAATAATGTAAAAAGTAGCTAAAAAAAATGTGTTATAAAAGTTTTGAGGGTCGCATAAAGACAAAAAAGTCAAAGTCGAATAATTTTATTCAAATTAAGAAGTTACATGCTTCATTTTTTGAAAGTCAAATAATCTACCACCGGTACCACTAAAGTAATGCCCTCAGACCTGAAAAGAACAAAGAACCGGCGCAAGAAACTCAGCGGGACGATTGAATTATATAATTATATATTGACAATTATATAATTATATTTTATTCCCAAGGCGTCTTATCATTCAAAAACTCATTGAAAATAGACGGCATGCAGGTTACACAGCCTTGATTTATTATATGTAAATTAAAATCGTGATATCCCAAAATTTTTATTCAGTTACATTTTTTAATATATGTATTTACTCAAATGTTAAATATTTTATAACTTTCTTTATCTTCATATATATTTTTTTATTATATTATTTTTTTTACCATATTCCAGTATTCAGCAAAAGTAGAAAAGGGCGAGTACACACTACGGTTGTCAGTGAGACACGAGAACAGGCTTCTACTCGAGCGCTTCACAGACTTACCGCTGACGGTGCAACAGCGCTTGACGCAGCCGCTGCAGCTAGACGCGTATTGTTCGCAGCCTCTGGTGAGTGGAGTGTGAAGCGCTTTTTTGCGGCTTTACCCTTTTTTGTATTTGTTAAGTAAATAAGTAATAGTAGCTAACTGCTATTAGTAATTGACTTAACGGGATGATTTCCGTTCCGAGCGGAAGATGGAGGAAGTTTTTATGGAAAAGGAGTGAAGAAAGTCAGTATTTATATGTTAATGCATTACAATTACATTATTTAAATCCAATATATAATATACACGATACAATGTGTTTGATATCGACCTTTGTGTAAAATGAGACATGTTTCTAAGGTGATGCATATTTTAACGCAACAACTGTTCTACTAATACAACGGAGTGTCTTAACACTAGGTTCCCTTTGCCTGCTGCTGCAGTGTGCAGGATACGTGAAGCTAAAAAAAAATCTTTATTTCATACAATTTATAGAAAAAATACTATAAGCGGGAGTTAAGTGAGACGTCCAGAAAAGTCTTAAAAAAAACTTTATTTAATCAATATGACCTATACTAATAGCTTACAACTAACTTAATATTAACAAGATGGCGATGGTATGATGCGACAACAATTCTTAAAACTACTTATTCTAATTGTTATCCATTACTTTTTAAACATTATTAAAGTGTTATTCCACACTTATCAAAATTGAAAAAGACATTTAAAGAAAACGTATAAAATTTTGAACGTACCTCCTAAACCGAACCTAATACCATCCAGGTAACCTCCTGAATACCGTCCAGGCGCTCTCACCACTGAGCCATGCGTTCTACTATCCGCTAGCATCTCTGTAGAGAGATTTTTACAATTTTCTGCTACCCAAAGATTATTCTACGAACAATCATTTTTAGTCATAATAATCAGAGTAGAACGCATGGCTCAGTGGTGAGAGCGCCTGGACGGTATTCAGGAGGCGCGGGTTCGAATCCCGCTGCGTTTAAATTTTTATACGTTTTCTTTAAATGTCTTTTTCTTGTTATCCATTAGTTTGAATAGGCGCAGAAACCATAATATTCTGTTTATATAAATCACTTCACCGAACACTACACATGGGAACATCTTGTTATGGGAACTTAAGTCGGGGTTAACGCTAAAAGCAATATGCTAGAAAAAGATATATGAGGGGTATAAAAGCAAAGGCGCTTCAGTCACAAAATACCTAAATCGAGTAAACTGCAAATTTCTACTGTGTCGTAATAAATCGATATTTCTACCCGAATTATATGTTGGTTCTTTTATTGGAATACTTTATTAATATAACATTAATTAAAATTAAATAACTTTACAGTAACCATATAAAAATTGAGAAATACTGTAGGACTTAGGTGTCTTTGCATTTAAACGTTGGACTAAAGCATGTTTGCAAGTTAATATTCATTGTATGACAGCTGACAGCCACTATTCACAATCAACTTACTATGAAAAATGATAGATTCGCCATCTTAGATATTTTGAAATTACGACTTTTGATTGGTTGATTGTGACTGTGGCGTATTTGCTCGTAACATTTTTTGGATCGAAGCTGTTTTGCACGTAAGCGTTATTTTCTAAGTGCTTTTTTTATAGAATCGCGGTGGATTTTCAGGTTGCCTCTCATAATATAGTGTAGCCCTTTGTGAGCTCTAAAATTTCGTATACTCAGTTAAAAAAATGCATTTTTGGACTGAAGCGTCTTTGCTTTTATACCCCTCATTTGTAAATGACATTTTTTTTACTATCTTACTAAAATCTATGTCAAATAATAATTGATATGTCAAATAATAATTGTAAGCAATTTATAACGTTATTATAATGATGGATTTTTATCTTGTTTTTTTTTTAATTTTGGTTAGGCATTGACCGGCGGTAAGAAGTTCACATCAGCGTCTTTGCCAAGTGGGGACTTACTGCCATTGTATTTTACACCACCACCAAGTGATAAGTAAGTTTTTATTTTTTAATTTTTTTTCTAATAATTAATTTTTAATCTATATGATATTTAAAATTAAATATATTCATGTGTATTTGGTATATAAAGGCATTTAATAGAATTACTGTAATTATATGAAGTGATATTAATTTAATTATTTTATTCTTTTGCTTTGGGAATGGGATATTTGGTGTTAAGATCAACATTTTTCAGATAATGTCAGGAATTTGGGTGGAGATTAGAAAGTGGAGTGTTATGATATAAGTTTCTTTTTGACTATGCTATTATGTGGGAAGGAGTGAAATGAAGTTGAGAAAAAGAAATTATTGATAGTTTTAAATGAAATTATTTTAACGGGAACAGTCGCGTATTCGAAAAAGTTGTTTTAGAAAAAAACAATGTTTAGTACACTTTATATTTTCGTAAGAAATATTCTTAGCTAAAACAATTTCCATTACGTTTAAAACACAAAAAAATGGCGAAAACCAAATATTTAATAATTATTTGGGATGTGACGATGCACAGCATCTGTGAGAGAGCGTAGTATACTTCCCGTTCCGTTTCCAATGATATTTGACTTCCGGTTGTCTTTTCGACCAATCAGCGCTCTGCCGTAAGTCACGTGTGGTACCAGGCGGTGGGGCGCCTGTTGCAAAAGGCGCCAATACGCTTCTTACCTCATAGCGTCGTTATTTCCCATCCGAGTAACATTGTTTCTTTTAAAAAGAAAGTGAATTTTTAAAGTGAAATTAAAGTGTTAAAAATAAAAGTAAAGTCAAATATAAGTGGTGATAATCAGTGCTACAGTGTCGTCTCGGTGATATGGAGGTAGGCTTGGCAAGGTCTGTCACAGTGCGAACGCCGTTCTACATTGGTGTGCTCGAGTTTTTCGATCTCTGCGTCATCGGAACCAGAGGTAAAAGAAGAAGAATGGGTAAGTCCTTTTAAGATTTTTTTTTAAAAAAAAGTCTTGCTGGAGATCTATATGTTGAGTAATATTTTAATACAAAATATTATGTAAACCATAACTGTGACAACTCGTATTATAATATGAGAACCTTCACCGATACTGACGATGTTCTTAATTCTCGCTTAAAGCTAACTGGGGTTAACACAAATATCCTACCACATATTTTATTTTAAAATATATTTAAAACTTACAATGGTTTCTTTACGTGACGTGACGTAGCGTTGTTAAGTGTGTGCGGTATATGGATGTTTTATTAAGCTTGCAGTTAAAGACTAGCTTAGGCAATTTGTCACGAGCGGGATCTTGTTTTGTGTTCGGGCAAAACCCTTGGCTGTTTTATGAAGTGCACTGATGCCACAAATACAAGTTTATTTGTATATTAAATTAAAGTTTGCAACGATTCATTAACTGTTTCGCATGTTTTACGTTATCTCCCTCAAATATGTAACTATGATGAGATATCGGCATCATTTTACCCTCGTCTTGAAATTCATAAAATTCATAGGTTGTGGAAAGCGAGGAAAATACTTTGAAAATTGTCAGGAGCGTATCCAAGACAAGTTAGCAAACAAGAATCTATGTGAGGGTCTGCGTAAGTTTACTCCGGATTCAACTTGTAAGTTTGACAAAAGTGAATGTAAATTTTAGAGCACAGGTGGATTATGACAAGTGGGTTTGACTTTGCAGATAAACAGAAGTCAGACTTTCGATAATCTGAAGGCATCTGGCAGGTCCTTTTCGTCCAATGTACAGGGATAACTGTACCAGCCCTTTCATCAACCACTAGTATGTGTTTTATCAGTACATACACTAAAATTGGAACGATACAGATAAGATTGGCATGGCCCCTGGCAAGGACGCAAGGATGACACTAAAAATCATGTCCTTTTTCGATGACAGGCACAATGACTTCCTTTGTCAACTCTCTGATAAGTAGATTTATCGCAGATCTATTCAAACAATCATGACAAACGTCTTTCAAATCGGACATTGATATCTCTGGATCTACGGGGGCTGCCTCCGAGCGTATCGGAGGCAGTGGCAGATGGTCTGGGCTCCGAAGGCCCTTCTCAGTTTAATTACATGAGAATGCATCTGCCATTTACCTCCAAATCATCAATCGTTGATCCTATGTTTTGAGATTGAGGCACCTCAAAATTCGATAGTAAAGAACCAACGTAATAAATAAACTAATAAATCATCAAATTCTATGGGGGCTGTCTCCGAGCGTATCGGAGGCAGTGGCAGATGGTCTGGGCTCCGTAGGCCCTTCTCAGTTTAATTACATGGGAATGCATCTGCCATTTACCTCCAAGCCTCTAATAATTCTTCCATCAAGAGGAATTTTAAAGCAGTTCGAGACTGCACTGTCATTGAATATATCTGTTCGGATAGAGAAATTTTTTAAATAAGGCGTTTTGGATATTTTAAATGCAATAGAGATAGATTGAAGTGTTTTTTTCGATAATATTGGTGACTAAATAGTAGTACTATTGCTACTACTACTAACTGATATTCAATCTAAGCATTTGAATCAATTTAAAGCTTCAGGATATCTTTCAGACTAAGCTCTTATTTTCAAGTGCCTCAACAGTTACAAAAAGAGAATTGCATAATAATAATCAAGAACTTGCAATCGGCTTACTGTCACGTAAGCGCCAGGAAAAGTCACTGTAAATATCTTGAGGCTGGTTTACGGTAAAACGGTCGTGAAAATGATATGCCTGTCCTTGAGTCTGTCTTGTGCATTCAAGGACGGTTTTCTGTGCTTACTATCTTTATAACACAGTTTTACAATTTTCACATCTTTGGTCCAAGGGCATTTGAGTAATGATTAGGTTGTCTTGATGTTTTTCTTGTAATATGTATTGCACATATGTACAAAGAGCTATCAGAACAGAGTCTGGAATAGAAAGGTATCGTATGGTATACCATTGTACAAATGATTACCTACATATATTGCTTGGCACGTTGAACTTGACTCCTTCGTTTGTTCACAAGGACGTCACGTCATAAAGTGTCATTCTAATTACTTCCAAGTCAAAAGATGTGTTAATCACCTGTGAAGCCAGTAGATTTCCGAAGTGGAGATATCTAAAGGAAAAGATTTAGTTTGGTGGATTACAATGTTAAGCAGGTCATTGACCCGGAACACCTTATAAACTGACATATAATGTTGGTTGAGGGGCACAATTAAACAAACAAATGATATGGGACAGTTGAGAACAGAACCAGATAAATAGGTATGTATTCCAACTAAAAGGTTATGTTTGCAATAATAGCACCTGTCTAAATGTTCAATCTGCAACTCGTGTTTGTAATTTCATCATCCAATGAAATCAAATGTATGCACGATATATGAAAGGAAGAAAATGATCGATCTTTCGCATGACATATCACTTGTGTGAGACAAAGAATAGTCATGACGATACATAGTCATGACAGCAAAATATATACCACAGAAGTTAAATGTATTTAGAAAGTAAAGTAGTATGGGACGCCTTACTTTTTGGAATCAACAGTTATGGAAAGGTATGTTACGATGATTATCGAGATCCATTAGTAGAACTCTGAAGTGTTTTCGCTCTTCCAGAGTGATATCGACTGGCGTGGATATTTCCACTTTCAAGCCTGATGTCACGGGTTTTTATACCATCTAAACGCGACTCGGGAACACACTTAGTGGTATCTCTAATGTGGAGGAGAGCTCATTAGTAGCCCTACCTACAACAACGGCCCACGAGCGGACCAATAAAGATCATTGATGATAAATATTGTTTTTCGGAGATCAGAGCATTGATCTTCCGTCCGATTCATCCGTCGCTCCTTCAATATAGGGAATTACGTCTGGAAGTAAGTAGCTGGGGTGACAATTACAAAATAATAATAATATAAAATTTGGTCAGAAGCAGAGAAATTACGTTTAGGATGGAGACTGGGGTGGAGAGAATCAGGTGTTAAAACTTAGGACCATTTTGGTAGCAGTGGTGAAAATTTTACAAAATGAATAATTTTAATGCAATTGTTCTAGTGGTACCGGTTTATCAAGGTGTTTAGGCGTCTCTTTATATATAGAGACTAGTTTATCAAACAATATTTTTGTATAAATGTCAAAGTTTAAGAGTAATAAAAGTGTAAATTTTCTAGTTATCTCTTTTTAGGGCGTTAAGTCGCAAAACTGCGGAACCCAGATGACTCGACTGAGACTGCTGGCTTGGTTGCAGAGATGCTAGATGTATCCTTTGTATGTAATAATGATAATTTAAACAAAATCTTTCGCAGGTGTGCTGTCCATTAGAATTGGCGTCCGGTATCATATGGTTCACGATCTTACTTTATCACATTGGTAATTGTGATATTATATATCGAGTATTTGGTTTCAAATTGATATTGAGATTCTAAGCTCTTTGGTCATCTAAGTGACGATGTGTCTAGTTGTTATTATATTGTAGTATAATATTGCCTAGTGGTTTAGTAAGACAATTAGATACATACAACAGAGTTTAATTATTCTTTATTTTTATCATTTGGGGGGAGCCTAGGTAAAGTGACTCGCAAATAATTATCGGTATTTGAATAAAACTTTATTAAGGGACATTTCAGCATCTCCGTGAAATTCCAACTTAGCCGTAACTTAATTAGTATGAGCACTTTCCCATAAATATATATAATTTAACATAAACTTAAAAATCGAGGTAATGGATAGATTTCAAATATTTTCGAAAGATTATATTATAATTAGGTAAGCCAATAGAAAGCGAATATTGTAGCAAATTAGAGGCAGTGAAATATAATCAATTTAAGAATGACTTGACTGAATAAATTGTTTTTATGAGTTTTCTTGTATTGGTGTGGTGTAATTAACCAATGTTACTCATTATGTATTTCTTGTTATTCTTATACTTTTCCAGTATAATAATTCATATCACATAGCGTCGTTGGTGGTCACCAGGAGTTATAAACATGTCTCTCACAGATGCTGTGCATCGTCACATCCCAAATAATAGTACAAGTTTTACCCAACAATAAAACTTGTATTATTGTGGAGAGACGATGCACAGCATCATTTTAAGTCCTCCTGGTGAGAGACTTCTATGAGGTAAGAAGCGTATTGGCGCCTTTTGCAACAGGCGCCCCACCGCCTGGTACCACACGTGACTTACGGCAGAGCGCTGATTGGTCGAAAAGACAACCGGAAGTCAAATATCATTGGAAACGGAACGGGAAGTATACTACGCTCTCTCACAGATGCTGTGCATCGTCTCTCCACAATAATACAAGTTTTATTGTTGGGTAAAACTTGTACTATTATTTATATTTTAATAATATACACGTTACAGAATAAGCCGGTCATCGCTGTCGATCGGCGTGACGCTGACGGGCACGGTGACGTTCGCGAAGGACGAGCTCGGGCACAAGGCGGACGTGTACGGCGTGTCGCTGCTGGCCTGCGAGCCGCCGCGCCGCGCCGCGCCGCGCCCCGCGCCGCCGCGCGCCGCCCGCGACCGCGACGCAGACTACGCCGACGCGGCCAGGGAGTTTGCTACTCTGTGGATGCCGAAACTGGGTCAGTGTGTGCTTGTCGTTCATTCGTTCATTCATTGGACGCGGAGAATGCGGATGTTGCGAGGGAATTCGCGACGCTGTGGTTGCCTAAGTTGGGTTAGTGTGTGCTTGGTCATTCGTTCATTCAGTCGCTCGTTATTCATTGGACGCGGAGAATGCGGATGTTGCGAGGGAATTCGCGACGCTGTGGTTGCCTAAGTTGGGTTAGTGTGTGCTTGTATGTTCATTTATATATTCACTCATTCGATGGATGCGGAGTACTCGGTCGCGACGTGAAAGTTTGTTAGTCTGTAGATGCCTAATCAAAGTTAGTGTGTGCTTGTTCATTCATTCGCTCGACATTCACTGGGCAAAGTATGCGGAAGTACGCCGACGCGGACTGAGAGTTCGTGGCCCTGTTAGTGCCCAAGTTAGATTAGTGTTCAGTTTATTCATTCATTCATTCACTCATTCACTTATCATTCACTGGACGTGAAGTATGAGGTAGCAGCGAGGAAGTTTTTAAATGTGTGGATGCATTAGTTAGGTAAGTGTGACTCGTTCATTCATTCACTCACTCATTCATTGAACACGGAATACGCAGACACTGCGAGGGAATTGTTAGTATGTGGATATAAGTACATAAGCTTGATGAGTGTGTGATTGTCCGTCCATTGATTCATTCACTCGCTCACACGCCACACAATGTGGAGTTACATCAGCGTGAATCGTTCATTCAATTACTAAACCTATAAACTAGAAGCAAAGTATACAGACGTGGCAACATTGCGAGTCTGTGGAGTGCCTAAACTAGGTTAGCATGCATTTTTTTTGTTTACTTATTGTCGTTCATTCATTCACTCGCCTAGTTGTACTCACTCGCACACTGTATTGCGCGGACGCCGTGAATGCGTAAGCTTGGTTAGTATGACTCGTTCATTCATTCAGTTGCGCGCTTGTTGCGTCTTACTACCAGCTGCGTCGAAGTTTTTATACGCTTATTACAACTTATTTATGTTGTTAGCACGGTTGGATAGTATCCAAGAGACGAGGGTTCGAATCCCTCTGCGTTCAATTTTTTATACATTTTTTTAAATGTCTTTTACATGTTTTTGTTTTTTGTTTGATTAATAAAGTTAAAATATTTATTTCAGAGGGTGAAAAACTAGAACAATTGTATGAAGAAATGTTAGAAAAGTTCCCAGGGTACCTCGGTACGCATATTGCGTACCTAAACGCTATTGACCCACCGACTGATCCTAAGAAGTAAGTACATATAGTTAGCTTTTAGTTTATTAATAGAATTTATTTATTACATATAGGAATTGGAATAGGTAATATTTCCAAGCGAAGCGCGGCGTTGAGTTCCGCCAGTTACCTCCTAATGTCTTGAGAAGGCGGCGGAACATGGGGAATGGAGTGTCTTAAAAACTAGGTTCCCCTTAAAGTGCCTAAAGGAGGCAAACGAGCAGAAGGACCACCCGATGGTAAGTGGTTACCTTCGCCCATATACATCCACAACATTAGAGTTGTGGATGCGTTGCCTTGGAACTAAAGGAAAAGAGGAGGGAGGAAGGATGGGAATGGTGGGAATAGGGAGAGCTGGCTTACATGCCATCGAACCGGAACACATCGTCAGATATTTGGCGGTTCGTCTTTGACATGATAGTGGTCGCGAGCCAGTCGGAGAACGAATCTCTTACCATCAAGCTACTGGGTTACCCGTCTTTTACGGGACGCTACTCAGCTGCGGGGGGGGGAATTGTATTCTTAACCCGTCCCCCCACGGGTTAAGCGTCATCGTCGTCGGCGTGACAGTCATAAATATATCTATTACTGTTTAATTAGTACTAGTACTGTTTAATTCTTTGTTGTCATTCGATGTGGTACGGTGGGACAATATGTGATTATAAACGCGATAGTTGGTGGTTTGATCCTAATTCAGGGAAATGTTGTATTAAAATTATTTTATGTTTCCCTCTCTGATGGTATTAAACGCGGCGTTCAGTTTCGCCACTCAATACGTTATATTTCGATTTCAAGCGAAAAGTAAAGAACGAAATGTCCTAACATAAAAAAAAAAAAAAAAAAATCGTCCCGCTGAGTTTCATGTGCCGGTTCTTCTCAGGTCTGAGGCATTAACTTTATTGTACCGGTGGTAAATTGTTTGATGTTCAAAAAATGAAGCATGTAACTTCTCATTTTAAATAAAATTATTTGACTTTGACTACATTCTCTCTGTCTGACCCTGCTGGGTGGAAAGCGAAAAAAAAAAATATTTTGAAGTCATTTTTTTTTAATATTGCATTTTTTTAAGTATTTCTACACATATGTTTTGAATTGTTTCAGACTTCCCAATGTAAATGAAGATCCCGATGTAACAACCGCTTGGTGTGAACAGTTAATTGCTATTTCAGATAAGGTATAGTTTTAAACATTTTTTTTTAAAGTGTTATTCCATACAAAGGACAATTGAAAAATACATTTAAAAAAAACGTATAAAAATTTAAACGCAGCGGGATTCTGGTTCATGTCCCGCTGCGTTCCAATTTTTATACCTTTTCTTTAAATGTCTTTTTCAAGGTATAGTTTCTCTACGATATTGTTTTATTTTTAAAGTTAATAGAAATTTCTTTTTTTATGGAATCTAACCTATTATTTAGCTTTGTGATTATATATCCGTATAATATGGATGCCTTCCATAGTGAGGGAACCTAGTGTCAAGACACTCCGTTTTTTCAGTTTACATTCGAAAACCAGATATTGCATGTAGAGTTGTAGCAGTAGAATTTTATTTATCTATCTAGATAGATAGATTAGATCTAGTCACATATAGATTATCCATAGATGTGTATAATCATTACCTCAAGTGGGAATCAAACTCACAACCATCGTGTATACAGTCAGAGATATAAGGTATATTTAATACTTGTTAAACATTTTTAAAGTGTTATTCCACACTTTGGAAAATTCGAGCGGGATTCGAATCTCGCTGCGTTCAAATTTTTATAAGTTTTCTTAAAATGTCTTTTAAAGGTATATTTAATTTGTTATTTGTTAAGTAGACAGATTAGAGTAAGACGGGAACTAATGAAACAACGTGTAGCTCGGTTTTACTCACTGTCTGCACTTCACGCTGTATCCCGCACACAGCAGGGTACGCAGAGGGAACCTAGTGTTAAGACACTCCGTTACCCACGCACCGCCAAATTCGGAGGCGTGCGTGTTAATTGGCGGAACTTAACGCCGCGCTTTACCTCGACACCAGAGCGAAGAAAATGGAAATATTAAATATTTCCTCGAGTGGGAATCGAACCCACAACCAGTCGTTTATAGCCACACGTTTGTGCCACGACACCACGACGACCATTTAATTATCTATTTTGATCATATTAATCTATCTTTTATTTTTGTTTCAGGTTATAAAACAAATCGATCAAGACAAGTTGTTAGCGTATCTAGGAATGAAGAACGATCTACGGAGCGATGCCAATAAAATAAAACAGTGAGTAAATTTATATTTTCTTTATATGTAAAATTCTTTGATTGCCAATTGAAGAATAATTAAAAACAGACTGCAAAATTAAAAAAAAACATAGCTTATAAAAGGTTTTTTTTTCTCTAAGATAAATTATTATATCTATATTCAAGATTTTTTGTTCTTCTTGAAGAATTGTTTTTTTTTTATTTTAACGCTGTATCCCTTGCATATTCCTAGTCGAAGTGAACGGAACACTAATCGCTACGATCCCTGCACACATCTTCAGCCTCCTCTCTTCTTCACACATACTCTCCCTCTTCTCTGTGGGGTGTCCTCATGTTTTTATGTGACCTTCCTCCAGTATTGTAGATGCTGTGTTTTCGAAGGTCGCTCATATTAATACAGCTTCTATTTGCCCGTATCACCTGAGCTCGTTTTTGAATATAACAAGGACAAAGCAAATGAGCGTTCGGGTCACTTGATGTTAGGTAAACACAGTGTGAGGGACAGCACACAGCCTTGTGGGACGCTAGTGTTCACGGGCTCACGGGTAATCTGAGCAAAAACTGTTGACCGCGACCTACGCTACGCCCATTGAGAAAAACGACTACTTGTACACTTTTTTGGTAGGCCAAGAAAGTGTGCAAGGTACCAGACCGCAGTTCAAGTCTGATAAGCTTCCCGTTTATTAAAGGTTTGCAAAATTTACCAAACCAAGGTCGCAATTTACTACCGATTGGCACCACAGAGCTAGGAATGTAAAGTTCAATACCCCGTAGTATCACGTCGGGAACAGCAGCGGCAAAGCCTTTAGGGTTATCAGAGGAGAAACAAACCGGCCCCCGGGGATAAGATGAGTAAAATGTTGCGTACATTATATAATATAATGTACGCAACATTTTACTCATCTTATCCCCGTATAACTCAGCTCTTTCCCAATTCTCACCATCTCCATCCTACCTCCTTCCATCTTATCTTCTTCCTTGAAATTAACACTGCATCCACAACTTCTCTGCCGTTATGGATGTCTATGGGCGAAGGTTCCCACTAATTACCAGGTGGCTTCTGTTCGGTTGCTTTCTTTATCCAATAACAAATGACATGTATGTGTCTGTGCAGAGAGCACGAGCGCCAGAAGGGCTACATGGTGGAGGCGCTGGCGCGGCGCGGCGCGGCGCTGTGCCGCGTGCGCGCGCTGGCGGGCGCGGGCCGCGAGGCGCTGCGCGACGCGCTCGCCGCCAACGCCGCCGACCTGCTCAAGTACACCGACTTCACCGACGCCAAGGTAATGTCTTATATATTTAAACTACCACTTCTTATATATATAATCGGAATCTCGGAAACGGCTTCAACGATTTTTAGTAAATTTGATGTGATTTCGGTAGAGAAAAATCGATCTGATTAGGTTTCATTTGTAAAAAATGTCATTTACTAAAATATGAATAAATAGCAACCGGCTCGCACTTTGTCGCGTAAACTGCGTAAATATTTCATTATACTGAAACACTCGGGAATGGATTTTTGAAAAATAAAGTAACCTATTTTTAACTTCAGATTGTCAACTATATTTATGCCAAAATTCTTTACAATCGTTCAAACGGTTTAAATTTTTAATATAAACATTCATCCTCTAATTCAACCCTTTAGGAGTGGATTTTTGAAAAACTAAGTAACCAATATTTGACACCGGATGATTAGCCGTGAAAGCGTGACAGACAGACAGACTTTCGCATTTATAATATAAGTATGGAGGATATACAACTGTCAATTTCGCGACTGTTGACAACGTTTTTTACGGTTTTTCCACGGTTCGGTCCTGATATCCAGTCTATTATTTTTTACTCTCAATTTTTTTTTTTTAGTTTTAATTTATTATATTTCTTTAATTATTATATTTTAATATTCATATTATAATTTTTATTAATCATATATTTTTTTGTATTATAATTTATTATACAATCACGATTTACAAAAAGTACTATTTCACCTGATATTTATATTAACGATACACATAACGTCCCCAGGCGATCCACTACGGCGTGTGGCACGCGTTCGCCTTCCAGCACTGGGGGAAGGCGATCAGACTTCTCACCAAGATCTTGGAGGAGAGGCCTTCTAAGGAAGTGGAGGAGAGACTGATCCAAGCCTACAACCAGCTCGGGTGGAACTTCCTGTCTGTTCATACTACAGCCGCTTTACCCACCAAATATCCTAATGCTTACCGCCCATTCTGATTGATTATTATTATTATATTTGTATGTATTTCTTTTTTTATTTGTTCGGTTCACCAATAACTTTATATAATAATAAATACAGAAAATAAGCACTATGGCAAGCTTAAAACTATATAATGGCGTTTAAAGTAAACACTATATGCAAAAAAATAGTTTTTTTAAAAGTATTAAAAAGAAAAGAGATATTTCAAGGAGATGGAAAAAAGATTGATTCCATTTTACAATCAACTCAGTTGGAAATTCCTATCCGGTCATTTAATATGTTAAAGCCCGTTTTCCCGCCATATATCCAAATATTTATCGGCCATTTTAAATAACTAATTTTTTTTATTCGGTTCACCAAAAATTGATACATAATATATAAATTATGTGTGTACAATCGTGTTTATAGAAACACTACATGTAAGAAATTAATAATAATAATGGTTGTTTAAAATGTTAATTAAAAAATGTTGAAAAAGAAAAGAGATATTTCCAGAAAGTGAAAGATTAATTCAAGCTTACAATTAACTCAGGAATTTCCTATCTGTTCATACTACAGCCACTTTTCCCGCCAAATATCTATCGGCCATTTTGAATGACTATTATTATTTGGTTTGGTTATATATGTATTTTTTCTTTACATATTCAGTTCACTGATAATTGTTACACAATTAAACATACAGTAAATAAACATTAAGTTACGTTGTTCAAAATGCAATGTATTTAAATCGATTTCTTAGGCTTTATGCGAGTGATAAAGTGGAGAAAATACATTGTTGATATTGTTAAACTGTAATTATTTTTTTTTTTGCATAAACATACATACAATATATGTTTATTTATATATTATTGTTATATATACGTAAAAAGCCATGTTTCAATTTAAAATACAGTTGATTTCTTAACTAAAATCTATACAGTATATTCTGAATGTATTATAAAGAAGTTATTATTTTATCTTTCCGTTCGTAACTCTATATATATACAGTACTGGACATAAAAAAGTACGCACAGTTCAATGTCTCTTTTATATGCTATTAATATTTCAAATATCATATATAAATGAAACCCTGAGTGATTATACCGAAAGATCATTATTTTGCCTTTATGCTGCCATTGCTACAGTGTTGCAAATACAAGAATCCCGTAAAATAACGATTTAAACGTTAAAATCTGCCTCTTATATGCTGGACAAAAAAAAGTACGCACCCAAGCTTGTCATATTGTGAAGAGTGACTGCGATGCGATTTCTCCCAACAAAGTTTAGCAAGGCAAAAAGAATGTAAACGTAAGAATTTCACAATTTTTCAGCGAGTTATTTTTTCTCTAGGTGCAAGTAAAACCTTTGAAATCCGTAAGGCCGAAAATACTAATTCAAAATTGAAAACTGGTGATAAAAATCCAAAAAATAGGTATTTCGAAAAGGCAGATTGGCCGGAAATGTGAATTAAGTGAAGGTGCCATGTGAAAACACTTGCGATAAGGTTGAATAAATAGTGATAATCAATAATAACAACGCAAAAGGGAGTAACAGAAAAATCATTGCGGTGGATGATCGGAGAGCAATCGAAGAGGTGAATATAAATCCTCCATTAACCAGGCGTGCAGTACTCGAGAATACTCTCTTGAATGTATGTGATCGTATGATTCGGAAGAGACATCAACGAGCGGACTTAAACAACAGTTTCACACAACGTCACTTTCCGATCCGCACAAAGTGCACAAAATCAAGAGCCTTGAATTCGCCAAAAAAACGTGTTTACTAACCGATTTCCTTTTGGAAAAAAGTATTTAGAGTAACGAAAGCAAATTTTATTTATTTGGTCATGAACGACAATCCTGAGTTTGGTGCAAACTGACGGAACAGCTCTCCAAAAAAATTTCATAAGATAGTCAAATGCGGATGAGGCAGTGCATTAGTTATGGGGTGTCTTGCCTGGTCTGGAGTCGTCAATTTCATATGTATATGTGCTCTACATATAGAGAGTTATGACCGCAGATGTGTATATAGATATAACCAATGAAATATTGGAAGAATCGTCGCTGAAAGAAGAATGAAGAAGATGAATTCATCTTCCAACAAGAGAACGATCCAAAACATGTGGCTTGGAAAAATCATTTTTTTCCAATTTTCCAAAATAAATTGTTGGACTGGCCTGTGCAATCATCGGACTTAAATCCAAATGAAAATTTATGGTCAATTTTAGACCGGAACGTTAATAAAAGTGACGTTATGAAAAAAAAGAAGTTGTTTCGAATCTTTGACTGAAGACGTGGGCAAAATCGATCGGCAATATTAATTAATGTTGTTCAAACTATACTCCGACGTTCAGAGATTATTTTTGCAGCAAAAGGTGGTCATACAAAATATTACAAACGGGATATGATCATTTGTTTGGTTTTTTTCATAAGTGCGTACTTTTTTTTGTCCACTCCAATATTGGCACCCTGCGGGTGATATATTTTTTTTGTGCCGTATTTATTTTATTTTGATTATGATTCAGTAAGGATGAGCAAGTTATCTCACAAACTATCGTTGAAACAGTTGTGGAAGTACGTCATTTATTGTTTTCATATGTAAAATGACACAAATTCAAAATTTCACACAGTGCGTACTTTTTTTTGTCCAGTACTGTATATTAAGAACATCTCTAGAGAAGCTCGGACAGTGGAAATGGGTATTAATGCATTTTAAAAGGACCCCTTGTGTTGCAAATCCCAGGTATCTATATAGTGAATCTATTCAATGCTAAGGAGTTTCATCTTTATGTGTTTATGTATATATTTTTTAGGCAATGAATTATTAATACAGTACATACATTATTAACGTAATTTGTTATAACGAGAGTGATTTGCATAGATTGTGATTATACACTTTGGTATGAATCAGTTTAGTACAGGGGTGATCAACCTACGGCCCGCTTAGTTAATTTATGCGGTCCGCTAAGTGTTTATTTTAAATTTTATTGCAGATATTCAACTGTTTATTTTTTTAAAAGTTTCATATTTTTTTGTTAAGCCCATTGCTAGAAAAAGGTTGCTCATCCCTGGTTAAGTGGGTAAGTCGTTTAGTGAGTTTGTATGACCAATTCTTTTATTGTTATTATGTAATGTACTAAGGATTTCTCGCGTTTCTCATACAGAAGGGTATACAGAGAGATTCTCGTGTCGACATACTCCACTTTCTACGTTTGAAATGAAATATTATTAAATTATTTATATAATATTGTTAAAATTCAGGAGTAAACATGTAGTAATAGCGATAATTCATATAAAAGATCCTTATTAACTAATAAGAGTTAATTTTACACAATTAAGCAGATTCTAACTAAATAAATTCACAAGTGGATTTTTTATAAGAATTCGTCTCTAAATGACTGCTTACAGTAACTTTTATAGATTTTTTAACAATAGCTCCATCCCCTTTGCATTCCCTCTATTGACAGTTAACACTTTACTAAGACTGAGTGTCTTATTTAAGTGACAATTAGAAAATTTGAAAATACTATTCCTGGTTATAAATAGTAACGAATATAGGCCGTCATGGCGCAGTGGGACAGCGTTTGATTGTATCCGCTATGGTTGCAGGTTCCATTCCCACTCGGTGAAATTATATATATGTAAATTTTCATTTATTCCCTCTGGTACCAAACACAAAGCGCGGTTAAGTTCCGCCACTTAAGTTCCGTTCCTCCGCAACAAGCAGTCACTCGTCTTAGGGAAGGAAGTGGAAAACGGAGTGTTTTAACACAAAACTAAAACTAGCTTCTCCCTGTATGTACTATGTGGGAAAAGCCATAAGTTTATAATATATTAAGGAATTGGTCATACGAATGTTTAAACTGGGTGGTTTTGACTTGTATCGTCAATTATAAATGTTTTTGTAGTCGTATGTGTAATTACTTCTTTTATATATATAAATTTCTCTGTCTGTTTGTTGAATAAAATAATATGCCATGTATTATTATATTATAGCTTTTTAGCAATTGTAATATATTTAATAATTGAATACAGAATTTTTGTAAACATAATTTAGTATTATTAATAGAAATGTTGACTGTATGATAATAATATGCAATGTGGGTTCGATTCCCACTCGTTAAATGATTTATTGAAATTATTATTATTATTCCGCTTTAAAAATATAAAATGCAGTGTTAAGTTCCGCCACTCAACACGTATTGTAGAATTTGGACAAACAGGGAGGAACAGAGTGTATTGACACTAGAGTCTCTCTGACTGTCTTTGCCTGAAAAGGAGTCTTACGGGTGTTTTTAAACAAAAATATTTACAATTATTTCTTATTTTTTGTGTATTAATTTGTATGCAGGGCCAATCGTGTCGCAGTGGTACGAACGTGTTACTGTAAACGACTAGTTGTGGGTTCGATTCCCACTCGAGGAGTGGGAATGTTTAATATTTCCGTTTTCTTCGCTCTGGTACCGAGGCAAAGCGCGTCGTTAAGTTCCGCCACTTAACACGTAATGCCTCCAAAATTTGGCGGAATGTGGGGAACAGAGTGTCATAACACTAGGTTCCCTCTGCCTACCCTCCTGTGTTGCTGTGTGCGGGATACAGCGTGAAGCTTTCATTAATTTGTTTATAATAATTTCAAATTTATATATGCACACACATACATACATACATGTAAACATTTCTATATTTAGTAGTTTACATATGTATATAATACGTAACATATGTATAATATTATGTGTAATTATACATGTTATAAGAAAAATGTTTTCTAAGGTTTTCTTTCTAATGTCATTCTCACACTAATCTTAAATTGATAATTTAATATATAATGCATATAAGCATAAGAATTACTTATATATTTCTCTATTAATTTATTTTTGTGTGTGAGAATAATATGCAAGAAAAATATATGTAATAGTTAAATTGCAATTGTTTTTTCTACAGTAACCATTTTTTGTGTAATGAAATTAATCTTTGTAAAAATTCATTCGATAAATATATATATTTTTATTGTTTTATAAGTGATGATAATTCAGTTTATGGTTTTTAAATAATAAACCTTTTTAAAAGTGTTACATACACACTTAGACAATTGTAAAATGTTTCTAACAGCAGAAATGAATTGTAATAAACGTATAAGAATTTCGACGTAGGATATAGAACGCATGGCATAGCGGTCAGAGCGCTTGGACGGATTCCAAGGAGCGCAGGTTCGAATCCTGCTACGTTCAAATTTTTATATGCTATCTGAAAATGTTTTTCATATACAATAGAAACTTGAGAATTAGGCATCCGAATAATATAATAAATTATATAATGTTATATGTTTGTTAAAATCAACAAATATATATATATTAACCATATATTTTTGGACTTCTCAAGTATGCGCCTACTTTAATACCAGTGACGATGCGTTCGTGCTTGTGCAAATTCGGCTTAATTCGAAATATTTAATACAACTGGTCATTAGTACGGATAATCACGAATCCGCATAACTGAAGACCGGATAATCGAGTTGCTATTGTACGAAAAATAAGCCTATCAGTGGGAAATGAACCCGTTATCGTTTGAGTGATTTTTATTTCACTCAACGTAACTTGACGATAAACGGAAGGAACCATAATTAAATGATATTTAGTTTTTTTTTTATTTTACATATTGACATAAATAATTGGGTGCTTAAAGCGTGCTCAAAATACTAGGTGAATATATTTTTTTTTTATATTATTTTTTTATAATTAATTTCTAGGCTAATAAAATGTATGTTTGTCAATTTTCATATTTGAAATAGTCTGATTTTCACTTTTGTATGTGTAATGCTTTTTTTTTCAAATTAGACATTTCAAGTATGGAAACGTCAAATGTCAATGTCAACGTCAACGTCAACGTCAAAATACAGTACATAGTGTGGTATAGATGAAATATTGAATATACTTGTTATATTAGACGGCCAACTGTGTGTGTTTTTTATGAAAGAAAAATAATAATAATTGAGCAATGTTTTAATTGAAAGGCTTCAATACATTTAGGATTATGAAAATATTGATATTTCTTTACGGAATGAATTTGGTTAAATGAGTAATTAAAAAATACATTTTTTTTGACATTTAATGATTTTTTTTGTGTGAAACTGTTGTCGATATATTATAAGAGTAAGCACTTCAAAAATTAATTGAAAAAGGACAATACTAATGTCAGGTGACGTTTTAAGTCTTGTAATTTGCTTTTATAGTAAAGTTGCATAAGTTAGGCAGTGGTCGCCAGTTCGATACCCGGTCGGGGTAAAGTACAGTTGGTCAGTGGAAGCTTTGCTGGTTGTTCGCGGCTTCGTCATTACGATTATTGATAGATGTTTTAAATGAATTGTTAATTAAGATGAATAAATTGTGACAATTTTTTGATTGTTTTATTTTGGTACAAGTTTTTTTATTAGAAGTCAAAATATTTTGCGTGTCAATACAGTATGATGTATTATAGTTTGTATGCTGGGACTCAACGCTGAGCTTTGTCTTAGAAGGAACAAAGCGGAGATATAAATTAAAGATTTTTTTTTAGCCTCACGCTGTATCTCACACACAGCAGGGTAGGCAGAGGGAACCTTGTGTTAAGACACACCGTTCACCACTTTCCACCGAATTCGGAGGCATTGCGTATTAAGTGGCGGAACTTAACGCCGCGCTTTGCCTCGACACCAGAGCGAAAAAAATGGAAATATTAAATATTTACTTCAAGTGGCAATCAAACCCATAACCAGTCGTTTACAGTCACAGGCCTGTGCCATTGCGCCACGACTGGCCACGGTTAAGTAGTACGACATTTGACTTTTTCTATAAAAGGTCGCTATTACCGCCAGTTTGATTTATATAATTGTCGTGCTATATTTTGGTACAATAAGAAGTCTCTATAAGTTAAACATCATGAGCGTTCAGAGGTCGCCAATAGGAGGGTCGCAACCGGATTTATCGAAGATGACTAACGTAAGTTCTGAACCATTAATAACATTACGGAAGCGAAAAATCCCTCATGATATCGAGTGTTCATGTTCAGATGATTTAAGAGAAATTAGGTCAGAAATGTCTCGTATCGGCTCTCTATTAGAAAAATATATTGGGTCTAATGAGCTAATATTGAGAAACATGCAAGAGGATATTACTGATGCTGATGTACTCAAAACAATCTCTCTGGTAAGCACAACTATTCCTAATCCATCCAAAGTCTTTAGAATCGGTAAACTCCAACCAGGCAAAAGCCGTAGTATTAAGGTGTGCTTTGAAGCTAAAGAACCTGTTAAAGAAATACTTCGCAACAGAAATAAAGTACAAGGCGGCTTAAAATTTTTCTCAGACCAAACACCTTGTCAACAAAACTACATGAAAACCCTAAGAGAAGAGTTAAAGTGTCGTCAAGAAAAAGGAGAGACTAACCTCACTATCAAATATATTAATGGCACACCGACAATCACGACAATGACAAAAAACTACACACAGTAAATAATACAACCTATACTAATAATGTTAACAGCAATACTTATGAACTACTTAATACGTACAATAATATCCCAATCAATAAATCAAGATTTACCTTCCTATACCTTAATGCCCGTAGTATACGAAAAGCTGGAAAATTCGACGAACTGAAATGTATCCTTCAAGCAATACCGAATAAAGTGCATATTATTCTACTGACTGAGACGTGGATTCGTAATGAGGACCAAGTACTACAATTACAACTACCAAACTATATTCACCATTATAACTACAGAACTGATACAGTTGGAGGCGGAGTATCCGCATACATTCATAATACCCTCAAACATACCGTGTCAGAATCAGTGTATATAGGAGGTAATAATTATCTGTGGATACAATTAGACAAATATGCACTCGAAGTGGGAGTTGTTTATAACCCAGGACATACAAATTTCAAACAATTTCTCGAGGTTTATGAATCACAATTGCAAGAGAGAAAAAGAGCAATCGTTTTTGGTGATTTCAATATTGACTTACTTACGAAAGATACCAAAGCTAACCAGTATAATCAGCTTTTAAATCAAACAGGGCACAAAATTATCAATAAAATTTCCAATAAATACTGCACAAGGGAAGGATCAATTAAAAAATCCTTAATAGACCATGTAAGTACCAACCTAAAAAAAGACAACTTCCATGTAATAACAATCAACTCTTCTTTATCTGATCACAAACAGCTATATGTTGAAATAAAAAAAATTAAACCACCGCCAATAATGCATTACCAATACGAAGCCATCAATTACAAGAAATTGTATGATTCAATGGAGCGATCTCTAAAGATACAAGAATTAAACGATAGCTTTACTAAATTGGAAAAACTAATTAAAATACTTGTGGAAGAGCACAAAGTTTTGAAGACCAAAATCATTAATGAACCACAAAGAGAATGGATAAACAAAAATATTATAGCCGAAATTAATGAAAGAAACTTAATATGGACAGAACTAGTGAAAAAGCCAGACGACGAAGACCTAAAAGAAAAATTTAACACTAAAAGAAAACAAGTAATTAACTTGATCAGACACACAAAACAAACATACTATACGAAAGAATTTGAAAAAAATAAAGGGAAGCCTAAAAAACAGTGGAACTTACTAAATACCCTAACGTATAATAAGCGGAAACAGAAGCACGTTCCTAGCAAAATGATTGTTGATTCAGTAGAAATTACCGATGCTAATGAAATATGTAAGTTATTTAACAATTATTTTGCTACCATAGGTTCGTGTTTAGCTGATGAGATTCCTCAAGAATTCCATATTAACTATAGTCACGCGCTCCCAAAATCTAATTTACTGCACTCACAGATGGACTATCTCGAACCTTGTACCGAAAATGAGATCCTTACTATCATTAATAACCTTGATTCTAATAGTAGTGCTGGAGTGGATGGTGTCAGTACAAAGGTTATCAAATGTGTTAAAGAAATTATTAAAAATCGGTTAACAATTGCTTTTAATAAACTCCTACAAGATGGAATATTCCCAGACTCCCTTAAAATTGCCAAAGTTACACCAATTTACAAAGCAGGAATAAAAACAGACCCCAGCAATTATAGACCCATATCTGTACTACCAGTTTTATCAAAAATTCTTGAAAAAATTCTACACACACGGCTATTAAACTACCTTAATTCAGTAAACTTCTTCTTTGATCGACAATATGGTTTCCTACCTAAAAGAAATACGCTGTCAGCAGCAATAGATCTTGTGACTAAAATTAAACGAAATATTGACAAGAAAAACATTGTACTGGGAATATTTATTGATTTAAAAAAGGCGTTTGATACCGTTAGTCACAAATTGCTCTTGAAGAAGTTGGAAGCCACTGGTATTGCTGATAAAGCCCTAAAAATGTTTGAATCTTACCTTACAGACAGACATCAGATAGTAAAAATTGACAATAACTCCCAAAGTCCTTCAGTACCCATATCCTACGGAGTTCCACAAGGATCCATATTGGGCCCTCTGCTCTTTTTAATTTATATTAATAATATTCACGAACTAGGCTTAAAAGGGAATATCACACTTTATGCTGACGACACATGCCTCTTTTACTTTGGTTCATCAGTTCATGATTTAATTTCTCAAGCCCAACATGATCTTGACATTCTCAACGAGTGGTATCAATATAACCTACTTACTATCAACATATCTAAAACTAGCTACATACTTTTCAAAGCTAAAAACAAACCAATACCCAACTACTCGCCTCTCACAATAAATAATAGCCCCATACGGGAAAAAACTCATGAAAGATATCTTGGCCTACACATGGATACCTACTTAACATGGAATGTGCACACCAAATATTTAATGACTAAGTTAACATCACTTCTTGCTTCTTTGCGGACTAATGTTCGCTGCATACCACGTAAGCTACGTTTCACAATTTATAATTCTCTAATAAAATCACATTTGCTATATTTAATCGAAATCTGGGGATGTGCTGCAAAAACACGGTTAAACAAATTACAAATTCTACAAAATAGAGTAATAAAAAAATTATTTCATTACAAATTTCGAACATCAACAGAAAAAATTTACCGCGAAACCAAATTAATGAGCATTAAGCAATTATATGTTTACAGTATTTGCATTCTCGTAAGAAAAATCATTAAAAAAAACATTCATATCGACCTACACTTCGAAAAGGGCAAAAGACTTGGGCGCCCCTGCACTCGACGCGCTAGTCTTGTAATCTTACCAAAAACAAGAACTAAGTGCGGGCAGTCCGCAATAACATACGACGGTGCGCGTCTTTATAATCAACTACCCTCGGAGATAAAAAATATTGAGCCACTCGTTCTATTCAAAAAAAAACTATCCCAATACATAATTGCACAAATATCTATTTAAATATCTATTTGAATATAAAAAAATGTATTGGAAATTGTGCTAAATTGCGAACTCGTTAAGTAATTGTTTATTATTATTATTATTTTTTTTTTCTAATTTACTAACATTTATGTTTACATTTGTTTACTGTTAAATATATATATGTTTATTTTTTACTAAGTAGCCTTAACAAAGTTAATTGTTTTTGCTTATGTTTATGTTTCTGTTTATGTTCTTTATCCACTATATGTGTACGGCAACGAATGTATGTAACCTAAAATTATTTTTATATCTATGTTCTCATGTAAGTGATGTACATGTATGTCTTTATGAGAATAAATGTCTTTAAACCTAAGTTGCTTTTTGGTGAAATATATAATTACAACTTAAAACCGAACTAACGGCTTAATGCTTTGCTCCTTACCTTATTTGATTAAAGATTGTAAAGTGTAAAAAAATAATATTTAACAGCATTTGGCCTCTGCTACTAAACAGAGACCATCACATCACAGTAGGACGACGTCTGAACGTAAACACAATTGGTTGTTGATTCGATTTCTTATTTGTGGATGAATTATACTTTTTTTTTTGTTTTAGCTTCACGCTGTATCCCGCACACAGCAGGGTAGGCGGAGAGAACCTAGTGTTAAGACACTCCGTTCCCCACTTTCCGCCGAATTCGGAGGCATTGCGTGTTAAGTGGCGGAACTTAACGCCGCGCTTTACCTCGACACCAGAGCGAAGAAAATGGAAATATTAAATATTTCCACTCCTCGAGTGGGAATCGAACCCACAACCAGTCGTTTACAGTCACACGCTCGTGCCACTGGGCCACGACTGGCCACAATACATATACTTGATTTAACTTATTTATATTTCAATACTCTGGTAAGAAAAAGTGCGGCGTTAAATCCCACTATTTAACACGCACTGTTTCATGATTTTTAAAAGAACTAATTATTTAGTTCACTTTCCTCTAATTCCTATTTATTTAAATACTCCATTAGAATATAGATCTTATATTTATATTCTTCAAGAAGAAATCGATATTATACAATCATGACGTATATAGTTTTTAGCTCTCGACAGACATTTTTTCCCCGCACACAGCAGGGTAGGCCTAGAGGGAACCTAGTGTTAAGACTTTTCCCCACTTTTCGCCGAATTCGGAGGCATTGCGTGTTAAGTGGCGGAACTTAATGCCTGGCTTTGCCTCTACACCAGAGCGAAGGAAATGGTAATAATAAATATTCCTACCCTCGAGTGGGAATCTAACTCAGAACCAGTCGCTTAACTGTCACACTTTGTGCCTCTGCGCCACAGCTGGCCCCTGACCCTGAGCCTGGCTTGACAGATGTGAGGGTTTGAAATTTATTATATGAAGTTTTAATTGTTAAACAAAAGTTAAAACAATATTATTATAACACTATGCGCACTGCCTACATCATAATTAAATGAAAGATAAAGAACAGAATCACTGAGTTTTTAATTCTCTACTAAGTTCCTTTTATAAGAAAAACATCTTTACTTCTGACTTAGGGGCCAATCGTGGCGCAGTGGCACGAACGTGTGACTGTAAACGACTGGTTGTGGGTTCGATTCCCACTCGAGGAGTGGAAATATTTAATATTTCCATTTCCCTTGCTCTGGTATCTGGTATCGCGGCGTTAAGTTCCGCCACTTAACACGCAATGCCTCCGAATTTGACGGAAAGTGGGCAACGGAGTGTCTTAACACTAGGTTCCCTCTGCCTACCATGATGTGTGGGATATAGCGTGAAGCTAAAAAAAAACAATACTTTACTTCTTTTCCCGCTTAGAAAGGGCAGAGAAAAACTACTTTCAACACATTCTGTTCCCCTCTTCCCATCTGAATTCGGGACATTGCGTATTTAGACGCGTAACTTAACACCGCACTCTAACTAAAAGAAACCCTATGGTAACAATCAAAATTAGTTTCAACGACTAAACACAAGTGTTAATTACACAGCGTAATGGCTCCATTATGTATAAACATGAATAATTAGCCCTTCAGAGAAGCCATTCGTCACTTTCAAAGGGTTAACGACAGTATTAGTTTGATTTATTGACTTCTTCATTTTCATTACAATTTAGTGTGATTTTCATTGTTTATTGTTCAATACCTAGCTTTGGTTAATTGACACTATTGCCGCTTAATTGGGAGTGATTTGATAAGTCTAGATTCATATTAGGCTAGAGAGAAATCTGATTTGACAGGCAAAGTGGCAGATTGGGGAACGGAGTGTCTTAACACTAGGTTTCCTCTGCCTACCCTGCTGTGTGCGGGATACAGCGTGAAGCTAAAAAAAATGTAGCATTAGGTTACGCCATTCATTCAGTATTACCGTACCATCTCGCCTGACCGCTGGTTTTAGAGCTGGCTGGCTAGCTTTTGTTTTGTTTGCAAAAGTTCTAATGAAAGTTATACGTGTCTTATAATTTAAATTCATTGCACTAGTGGTTGCGGTACAGCTAAGTCACCACACCACACGACTATAGTCAATATTGCTTACAATGCTTGAAAAACCGTACAAAAAACATATGTAGTTATTAACGTTTAGTGATTATTTTTCTTTTGCTATTGACCTCTTTACACAGACTAGAGACACAGAAAGAAGTGTATCTTATATTTTAAATGTATAAAAAAATATACTTTATATGAAATAAAAAGTTTTGAACATTTTACCGTAGAAACCTACAATTCGGCGTTTTAGAAAGGTAAGAAGTATGTATGAATGTGACGAAACTCCTGTAGGAGCGAAAAACAAGATAGTATACGTATATTACAATTGTAGACATATAAACAGACTTCTAAAACCGCACTCAGAGCAGCCACTTAACGTGTTTAACTAACATTAAAAACACGATTGTCAATTTCAAATAACTTTATATTTTTTTTAACGTTGTCAGCGTTTATTTCGTTCACGACACACAGTGACATACACTTTATAACGGTATTTGTATTTCCCAAGCCATCTATCAGGATTTAGCTTAAATTGTTGCCACTTTGCTAAAAATATACGCGTCAGCGTTTGGCTGCTATCCATTCAGTTGAAAATTGTATAGAGGTTTTCATTTTTGGTTTTTTAATATTTATTGTTGTTTCTATTGCGGTAAACGATAATGTTTTGTTCTTGAGTTTTACAAAAATGTCTTCAAATATGAAATTTCTATTTCATATTTGAATTCTTATAATATTTTTATACTACAGTCGTTTAAATTTACTCTAGTGCTTTATGTTAGTTAAAGCGAACATAGAATTTACCTTAATTTGGTTGTAAAATGGAAAACATAATTCTCATTATGTTGTCCTGTGCCTCTTAAAGAGCTTCACATTGTATAGGACAGAAAGCTATCAATAAACATTATGTGATGAATACCGCAACTAAATGCCCCTCTTTCTCTTTGCTACCAGAGCGAACATGAAAAATTTAGAGAAAATGAAAAATTTTAATATGATCATTACCTCCACTGAGAATCGAGCACACAACCATTGCCTAATTCAGATGCTGTCCCACTGCACCACGACGACCTCAAATAACATACTCACATTTAATCAATTAAATTTACTCTAATGTATATTTTGCTTTGTTTTTTTTTAGCTTCACGCTGTATCCCGCACACAGCAGGGTAGGCAGAGGGAACCTAGTGTAAAGACACTCCGTTCCCCACTTTCTGCCGAATTCGGAGGCATTGCGTGTTAAGTGGCGGAGCTTAACGCCGCGCTTTACCTCTGATACACCAGAGCGAAGGAAATGGAAACATTAAATATTTCAACTCCTCGAGTGGGAATCGAACCCACAACCTACCTACTGGCTCCTATATTTTGTTAATAACTTAAGAAAAGCTTTAAAGCTTGCTTATTAATTAAAACTATGTAGGTACTCCATACAAAAGCGAGGCACGACATAATGTTGGCACAACCGTATCAGTTCCTTTAAGATGCAGAGAAAACTTACCTCTTTGTCTAGACTGGCAAGTTTGAGATGCATATTACTTTAGTTTTGTTAATGAAAATGAGTTTAACGTCTAACTTCCAATATATTGGTTTACCCAGAGTATTGATATTACATGCTAGTAAGACGTGGTAGAAACCATCGTGGCGTAGTTTGGTAGTGTCTGAATGTAAACACGGTTGTTGTAGGTTCGATTCTCAGGCAGGGAATAATTATATTTTAGTTATTTTCATATGGGGCCAGTCATGGCGCAGCGGCACGAACGTGTGACTGTAAACAACTGGTTGTGGGTTCGATTCCCACTCGAGGAGTGGAAATGGTTCATATTTTCATTTCCTTCGTTCTGGTATCTGAGGCAAAGCGCGGCGTTAAGTCAGCACACCACTTAACACGCAATGCCTCCAACACGCAATGTTTCGATTTTGGGCGGACACAGGAAAAGATTGTCACGACCATGTGACGACGACGACCGAAGTGTACAGTTTTTGAAGGGCAAGCGTTAAAAAAATATTAAAAATGCAGGATCCCTGGACGAATAACTTACAAAAGATAAGCCGATGGGAATCGTGTTACGTGGACACTGATTGCAACTAGTTTATAATAGAAAAAAACAATATATAATAAAAAACAATGAAAAACATAAGACATTTAGAAAACGTATAAAAATTTGAACGCAGCGGGATTCGAACCAGCGCTTCCTGGAAATCATTTAATACGTGTTCTGTACGTCATTTTCAATTTCCTAAGTGTGTGAATAACACTTTTAAGTTTTAAAAGAATAAATTTAAAATATTAAAAAGAATAAAAATTATACTTTGTCGTTAAATAAATATCCCACAATCCACCCAGTATTTTCCAATATCCATACTATTTCTAACAAAATTTAACAGAACCATATACATTTTAACAGTGATCAGTAAGTGACCGGCTAATTATGAGCGACTGCTTAACGTGCCTCGCCTCACAGAGGAATTCATCTGCATACCAATCAATTTGTGATTAAACTGAACATCGCTGGGCCAAACCAAATAGACTACTTGACAGGTAGCAGACTATCTCAAATTGATCTCTGTAAAATAGATACCTATGTGGATAGATAATATTCTTATTTGGTTAATGACGATTTAAAAATGAAGCTTGGAATTTCTGATTTTGAACTAGCTGTGCCCGAGAGTCGACCCGCGTGGATGTTACTAAGATAAAAGTAGCCTAAGTTACTCCTTATTATACCAACTATCTGGTAGTTAAGGTTCTGTCAAAATCGGATCAGTTGTTTCAGAGATTAGCTAGAACACACAAGCAGATGGACAGAAATTGTAAAAAATGTTATAATATTTATACCATGTACACATACATATGGATTTATTAAATAGATTTTGATATTAGAAACCGACACTCTAATTATATTTCTTTCATAAAATTATTTGACTTTGACTTAATTGTGCATCCGTAAAATACATTACAATAGAAATAAACATTGATGAATGTATAAGAGGCGACCATATCGCTAAGACGGTGATATTTTTCTTGCTTTTTAAGGCAGAGGAAGTGAATAGAATTTCTAAATTTATTTATAAAACAGAAATGATGTTATATATGTTAATATCTTACAAATACATGTTAAATATTCATAATAATTTTACTTTAAGCTACCAATTTATATATTAAATCAATGTAAATAAAATACTTTCAAACTCCTTGTCCAAAAATTATGAATGGAATGGGATATGTATATTCAAAGTTAATGTTGGGAAGATGTGCAAAAGGCTTATATTTTTTATAATAATGCTTTCAGTTTTTTTATTGTTAACAATAATACACATACTATCTTATATTTGAAAACAAAACATATTGTTCTGTTTCAGTTAGTCAGGAAGCCTATGTTCTAGCTTCACGCATTTCCCAAGCGAACTTAAGAAAATCTAGTGTCAAGGCACTCCATTCCACAATTTCCGCTTAAAATCTTGACATTGCGTGTTAAGTGGCGGAACCTAATGATTTTGTCTTATAAGATTAAAAAAAACATTGCTGTGACTGGGAATCAAACCCACAATCAATCACGTTTACAATCAGACACTGTCCCACTGCACCATAATAGCTTCACAATATATAAAATTCACATATATTATATAATATATCTAAAATTTGAACTTTAAATTAAATTTTACCGTTTTCATATTAAATAAAGCTAATTGAGTATGACAGACACGACACACTCGTATTGCGACGTCTCGCTAATTCAATCAACGACTGTAACAGAATTTTATCATACCAAGTCTTTGAGATGAAGACTTAGATGTTTAATTTTTTTAATGCATTATGGTTCTATCTGCTTTTTTTATGTTTCAGAACTATTGGTAACCGAAAAGAAAACGCGGCGTTGAGTTCCGCCTCCACACGTTATATTTCGATTTACGGCGTGAAGAACGAATTGCTACTAATGTCAAATTAGTTCGCTTTATCTGTCTAGCTATATTGGAAAAAGTTTAAAGCTGCTTTATTATTAACTAGCGGCCCGCTCGCGGCTTCGCCGTGTGATCGTCTGCCTGGCTGTTTCGTTTATATTGCAACCGTCGGTGGTGGATTTTTGAAAAATAAAGTAGCCTATGTTTGTCCTTGGATTATCAACTATATATGTATATGCCAAAATTACTACAATCGGTCAAGCGGTATAAATTTTTCATATAAACTTTCATCCCCTATTTCAACCCTTTAGATGTTGATTTAGTAAAACTAAGTAGCCTATGTTAGACCCAGTCATTTTTACTACTTTCATTCTAAATTTTATCCAAATCGGACCAGTAGATTAACCGTGAAAACGTGACAGACAAACACACAGACATTCGCATTTATAAGTATGGATTTAACAATTAATTGCTTCTAAGTACCCTCCTCAGAGAAAAAACTTATAATAGTTAACGTAAAACCATACGGTCTTATTCATAAAAAGTTATGGAACGGTTAAAGTGTTCTATAAGCCCACTATAAGAGAAACGTCAAAAAATGGTATTCATAACAGCATTTTAGCGCTAAACAGTACTATAAGCGTACTATAAAGTTATAGTCGCCAATACCCTACTATAGCGGCTCTATAAGTTAAAAAATGGCCGATTCCGAACAGCTGATCATTGAAAATGACATTTGACGTAAGTGACTCGTCAATGTTAGCTAATCGAATTCGCATAACTTATTAATCCAATCCACTAATAATTATTGCTTTGTGTCAATTTTCCACTTTTATATTTAAAATGAAAGCTTTACAAAGCATACATGCTTCGGAAACGATAGCAATAATGGAGAAGAGTTCGGAGCGAAGAAAAGTATATAGAAGCAGGGGTTGACCCGTTTCCCTTATACGATGAAGAGTTTCGGAAGCGTTACCGCTTTCATAAATATACTGCTTCTATGATAAACCTTGTGCGTAGATTAACCATGGAGACATGCAATTAGACAATATTATTAATAAAGTGAAGTTTTAACTAGGAGAAATTTTAGTTAGTAAATTTTATAAAATAGTAAGTTTAACGCCAAGCTTTCCCTCAACACCAGAGCAAAGAAATGAAAATATAAATTGAAGTAAATATTTTATTGCCTGGAGTGAGGATCAAACCCACAACAAGTAGTCTTGTTACATGTTCACCTTGTGCCCGTGCACCATGACTGACCTCAATTTGTTATATTTTGGTTAATAAAAAACAGTTTATTTCTATAAATTTTATTCTTTAGATGTGTAATACAATAATTTACGTTTGAGTAATTCTTCCTTTAATAGTGAATTATTTAATTTGTGTTCTAAAATTTTTTATTTTTGCCTTTCTACGGCCATCTGGATCTCAGGAAGCTCCTTTCTGTAAGCAATTACATTTGCTGCTATTCTTGAGCTTATTGTCATGCTGTAACCAAAAATGTAAAATATCTATTATTCTTTTTAATATGTTTTCCAAAGAAGTATGTATTATAAATTAATAAAACTTATTTTGTTGAAAACTTAACACATTTTATTTATTATTTCAATTCAATTTAAGTTTGTTAATCCAAATTTAATATTGCTTGTAGATATAAGATAGTACTGAATGATTTTAGTGAATCTAACTTAGTAATATATTATAGTAATAAAAATAAAGATAAGTTCATTCAACATACACATTTCTTTAATCTACCAAGATTGTGTGCTAGTGCTAGTACTTGGATGCACCATCTAAAAAGAATATAATCAGATTTACTTGCTGAGCATTCTTTAGGTAGTATTAGCTATTTAATGTATTATAATGGAAAATAAATTTTGTCTCGCTTCCCATCAAATTATTTGTTGAAAATAAAATTGAAATCATTTAAAATAAGATAGGTGATAGAGTGAGATTTGTGTGCTGCTGTTTATTTCATAATATTAATATATTACACATACTTTTTTCTTCTTTTATATTATTTTCTGTTCTATTCTTAAACAAGAATTGATAATAATTACATAAAAATTCTTTATTGAAAATGAAACACTAATTGGCCAATTGTTTGTATTTTTATATGTACCTGGTTATCTGAGTAAAATTAATTTGAGTATACTGTGAACTCATGAGGAAGCCAAACTGAAATATCATCACCAGTTGCTGGTTCTGTAGTAGGTGGTGAGCTACCAACTGTTTTAGGTATTTGTTTTTTTTTTTCTATAAATATCAGCTTCTTAGCTGACATTTTTATAATACCCTGAGCTTCTTAGCTGACATTTTTATAATACCTTGAGCCTTAATTTGTTCTTCTTCTTCTTCAAGGGGTTTTTGCCATATTGTTAAAACTGAAACATTAAGTGCCGTGTTAATAAAATAACTACACAAATACTTTTCCTCAGCAATTCTTTCAAGATCATCTATGGAATAGAAGCATAAGCATTGAAACATAACATGCGTATGAATGTTTACAAAACAAAACTTATGTGTTCGAATTAACTGTATCAGTAAAACCAACCTTATCCTCCTCCGACCAATTCTCACTTCTCTGCATTGTCTTGCTCTCTACAATTTTTGATTCCGATGCCATTTTATAAGTAATGGAGTAATATTTAAAATAAAATTAACACGTACGTACTACTAGTAAACAAATGTCAATAGCTTATCGCACCACAAACAACAAAATATGGTTTTTATCCTTAATAATGTCTATGATCAGTCGAATTTAGTAAAATTATACACATTATCTGTGGTCAATTTGCAACGTTTGACAAACTTTCTTGCCAATTTCATCGTAGTGGCAACATTTTAGCTTATAAACAGTATATTAGTTATAGTAGGTTTATAGTACTGTTATGAATACGCATTTTTATGGAACGTTTCATAAGCTTATAGAGCATTTTAACTAATGAACGTTTTAAGCGTTCTATAAGCATTTTTTATGAATAAGGCCGATAGTATACAGTGATATATGTTTATTTATATTATATAACTAAATACTTTTTCCCATAGAGAAGGGCAGTCAGAGGCAACCTATTGTCAAGACACTCCGTTCTCCACACTCAGACCGAAATCGAGGCATTATTAAGTGGCAGACCTTAACGCTTTGCTAAGGGAGTCTTGCTAAGGGAGAAATAAAAATATACAGTAAGGTGGTCTCTTGCACTATACAAGTAATGCAATTTTAAAATATACCAATACAGATGTCTCGTCCATATCGCTTCAAAGGAAGTCTGAAGAAGAAAATCTTTTTTGATTACGTGTCACTGTCGTGACCATTTTATTTTATTTTCAAGGATTATTGTCACCAACATTTTTATTTTACAAAATTTTAAATGGACAATTATGCTTCTGGTTAATATATTTTTTTTTGGATTAAACATGTTTTCAACATTACATACAACTAAATGTATGTATTTAAACTAGCATGCATGGCGGGAAAAGCTAAGCGAAGTACATATTTAATGTTATTACATGTTAAAAACGTTTGAAAAGCAAACACTTAACACTAACATAATACTTAACTTAACGTTCCACAGCTTACGTCTATGGGCACGTTTGACCATTCAATTACCATTTATTCAAAAACTGCAATTACAATTATCACCAAAAACTTCACAGCACACAAGACACTGTGCTCGATATTCCTGCCAAACTTCAGAGGTCTACTACAAATACCCCAGGAAGAGTTAAATCACAACGAAACACACTTTTGACCAGTAAGAGCTTCGCTTCACTCAGTTCGATGAAACTGTTCTAATCGATATTACGTATATTTTGGTATTCGGAAATACGAGTACATTTCAGATAATTCGATGTTCCAATTGTTTTGCAGTACATCGTAGTCATGTTTTCGTTTAAAATGTTAGTTTCGTTTAAAATGTACAAAAACCAAAAAGATGTAACTTTTTTTTCTATTTAAACATCAGATAAAGAAATGAAAAAACTGAACTTTAATTTCCTACACCAATAATTGTTTTTTTTATTCCAAATCTTACGGCGAAAGTAAAGGAAACTTATCCTCGTTTGGAATCTAAAATCAAACATCCCGTAAAAAAACATATGAAAGTACATTTTAGTATTTCAACTCTCGCACTTTTCTTCTTTTCTTGTATTTTCTTGTATTTGAGGCTGTTGTGGCGCAGTGGGACAGCGTCTGACTGTGCGATGGTTATGGGTTCGATTCCCTCTCGGGGAATCGATATATATACGTGTTTATTTCTTCAGTATGGTACTGCTGCTCAATACGTAGTGTGTTGATTTTCACTGTACCCCTATGGGTATAATATACCCATAGGGGTACAGTGGTAACCCCTATGGTAATGCTAGGAGTATTTTTTCTTCTCTTGGTTTTAGCGTTTAAACAAAACAATCTAGTTAATGTAACAAATAATAAGAAAATTATATATTTACTAGCGACCCGCTTGCGGCTCCGCCGCGTGAACTATTTCGTTATATTGCAACCGTCGAGGGCGCATTTTTAAAAAATAAAGTAAGCTTAGATTATCAACTATATTTATGCCAAATTTCATTACAATCAGTCAAGCGGTTTAGATTTTTCATATAAACTTTCATCCCCTATTTCAACCTGTTAGAGGTTGATTTTTAAAAAAATAAGTAGCCTATGTTAGACCCCAGTCACTTTTACTACTTTCATTCTAAATTTCATCCAAATCGGACCGGTAGATTAGCCGTGAAAGCGTGACAGACAAACACACGGACTTTCGCCTTTATAATATAAGTATGGATTCGAACCTATAACCCATAATCCTTTAATTCTCACTATAGGTACTCATACTGCACCTTCCTTTTTCTTTTCTAGGCGTCTATTTGTCAGTGTGCCAGAAATGTAAGCCTGGCTTTATTTGAATGACGTGATTTATTATAGCACCTGATTTTATTCCATATTAGGTTTTTATTGCATTACGTAATTTTCAAATATATATGAAATAATATTCTCAGTGATTTTTTGAAATTTTAAAGTGTTCGTGTATTAGAGTCGCACGTATTTCAAATCTGAAGAGGCACAGGCAGGAATATGATATTTAACTGAAAGCGCGTTTATTTATGTGATATATGTTTATATTTAAATTACGTTCACTACCCTACTATGGTAAGAACTGTTGAAAAAAAATCTAAAATCGCTTTCTGAGATCTTTTAATTTTTTTTTCCTTCACGCTGTATCCCGCACACAACAGGGTAGGCAGAGGGCATGCTGTAGGCATTGCGTGTTGAGTGGCGGAACTTAACGCCGCGCTTTGCCTCGATACTAGAGCAAAGAAAGTGGAAATATGATAATAAAATATTTCCACTCCTCGAGTGGGAATCGAATCCCAACCAGTCGCGTTTAGAGTGTCACTTATGTGCCCCAGCGCCACGAGTGGCCTCTTGTTGACACATGCTTATATTCTACATATTTCCTAATCTCAATGTTTAAATACAGTTGTTTAATTACATTTGCTATATTGTTTTTCAAATTTAAAGCTTAAAAAAAATTTCAAGAAAGGAGCTTTTTGACATTATGTGTTTTACCTGCCTAACGGTAGTCAAAGAGGACTAGTATAAAGGCGCTCCGTCCTTCACTTTTCGGCGAAACTTAACTCCGCAGTTCTAAGTACCAGAGCGAAGAAATGAAAAATGAAATAAAGATACGTCGCGTGGGAATCGAATCTATAACCATCGCTTTACAGTCAGACACTGTCCCACTACGCCATGACGGTTTCAACACATCATTTTTACACATAATTATTGATTTAAATTTTATTATGTCCCTAAAAAATATCCATATATCATATTCACTCTAGTAGCAACTTGAGAAAGTTTCTCACGAAGCTCTAGTGTCCGTGAGAGCGTTATCATGCAGGTGCACCGCCGGCGCTGCTGCCTTGCGGAGGTAAGTTATTTAACTTTTTATATTACTCTTTACTTCTTGTGCACTTGAATTAAATATTTGTTTTAATTTTCTTTGAATTTTGTTTGTAATTTTAAATAATGGGACGCCATTATAGCTGTTAGTTTGATCAACACAGGAGGTGGTTTTTTTATGTTCATGATTTCTGGGTTCTAATGATAAGTGATCAATTTTTAAATAAAGGAGGCAAACAAGCAGAAGGACCACCTCATGGTGAGTGGTTACCTTCGCCCATAGACACCCACAACATTAAAGTTTTCGATGTGTAGCCTTGGCGGTGAAGGAGGGAAGGAGAGAGGAAGGATGGGGATGTTAGGAATAGGGAGAGCTGGCTTACATGCCATCGAACCGGAACACATCATGAGGTGTTTGGCGGTCCATCTTTGACATGATAGTGGTCGTGAGCCAGTTGCAGAACGAATCTTCTACCACCAAGCTACTGCAATACCCGCCTTTTACGGGACGCTACCCAGCTGCGGAGGGGAATTGTATTCTTAAAATGGGAAAAATAAAATTATTTAATAGAAATTGAAAGTTATTTTTAACGTACCTACTCCAACAATATGGAAGTCAATTCAAAGAGTTTTCTGAGAATAATTAGAAATTAGCTCCTTTTTCTTCGGATTTTACTTTTAACCATACAAATAAATAAAATAGAATTGTTTATTTGTTATATTTTTACTATTTCAACAAACAGAACGAGATAGTTTTACAAATTAAAGACATTGTACTAAACTAAACTGTCTCAAGCAACTAACAAATTGTAACAAGCCATCAATACAAGTTTGTCAAACTATCCATATAAGTAAATTTCGAAATGCACTCGCAACTCCCTGAAGGCCCTACATTATCGGAGCTGTAAACGCTGACCTATTTGCAGCCGGCGTCGAATTATCTCAGTGGGTAAACTTTGCACCGAGTTTGCTACAGACTTGGTCATCAATTGTGGTAAAATAGATACGATATAGATTTGGAATTTTGATTTTAGCTTTTTAAACATAATAATCGTCGAGTTTGAGTCGTAAAGTTTATTTTGTAAAGCGTCTCGCTTTTTCCGCAAGGCAGGGTAATCAGAAAGATTTCATTTCATTTTAAGACACGCCCTCCATTTTCGGAATATTAAAGATTTGTGATAGTGGCCAGTTGTGGCCCAGTGGCACAAGGGTGTCTTCAACTTCAAGCGTGTCAAGGACTGGTTGTCGGTTCGATTCCCACTCGAGGAGTGGAAATTATATTTCCATTTTCTTCGCTCTGGTGTCGAGGTAAAGCGCGGCGTTAACTTCCGCCACTTAATACGCAAGCCTCCGAATTCGGCAGAAAGTGGGGAACAGAGTGTCTTAACACTAGGTTCCTTCTGCCTACCCTGCTGTGTGCGGGATACAGCTAAAAAAAAAAGGATTTGGTGGCAGAATTTGGCGTTGCGCTTTGTCTTAAAATGGAAAAATGAAAATAATTTATTCACTCAGACAATACAATTACTTCGATATATGTAAGTTATTTTCATATGTATTTCTTTGTTTGGGCGGAAAGCAGAGAAGGTAGTGTCTTAACACTTGAATCTTTCATCTCTGATAACCTCACTGTAACCGAAAAAACCTGAAGCAGTGTTCTTCAAACAACACATTAGTATTCAACATTCATAATGCCAAAAGCTAAAACGCAACTTATATTCATTCCACACTCTCTCTTAACTCTTGGAAATGCCAAATTCAAATTTTCAAAAATATTTTCATGGAAAACAAATTTATTTTAAAATTTTCCTTTCGAAATGCATTCAGAGATGTGCTATCGATGCACTCGAGCTCCGGCGCCGGAAGCATCTCAAGTAGTTTTCTTCAATAACACTAAAGTTCCATCTGGTGTCGTTTGGAAAAACCACACTTTAGGGAAATGGAATTTACTAAAGCATTGAAGACTTAAATTAATGTATAAAATTATTTGTTTAAATGCTTTTAATAAGAAAATGGTTATGTTTTAACTGTTTTCGATATTTCTTTCTTGACAAGACAGAGGGTTGCTTTGAATTTCAGGGCTTAACACGTAAAAAAACGCGTTTTGGATTCCGGTGGGAAATGGAGAGCGGAGTATCTTTACACTATGTTCTCCCTGACTGCCCTACTGTGAAGAAAAACTTATCAAGCTGAATTGAAAAAATAGATAAATATTCAATACAGATTATTATTTTCTCGTGAAGTATTATTATACTTAGAACAATTTGATTTCCAGAAAACGAAATGCAGAAGAAAAAGTAAATTTGGCATTGTTTATATGGAGAAGAAGTGTAGAAGGTTTTTTTAGTGATGCATTAGAAATACATTAAATTAAATATTACAGTGGGGCCAGTCGTGGCGCAGTGGCACGAACGTGTGACTGTAAACGACTGGTTGTGGGTTCGATTCCTACTCGAGGAGTGGAAATATTTAATGTTTCCTCCATTTCCTTCGCTCTGGTATCCGAGGCAAAGCGCGGCGTTAAGTTCCGCCACTTAACACGCAATGCCTCCGAAAATTCGGCGGAAAGTGGGGAACGGAGTGTCTTAACACTAGGTTCCCTCTGCCTGCCCTGTTTTGTACGGAATACAGCGTGAAGCTAAAAAAAAAAAAAGAAATATTACAAAAAAATTGTAAAATATCATAGGCGTTCCCATGGAAACGAGAATTTTACTCATCTCAGAATATAATTTAATGTTTAATTAAACACAACGGTCACCTTATACGCGAGAAAATATATTACTAAATTACTTCAGGAGCACCGAATGCAAGGAGGTAGCGAACGTAGCGACACCGCAGGGAGACTTAAATCACAATTTATTTTACAGCTTAAATTACTAGAGGTTATGTGAGAAACTCAAATACTAAACCTAGGTATTATTTTCGAGATATTAATATTTGAGTCTATTTTTTTTTAATATTTATGTTAGCTTCCCGCTATTTCTTTGCATAACAAGGGAGATAGAGAATCTAGTGTTAGAACACTTTGTTTTTCACATTCTGCGCAAATTCGAGCCATTACTGAGTGGTGTAACTCAACGCTGGGTTTTTTTATGACAGGGGAGAAATGAAAATAGCTTATAAGTGTAATTGTTTCTCTGGAAGGGAATCGAAGCCATAACCAATCATGTTCACGACCGCTCTCCCTGCGCTAAGATAGCTTTGTAATATTCTTGTATATTTGATTTTTTTTGGAACAACTTGTATTTTGGAAATTGATTTAACTTTTTGAATATTTTTGGCCGTTGTGGCGCAATGGGACAGCTTCTGACTGTAAAACACTGGTTGTGGGTTTGATTCCCACTTGAGGAATGATTTTTTTTAGCTACACGCTGTGTGTGGTATATAGACGATGATTATATTTTAATTTTAGTTTCTTCGCTCTGGTACCAAAGACAAAGTGCGCTTTCATTTCAACATTCAACACACAATGTCTGGATTTTGGGCGGACTCTAAGTTCTCTCTGGTTATTCCGCTATTCGGGAAAGCGTGAAGCTGATTTTTTGCTCGAACACCACACGCGAGGATTACGCTTACACTGTCAGCTTTTACAATTTTTACAATTTTTTCATGCGCCAGAGGCTATCGTGGCGCTGTGGGACAACATCTGATTGTAAAGCGATGGTTGTAGGTCCGATTCCTACACAGAGGAATAATTATATTTAAATTTTAACTTCTTCTTTCTCGTAACAAAGACAAAGCAAGGCGTGAAAGTGCAGAATGGAGTGTCTTGGCACTAAATCTTTTCTGACTAAACCATTAAGCGTGTAGCTAAAAGAAAGAAAAAATAAATATTCAAAAGAAAATCGAACCCAGAATAACAGAAGAATATTTCGAACATTTACACACCAATTTCGTGGGCTTATACATAAACTAGGAAGCTATAAAGGACTACTACGTCAAGCATATTTCTCTTCGACCACGACCCTCCATAGTGTTTTAAACATTTGTCTAGTTTCGTTCGATACCTGTTTTATTTTACTCTTGGGTACTACTTCTAAAGTCAAGATAAGTCAAATTGCAGTAAAAGACAGTGCTACGGAAAATAAATTTATGTCATAAAAGTAGTTAAAGTTTAAATTTCATTGCAAAAAATTTGAATTTACTTAAGTTTTTTCAATTCGAGCTGTCGTAATCGTGGAACAGTGGAACATGCGATGGTTGTAGGTTTGATAATCTAAAGCATAAGGGAATGATCATATTTAATTTCTTTCTTTTTAAGTCCCAAAATTTATAATTCGGGTTTGCCACACGAAAATTAAGCGAAAACTGAATAATGAAGTTATGACATAAAGTTTCTCTGCGTGTTTGCGTGTCATTTTTGGGAACAAAAGGAAATGTTTTCCTTTTGTAAAAAAAAAACAACAAATAAAAGAAGTGGTTTAAAAAATTATTTCACTACTGCATAGATGTAGCTTAATTAATATTTTTATAGTGTCACTGTTTTTCTGCATAGCAGGATGACAGACCATAGTATCAAAGGCACTCTGTTCTCCATTTCCCGCCCGAAACGAAACATGGCACGTTAAGTGGCGAATCCCAACGCCATGCCTGTGTACGAGTAGGAGCTGGCATGTCGCCTCGGTTTGATATTCAGTCGGGTGTCAAACAGGGTTGTGCCATGTCAGTTTGGCTGTTCAATTTGTATCTCGATAGATATTTTCAAGGAATGAATCAAAGCAACATGGAAGTGAAAGTAGGTGACTTGGAGGTTAATTGCCTGTTATATGCAGATGATGTAGTACTTATTTATCTGAAAGAAGGGTGCGAAAATAATGATCTGAACCTGAATGCGCACTCTAAGTGGTGAATCTTAACGTCGTTCTTTGTCTAAAATAGCAAAAGGGAGCAATTGAAATATATAAATATAATCATCCCTTTAAGTAAGAATCGAACTTACAACCAATTACGTTTAAGCCAAATGCTGTTTACTGCGCAACAATAACTCTGTCTCAATAATCTATCTTTTAAAACTGATTTTTTTAACTTCACGCTATATCCCGCATAAATAAGGCAGGCAGAAGGAACCTAGTGTTAAGACATTCCGTTCCTCACTTTCCGCCGAATTCGGAAGCATTACGTGTGAAGTGGCGGAACTTAACGCCGCACTTTGCCTATACACCATTATAGAAAGTGGAAATATTAAATATTACCACTCATCGAGTGGGAATCGAACCCACAACCAGTCGTTTACAGTCACACGTTTGTGCAACTGCGCCACGACTGGCCCCAAAACTTTAAAACTGATAATGTGTTCAAATCCTGCCCAAAATACTATATCCACCCTCACACAGTAGCGCCAAGTTCGTAGATTTAATTACGAATTTAATTTAAATGTTAATTAATATACCAAATTACAGTTGAACTTTGAATAACAAAGATAATGTATTTTGATCACTAATTGAGGCTTACGGCGTCCATCTCTCACCAGAAGCTACGTAATTGGTTTCAACTTACAGTGTCACTTCACTACACTAGTTATTGCATACGATTTTGTTCATTAAAAAACTTTGTTTAATAAAAAACTCTTTCTTTATTAGTTATTCTTTAGTAGTTTTACTTTTTTCCCAGCGTAGAAGTACAAAGTGTGACTGTAAAGCGACTGGTTGTGGATTCGATTTCGACTCGAGGAGTGGAATTGTTTAATGTTTCCATTTTCTTTGCTCTGGTGCTGAGGCAAAGCGTGGAGTTAAGTTCAGCCACTTATCACGCAATGCCCTTCGTTCGGCAGAAAGTATGGAACGGAGTATCTTAACACAAGGTTCCCTCTGCCTACCCTGCTGTTTGCGGGATCCAGCGTGAAGCTAAAAAAACACTTAGCTGGGTAATCAGAAGAACTCTGTTTTCCATGTTCTGGTCGAAATTAAAACATTATATGTTAAGTGGCGAAACTTAACGCTGCACTTTGTCCTTAGGTATCTAAGTACCTAAGATATTCTTTATAATTTTTTTTATACTATTTGTGTTCCGCTTCTTATTCTCGAGGTAAATAAATTAATTGTTATTAGTGTTATATGTTATTGTGGCGTAGTCACAATGTCTCACTGTAAATTGATTTTATGTTTGATCCTCTACGGGAGAACATTCCCTATATTTAAACTATTTCCATTCTGATATGATCTTATCAAAGTGCGGCGTTGAGTTCCGCCACGTAATGTCTTTGTTTTGTGCTTTAAACCAACATCGAAGTTGACTTGGTTCGTTCTAACATTTTTACTTTACTAAAAGTAGTGCGTACTTCTAAAAGCCCCTAACGAGTGGTGTTGGCTTTTGAATCATAATATTTCATATTCCTAAAATACCAGTGGCGAAGAGTACAATTTTTATAGAGGTAATCCGGTGTTGAAAAAGTAATTTAAAAATCTGGAATCCCTGGACAAATAACTTACAAGATAATCGTATTGTGAGGATACTTTGTCACTGGTAAAGACAGAATGAAAACAAAAACAAAATCCATTGCTAAAAACTCATTGGCTGCTCACCACTGATATAAAAGTATTACAACTTGAAATCATATTACAGTTTACATGTAAGTCAATAAGTAAGATTTTAAAGTATAAAAAAATATGGGGGCCAGTCGTGGCCCAGTGGCACAAGCGTGTGACTGTAAACGACTGGTTGTGGGTTCGATTCCCACTCGAGGAGTGGAAATATTTAATATTTCCATTTTCTTCGCTCTGGTGTCGAGGTAAAGCGCGGCGTTAAGTTCCGCCACTTAACACGCAATGCCTCCAAATTCGGCGGAAAGTGGGGAACGGAGTATCTTAATACTAAGTTCCCTCTGCCTACCCTGCTGTGTGCAGGATACAGCGTGAAGCTACAAAAAAATATAGGTAATATAAACGTGGTTGAAGGTAAATATCAAAAGCGATGTGGCCTCTTATTAAATAGTTTAATTAAACCTCACTTGGGCGAGCTGCAAGGTTCGTTAGTTAGCGCAGTTTACAAGCGTCAGCGGAAATACTATTATTATGATAAAAATGCTTTTCGTTTTTTAACTTGTAATTGGAGTCAGTCGTGGCTTGTAGGTACAAACTGTGACTGTAAACGCGACTGGTTGGGGGTTCGATTTCTACTTGAGGACTGGAAATATTTAATATCTCCATTATCTTCGCCTGGTGTCGAGGCAAATCGTATAGTTAAGTTCCGCCATTTAATATCCAATGCCTCCGAATTCACCGGTAAGTGGGAAACAGAGTTTCTTAACACTAGGTTCCCTCTGTCTACCCTGAAAAAAAAACTTTGCAAAGAAAAACAATATATAAAGGGAAGATAAAAGGAAGTGATAACTCAGTTTATTTTAAATTTATCACCCATCTGATAAGCTCGTGGCCCTAAAAATTTGTCACAACAGTCAGTTTAGAGAGTGATAAAGACAGAGAGAGAAGAATAGATGAATGTCTGTGTATATTTTACCTGCAGAATGCGAACAACCCCATAAGTCATTGTATTACAACTGACTGGCATATATCTGTCTGTATATACGATGGTTGACAATATGATTTGCGTTAGCATATATACATTTACAAATATTTGTTAGAACGGTTTCCTTTTTTCAGCCTGTTGCCGTCCACTGTTGAACGTAGGCCTCTCTATTTCCTTATCTGAGCTTAAACGGTGTGGACAATTCACGGCGTTAAGCTCTGCTCCCATACACGTCATATCTGTCAAATAAATGGCAATTGGACAAAAGCTTTTCCTTTATCTTGTAACTTGAGAAGCAATTACACAGTATGAACCACTGTCATATATACGTAGTTATTAAAAAATTCTTCAATGTCGAAAAGGAAACCGCTTTTCGCTATAACGTTTTGAAGTAAAGTGGGGAAAGTATTGTAAGAAATGAAATAAATATTTCTTAAATGTTACTGCAGGTGCACTTAGGATGTGTGTCCGCCTTCTGGAATAAAGGCGGAAAGTGGAGGGTGTTGAAAGTTGAAAGTGAAAGCGGAAAGTGCGGCGTTAAGTTCCGCCACTTAACACACAATGCCTCTGAATTCGGCAGAATGCGGGTGAACGGAGTGTCTTAACACTAGGTTCCCTTTGCCTACCCTGCTGTGTGCGGGATACAGCGTGAAGGTAAAAAAAACAAAAAAAAAATGAAGTGGAGGGTAGCACTCCACTCTCCGCTTGACACTAGGCTCTTTCTGGCCGTTAATGCAGGAAAAAATGAAGCTGATATAGTGATAAACGTAGATAATAGGTCAAATAAAAGATTGGCTACTTAGTCTAAGATGCTTATAAAAAGAAGAATTTAGCTCTGGCTTGCTGCCAGCCACCTGGATTTAGATGATGTGTGAAAAGAAAGATTAAAAATTAAAGATAATCGAGTGTCAAAATTCTTCATTTCCTCTTTTCGTTAAAAATGGAAAGATTTTTTTTTGCTTTTGTGTCAGACGTGTTTGATTACTACTGTAAACCCTTCATTGTATTTCCTCTAAATAAAAGCTTCACACTTTTACCCGCATGGCGAGGTAGCCAGAGAGCACCTTGTATCGAGACACTACATACTTTTTATATTTTTAATATGTTATTCATAAATTTAGAAAATTGAAAAAAACGTATAAAACACTCAATATTTTACTTTCCTAGAAATCAAGACATCACGTGTTAAGTCGCGGACCTTGGAAAAATGAAAGCGTTATTTTTTTTTAGCTTCACGCTGTATACCGCGCAAAGCAGGCAGAGAGAACCTACTGTTAAGACACTCCGTTTCCCACTTTCCGCTGAATTCGGAGGTATTGCGTGTTAAGTGGCGGAACTAAACGCCGCGCTTTGCCTCTGATACCAGAGCGAAGGAAAGCAAATATTAAATATTTTATTCCCACTCCTCGAGTGGGAATCAAACCTACCAGCAACCTACAACCAGTCGTTTACAGTCACACGTTCGTGCCACTGCGTCACGACTGGCCCAAAAAAAAGTTGGCTAAAAGCTTTATAATATTACCACTACCCCAAATGGAAATCGAACTCAGAACCATCAATTTTGCAGCCAGACCTTCACTCCATCTGGAGTTCGAATACATAACAATCGCATTCACTTAAACAAGTCTATTCTTGTACGACGATAAATCAAATTAAGCCTGGGACCAATATCACTTAGCCATGCGCGGCGTGTGCTCGAAGACACGAGGAATATTTTTGTGGGCGTCATGTTATGTGCTGTAATTTGATTTTGGTGCTTACATGGTATTTAGACTCCTGTGGCACAGTGGGACAGCGCTTGGTGGAAACGCGTTAGTTGTGGGTTCAATTCTTATCCAGAGAAATGACTATATTTAAATTTGATTTCATTTCATTTGAAGCTTTGTTAGCCTTATTTATTAACGCCTGTTATCTATTTGACCAAATCAGTTTTTTAAGAAAAGTATATGTAAACCTTCGATTGGTTATTAGTATTACCAATATTTAAACCTTTACTTTACACAAAAAAATGATTTCTAGATCAATCTAAAGTTGCAGTTTTTGGACAAGGATCGAGTATTGATATTAGGCGTAAACCTATTAGTTGTTAAGCCCATGATATAGGGCAGCGTTTAGTGTCTCAACATTAAGCATAACGAGAACATAGAGTCACGACACTTCTTTTTAACACAACCTTGTATTTGAAATACTCTTTATATATAAAGAGATATAAACGTCGCCATGACAACGCTTACTTTACGCTTCAACGGGGTATCTTGTTAGGCATGTCTAAATTATGATGACTTTAATAATGATGATGACTTATGGCATGTTGGTTTAAACAGGATAGCAAATATTGGAATATTTGCTTCCACTAATTAGGTGATTAGGTTCATTTGTGAAGCTATTATCGGATTATAGTTGTAACTTTATGTCAGGCCAGTCGTGGCGCAGTGGCACGAAGTGTGACTGTAAAGCAACTTGTTTCGGGTTCGATTCCCACTCGAGGGGTGGAAATGTTTAATATTTCCATTTTCTTCGCCGAGGTTTTGAGGCCGAGGCAAAAACGCGGCGTTAAGTTCCGCCACTTAACACGCAATGCCTCCGAATTCGGTTTCTTCTGACTACCCTGCTATGTCGGGATGCAGCGTGAAGCTAAATAAAAAAAAGGAAAAAGAAAAAAATATATGTCGATTCGTCTGTTGAATTTGATGACATATTGGTATAATGGGGAAATGTTCATCTGTATGTGTGATTCGACCTCCTATTGGATTCTAAGACTTTCCACTTTTTTATTAAAATATTTACGATTTATAATGTCCCTGTTTGTCTGTTTTCCATATTTTTCCGAATTCTGGAGGCATTCAGTGGTGAAACTCAATGTTGCGCTTTGTTCCGACACCAGAGCGAAGAAAATGAAATATTAAGTATTCCTCGAATCACATCCACAACCAAAAGTGTCAAAAATCGACGAATAAAGTAATATTACACTTGTATCGTATTATATTTAGAAATGAAGATGAAAAAAATACTTGAAAATTATATAAATACTCATTTTACTTAGATCCGCTTGGGATTTGTGAGCTTTTGAACTGGAAAATGTTGGCAAAATAAAAACATGTCCTTACCGTTAATATGTTTTTCTTTGTTTACTTGTTTATCATATTTTTTGAAGTAAACAGATGGAATAACAACGAAATTTTAATCCATTATCCATTTTACGAGTAAACAGGGACTTAAATGACGTGAATCACCGCTGCATTATAGTCGGAATATAACTAAACGGTATTACATTGTCCATTTTCTACCTCACAAAGACATTTAAGTGGCGCAAATCAACGCCGCATTATAGATGGAGTCTAACGCAACCGTACTAAGTTAGTAAGTCCCATACAAAAAAATAATTTATGTAACTCAACGTGGAATTTTAGATGTTTCCCATTTTAGATTTGCTCCAAATTTAAATTTAAATTCAAAATATCTGACTTTTTTAAGCTCTTTTGAATGGTCGATTGAACATAAAGCCGCTACCGGCTCCATTTCCTAAACATTACTCTATTATCAACATCAATATACAATAAAAAAATCATTTACTTTCTTAAACAAAATTCAAACCCACAACCATCACACACTCAAACCTCTCCCACTACACAACAATATCATTAATAATACAAAATATAACTTCTATAAATAGCCCTCTATGTTTTGTGCCTTTTCCTTCGATTTCCAATCGATCGCTATTTCTGTATAATTTCCATTCAGGTGACCGCCCTATCTGTGATTTAATTATCGAAGATCCGCCCGCCTCTTGAAATAAACGTTTCAATTTCGTCGACTATTACGGGCAGAATATAATATATTGTGAATATATAGAAGAAAAGGCTGAGAAAACTTTTTTAAAGTGTTATTCCACACTTAGGAAAATTGAAAAAGACATTTAAAGAAAACGTATAAAAATTTGAACGCAGCGGGATTCGAACCCGCGCTACCTGAATACCGTTCAGGCGCTCTCACCACTGAGCAATGTGTTCTTTAAATGTTCTTTAAAAGGCTGAGAAAACTTAGTGCTATGACATTCGTTCTTTGGTAATTTGAAATCGAGACATTGTGTGGCGGAACTTAACGCCGCGCTTTATCTTACTATAGTGTAAGGTTGCATCAACTAGTTATGTGAAATTAAACTGTTGTACATTCAAATTAAATAAATTTAGATATTATTTTTTATTTGACACATTCATAGCATTTTTTTATGACTTTTTTACGCGCCAAATGCTATTCGTGTTTGTACCTTTTAGGATCGAAGAGTTGTACTTTCCAATTCAACTGCCTGACTGAAAACGCAATGACTTTAGTTTCAGTACTCAGTTGTTTTCATTTCTCCACTTTGGGTAAACAAAGCGCGGCGTTGAGTTACGTCACATGACACTCAATGACTATAGATTTTCTTGACTACTATTACCGCGAAAACCCTTTAAAAAGTAACAAGAACAAATGAAATTTTACCCAAATCATCACAAATTCTCAAAATAACATCTTTATGTAATAAGTGGGCAGATACATATATTTTGCTGAACGTCAATTAGGTAAAGATTCACACGATGTTGGTGCTAAATTGATATAGATTACCTCCCTACTTCTGTGCGAGGGACAGATACACCGCCGCACTGAACAAGCTTGTAATATTTAAGATACTAACGACCCTCTTTGGTTTTTGATTTCCTATTTATTATATATATTTTTTTAATATTAGACTCATTGTCTAATAAATATTATCTATTTAACGGAATGTCTTGCCTTATATAATCGACACTTATATTATAAATGCGAAAGTCGAAACGCTTTCACGGCTGATCTACCAGTCCGATTTGGATGAAATTTAGAATAAAAATAGTAAAAAATTTAAGGTCAAACATAGGCTACTTTTTTTTCTATAATTAACTTTTAAAGAGTTGAAATAGGGGATGGAGGTTTATATGGAAAATATATACAGCTTGACTGATTGTAATGATTTTTGGCATAAATATAGTTGATAATTCAAGGTTAAGCATAGGTTACTTTATTTTTCAAAAATTCACCTCCGAGAGCAGCAATATAATAAAACAGCTGTGTAGGTAACGAGGCGAAGCCGCGAGCAGGCCGCAGCAGAAATTCGAGACATTGCGTGTTAAGTGGAGGAACTCAACGCCGCGCTTACTATTACCTAAATGGACGAAAGAAAATAATTGAAATGGAATTATTCTTCTACAGAAAATAATTATATCTCATCTAACCATCAATCATCATTTTTACAGTCAGTCGCTGACCCACTGCACCATGATGGTTTTATCACTCCGTTCACCACTTTCCGCCAAAATAGAAGGAATTGCGTGTTAAGTGGCGAAACTTAAAGCCGCGCTTTGCCTCGATACTAGAGCGAAGAAAATGGAAATAAAATCGAACCCACAACCAATCGTTTACAGTCTACGACTGGCCCCAATTGATGTCTAGTCACAAAACACTCAAAATCTATAAACTATAACACTCATATAATTAACCAGAAACAGAAAAACCACACACTAATTTGAAAAAAAACAGGTGCACTCGTACCCCAATGACAATTTCATACAAACCGAACCAAATAACTTGAAAACGTAATCACAATAAAGCCAGTAGCGGCAATACCGGAGTCGCCGTAGTAACGTAACCTAATTTTGAATTACAAAGGCTTTGCGTACCAAATAGTATTACGCCGCTACACACTATCAATGCCGTCAATTCCCATATACGAGCCAGTTAGTGTGAAAGTGGCCTAAATTGTATGACAATTTGTATGGAACTTACGTTTGTATGAATAACTTATTTCATTTTACTTTTAAACATTTTTAATTAATTATTATTATTTTATTGTTTATGTTTTAAGTTCCGTCACTTAACAAGGAAGCCTCCGAATTCGGCGGAAAGTGGGGATCGGAGTGTCTTAATACTAGGTTCCCTCTGCCTACCCTGCTGGATATGTGCGGGATACAGCTAAAAAAAAAGAATGAAAAAGAAATAAAAAATAGAAAATATATTTATTTTAGCTTAAAAACTATTGAACAGACAGAACAGATTGTGTTTCAAGGTTTTTACCGTATAACACGATTGGCAGAGAGAATCGATTCAGTTATTTTTCTTCTTGAATGGGCTGCGCGATGGTTGTGAATACGATTCCCACTCGTGGTAATGATTATAGATTCGATAGCTTTGATATCTGAGATAAAGCGCGGCGTTGAATTCCGCCATGCAATACGCAATGTCTTTAATTTCGATCGGAAAATGGAGAACGGAGTGTCTTGACACTAGGTTCTCTTTCACTGTTATTTGAAAAAACGTTAGGTTGTAAGTGTAATTATGATAATACTAAAATCATTTTCATTTCAATTGACAAATCACGACATTGAGTTAAAAATAAGAATTTAATTACGTATAAAAAGGAGTTTTTTTTTTAGCTTCACGCTGTATCCCGCACACAGCAGGGTAGGCAGAGGGAACCTAGTGTTAAGACACTCCGATCCCCACTTTCCGCCGAACTCGGAGGCTTGCGTGTTAATTGGCGGAACTTAACGCCGCGCTTTACCTCGACACCAGAGCGAAGAAAATGAAAATATAATTTCCACTGCTCGAGTGGGAATCGAACCCAGAACCAGTCGTTTACAGTCACACGCTTGTGCCACTGGGCCACGACTGGCCACAAGGGGACTGGAGTTTTTATTTCTTAATTAAATTTGTAAACTGATTTCCTGATATTATATTTTCATCATGAATTTCAATGAACAAATATTAAACTTGTCAATATATGTATGTATTTGTATTAACAGCGTACGTCTCAAAGAGATGTTTCATACAAAACTCAAAAGAGCGTGGGATTTTTTGTTATCCTGTTTGCAGGAACTCGCTAATTTTCCGGAATGAAACAAACTTTTGTGTCTTTCTGTAACTTGTACTTTTTTAATTAATTCCAATTCGTAATGAATGGACACGTAATGTTTTGATTTGTTGCGGAAAGTAGAGACGGAGTGTCTTAACACTAGGTTCTCTATGACTTTTCTGCTAAGAGGAATAAGGTTTAAAGCTAAAAACCTTCTATGTAAACTTTCTATGTAATAGATATAAGTTACATTTAATATTAAAGAGATTAGACTAATATTGAAAGAAAACTGCACTCTCTTATGGTATATTTTATAAACTTAGTTAAAGCTTACTTAGTTTTAAGCTCTGATATTGTTAATGAAAAAAGGAATTCATATATATAAAAAAAGATTATTATAAAAAAAATGTACAGACCTTATGTCCGTAAATTAAATTGTAAAAATAAGAGCTAAAAATCGTACTTAAGACCACATGACTGAAGTAAAAATTTTGAAATTTACCTTTCTATGAGAGAAAGAGAGAAAGAAAACGTGTGCTCCCTCCCTCGCTCTTAAGAAACATCACCTATAAGAAACGTAACTCTTGCTTTGGCTATCTGCTCTAATTTATATCTCCTTTTCAACTTTATTGACAAGCGTTTCGGGCGGATTCTCGTTTAATTCGTCGGAATTGTATTAACTTTCAATTGTACAGATGGGGGATTATGGGATAAACAGGCATTTTCAGCTGCTTTAATTTTTTTTATTACATTTATTAGTTATTTAATTTAAATTAAATAGCTTCACGCTATATCCCGCACACAGCAGGGTAGGCAGAGGGAACCTAGTGTTAAGACACTCCGTTCCCCACTTTCCGCCGAATTCGGAGGCTTTGCGTGTTAAGTGACGGAACTTAACGCCGCGCTTTGCCTCGCAACAAGAGCGAAGAAAATGGAAATATAACGTCCCTTTTAACTTCCGTTCGCCTGACCCAATCACACTTTTAGTAACACACCCATCACGCATACACCAGTTTACTATTACTACTGCTTATAAGTTTTATTTAAAGATTTAATTAATGTGGCCAGTCGTGGCCCAGTGGCACAAGAGTGTGACTGTAAACTGGTTGTGGGTTCGATTCCCACTCGAGGAGTGGAAATTATATTTCCATTTTCTTCGCTCTGGTGTCGAGGTAAAGCGCGGCGTTAAGTTCCGCCACTTAACACGCAAAGCCTCCGAATTCGGCGGAAAGTGGGGAACGGAGTGTCTTAACACTAGGTTCCCTCTGCCTACCCTGCTGTGTGCGGGATATAGCGTGAAGCTATTTAATTTAATTTAATTAATTAATAAATGTAATAAAAAAAATTAAAGCAGCTGAAAATGCCTGTTTATCCCATAATCCCCCACCTGTACAATTGAAAGTTAATACAATTCCGACGAATTAAACGAGAATCCGTCCGAAACGCTTGTCAATAATCACGTAATACGTGAGTGACGCGATCGAGCTGTCACCCATGTCATGAAATGTTATTAGGCGTGTGACATATATGTATGTAACCGCGGATTTTTCAGACAGAAATGCTGAATATTGCTAGAAAAAATGGTTATTTTAGTAGAAATATAACCTAGACTGTTGATATATCGATATGAATGCTGATTTATAAGGATTGGTGTGTTTTTATGTACTTTTTTTATTATATAATTTTATATAACTGTTGTGGTGCAGTGTTACAACGTTTGGTTATTACGCGTTGACTGTAGGTTCGTTTTTCATTTGGAGGAAGTATTAACACTATTTTTTTTTCGTTTTTTATTATCAAAGCGTTGGTGTTAAGTTTTGCCATTTAATACATAATGTTTCAAATTTTGGTGGTAAGTGGCGAACAGAGTGTTAACACTAAGTACCAAAGTACCTAGTTTTACCTTGTTTTTTTTAACTTCAAAGACCGCCCAATATACCTAGCAGGAAATATACAGTCAAAGTCAGAGAAAACATAATATAACAGAAAATTTAGTGCTATAACACTACCGTCTCCACATTGCACCCGAAATCGATATATTTCGTGTTGTATGACGGAGCTCAACGCCCCGTTTCGTCTTTTCCACCGAAAAGAACAACAAAAAATTATTTAAATGTAATTCCCAGTAAAAATCGAACCTACAACCATTTCGCTTACAGACACTGTGCCACTGCGCCACGACGACCTTCCCGTTATTATTATTATTTGCAAGCTAATAATTCACAATCAATACATCAAACGAAATCCGTTCGCTTTAGGTGTTGGTATAAATTCACGGGGAACGCGTAATTTATTCATGAAATATACCAGAATCATGCGTCCATACGTTCCTACTCGTATCAGTTACATGGCAGCGGATATGACGCAACTTGATTTTTACTTTTCACAGTATATTTTCTTATATGCCAATTGGCAATCGATGTTTGTGATGTTTTGATTTTGTTTTTGTTATTGGAGGTTGTGGTACAGTGGGACAATGTCAGCGTAAAGCTATGGTTATGGGTTCGATTTTGATTCGGGGATAATATTTAAATTTTCATTTCTTCGTTCTGGTAATTAAGATAAAGCGTGGTGTTGAGTGACACTACTCTATACTTAATGTTTCGATTTCGGGCGGAAAGTGGAGGACGAAGTGTTCTTACTGACTACCCTGATATGCAGGTAAAAGCGTGAAGCTGCTTTTGTTTTTTGTTTCTGTGTTTCTTGTATGCTATCAGAAAATAGTGTGGATACAACACAATATGCAAACAAAGAACAGAAGATTAAGGGGTTTTATATAACACTAGGTTCTCTTACTTTATAGCAATAATATATTTTAGATACTTTCTAATGTACTGTCAAAACGCGGCGTTGAGTTCCGCCAATCAACGCTCAATGTGTAGAATTCAAACTAACAGTGAAGAAACTAAGTGAAGTGTAAGTGTAAGTGAAGTGAAGAGCTAAGTGTTTCAACACTAGGTTATTTCATATATAAGAAAAAAAAACATTTTCAATTAATTTTAAAGAAAATTCGACCTACATACTAAAATTTGTACGTAAAAAATCTTCACACACAAATATCCAGTACTAATACCACCTCTTTATCAATATCACAGAACATTAGCCGACTCTGAAACCTCTAACAATGCTATGACTTATATGGATGTGCCTTGTCACCGCTATCATTAGTTATTATTATATTGACAGCCAGAATGAGTGGGTGGCTTATCCGCATTATACGAACATGTCCCTTCTTCTGTATAACGGGGGACGAATTATCAGAACATTTTAGACTACAATAGATAAGCTATTTATAATGTATTCTTCACCCAAAGGTATTGTTAGTATGTTTGAAATAGAACGCGATGGTTATAGGTTCATTTTTTAAGGTTTTTTATTAAGGTCTATGAGAATTTGAAAAATATACGTGCAAAAAGTTCGATAATGGCGACTATGAGCTATTGTAATTTGTATGGTAGTTATTTTTAATTTTTTTTTTTTTTAGCATCACGCTGTATCCCGCACGAAGCAGGGTAGGCAGAGGGAACCTAGTGAACCTAGTGTTAAGACACTCCGTTCCCCACTTTCCGCCGAATTCGGAGGCATTGCGTGTTAACTGGCGGAACTTAACGCCGCGCTTTACCTCGACACCAGAGCGAAGAAAATGGAAATATAATTTCCACTCCTCGAGTGGGAATCGAACCCACAACCAGTCGCTTACAGTCACACACTTGTGCCACTGGGCCACGTCTGGCCACTAATTTGCATTGTAGTTATTAATACTCTCTAGAACATGATTAAACAAATTCAATGTAGGAAAGTACAGACCACAGATGATTGTACAGGAATGGCAAGTGTTAAATTTTTGTACCTCCTGATGCTGATGTAACAAAGTAATTTAATATTTAATATTTTAATATGTTAAAAAATAATTATTATATATAATATTTTTCGTAACCTAATTGAAAAAATACAAAGTATTTTTAAAATTTTGCCTTTTCCTATATGAAGCATTAAACCCACACTCATCGGTTACAGGCAAAAAGTAACAATTGAGCCGCAATGGTGTCAAAGTACACATATATTATTATATCAGTGTTATCTCCACCAGCCAGAACAATATCAATTGTCATATTGTATGAATCTTATACGAGTATTTTGAATGGGACCGTTGCGTAGAATTTTTATTGTTTAACAGATATTGGATTATGAGATCAAATAAAAAGTGAATTGATGTTTGTGTTTGTTCAATTTGTGCGTTGGTTACGTTGAACATATTGTATTTTTAGTATCATTTCTGGGGGTTTCATCTTATTTTTTACTTATTACGTACTAGTGGCCCGCTCGTGGCTTCGCCTGCGTGAACTACACAACTATTTCACTATAGGCACATACGACATCACATTAGAAACCTCTAAAATTATCAGTGTTTCTCTACAATATTATGCATGTACTATGAATATAAACCTTAAGATTTTTTGCGACTTTTCTTTATACTATGTAAAGATTTTACAATCAATTCCTAACATTACATTATAATATTTAAAAAAAAATATATATGCATATAGCCCCAACTTCGACTGAACATTACATACGAATCTAAGATACAGTATATTGGATGGCGGAACCCAACGCCGCGCGTTAATCGAGTTAAAATAACATAATATATTCATTTATTCAGTGCCCTGTAAGTAATATATGAAACAAATTACCTACATTGTCAGTTAAAGCCGATATCGACGGTGCCTTGCCAGAGATGGAATTATAGATATTCAGGGAAATCGAGTGCTCTAGTTTAGTTTGATATATAGTTCATACGTGATGTACTTTGTAAGTCGATTGTACGTGATGGTTGTAGGTTCGATTCTCACTTAAAGGAATTACGTAATGAAAAGTATTTCATTGTCCTCCTTACCTTATATGACTGCTTAACGTACTGAAGTTAAAAATACAGGGATGTACTTTATAGTTTTTGACAATTCTAAAGTGTTATTCACATGTATGAATGAATATGAAAAATATACTTATGTATACGAAGAATATATTGGGGCCAGTCGTAGCGCAGTGGCACAAGCGTGTGACTGTAAACGGCTCGAGGAGTGGAAATTTTTAATATTTCCATTTTCTTCGCTTTGGTATTGAGGCAAAGCGCAGCATTCAGTTCCGCCACTAAACACGCAATGCCAGAGGCATCGTATCAACTAATTCAATAATAACTCAATGTTGTAACTCAATGTTGTAGCTCAATGTTGTAACTCAACGTTGTAACTCAACGTTGTAACTCAACGTTGTAACTCAACGTTGTCTTTTTTGCTTTTTCTGTTATTTTTTTTATAACGTCATGAAATCCGTTACGGATACCAGCCCGAGTGGGGGACTCAGGACGTGGTTATATGGGACTTCGGTGAGGCAAGATGGTAACGCCGCCGTTACCCACTAAAACCTGACGGTGCTCCTTCTCGACCGCCACTAGCCGGGCCACAGGGACCGAATCAATCGTCCGAGGACACCGGCGGCGGGAGCCTGCAAGGCACGTCGCGGAGTCAAGGGTGGTGTAGGTCACCCTCGACGGCCTGCTCGGAGCAGCGCGCGGGAGCGACCGCGCGCGCCTACTCGGGCCAGGTGAGTAGGCGGTCAGCTAGCCCCACGCTGACCGCCCTCTGGCCGGTTAGGGCGGAAGGCGACGATCATGTGCCGCCCTCCGGCGACCCGGTCGTTTGCGACGGACGGCAAGGTTGGAGAAGACCTCCCTCGTCCGTTCCGCCGCCTCCTTCTCGAGCACCACTGCCTCGCAGAAGGCTCCGACCGCATCCCACGACCTCTCGCTCTCCACCATGGCCTTCACCACGGCTGGAAGAGAGAGGTCGTCCCCAATGACGCCGCGCAGAGCGCGGCGTTGAGACGCCCAGGCTGGGCACAACTCAACGTTGTAACTCAACGTTGTAACTCAACGTTGTAACTCAACGTTGTAACTCAATGTTGTATTTGGCGCAAAATGGGAAACGTAGTGTCTGAGCACTAAGTTCCCTCTGCCTACCCTGTTGTATGCGGGATATAGCGTGAACCTATAAAAAAATATATAATATATATTTAGAAAACATAGAAAAAGAATGAACGTAGCGGGATTCGAACCCGCATCTGTTGGCAACCGATAGAAATCGTTCTGACCGCTGAGCATTGAGTTCAAAATACGTTCATTATTACTTGTACCAAAGCGTATATGAATATAGATGTAACCGGATATGGAACGCATGGTTTGGCACTCAGAGTTCAAGAACGGATTTGAAAAGCCGCTGGTTTGAATCCCGCGTGTTTAAATTTTTATGAGTTTTCTAAAAAAGGTTTTAAATTTAGTTATAGACTTATTTTTAAGATCCACCTCTAAAGAAAAAAAACTCCACTGTAAAGCGGAAAATGGAATGACTTATTTCCCTCATTATCATTTCCTCACCAGATCGAGAAACATTATATATATATATATATATATATATATATATATATATATATATATATATATATATATATATATATATATATATATATATATATATATATATATATATATATATATATATATATATATATATATATATATAAAAAAAAACTCTTAACAAATAAGTTCAGTTATCTTCAATTTACATGAAGTACTTTGAACGCCCGACGCGAGCCCCGAGCGCTCCGCCGCGCGCTCACCTGGGATGTTCAATATTAAAATAATATTCTCTATTGGAAATTTCTGAGCGATTTGAAGCAGAGCTCTGGATGTATTTGTAGTTTATGTAACTGACTTGAGTTTTGCATGTTATGTATGTTCGTTGTATTTTATTTCATTTTATTTATTTGGTTCACCAATAATTAATACACAATAAAAAATAAAATATACTTTTTAAACATTTTTAAAGTGTTATTCCACACTTAAGAAAATTGAAAAAGACATTTAAAGAAAACGTATAAAAATTTGAACCTTCCTGAATACCGTTCAGGCGCTCTCACCACTGAGCAATGCGAAAATTTTTATACGTTTTCTTTAAATGTCTTTTTCAACTAAAATATATACCTCTAATTTCAGTCTATTTTCTTAAAGTGCCTCGGTTTTTTTTTTATTTCTAGAAAATTTCTATAACGATTTTAAACTAAATTTATAGTGAAGCTTACACATTCGTGAAACAGGAGTCTTAGAGCCTAAGAACATTTTTCTGAAGGGAGAATACAACAAGTTGATAGAACTTCTGGGATATCTATTGGGTATTTTAAATTTAAATTCAGATAATAATTTAGGGCAGCTAATTTGACCACTGAATTATTTATTTATTTATTTTTAGCTTCACGCTGTATCCCGCACGCAGCAGGGTAGGCAGAGGGAACCTAGTGTTAAGACACTCCGTTCCCTACTTTTGACCGAATTCGGAGGCATTGCGTGTTAAATGGTGGAACCTAACGCCGCGCTTTACCTCGATACCAGAGCGAAGAAAATGGAAATATGAAATATTTCCACTCCTCGAGTGGGAATCGAACCCACAACCAGTCGTTTACAGTCACACGCTTGTGCCACTGGGCCACGACTGGCCCCAACTTTATAATTATTTCCCCAATCGAGAATCGAAGCCACAACCACCTTGTTTAAAATCAAAAACACAAAGACAATGATAATAGACATTAAGAGAAAAAATATATACCATAACAATATTCCTCTTACATTTTTGTTTCTTTATTAAAGTTTTTTTTTGTTTAAATAAAAAATGACAACGACTGAAAGCCCCTCGGGCGCTACGTCTGCGGAGTATCTGCGAGTTTGGTACATTTTAATTTCACACGGCTTAAAGCTTATCTAACGACGGTCTCGCGGGAAAGACTTCATTAGCTAGCAGCTAGGCTGGGAGATATTAGGTGGACTATATTTTAATATATTTAATTTTAGATATTCCATTTTGGAGATTTTTAGAATTAGATAAAAGAATGTCTTGTTAAAAATAAGTACAAAATATGGCGGAGACGTTGGCTTGTAATATTAACAATGTTAGCTATTTATATAACTAGATACGTAACGTTTATAAAAATACAATTAGTCAATAAATAATCCGTTAGTCAATAAATAATATTTCAAATTCAGACGGAAAGTGGAGAACCAAGTGTCTTGACATTGAACAAAGGAAAAAAATCAATTTAAATTTCTGTGTGACGCTATCGCTATCTATACTTGTATACTAGGTATGCATATAATGCGTTTATGTAAAACAATGTAGAAATCCAATATTTTCTTAACTATAATAAAAAGATTAAAACAGATTGTTTTTACGCTCACATCTTCGGAACTACTGGACAGATTTTAATGAAACATTTCTGCTACAGAGGTACAGCTTTTAGGCTTAGGCAGAGAAGATTAACTTTGAAAAGTAAAATCCCTGATATCATCATAGACGATCATAATAGACGAAGACATCAGAATCATAATAGACGAAGTATACAGTAAGATTTAAGAAAGTATTGTTAAGTTTTCGTAAACAAAGTTGAAAGGCTAGCTAGTTTTATAATAAAGCATTAGAAAAGCAATAAATTAATAAAACATACTCTATTATACGTACATACATATAAAGAATACTAGCTGTTACCCGCGACTTTGTCCGCGTGAACCAAGAAACATTTTCATTGAGTTCCGATCCGGTTTTCATCCATCTTCGATTAATCTGAGGAGCATACGTATTTAGAACCTCCTCCTTTTTAGCAGTCGGTTAATAAAATGAGATGATAGTCAGATAGATCTCCCAATTGTGTTATTATACGAATAAACCGCATCTCTGCCTTTCAAATTTGAGGGTTGCCCTCGATTTCTCCAGGACTCCATCATCAGATTTTGATCTCCTTACCATGGGACCAATTGTGAAATATACCCTCTCGAACAAAAAAAGAATTTTGAAAATCGGTCCACCCATCTTCCAGTAATCGGGGAACACACATAAGAACCTCCTTTTTTATGTCGGTTAAAAAACCCTATAAATTTTAACTTATTATGTTATTCTGATATCAAACCTTTATTACTGCAAAGTTTCATGAAAATCTGTTCAGTAGTTTTTACGTGAAAGAGTAACAAACTCACACACATCCGTACAAACTTTCGCATTTATAATATATATAAGACTAACGATGAAGCCGGGAAGTTTAAAATCGTTTAACAATCAAATCCATTAAAAGGAAATATTTATCTCATTTAATTCATATTTCATTTCATTAGCAACCGAATTTTTTTTTCTTATAAACCACCATACCATATAACCAACTTATAAATAACCTTATTGACTAAATCTTACTGTCGCCCGTATAACGGATGACGTAAGTGGGAGTAGGAAAAAAGAAACATATAAATACAATGAATAACACTTCAACGTAAACTACTGAAAAAGATTTTTTTCCGCCTAAAATTACACAATATGTATAATATTTTCTCTTCTATATTTTACCCTAACTGTATTACAAATTTTTGTGTTACATAATTTAGTTAGCAGTACAGTGTCATCTAGACACTTTCTTTCAATTAACACGTTTAGTGAAGTTAGGGTTACCATTTCAAAGTATGTAGTCTAGGACAAGAAACGTTAAATCCTGGATTTTGGTGTCCACAATCCGGACATTTAATAAAGTATATTTTTTAAGTTACTCAGTAGATAAAGTACCATTTTGGTGGTCATAAACTTCTTTTTTATTTTAATACATCTTTAAACGCTTATTTTCGACGTTTATTTTTTAATGAAAATTGAAGTTATTTAGCTAATAACCCGTGATCGGCATATTGTATCCAATATTTGAGTCCCTTTAGGATTCTCTGAACATTCTTAAGACACTGTACTCGATATCCCTGCCAAATTATAGAGGTCTATTACAAATAGCCCAGGAAGAGTTAAACCACAATGAAATACTCTTTTGACCAGTAAGAGCTTCGCTTCGTTCAGCTTAATTAGTATAGATTAAACTTAACTCGACCATAAATACAACTCTATCCAGACGCTTCCCGGGTGCCTTTTAAAATAGGACAAATCCGGGAAATTTCAGACCCATGGTCACCCTAAGTGAAGCCAAGATGAAAAGGTCTGTTTAAGTATTTACAGATCATACATATCTGTTCCACACTGGTGAACAAACGTTTTTTTTTAGAAAAAAATAAACTAAAAATCTAGATATAACAATCTAAGCTTTTTAATTCAGTCTAGACTCAAATTACTATAATGTCTGCAAAATGTGTAATAGTATTTCTATTTGTATTCTGTTGTTTCTTTGTGGACGCCTCTCATAATGAAATTGAAGCTAGGGGGAAGAAGAAAAAAATCGCTATTTTTGGTGAGCTTTTTAAATTTTCTACTTATTATTAGGGTTTTAAAAATAAATGTTACTGTTAATAAGATCTTTCTTTTCATGATTTTTACACATTTTAAAACTTCTTAACTAGAGTATTCGTTTATATTATTAGAAAATAAATTTTACTATTGGAAAGTATTCGAAACGTTTTTTTTTTTTTAAGCTTCACGCTGTATCCCGCTCACAGCAGGGTAGACAGAGGGAACCTAGTGTTAAGACACTCTGCTCCCCACTTTCCGCCGAATTCGGAGGCATTGCGCGTTAAGTGGCGGAATTTAACACCGCGCTTTACCTCGGCACCAGAGCGAAGAAAATGGAAATATTAAATATTTCCACTCCTCGAGTGGGAATCGAACCCACAATTGGATTTTCTTCTTCTTTTTAAATGTATTTTCATATACCAAAAATACAAACGATGATTCTGCTTGCTGAAAACAGCTTCATTTTAAAATGTTACTGTTACATGCGACATTATTATGTTTGAGGTGGCTACCGGTTCGGTAGTCACATAACGAATTGTTTATACATGAATATGTCTTTCTAATACTTCACGGAGTTGAGTTCCACCACTCAACTAGCAATGTCTACAATTTAGGCAGAGAAAAAACGAAAGACGAGCTGTCTCTGTCTCTCTTGTTGTTGTTGTCTCTGTTGTTTGGGAAAGAGAGTAAAATTACTATTTTTCTTATAATATGACTGTTTTCTCTCTTAATTCCGTTTCTATTGACTGTAAACGCACTCAGGCGAACGAATGTGAGTCAAACATTTTCATTTCTCCTCTCTAATACCTCTTTAGATAAAGCGCGGCGTTAAGTACCGTCGCAAAGTCTTGATTTCGGAAGTAATGTGGAGAACGGAGTGTCTTGACATTAGTTTTTCTCTGCCTACCCTCCTGAGGGGGAAAATCGTGATACTGAAGAACAAAATATATTTGCATTTACAATCAAAATATAAAGGCTAAGGAGCCATAAAGACGAACCTCTACTCTAATGGGAACGTTTATATCTAATTAAGATATTTTGGTTTCCGCAGTCGCAGGTTAGTGGATACTGTTATTTTGTTTGCTTCCTCATATTATATTATATGGGATACAAGGATTTTACGTTAAATTTAAAAAAGTACCTTAAAAAAATATCTTTAATAAATAAAATGCAACTTTGAAATTAACGTTACGTCAAAAATTAGCTTTAATTACAATATGAAGTCATTCTGGCATCTTTTTGTATACTTTTCGGATTGTTGTGTCTACTTGTAGGAATTAAAATACTCTCGTCTCGTATTTAAATTATTTCGCTCTGATGATAAGACAAAGCGCGGCGTTTAGTTCTGCCAATGAACACGAAATACCTCAGATCAGAATCAGGTGGAAAATGGAGAACGGAGTGTCCTTACTTTTCTCACTGACTATCCAAGAATTAACGTAAAGCATAAAAAATATTACAGTAATTTATCAACAGAACAAAGTTTTTCAAAGTATTTTCTTAAGATTATATCTCAAAACGTAAACTATTACATTTGCATCTGAGTTTCGTACATTAATTTCGACTAAGAGCTTCGAAAGCTGGAAAATTGTAATTAAGTTCACCTTAAGGCTACAGTAAACACTCGGAGGGAACTAATTAAGTAATGCAACGTTAGATGCACTTATAAATTGGAACTAGCATCGTATTTTGACTTTGCTTTTAAAGATACTCAAGTAAGTAACTACTAGGAAAAAAGCTTGCTTTTAGGCGCATATCGTGGTAGTCAGAAAATACCTCGATTTCGTCTCCGTCAAGAGAGTCCGTCCTTCACTTTTAGTCCGAAATTGAGATTTTTTGCTTATTAAAGGTGGAACTTAACGCTGCGTTTTATCGCATATAGCAGGGTAGGTAGAGGATACCTAAGACATTACGTTCCCCACTTTTCGCTGAATTCTAGAGGTATTACGCTTTGAGTGACGGAAGTTAACGCTGTGCTTTGCCTAGATATCAGAGCGACGAAAATTAAATATTACAATTCCTCGAATGAAAATTCAACCCAAAAACATTAGCGTTTACAGTCACATGTTGTGCCCCTGCGCCATAACTGACCTCATTGTCTTGTCTTGTCACCAGAAATGAAAATAATTTAGGTGTAATTACTCCTTCGAGTGGGAATCGCACTCACAAAAAACTATATATACTTTAAGACGATGCTACACTCATATCTAGTCAAATCTAAGACAAGTATTAGTGACATTAGACAAGACAAGTATTAGTGGAAACTTAAAAATGTTTCCACTACTTAATTTACAGTAGTAGTAATTTAGAACTTCTAGTTTCCACTTGCATCGCAAATACCGCTCTGAACTATCATATACGGTGAAGCCATGGAATGACAGGGTCCTTATTTTTTTGGTATACATTTCGAAAATCGTGTTACGTTCTTTTCAAATTTGGTTAGACATATATATAGAGAGCGAGAAGAGCAGGAATAGCAAAGAGTTGACATTGAGTGACGTAACCCAACGCCGGTATATATTTTGAAAGGAGGCATGAAATGAAATACAATTAATTACAATTATCTCCGAGTGGTAATCGAATACAAACAACCAAACGAATTTAACACACGTTGTCCCACTGAGCCATAATACCTTCTAAATACTACTTAACATCTTGAAATAAAAATATTACGTATAAAGAGAAGCATAAGAAATATTATTGTCTTTGAAAATATATATTACGGTAGACTTTAAAAGAACACAAAGGGGCAAACAAACGTCGCGCCAAAGCTTCACCAACAGATTTCACTGTGCATTAAATTTAAACTGTTTCTTGCGAAATTTAATAACTTTAATAGTAGTTAAATGAGCTCAAATAGTTATTTAGTTGCAAGTAATTATGCTAGTTATATTAGCGTTTCAGTGTTTCTGTGCAGTTTCAGTTTCAAGCTTACAAATTGTTTTTGTTATCTTATTAGATTTTAAAGTACTATTTACACACTTGGAAATTAAAAAGGATAATTTAAAAAAATGTGGCCAGTCGTGGCCCAGTGGCACAAACGTGTGACTGTAAGCGACTGGTTGTGGGTTCGATTCCCACTCGAGGAGTGGAAATTATATTTCCATTTTCTTCGCTCTGGTGTCGAGGTAAAGCGCGGCGTTAAGTCAGCAACCGCCACTTAGCACGCAAGCCTCCGAAGTCGGTGGAAAGTGGGGAACGGAGTGTTTACACTAGGTTCCCTCTGCCTACCCTGCTGTGTGCGGGATAGAGCGTGAAGCTATTTAATTTTTAATATTTAATTTAAAAAAAATATTAATATTTGAATCGTGCGGGATTCGAACCTGCGCCTTTGGCGACCGTCCAAGCGATTTGACGGCTAATCTATGCGTTTAGAATGCATCGAATTTATACATTTTCTAAATACGTCTCTTTCATTTATTTTTTAATGTTTTAATTTTTATCTTTACTGCATAAATAGCTGTAACGAACCGACAGATTATTTACACAACTCATTGTTCTCTGGTATGATGATGAGTTTGGTCGCTCTACGAGAAATGTCTCGATTTCGGGTCAAAAATGCAGAACTAACGGAAGAAAATTGCTTTAACATTAAGTTTTTTTTTTTAGCTTCACGCTGTATCCCGCACACAGCAGGGAAGGCAGAGGGAACCTAGTGTTAAGACACTCCGTTCCCCACTTTCCGCCAAATCCGGAGGCTTGCGTGTTAAGTGGCGGAATTTAACACCGCGCTTTACCTCGACACCAGAGCGAAGAAAATGGAAATATAATTTCCACTCCTCGAGTGGGAATCGAACCCACAACAACCAGCCGTTTACAGTCACACGGTTGTGCCACTGGGCCACGACTGGCCACTAACATTAAGTTGTCTCTGATTTTTTATACGGGAAAAAACGTGAAGCTTCATTTAAAAAAATGCTTTAAATATTATTATATAAAAACATTTCTTCTCTAATTTTCAGTGTACATAGCAGATTTGATTCTCAAGAAGTTCTTCATACTCAAGCTTATTTACGCTTTCGTCTTCTGGATAGTGATACACAAGGCGGGCTACTTCTTAACATGGTTTATCAGTTATTTGAAAGAGCAGAAATCGAACCACCACTCCCACGAGCATCATGAGTATTACGTACCACATGGTCACTATGACTATGGGTCCCATGGACCTTATAGGAAAGAAAGCCATGGTATATATTAGAAGATATAGTTAATAAAACATATTTACATATAAGAAAAAAGTTATTATAAATAATTTTATTGTCTTCAGTTATGTACCTTGTAAATTAATAAACTAATTTATAATAGAAGACGAATATCTTACTAAAGATATAGATGTTTAGCTAAATAATAATTTTTAAATGTATACATTGTACATAAATTTAGCCAGAGGGCAGTTATAGCGCAGGGGCACAAAGTGCGAGTGTAAAGCGACTGGTTGTGGGTACGAATCCCACTCAAGGAATGGACATTTTTAAAATTTCCATTTTCTTCGCTCTGGTGTCGAGGCAAAGCGCGGCGTTAAGTTCCGCCACCTAACACGCTATGCCTCCAACACTCGGGGGAAAGTGGGGAACGGAGTGTCTACACACTAGGATTCCTCTATCTACCCTGATGTGTGCGGGATACAGCGTGAAGCTAAATAACAAACTTTGGAACGTCATTATTATCAATAACATCGTCTCCGTCGCTATAATTATCATAATCAACTATTTTTTGTAATTAAAATGTTAAATATGAACTTGAAGGATATGATAGATTATATGTTTTATAAAATTTGAAACTACGGTGTGTAGTTAGTAACTTTTAAACTACGTTACATCACTATTCATCACTATTTACTTGTAATAATTAAAATATGTTTTTGTATTCAAATCAAATAATTTATTTAATAGTTAAGTAGTATTTAAATAGTTTATTCCAAAGATAAATAACTTATTATTTGTTAGTCCTTAGCTTATTTATTTGTATATATATTGGTACTATTAATACGTCAGAATAAAAAAGTTATAATTCAAAAATATTTTATTACCCTCTATAGTCCTTAAGATCTATTTGAACGTCGATCATCATTATAATTGAATATACAGAGCCTGTAAAGGTGTTTGTGGTTTCTATTACAGATTGGGGAAATAATAATAAATAATAATTATATTTCCATTTTCTTCGCTCTGGTGTCGAGGTAAAGCGCGGCGTTAAGTTCCGCCACTTAACACGCAAGCCTCGGAATTCGGTGGAAAGTGGGGAACGGAGTGTCTTAACACTAGGTTCCCTCTGCCTACCCTGCTGTGTGCGGGATATAGCGTGAAGCTATAGAATAGAATAATAAACTTGCATTTTTTTACCTGTTACCTCAGACAAAGCATGGCATTGAGATCTGCCATTTAACCATTTTTAAATGTCTTGACTCTAAGCAGCAAGTGTCTTGATATTATGTTATCGCTGACCAACATTTTTAGAAAAAGTATAAAAAAATTAACGGAAGGGTATTTTAAGCTGTGCCTCTTTGAAACCGTCCAAGCGTGCTGATGGCTACATCTAGCTGCGACTATCACTTTAGTTTAAGAATAACATTATGAAAATGTTAAAAATTGCAAAAAAAGTGTAAAGCTAAAAAAGGTGAAGTTAAGAGACAAATATAATGCCTCTTAATGTCACTTATAAGGAAAACGGAGTGATTTGACACTCAAACATTATATTTTAAAACAAAGAATAATAAAAAAAATAAATTAATTAAATAGCTTCACGCTATATTCCGCACACAGTAGGGTAGGCAGAGGGAACCTAGTGTTAAGACACTCCGTTCCCCACTTTCCGCCGAATTCGGAGGCTTTGCGTGTTAAGTGGCGGAACTTAACGCCGCGCTTTACCTCGACACCAGAGCGAAGAAAATGGAAATATAATTTCCACTCCTCGAAAGAATAATAAAAACAAAAATATTATACAAATTTTACTCAAAACACATTTAATTTAAAGTAAAGTCATCCCTCCTTATCTAAATTTGGCGTCTGATTGCGTATTAAATGGCGAGAACGCCCAGCGCCGTCTGCCGGCCCCTGTTTAGGATTTAATCTACTGTTCCTAGCTTAGCCTGGCTTATATAACTGTCTAGACCGGCTAATTCTGTAATTTCATTTTGAAATGTTAGTTAGTAGCACTGGTGAGGTTGTGTGTGCCTTAATAAAAAGGTGGTTGTGTGTTCGAATCTGACTTGTGACATTATTATATGTAATATTTTTTTTATTAATTCAGTCTTTTACCCGTATAGCTCGATCAATTAAGTTTAATCAAGCTCAATCAAGCTGAACAAGCTAGACAGAATCAAGTGACAAGACACTCCAATTAAAACAAAATCGAAGAGAATCAATTGACAAGACACTCCGCTCTTTAATTTCCGCGAAAATTGAGATATTGCGGTTGTTTTGCGGAACTCAACGAAATACTTTGTCTTGTGACTTTATTGGTTATAAAATAACTATCATATATTTTTCGGTTTTGTCTCTCATAACAGAGTAGTCAAAGAGACCCTATTTTTAAGGGACTAGGTTCTTCGCTTTCCGCACTGACTTTCAAAAAAAAAGCCATGCCATACATACATTTATGTATAGAAAATAATTTAAATATTTTTAAAGTGTTATTTCACACTTAGGAAAATTGAAAACGACATATAGAGAACGTACAACAACTTGAACGCAGAGGGATTCGAGCCCGCGCCTGCTGAATACCGCCCAGGCGCTCTCTTCGCTGAGCCATGCGTTCTACTACCAGCTGTGTTGAAATTCTTATACGATTTATTACAAATTATTTTTGTTGTTAGCATCTCTGTAGAGAGATTTTTACAAATTTCTGCTATTTTAAGCTGTGCAGGAAGGGTATTTTAAGCTGTGCCTCTTTGAAACCGTTCAACCGTTCTGATGGCTACATCTAGCTGCGACTATCACTTTAGTTTAAGAATAACTTTATGAAAATGTTAAAAATTGCAAAAAAAGTGTAAAGCTAAATAAGGTGAGGTTAAGAGACAAATATAATGCCTCTTAATGTCACTTATAAGGAAAACGGAGTGATTTGACACTCAAACATTATATTTTAAAACAAAGAATAATAAAAAAAATAAATTAATTAAATAGCTTCACGCTATATCCCGCACACAGTAGGGTAGGCAGAGGGAACCTAGTATCCGCTCCCACTCCGTTCCCCACTTTCCGCCGAATTCGGAGGCTTGCGTGTTAAGTGGCGGAACTTAACGCCGCGCTTTGCCTCGACACCAGAGCGAAGAAAATGGAAATATAATTTCCACTCCTCGAGTGGGAATCGAACCCACAACCAGTCGTTTACAGTCACTCTCTTGTGCCACTGGGCCATGACTGGCCACAGTGATTGATGATGAAAATGTTAAAAATTACAAAAAAAGTGTAAAGCTAAGAAAGGTGAAGTTAAAAAAAAAATGCCTCTTAATGTCACTTATAAGGAAAACAGAGTGATTTAACACTTAAACATTATATTTTAACACAAAGAATAATAAAAACAAAAATATTATACAAATTTTACTCAAAACACATTTAATTTAAAGTAAAGTCATCCCTCCTTATCTAAATTTGGCGTCTGATTGCGTATTAAATGGCGAGAACGCCCAGCGCCGTCTGCCGGCCCCTGTTTAGGATTTAATCTACTGTTCCTAGCTTAGCCTGGCTTATATAACTGTCTAGACCGGCTAATTCTGTAATTTCATTTTGAAATGTTAGTTAGTAGCACTGGTATGAGAGTGGTTTGTGTGTGCCTTAATAAAGACGTGGTTGTGTGTTCGAATCTGAATTGTGGCAGTGTTATCCATACTTATATTATAAATGGGAATGTCTATCTGTTTGTCTGTCACGCTTTCACGGCTAGTCTATCGGTCCGATTTGGATGAAATTTAGAATCTCCAAATTTCATAAATAGCCGTGAAAGCGTGACAGACAAACAAACAGACTTTCGCATTTATAATATAACTATGGATATGTTCCCTTGAGTGAGAATTGAACCTACAACAATCTTGTATATAGATAGACACTGGCACATAGCACATTTCATCTGTTCAGCTAAATTATGTGATTTCTTGAATTACAACAATTATAAAAATAAAAATTACGTATAATATGCATTCAACAAAAAATCTTAGCAAATTAATTACAAAAAAAGTGCAATAAACACTTCACTGGTCTCAAGTAAAGAACGAAAATTAAATTAATTAAACCACATCCTAATGCATACTCTAATGAAGACCTATTGATTGGACACACTTAACGTCTTGGCCTCTGGAGAATCTCTTTGGCTGTCCCATTGAATATGTAACCTGAATAGTAATGCTGCTTGCTTTGTACTATGAAGTAAGTGCTTAATATTGGTTAAAGAGGTTCCAGGTTTAGTTCCCGGTTGTGGCACGTGTGTAATCAATAAAAAATAAATAAATTATATTGTATATTTGTTGTAAGTATAATTAACTGGAGTAAATTGAAAGTGAATATGTGGAAAATTTTCAGCTAATAGTTTGATAAAAGTGGACACATTGGATTTTAGTTCTTTCTGCCTACTCTGCTTAACATAATAAACATAAAATAGAGCGCTGCACCTAATTCTTAAATACTAATTAGTTCAAAACCGAAATTAAAGCAAGGCTTGCAATTATTTTCCCGACATGCAGGTAATTGTCCTTACCCTGGTGATCTCAGCAAGGATATTATGTTCATATTAAAAAAATATTGGCAGCATATCCGGCAACGTCAACACATTCAAAATTATTCAACAAAATCAGAGCATCGCAAGAAGTGTGTTAAAAAACTGCGTAAAAATTAATATATTTTGTCATTAATAGAACTGCATTTAGATTTTAAATCAATCTAAACATTTTAAATATAAAATCCTAAAACATAATCATTGCATTTGTAACGTCTTATAGAATTAAAACATCTAAATAACATTGCAAGCAATTCAGTGTATCAGTTAAGCCACCAATTCTAAAAGTGTTATAAAGTGAGTATACGTAAGTAGGTACTCAGCGAGTCCACCGTGCACTGCACATGTTACTGATAGCGTTTAAACTTGTTTCATTTAGTTTTTACTATGGTAGCTTTGGTAGGGTGACCATGGATTACCACAAAATTTGAATACTTTTTGAATGTTCAGGGACTATGTCACAAAAAAGCAAACTCAAGCTTTTTTCTACACAGCAAGATATACAGATCCTAGCCTAGATATATTGTTTTTTGCATATTGACTTGCGAAGCTCACCACCACGTACCTTGTTACAAGACCTGAAAATAAAATAGTTTGAAATGCTTATTCATCTGAATGACAATTTTATATCAACGTGCTTACAGTCAGACGCTGTCTGACCAATCCATGATTTCATTGTCTTCTTGATACCTGAACTTTAAATTGAAATACAAGTTTGTATGTATGGGTCAATTCAATGACAATACAATACACAGCACAAATATGCTATATTAAGATAGTAAACTTCATATTATTTTTTTATATTATTAATTTGAAATATTATAAATTTAGATATTATCTCTCTCACTAACCGCAAGGGATAAAGCGTGGAGTTAAAAAAATAAATAAAAAATCTATTTGAGGCAAAAATTAAAAAAAATCAAGCATTTGGCTGTAAATACGTTTGCTTCTAGATTTACTTTCCACTCGTTGGAATAATTATATTTAAATTACTATAACTTTTCAGCTTTGGTAATATAAGTTTCATAAAACATAATGTTCCAAGTCTAGGTGAAACGAGGCGAACAGAGTTGTTTTACATTAGGCTCTCTCTGCCTACATCTACATGACTCTGCCTCATGCAAGAAATTGTGTAAAGCTGTAAAAAATATTAATTTTTATTTAAAACCTGGTCACCCTACACCAGAGAACGTATCGGTAATAACTCGTAGTAACTGCGGGCTTTATACGCTGCACGGCATCAAGTCGCTCCATTCTTTTTATAGCACATTATTGTATTTTTAAAGAACTTTTCTACAAAATAACAGAACGTTAAGTTTAAGGATATTGTGGATGTAAAATTTGTTAGATAGCTGTTCAAATTAAAAAAAATATAATGTCATTTATAAATTAGCTTTCATATTTTATTATGAATTGAATGAATGTCGGCTAAATTTCACCTTTTTTTTTTGATAAAGAAATAAATAATTAACTTATAACGAGGTGTGAAGCTTTGAGGTAATTTTTATAACAGATAAAATGGCGAAAAGCGCCTAAAATGGTGTTATGGTCTAATGAAGATGATTTAATTTACCGAGTCAATAAGAAGCAGAGCCCGCCCGCCTTTGACCTGGTGGACTAATGTCATTAGAGATCTTAAGAGCGCTTTATTACCTGAATCGATATCAAAACACGACTACCGATATAAAAAATACTGACCTCAAATAAAAGAAAAAGAATAGTTTTAAATAAATATTTTGTTTTTTTTTTTAGCTTCAAGCTGTATCCTGCACACAACAGGACAGGCAGAGGGAACCTAATGTTAAGACACTCCCTTCCCCTTTAAAGTAGCGGAACTTAACGCCTTACTTTGCCTAGATACCAGAGCGAAGAAATTGAAAATATTAATCATTTTCATTCCTCGAGTGGGAATCGAACCCACTAACAGTTCTAAAAATGTATAAAAGTATGAATGAAATGGGACTTGAACCCGCGCCTCTTGGAAGCCGGTCTAACGCGAACGCTCTGACCACTATACCTATATACTATATGTTCTATCCTACATTTAAAAAAGTATTGTAGTAAACTTATACTATTTTTTAAATAAATCAAGAAATACCACTTTTCTAGCTATAAAATTGTTCTCAGAAATATATTTGGGTGGCAAAAGTTTTAAAAAAAATCTCTACAGGAATGTTAGTAATAAAAATAAGTTTTAAAAAGCGTTTAAGAATTTTTGACATATATAGAATGTTTATCCAAAGTCGGATTGCTTGTTCGATTCCCTCGAGTGGGAATCCAACAAGTAACACTTGTACGTTCAACCAAATACTGTACTATTGAGCCACAGGGGACTAGCACTTATATCTGTGTGACATCTATTTCATTAAAATTCAATATTCATCTCCTTTTTGATCACAAATTAATCAATTAAGCAAAGGTTAAATAATAAGTTAAATTATTTTAATAGGCAAAGCACGGCGTTAAGTTCCACCACTTAGCACGCAAAGCCACCCGAATTCAGCGGTGCGCGGGGAACGGAGTGTCTCAACACTAAGTTTCCTCTGTCCACCCTACTGTGTGCGGGATAGAGTGTGAAACAAAAAAAAAAACAATTAATTTCTTCTCGCATACCAGAGTAGTCGGTGAGAGGCTAGTGTCTATACCCTCTGTTCTCCGCATTCCGCCTGAAATTGAGACATTGTAAGTGATATTAAATTAAGTCTATTTAACTATATATAGCTCGTATAAGCTAGGTCGTAATATAAGCTACCTACTAACTCTATTAGCTCGGTAATAAAGCATAGCTGTCTAAGGATGCCGGCGAATATCAAGCAAATATACGATGGCTATAACATCGTGTGTCCGTTGTGGAGTTTACGTTAGAATATCCAAGTCTTACCCCATTTTCTGTGTTAAAACTTGAAACTAAAGTGTTTTTAATGTAATATGAGTGAAATGACGAAAGGCTTATAAAATAAAGTAAGTACTTAAATAACAGTCGTGGCCCAGTGGCACAAGCGTGTGACTGTAAACGACTGGTTGTGGGTTCGATTACCACTCGAGGAGTGGAAATATTTAATATTTCCATTTTCTTCGCTCTGGTGTCGAGGTAAAGCGCGGCGTTAAGTTCCGCCACTTAACACGCAATGCCTCCGAATTCGGCGGAAAGTGGGGAACGGAGTGTCTTAACACTAGGTTTCCTCTGCCTGCACACAGCAGGGTGTGCGGGATACAGCGTGAAGCTACTTAAATAACTGAGGCTCTGTGAAAGGTCATCGGGTTGTGAGTGCGATTGGTAGTGGGTTCATTTCTGATTCGCGATTAAAATTTAAGTAGTTTCATGTCTCCACTCTAACAAGCCAAAGCGCGGCGACGCTTACAACAAGCTTACGATATATTCAATTGGGGAGGAATGGAATATATTAGGTTCTTTTTGTCTACCCACTTTCCAGTCTGCGAGTCTTAGTTGAAGATATCCTGTAAAAGTAAAAAAAAGTAGCTTCACGCTTTATCCCATATAGAGGAGACATTGCAAATGAAATTTGGTACTCACCGCCACGCTTTGCCTTACTAGAGCTTCTTCATGCTGTGTCCCGTCACAACAACCTTGTTCCCTAGGTTCCCTCTGCCTACCTAGGCAGAGGGAACCTAGGGATAAAACACTCCCTTCCCTACTTTACGTCGAATTCGGAGGCATTGCGTGTTAAGTGGCGGAACTTAACGCCGCGCTTTGCCTCGACACCAGAGCGAAGAAAATGGAAATATTAAATATTTCCACTCCTCGAGTGGGAATCGAACCCACAACCAGTCGTTTACAGCCACACGCTTGTGCCACTGGGCCACGACTGGCCGCATTTTGTCTCATTATAAAGAGGAAATCAAAATAATTATCATTATAACGATTTCCAGGAGTGGTCTTCGAATCTACAACTAAGATCACAACGTTTTCACAATTTCGCCACAACAGAGTCAAATATCGTATAGTGTTTTTAGTATATTATAAGAAAACAAGGAAATGTGACCATTATGTCTCGCAGGAAGAAAGATTACATAAATAATGGTACAAGCAATTACGACCGGAAGCAGCATGAATAATTTATTGTTATTTATTATATGTGGGGCAGTAATAATATATTTGGGTATAGTTGCTCAGTTGGGATATGTTCACGTGTTTGAAAAGGTAGTGGGTTCCTTGGTCAGGTTAGGGAAGTATTTTTTTACTCGTTCTAGAATAAGAGAAGGTTCACTCTTTATCCCACATATTATGGTAGTTGAAGAGAGCCTGGTGTCAAGACACTTCGTTTTCTAGTTTCCGTGCCAATTCCAGACATTGTGTGTTGAATGGCGGATCTTAACGCCGCGCTTTATCTTGTTCAACAAAAGGGAGAAGTTATTAACGTTTCTCTAAGTTTGAATTGGACTTACAACCAAATAGCAATACATTTTAGTATTCCAGTACGCGGTGATGATTTAAAGACTTATAAAAAATGGAAACATACTCGTAACTCGAATGTTATTCACAAGCGTCCGAAATGAAGTCATTACGTGTTGAATGGCGGAACTCAACGCCGCGCTTTGCCTTTAGGTATCAAAGGGGAGAAATTAAACTTTAATTCCCCTAAGTGAGAACCGAACTTATAACCGTCGCGTTTACAGTCAGACGTCATACTGCACCACGATGGCCTCAATTCTTTATTAATTTTTTTAGCTTTACGCTGTGTCCTGCACACAGCAGGGTAGGCAGAGGGAACCTAGTGTTAAGACACTCCGTTCCCCACTTTCCGCCAAATTCGGAGGTAAAGCGTGTTAAGTGGTGGAACTTAAAGCCACGCTTTACCTCAACATCAGAGCGAAGAAAATGGAAATATTAAATATTTCCACTCCTCGAGCGGGAATCGAACCCACAACCAGTCGTTTAGTCACACGCTTGTGCCACTGCGCCGCGACTGGCCACTTTATTAAAATTAGATAATGATTTAACATATAAATTTATTTATACAATTGTAAAAGAAAAATTACGACCTTGAAGAAAAAGGAAATAAATTATTACTTTGTTTGTTTTAATGAAATTTTCTACTTCATTATCAAAAGCTTCGTTGTACATTTTAAAAATATGAAAAAAACAAAAAGTTGTTTCGATGTTAGGGTGACCTCCTTTTTAGAACAGGTATATTTATTTTTACTTACTTTAATTAGGTATGAATAAAATATAAAATACATTTAAGTCATTCTCCTGCATGGCAGGGTAGGCCGTGAAATCATAGTGACGAAAGATTCCGTTCTCTACTTTCCACGTGAAATTCTTCGCGTGTTGATTAGCAAGCCTTAACGCCGCGTTGTGTCAACGAAGCACAGAAATGGATATACTATTAAAATACAAACATTTTGCCGCGAAGGATTGAATCTAAAACCACTGCTGTTATAGTTAGGCGCTGTCCAACTGCACAAAGACGGTGTTGTATAAAAATACGGCATATGTAATAAAAAAAAATAATCTTCTAAACTAAACAGAACCTTTGTCAAAATACAATGAATTAATATATGGTAGTGGTATTTGAATGAGCAAACTAAATTACAGCTTCATGCTATTTCATTCATGGGTGAGTGGATGGTATAGTTAGAGGGAGGGAGAAAGGACCTAGTGTCATAACTTTCCGCCCTCCACTTCACGCCTGAAATCTATGAAATTGAGTGGCAAAACACAGCCCCATGCTTTGTTTTGGTACCAAAATGAAAATCTAAATATAAACATTCCCCCGAGTGGTAATAGAACCCGCAACCATCGTAATTAAATCAGTCTATATCATATTAATAAAAATCCAGTCCAAGAAAACCCAAACGCATAGTCAACCCAAATCTTAATTCACAAAACAATTAAAAAGCTTTCCGCCTAAAAACATCGTTTGAAAAAAAAACTCCAGTTGAAATCTTGAAACGAATCCGTCTACGTGTCAATTTACATCTTTAATATTCGACAAGATGGAAAACTTTTTACGCTAGCATATTTTTTTTCTTTTTTTTTTATAGCTTCACGCTGTATCCCGCACACAGTAGGGTAGGCAGAGGGAACCTAGTGTTAAGACACTCCGTTCCCCACTTTCCGCCAAATTCGGAGGCTTGCGTGTTAAGTGGCGGAACTTAACGCCGCGCTTTACCTCGACACCAGAGTGAAGACAATGAAAATATTAAATATTTCCACTCCTCGAGTGGGAATCGAACCCACAACCAGTCGTTTACAGTCACACGCTTGTGCCACTGGGCCACGACTGGCCACATATTTTTTTTTCTTCATAAAATATGGTAGAGACCTAAGCTTGTTAATTTACAAGCACTTCTGCGATGAGGTTTCACTGAACGTTACTTAATTTTCTCGTTTCGTTCGTGTCGGGCTTATGATGTTTTTTTTTTTTATATTAAGATTGTATCTTGTTGACCGAGTTTCTTGAAGGAAAGAGTTTTTTTGTTGAGTTTTAATAGGTATACCTAATGCTTCTGTAATTATGTATCAGTTGCATTCAAAAAAATCAATTAACCTTTAACTGGAATTCAATGATATGGAGAAAAGAGTGAAAGGGTGAAACATAAAAAACTAACGTAAGGATTATCAAAAAAATATTTTTAACAAAATTAAGATTAAGTATGTCTTCGTCTGTATCTATCTACTTATAAATTAAATCTTGTAAGAGGCCATGTTCATACATTTCTTGTCTTGTTTGATAATAATTTGTACTCAATTATTAGGATATCCTATATTAATGCAGTATTTTTGTAGTATACTTGAGAGTTAATATATAAATATCGAAAAAAATAATTATACTTTTAATGGTTGCAATACAAATTTCAAATTACCACACTTTATTATAAACACTACTATTTTATATATTACTAATAAAATATATATCGTTGTATTTTTTAGCTTTACTCTGTATCCCACACACAGCAGGGTAGGCAAAGGGAACCTAGTGTTAAGACACTCCGTTCCTTATCGTTTGCCGAATTCTAGAGGTGTTGCGTGTGAAGTGGCGGAACTTAACGCCTACCTCGACACCACAGCAAAGAAAATAGAAAATATAAATATTTCCATTCCTCGAGTGGGAATCGAACCCACAACCAGTCGCATCTAAAGTCACACTGCGCCAGCGCCACGACTGTTCATTACATATCGTAATAAAAATAAATAACATCTACGTTCAAGAAATTTAACTATGAATACAGTTTAAAAAATAATATTTGCCGCGTATGGATATAACACAATATACATAAATTTATTTACTTTTGCCACACCACGTTGCCAATATATGTATATCTATTTTTTCAGCTTCACGCTGTATCCCGCATACAGCAGAGTAGGCAGAGGGAACCTAGTGTTAAAGCACTTTGTTCCCTACTTTCCACCGAATTCGGAGGCATTGCGTGTTAAGTGGCTTAATTTAACGCCGCGCTTTGCCTCGAAATCAGAGCGAACAAAATAGAAACAATAAACATTTCCAGTCCTCGAGTGGAAATCGAACCCACAACCAGTAGTTTACAGACAGTCACACACTTGTACCATTGCGTCACGACTGGCCCCAAACATCAATACCAAATATCCTAAACGAAACCCATTATTATAATGTAAATAACTTTCGTTAGCAAGTAAAGTGAAGGAGAAATTTTTAAAAAGCGTAAAATTTGAATACGTATACCAAAATCTACATACAAGGTGTTCATGGTAAAACAAAGGAACCTGTAATCGACTAAGAAACATGACAATTAGTTACACGTACTTAACACAGTGAAAAGTCGATTTGCTGTGTATTGAAAACAAAAGCTACTTTTCCTTGGTTTCATACAAAATGTGAGAGATTTCCGAAGCGTAGGTTATTTATTTAAATACTTTACTAGGGTACGGTAGTTACTGAAAAAAATATTAACTAACTTTTTTTGTATTTTCGAGTAAAAATCGCAAAAAAATAGGGAAAAAGGCGTAAGAAAATATAGTTATTTCTCAATATATATTTGAGTTATAAAGAAATTTAGAAGATTTCAGTAATTTCAATATAGTTAAGTGGAAATTATGAAGACATTGTTCATATTAATGTTATGTTTTGTATATTGTTATTGCTTGGAGGGTAATGATTTATCTGTTTTGGAATCGAGGGCGAAGAAGAAGAAGAGCTCTTTGAAATTAATTGGTAAGTATTTTTTTAGTTTCACGTTTTTCTGAGTGTTAAGACACTTTTTTCCCGTGGGGGGACGGGTTAAGAATACAATTCCCCCCCGCCGCTGGGTAGCGTCCCGTAAAAGGCGGGTAACCCAGTAGTTTGGTGGTAGGAGATTCGTTCTCCGACTGGCTCGCGACCACTATCATGTCAAAGATGAACCGCCAAATATCTTATGATGTGTTCCGGTTCGATGGCATGTAAGCCAGCTCTCCCTATTCCCACCATTCCCATCCTTCCTCCCTCCTTCTGTCCTACATTCCCAAGGCTGGCAACGCATCCATAACTTTAATGTTGTGGATGTCTATGGGCGAAGGTAACCACTTAACACCAGGTGGGCCTTCTGCTCGTTTGCCTCCTTTACTCCACAAAAAGACACTCCGTTCTCCACTTTCCTTCTAAACTGGAGATTATGTGTTAAGTGACGGAGCTTAACGCCGCGCTTTATCTTGTTGATAACAAGCGAAGTATTGTTAATAAAGCCGAGAAACAAAAGTAATTCAATTATAATCATCCCTGAGAGTCGAATAATACTTAGACTAAAGACATTTAAAGAAAACGTATAAAAAATTGAACGCAGCGGGATTCGAACCCGCGCCTCCTGAATACCGTTCAGGCGCTCTCACCACTGAGCCATGCGTGCTCAGTGTCGAATCCCGCTGCGTTCAAATTTTTATACGCTTTCTTTAAATGTCTTTTTCAATTTTCCTAAATGTGGAATAACACTTTAAAAATGTTTAATAATACTTAGACTAGCTAGTTTTTACATACAATCAATAGACGCGGATTTGATTCCCTTTTTATGTAATTTTTGGTACAGAGACTACTATTTCAAAATGTTCTACTACTTCATGTGTTTAATACAACAATTTCATTATGAATATCAAGAATTTATACTAGGCGAAGTATATTTTTGTATTTTTTTGTTGCACAGTCCATTTTACGATAGTTTCATCTCCGCTCTTGTGTTAAGACAAAACACGGCGATGAGTTCCGTCATTCAAAACACAATGTCTGACATTCATCCGAAAAGTATAAAACGGATTAATTTAATTAGGTTCTCTTTGCTGTATGTATGTGCACAGTGCACCGCCAGAAAATGACTAAAGTTTAAAAAAGTGATATTTTTGTTTTAGCTTCACGCTGTATCCCGCACACAGCAGGGTAGTCAGAGGGAACCTAGTGTTAAGACACTCCGTTCCCCACTTTCCGCCGAATTCGGAGGCTTGCGTGTTAAGTGGCGGAACTTAACGCCGCGCTTTACCTCAACACCAGAGCGAAGAAAATGGAAATATAATTTCCACTCCTCGAGTGGGAATCGAACCCACAACCAGTCGTTTACAGTCACACGCTTGTGCCACTGGGCCACGACTGGCCACAAAAAAAAGTATTTTTATAAATAAAGTCTCATACTAACAGTCTTTCATAACAAATTGTTATTTACTTATTTAAAGAAGTTGATGTTATTATCTCAACAGTTTTCAAAGCATAATAAAGAAAGTTTTGTTTAAAGTAATTTAATTTTAAGCTTATTATTCTTAAGAAGAAGTTATTTGAATATCATTTTCGATTGATTATTAAATTTAATATTGTACACTCACAATTACTTTGCAGTACAATAGTACTAAAGTCAAGTTAAAAAAAGGGAAATTAAAATTGTAAGCGTTAGAGACGTTCCGTTGCGATTCTACGAAACTTACTGAATGCATTCACTGCGCTTTGTCCGTTTTAGTTTTAATTAAAAAATACTTAAAATAAAATTAGAATACCCATTCAGCGAAGGAAAGTGATAAAATAAAAGTAATATAGTTAGATACAACGTGCAGAGAGTTTAGTGTCAAGACACTACCATTTTCAAATTACACCTTATTCCTAGTGATTGTGTATTGAGTGGTAGAACTTAACGCCGCGCTTTGTCTTCTGAGAGCTTACTTTGTAAAGGTACTTTGCCAAACTGAAGGTACATTTATATAATGTTTTACCCTAGTTTACAAATAATCCATACTTATATTATAAATGTGAAAGTCTGTGTGTTTGTCTGTCACGCTTTCACGGCTAATCTACCGGTCCAATTTGAATGAAATCCGGAAAGAATTTAATTCAAGTCCCAGGGTCAAACATAGGCTACTTTGTTTTTTAAAAATCATCGCGTAAAGGGTTGAAATAGGAGATGAAAAGAGTTTGTATGAGAAATCTAAACCGCTTGACCGATTGTAATGAATGTTGGCATAAATACAGTTGATAATAATTAAGCATAGGCTACTTTATTTTCCAAAAAATCGCCTTAAAGGGTTGCAATATAACGAAATAGCGAGAGGTTACGTAGTTCACGCGGCGGAGCCGCGAGCAGGCCGCTAGTATCTATATAAAGCGGGTTCACTTTTTTCCCGTATAGCTTCTATATAAGGCAGTTTCACGTTTATCACGCATAACATTTATTTAAAGCAATTTCACGCTTGTTCACGCAAAACATGTATATAGGACAGCTTCACGTTTATCACGCATAACATCTCATTATAAAATAGCTTCACGTTTCCCGCAAAGCAAAGTAAGTCGGAGAGAACCTATTGTCAAGAATCTCCATTCACCGCTTTCTTCCTGATTACCTCCATTATTTTATGTCGTTTTCGAACCCATAGCTGCTATTCTCGTCAAGATGTTTACCATTTAAAATAATTTCAAAGCAAACTTTTCATTTGGGTCACACTTATCATAACAAAAGCCGTCTTCGCTTATTATTAAGACGCCAAACTCACAAAAACGGTATTTGTAGCGGCGATTTGCATTATATCAAGGAAATGAAAAACATACGTACTTTCATTCATTCTTGTTTATTTTAGTTTAGGCAAAGAGAATATAGTCACTTTGAGTCTATTTTACCCAGTTCATGATGTCCATAAACATAATTTGTTTGAACAATTGCGAAATTCCACTTAAGTTTCTGTATAGAACTCGCAATATATCAAATGATGGTAGAGAGCAGAGAACAACAGGTCTTATCTCTATGAGAAAACTTAATTTGCTCTGCTGGAAGGTTAGGTACGTATTGCTTAGCGGCAATAAGCGTGAAGCTGCTAATAGTTCCGAGCTAATCAGAGATGCTTTGTCAGCGCACGTCAAGTGTTACACTAGTGTTTTATTTATTTAATTATTGAAGTTATTATTTATTACCATATTTGGTTTGTTATATGGCTATCGTGGCGCAATGGGACAGCGTATTATTGTAAATATGTTAGGTTGTAGGTTCGATTCCCACACTAAAAATAATTATATTTATAATATATTTTCATTTATCTGTTCTGGTACTTGAGACAAAGCACGGTGTTGCGTTTCGCCACTCAACGGAAAGTGGAGAACGGAGTATTTTGTATTGACACTAGATTCCGTCAGACCACTCAGCTATACAGAGCGGTTACTGTTATCATTAATATAACATATTAAGGAATTTCATTCCGATTCGGCACTGTTGCAAAGAGACCAATTCTCTAAACTACAACAAGATTAATTAAGATTAGCTGTGGCTCCTTTATTTATTATCTTTTTCTATTCTACAGGTATGATCCTACTCTTCGTGCTATCAAAAGTGGCCATATTCAAAACAGTCTCTGTATTCCTCATGATGACGATCTTCCAAAAACTCTTCTCTGTGGGCGGAGTTCTATTGAAATACTTCATGAAGTCTAAAATGGAGAAACCTCCACCGCCGCCGATGTACGGTGCACCGCAGAACTATGACACCGTTGGCTACAGCTATGGACCCCCTGAGCATGAAAGTGCTAACCAGGAAGGCTACCCTGGGACGGATGTCGCCGGTTCTTTTGATTGGATTTTGAATAAACATGTGAAATAGTGTGATATTGTTTTATTTAACCCCACTTGGTTAACTTGCAACATATCGTGCATAATATGCACGTTTGCGTTCAAATGTTTATAAGTTTTCTTAAAATATTTTTCTTATACATACATTCATAGTGTATGAATAGTAAGTAGTACTTTTAAAAATATTAATATATTTTACTTATTATTGTGCCCTGTTGACGCGTGAAATATTCGTTGCTTTAACAACGTTTAATATAGCTTTATATGTTAAATACATAGCAGATTATAATAATACTTACTTTATTAGTTCAATAAATTACTAATGCCCAATACGTCGGGCATTGGTGATATATAATTAAATTATAAAATTATTACATTATTTTGCGCTTTTACTCCATAATGAATCGATCGAATCGAATATGGAACTCCGATCTCTACTTTAAGACCGAAACAATGCATGTTAAGTGGCGAAACTTAACAGCGCGCGTTGTTGTTGGTGCTAGGGCGAAATGAAATAATTTTCATTTCGTCGCCCTAGTAAGGAAGTAACTTTGTCTGTCTGTATGTTACGCAGTCACGCGTAATCTACTTAGGCTAATTTTTTATTCGAAAAACGGTCTTTAAGGGGTTAAAATAAGGGATTAACGATTATTATTATTGAAAACTATTATTAAAACGATTATTACTATTGAAATGACGTAATTTTTAAAGCGAGAAGCTTGAGCACGAACAAAGCCACGCGCGGGTCGCTAATAATATTAATAAAACGGTTCCCCTGAGTGGGAATAGAACCCACAAACAATCGTATTTATAAACGTTGCCCTACTATGCCACAACGGCCTCAGACGTGTCTGGTCGTCGTCACGAAATGCCCAAATTATTGTATGTATCCTGCCTTTTCCATCGATATCTACATATATACAAGAAAATAAGTAAAAATGTTCAAACTAAATTGGCCGCTCTTAGTAGAATAAGCTTAGACAATAAATAACTCTCGACTCAGTTAAGAGGAAAGAAACGGTAATTAAAATGAAGACAAATGTTCTACGTGATGCACTTATTTTTAAAGTGTTACGATTAATTACTAACATTTTAAGTTTTCTCCTTTATTTACGGTTAATGAAGAAGTTAGTGTTGAAACACTCCAATTCTTACTTCCTGCCTACTTTAAAGACATTATTGCGTAACTTAACACTGCGCTTTGTCTTATCCAAGCGAGGAATTAAAAAATATTTAAATATAAGTTATTTTCACTAGTGTACATGGTATTCACTATTACCCCCATACTGTATAGACACTGCCATTTTAACAAAATGTATAAAAATTTAACTAACCACTAAGCGATTAGCTCAACAGATATTATGTTTATAAAACCATCGTTCCACAGTCTGACTGTAAACGTAAGTGGCTGTAGGTTCAATTCTCACTTGACTCAATAAAAATAATTAAGTTAGTTTTGAAATGAAACTATTTTTTAACCGGATTAATCGCATGTATTATTGGTATTCGAAAATACATTTTTAGAAACCCAACGTTTCGAACACTTTCCGTGGTCACAGGTGGTTAATCCGGTTAAAAATAGTTTCATTTCAAAATGTGTAGTAATCGCGAAAACAAAAGATCATATTAATTAAATTAGTTCTACAAGATACTAGCAAAAAAATATAATAAGCATATAAGAATTTCGACAGCGGTACGGCTCGAAGAGGCGTGTGTTCGAATCCCGCTGTCTACAAATTTTCATATGTTTTCTAAATTAAATTTGAGGCCAGTTGTGGTGCAGGGGCACGAATAATTGTGGAAAAAAGGTTGTGGATATAACGAAAAATGGGAAAACGGAGTGTCTTAACACTAGGTTCCCTCTGCCTAACCAGCTGTGTGTGACTAAATTAAAATATATATTTTTTAAACGGTTTCCTACTTTCCTTTAAAAATGAATCAGGTCAAATATCTCGTCTCTCTCGACCAGATATGAAAAAAAAAAAATAGCTTCACGCTATATCCCGCACACAGCAGGGTAGGCAGAGGGAACCTAGTGTTAAGACACTCCGTTCCCCACTTTCCGCCGAATTCGGAGGCTTGCGTGTTAAGTGGCGGAACTTAACGCCGCGCTTTACCTCGACACCAGAGCGAAGAAAATGGAAATATAATTTCCACTCCTCGAGTGGGAATCGAACCCACAACCAGTCGTTTACAGTCACACTCTTGTGCCACTGGGCCACGACTGGCCACTGCACCAGATATGAAAATAAAAGGATATCTTTTTGAAAACATTATAAAGATCTATCTCTTGAACTTTTTAAACTACTCAGTTCTATAAGTCTATTAGAGTAGAAAATAAATAATTCTCTCCAAAGATGCGGGAGGATTTTCATGAGAACTACGTCCGGTGCAATTTCTGGATTCCTTTAAATGTTTTTGTAAAATAGCATTAAGCCTCGAGAGCTCGAGTACGAAATGATGTTACTGTGCGATTTGGTTTACGAGGCGAGTATAAAGCGAGCTACTTACAAATTTTCTTGTGCAATAAGAAAAATGCAATACAATTCATACTATATACTAATAATATAAATGCGAAAGTCTGTCTGTCAGCCTGTCTGTCTGTCTCTGGGCTTGTTGCGCTTTAAAAAAGCATTAAAAAATATTGTTATTGTTATAGTAGCTTCACGTTAAATCTCGCAAACAGCAGAGTAGGCAGAAGGAACCTAGTGTTAAGATACTCCGTTCCCCACTAATAATAAAAAAATATAATAACTATTATTATTATTAAATAAATAAAATTTTGAACGCAGCGGAATTAGAACACGCGTCTCTTGTTAAGCATAAAAAACAAAGTTATATCTAAGTGCGGAAACACTATAGTGAGCACTATGGGCATGCCCACGATCTAAATTGCTTGTGACGTCACATTTTTAGGTCTAGACACAAGTTTAATAAGTTACGCCTGATTTCAGCATCACAGTATCATCGTAATAAAATGAAAAAAAGGGGTTTTGTTAGTTGCAATTATCCCTGTTTATGCTCAGACTCGTGCTTGGCCGATTTTAAGGTTGCTGTGACTACAACCATTTTTGGTGGGTTAAGTCCGCCCCTTGTTATGTTTTTTTTTCTTAAATATAATTATGTTATAGTTATATAGTTTAATATTAAAATTTAACTTACCTTTACGCCCACTTTGTATGTATATGTATGTTGAATATCCCGAAAAAGAAAATTATATTAAATAATAGTGTAAATTCGTTTATTTGTTTTAGAAACGTTTCAACTACACTTCAATGCTAATTTCAATGATGAAATTTACCGCTCACTTCTATTCTACTTGTTTTATCTTTAGCCTCACGCTGTATATCGCACACAGCAGGGTAGATAGAGGAAACATGGAAAGCATTGCGTGTTAAGTGGCGGAACTTAACGTCGTGCTTTGCCTCGATACCAGAGCGAAGAGAATAGAAATATTAAATATATCCACTCCTCGAGTGGGACTCGAATCCACAGCCAGTCGCTTTACAATCACATTTCGTGTCCCTTTATTCTACTTCTACAAATGTATTTTTTTGTAAGTCACATTAAATTAAGTTATATTTATACATCATTCAAATCAGGCCGGTAAATTAGCAGAAGCAGTGAAAGCGTAACCTACAGACACACAAACTCTCGCGTTTATAATATTCGCATGGATATATTATTAGTTAACGTAATATAATACATATAACACACGTATTGATCAAAACGTTTAGCAGTTGAATGCGTTATCGAGATATGATTAATTATGATACTGTTTGTTATGTGGAATATGGTGATCAGCTATTATATATAGATCATTGTCTAGGGGACGGTTGACAAGTCCTATCAATAAACCTCAATTCATATACATATTATTGAGATATTTGAATAAAGGCATTATGAAGTTGAAAATCCACCCGTGGGGGGACGGGTTAGAATACAATTCCCCTCCGTCGCTGGGCAGCGTCCCGTAAAAGACGGTTAACCCAGTAGCTTGGTGGTAGGAGATTCGTTCTCCGACTGGCTCGCGACCACTATCATGTCAAAGACGAACCGCAAAACATCTGATGATGTGTTCCGGTTCGATGGCATGTAAGCCACCTCTCTCCCTATTCCCACCATCCCCATTCTTCTTCCCTCCTTTCCTCCACCCCTCTTAAGGTCGGCAACGCTTCCACAACTGTCTAATGTTGTAGATATCCATGGGCGAAGGTAACTACTTACCATCAGGAAGTCCGTCTGCTCGTTTGCCCCCCTTTCTCCAATAAAAAAAATAAAAAAAATCGCTTCGGAAGGTGCTATATAATACATGATTTCAAACATTTTATTCATTTAGGCATTCTATAATCCTATAAGTCTAAGTACCTCTGATCACTTCCAAGTATTCAAAATTTTCCTAAAAATATATTATCGAATACCAAAATATGGACACACAATTAATTTGAATAAGATCCTTTCATTTGAAGTATTGAGTGCTTGTCCCCTAATATGTTTTAGTAGGTAACATACTCGTATGCAAGCAATCCTGCGTCTTAAGTGGGTAGAAATGGTTTACATTAAATTTAAACCCTCCTAAGTGGATAGAATTGAATTTGCTGATATGTGACCCTCGTAGTGTGTTTACCGTATGACACTACCCTTGACACTTGCATGCTATTTGTCCTATAATTAGAAAGAGGTATCTATAAATCTTATAGGAATGTTGTTTCACTGCTAAGTTATATCGCGTTTGTACTTCTGAAAAATTAGTTAGAGAGAGAAATATAAATAATTTACTAAAATATTTTTTTTAGCTTCACGCTGTATCCCGCTCACAGAAGGGTAGGCAGAGGGTAGCAAACGCAGCAGGGTAGGTGTTAAGACACATCGTTACCCAATTTGCTTTGATAAAATAACAAGTATCGAATTAAATATTTTTATTTGTATAAATGCCTCATATCCTGATAGTATGTTGTATAAAATGAATCCTTTTCGAAAACATTATCAAAATTATATGATAATGTTAGCATAAGAAATTCGACAACCAGCCCCTAAGCTATTTACGCTCCAAGCCTCATACAGTATTCAACAGTGAATAGGATGAATTTCACTTTGCAACATAATAATCAAGTGTTATTTGATTCAGAATTCCACTAACTATTTAAATGCAATGAGTATATTCAGAGCAGGGACGTGTCAACACATATCAATTGTGGATTCAAGATTTAATCCAAAAATTATATTTTGCAGTTTCACGTTTTCATAGATGGAAAGAACCTAGTGTCAATATACTCCGTTCTTCACTGTAGGATATTTCCTATAATAAACTAATCCGTAATCCGTAGTGGGAAACGGAGTGTCTTAACACTAGGTTCCCTCTGCCTACCCTGCTGTGTGCGGGATACAGCGTGAAGCTAAAAAAAAGAAAAAAGTAAATCTAATCTGTATATTGCAGGAATGAATCCCGTTGGAATATGTGTTTAAGTGACCGGAGAATAAAGAATATAATTATTAATTACCAGCTAGCCGAAATTTTGAAAATTAATAAAAAAAGAAGATATATTATATGAAGCGCTGTGATAAAGTACATGAGAAAACATGTCCTATATTCTATGCATTAATTACATGTGTGGTAGAAATATAACAAAGTCCATGACGAAGTGGTATTAGTTGTGGTTACCTATAAAGCTGATATTATAAAATATCAGCTTTAAAAGGTTATGGAATTATTAATTCCTTCCTAATAGGAAGTGCATGACGTGAAAAAAAATTGAAAATGTATACTATATACAAAAAGTAATAAGATTTCAGATAAATACGTTGGTACAATCGAATTGTAAATACATTTCGTGGATTTCATTTGCTAACTTTTAATAAAACAGATTATATAGATATTTTTTTTATATTTGGTCTGTGCTAAGCAATAACAGGTTGTGATCTAAAAAAATGCTTGTTAAGGTTTGTAGAAATTTTGATACTTAATATATATTTTTTAAAGTCACTTTATACCGCGCACAGCGGGGTAGGCAGACGGAACCTAATGCAAGACATTTCGTTCCCCAATTTTCAAGTGAATCCTGGAGGCAAATCAGGAGTCACTTAACACGCGTTAAGTGAAAGAAGGTTCTTTGCCTTGACAACAGTGAGCGAAGCAAATGTAATATTGACCATGCCTATTACTCGAGTGGGAACCGAACTCACCACCAGCCACGTTTACAGTCAATGTATGCCCTTGCACTACGACTGACCCTAACCTAAGAGCTGTATTGAAATGTTTTGTTAATTAAAAAAAAAGTATGTTCATTTTTTTTTTCCCCCATTACAGAATAGTTAGACACTACGTTCTCCACTAACAGGCAAAATTCGAAATATTGCATCCTGAGTAGCGTATCTATTAAGATACTGTATTAACAGTACTTTCTATTACTAAAGCCAGGAAATTAAAATTGTTATAAGTATAACGTGCCCCCCAAATTGACATCGAATCCACAACTGGTAGTGTAGTCGGATGCTGATTCTTTGCGTCTGTGAAAACTACTAACTTTGTTCTTTTTTTAGCTTCACTCTGTATCCCGCATACAACACGGTAGGTAGAGGGAGGTATCTTTGTGTTATGACACTCCGTCCCATACTTTCCGCCGATTTCGGAGGCATCGCGAGTTAAGTGGCGGAACTTAACGCCGCACTTTGCCTCGATACCATAAAATATTTCCACTACTCGAGAGGGAACCGAACCCACAACCAGTCGTTTTACAGTTACACACACTTGTGCACTGCGCCACGACTGGCCTAAACTACAAAATTAATATTTTTAATTTAAGATATTATTTTTTATTTTATGTACATAAAATGAATTTTGATCAACTTAAAGGCTAATAAGTTGAACAAATTTAAATTTTATTATAAAGTTTACAACTGTAGCTGTAAGCTGTAAAATAATATTATGAAACTGTTAATTATAATTGAATTTACTTATTTAATGGATATTCTGAGTTAATAAAGTAATCGTGGTGAAGTGGAGTGACTGCGAATATAGAGGTTATGGGTTCGATATCTATTCGAGATTTTATTATATACTAGCGACCCGCTCGCGGCTTCGCCACGTGAACCGCCACTTTCATCCTCTATTGCCTCTTTGGGATTGTTTTTTTTATAAAAGGGGGTAGTCTATATTTGACCTTGCGTCACTAATTATGTTCTTGAGAAAATCATCGATACATCTAGTACAACGTCTATACTGTTTGATAACATATAGCGATAACTGTTAATAAGTAAGAAAACGTACGAAATATGCTATCATAGTATATCTATATGATAGCAGATTTCGTACATATATATAATCTGGTATATATATGTAGGAAACCTGTAGATTACCCGTGAATACATAAAAGATATAGATATAGATTTCTGCATTTTTTATAATAATATTATTATTGAGTACGGATATATCTAATACAATGTCAACTATGTAATAACAGATGGCGCTACCCGTTGCAGAAAACGTAGTTACATCTGCTTTCATATAGATTATATAAAGTTTTATATAATCTATAATGACAGCAGATGTGTATAGATCTAATGTGAATTATTTTAATTAGTGATATTGAACAAATTTAGCTTCACTCGTGAACTATCGACATAATTTGAATGTTTTTTTTTTAATTTTATTTTTCTGCGGGAGTTGTATTTAATACCAGGATGAAAACTATCCCATATGTTGCTCTAACCTCTTAGCTAACTCCATACAAAAATTCATTAATTTCTACCCGGTAGATATCAGTATACAAATAATTTACTTATATCGGTTTTTTATTTTTTCCAAAAAAACTACATGGAAAACCGGGATAAAAACTATCCTATATGTACCTTTGGACTATAAGCTATCACCATACCAAAATTCATTCATTTCTATCCAGTAGTTTTTGCGTGATTGACGAACAAATTAACAGACAGACAGACAGACAGACAGACAGACAGACAGACAGACAGACAGACAGACAGACAGACAAAAATTCTACTGAGTGGATTTTTGGCCTCTGTTATCGATATATTAACGCACCCAACTAAAATTTTTCTGAAATTTTTCATGTACAGAATTGACTTTTCTACTCATTTATTATATATAGAGATAACTTCACTTGTTTTAGTAAGACAAAGTGCGATTTGTTCTGCCATCCAATATGCAATATATTTAAAAATTGAAATGTTATGAATTTAAAATGGACTTGTTATTAAAATGAGTGAAAAATTGAGTTATATAACTTGGACAGTTTCCAAGAAGTGCGGGTTCGAATCCCGCTGAATTAAAATGTTAAAGCGTTTCCTAAATGTCTTTTTGAGTTATATAAGTTTTAAAAAAGTTCTTCCAACCATCGTGGTGGAGTGTGACAGCGTCTGACTGAATACACGATTGCTTATTGGCTTCCCATATGGCATTTCTATTAAGGGAATAACCTAAATTATATTATTTTTAATTCTCCAGTCTGTTGAACACACAAACTCTACACAATTTGGGGCGGAAAGTAGAAAACGGAGTGTCTTGACACTAGGCTCTCTTTAACTACCCTGCTATTCAAAAAAGCTTAAACTATCAAAAAAATAGTTTTCTAGCCCCATTCACCGTTTAAGTACACAAATAAACAGTAAAATCTTCCATTTAATTATACTTATTTGCATTACGGGGAAATTGAAAGGCGTTTTTCTTGAAATGGATCCAATTTCCGGCAGCAGCTGCAGCTAATACAGGGCGTTACGATGAAGCGTTGTTAATTCAATCATTTACTCATATTTCGTCTATTTCCTGTTGGATATTCGATTTAAAAACAATTGAATCGAATATTTGTCAATTTTTTTTTATTATTTCCGTTTGTTTGTTGTTGCGTAAAATACGTGTTGTCATGGTAACGTATATGTCACTTTTTACAAAAGTGTGCGTCAGACACATGGTGTGTAATATTTTTTAATTATCGATTGTCTCTCTGTACTTCTTCTACATTAGAACTTCCACTTTTTGAAATGTATATAAAACTTAACATTTTTGTGTAAATTGTGATTATTTTTTTTTTTAGCTTCACGCTGTATCCCGCACACATGGGGCCAGTTGTGGCGCAGTGGCACGTACGTGTGACTGTAAACTACTGGTTGTGTGTTCAATTCCCACTCGAGGAGTGGAAGTAATTAATATTTCCATTTTCTTCGCGAGGCAAAGCGCGGCGTTATGTTTCGCCACTTTACACGCAATGCCTCCAGAATTCGGCGGATAGTGGTGAGCAGAGTGTCTTAACATTAGGTTCCCTCTGCCCTACTTTGTGCGTAGCGTGAAGCTAAATTATTTTGCTAAACCACTAATGAGAGATTATAAAAATATATAAGCTTCAAATTTGGTTTAATAACACATTTTTAAAGTCAGTTTTAGTTCAACGGCAGCCTGTGTGTACTTTCATGTTTTAATTTGTTGTGCAGTATATTTTTTTATTGTGTAATAAAACATATTCTTATGTGTGTCTCTATTCTTAAGTGAATCTCGATATATACATATTCTTAGTCTACGACCGGAATGTCTTAACACTGGGTTCCCTCTGCCTACCCTGATGTGCGCAAACGATACAAAGCTATTTTTTCAGTTTTACATTTTTTCTCGTATAGCAGGGTATGAAGAAAGTACTCTCTCCCGTCTCCACTCTCCGCCCGTATTGGAAACATTGCTAGTTAAGTAGCATAACTCAACGCCTTCCTTTGTCTTGATCAATGAATGATCAATGAAAGTAATTTAAATATAATATCCTGAGTCAGAATTTGACTTACAAACATCCCATTTCAAATCAGACGCTATCATCACAGTATAAATATTTCCGGAAATAAGTCGAAAAAAATATCTCCCTCTCTCCCATAATAAATTAAAGAATAATATCGACAAAATAACGAAAATCTACGCCACTCGATCACATGTAAAGCTTATTCAGTAATTTGCATGTTACTCCCAAAACTGACGGTCGCCTGACATCTGGGAATCGGTGGTCTAATGAATTAATACATGTCCAGCGCCCGTAACGGCTTCTAGACTATTAATATTGTAATTACAGTGTGCTAGGGTTTTGACTGGTTTAAGTTAGATTTTATGATGAAATTTGTTTGGGTTATATGGATTTTGAGGTCGTTGAACAATCCATACTTATATTATAAATGTGAAAATCTGTGTGTTTGTCTGTCACGTTTTCACGGCTAATCTACCAGTCCCATTTGGATGAAATTTAGAATGAAAGTAGTAAAAGTGACTGGGTCTAACATAGGCTACTTACTTTTTTAAAAATCAACCTCTTTGAAATAGGGGATGAAAGTTTATATGAAAAACCTAAACCGCTTGACCAATTGTAATGAATTTTGGCATAAAAATAGTTGATAATATAAGCTTAAACATAGGCATATTTTAAAAATGCGCCCCCGAGGGTTACAATATAACGAAAAATTTCACGCGGCGAAGCCGCGAGCGGGTCGCTAGTTAGACATATATCTAACTACCCTGTTAAGCGGGAAAGACTATGGACGCTGATGTAATAAATACGTATATGTTGAACTTGAAATTCATTTTTATAATATTTAAATTCATCCTTTTTTATCTCATCCTATTTGTCTTTCAAAAGTATGGAGGATGAAAAACTTGATAACAATAAGTGTTATTCTTGTCGTAACATAAACACAATCAGACATTTAAAGAAAACGTATAAAAATTTGAACGCAGCGGGATTCGAACCCGCGCCTCCTCCTCCTGACTCAGTGGTGAGAGCGCCTGAACGGTATTCAGGAGGCGCGGGTTCGAATCCCGCTGCGTTCAAATTTCTATACGTTTTTTTTAAATGTCTTTTTCAATTTTCCTAAGTGTGGAATAACACTTTAAAAATGTTTAAAAAAAGTATAAACCGAATCAGCTTAGCAGATCGAATCAGTAATGAAAATATACAGAATGGCAGGCAGTTAAAATGTTATAGTAAGAATAAAGAAGAACCTGGTTCGGTGATAACTAATCAATTTCTCGATTAGAAATCGAACCTAAAATCATTGTGTTTACCCTTTACGCTGTCACACTGGACCACGAGGGTCGTGATTATAATCCAAATATAACAAGTAATTATCGTTTTCGACCGTACAAGGTAGACCGTACATCGACAGTAGTAGTTCACCTATACCTATATCCTATAGTGTTTTTTATATTGCAGCACAGAGCAGGGTAGGCAGAATGAATCTAATATTATGATAATACTTCCCCATTTCCTGCTGAATTCTAAACACATTGTGTGTTAAGAGTGGGGGAACACAATGTTCAAAACATAAATCAAACCTAAAACCATCACATTCACATTGCACCAATCAACAACAATAACATGTAATTTGTGTATGTACATATCTGCTATATTCTTCTATTGATCTCCTAGCAAAGCGCAGCGTTAAATTCCGCCACTTAACACGCAATGCCTCCGAATTCAGCGGAAAGTGGGGAACGGAGTGTCTTAACACTAGGTTCCCTCTGCCTACCCTACTGTGTGCGGGATACTGCGTGAAGCTAAAAAAAAAAAAAAAAAAAATCCAATAGATCAACCAATATTTCGGACCATCAGCTTTGAACCCGGCACCCGCGTCATGTTACGTCCACTTAAAATGATGAATTGTATTTTTTTGAGCGCTGACAAATTTTCATGTACCGTCGCGCATGATAGATGACGGCCACTGTAATGGGTTTGGGGGTCCATAATTTATGACATGGAAAATGAAATTTGGAATCTAATCGCTAGGAGCTTTCTTTTTTACGCGTGTTTTAAGTATATACTATGTTACTATGAAATAAAGAAGTATAGTACGATCTAAGATTTAGTAGAAATCATCTTTGATTTGTTATTTTCAAAGAAAAGTGTGTAACTTAACCTAAGTTTTAACACAAATATAACTAGGAACTGCCTCTTTGCTCTGCATGGCGGGAGGAGATGAGCGAAGTACATATTTAATGTTATTACATGTTAAATAAGTTTGAAAAGCAAACACTTAACGTTCCACAGCCTAAGTCTGTGGGCACTTTTTGACTATTTAATTACCTTTTATTCAAAAACTACAATCACAATAGTCACCAAAAAACTAAAGCACACAAGACACTGTGCTCGATATCCCTCATTGTGCCAAATTTTAGAGGTCTGCTGCAAATAGCCCAGGAAGAGTTAAACCACAACAAAACTACTTTTGACCAGTAAGAGCTTCGTTTCGCTCAGCTTAAAAAGTTTCACACTTCATGCTTTCCCTTAGTAGCGAGGCAGTCAGAGAAAATCAAGTGCCAAGACACTCTGTTTCTATACTTTCCGCACGAAATGGAAAGATCGCCTGTTGAATGGCGTAAATCAACGCCGAGCTTCGCCTATAATGTCATTCCCTCGAGTGGGAATCGATCCAGCAACAAGCGCGTTTATAATCAGACCTTGTCCCACTGAGCTACGACTGCCTCATAGGCTAAGTAAGCGAAATTATTTACAGATTTTTTTTGACGTCACGGTTTATCCCTGCTATGTTTTAGACATTGGTTATATAGAATCGCTCGAGTCATTAATTTATTTACTCAACACAATGTCTCAAAATTTGTATAGGACGCGGAGAATGGAGTGTCTAAAACTATACTGTATATACTGATTAGAGTCCAATGCCGGTTTAGCTAACCGTTGTATCAAATAATAAAATTGTAATTTTATATTTGAAAAGAGCATTTGCTGAGTTTCTGGCCGGCTCTTCTCAGCAGAACTGCCTTCCGAGTCGGTGGTAGCTTATGTACATTCGACGATTCAAAAGTGCTTACAAAAGTTTATTTGAATAAAGATATTTTGAATTTAAATTTATGTTCTTTCATCTACCGTAGAGCGTTAAAGAGAATATGAAATATCCTTCTATCATATAAAAAAACGTGACCGTTGTCGCTTCTAGATTAAAATACATAAGAATTTCTTCAATAAATCCTACAGAGGTAAGTTAAGCGTAAAAACGTCAGTTTTTCTATTTCAATAGAGTGATTCAGTTGAGAAATATTAAATTTACCTTTTACAAGTAGGTACTTTTGAATCGTTAAATTTATATAAAGTAAAGTAAAATAATTACTTGGCCAGTCCTGGCCCAGTGGCACAAGCGTGTGACTGTAAACGACTGGTCGTGGGTTCGATTCCCGCTCGAGGAGTGGAAATTATATTTCCATTTTCTTCCCTCTGGTGTCGAGGTAAAGCGCGGTGTCAAGTTCCGCCACTTAACACGCAAGCCTCCGAATTCGTCGGAAAGGGGGGAACGGAGTGTCTTAACACTAGGTTCCCTCTGCCTACCCTGCTGTGTGCGGGATACAGCGTGAAGCTAAAAAAAAATCTCAATCTAATTGGTGTTGTTTTACTGTATTTTTTGCCAAATAAATAAACTAATACATCCGTAGACCGTCCGTAGAATTCTACAGCATTATTGTGAGAAGTAAAATAAAAGGCATTCATTTGTTCATTTCCTTCTTACCTATCAAGTAAATGAAAAATTAATATAAAAAATGCACTTTGTTTTTGCATTACTTTTGCTTATTTTCTTTAAAAGATAAGTTTATATAATTAGACTTAACGAGATTATGAAAGTTTAGAATGAGATTTATTTTGTTTTTATAACAGCAGCTTATATATTCTTCTTTGATTATTCCAAATGGTATCTATATGAAAAATGTTTATAGAAAATGTAGAAAGTAGCTAGATAAGATAAATTCTTTATTGCACACAAAACAAAACACAATAATTAGCACAGACACATAAGTATATGATTGCAGTATGCAATACATATTACAATTAGAATGCAGCGGGATTCGTACCCTATACCCTCTTGGAAACCCTCCAAGTACTCCGAACTCCGGTTAAATTTGGTTCTATTTTTGCTGCTTTCTAATTATTATATGCTTGCAAAAAATTTTTTAATTTCCTGAGTGTGTGAATAACACCTTAAAATGTTAAAAGTATGTATACTTGTGTATGTATACTATTATAGTTGAGTTCTTCAATATATAAGAGCCTCAAATATTAAAAGTCCACTTAACATTTGTAACTAAAAATATTATAAAAATATTAAAATATAGTCAATATGTTACAATATACAATCTGTAAACTTGAAAGCAGCTTCCTGCGGAAAAAATATTTTATAGCATCGGCGGGTCGTCAGAACCAAACCTAGCGTCAAGACACTCTGTTTTCCACTTAACGCTCAACTTGAAGACATTGTACATTGAATAGCGGTATTTAACGCCGCGCTTTTGTGTTAGTTACCAGAACGGCGAAATTATAGTAATTGAAATAAAAAAAATAAGTGATAATTCAAATATTATTCTTCGGATTAGCAATCGAACCCAAAACTAATCACGTCTACAGTCTTGTAATGTACTATGTACTGCGCCACGTTGGCCTTAAACTTTCAGCAAAGGATCATATTTCATAATTAAGGCTTGTTATTATTCTAACGAGTAAGAACTTTAACTAATTACATATTTTGTCCAAATGTTATTTAAGTATAGTGTTAAATATATAATATTGAATATATAAATAAAAATACATTTAAAAATTTACTATGGACACTAAGAAGAGGAAAGACTGACGAGTCATTTTTAAGTCTTTTGTCTACTATTTTTCATTTGTTGTAAATTTACAAGCATATAGTATGTATATTGATAAAATAAAAGCTATACCTGGCTGTAAAAGCAATGAATGCGGGTTTAATTCCTATAAGATAGTGAAATAATATTATTTAAATTATTTTCATTTTTACGCACTGGTAAGACAAAGCTCGGCGTTGAGTTTCGAAACGTACTGAGCGTGGAATACCGGATGTCTTGAATTTTATTAGAGAGTGAAGAGGCCATCGTGGCGGCGTAGCACAGCGTTATACACGCGGTTGATTGTGGGTTCAATTCCTATACGGAGAAATTATTTTATTTACATAAAAAATATATACATTTCTCCGATCCTAACACAAAGCGTGACCTTGACTCCAACAAGTCAATACACAATTCCCGATTTCAGGCGAAAAAGTGGAGAACGAAGTGTCTTGGCACTAAGTTCTATCTGACTACCCCGCTAAGCGGGAAAAATCTGTAAAATATACAAATATTTAAAAAATTAAAAAGTGACATTGGATTGGATTGATATCAATAGTAGCCAATTAAAACTATGACACCGAATCCGATACTAATACTGTGCTCTTCGGCAATCATCGTTAAATAACGACCGGCTCACATTTACGGGTTACGACTAATAATGTAAAGATAGGGCTGTTCATATATCGATATTTTCTATAAAAAAATTGTTAAAAAGTCAGATTCATGCGTCTTTCATATAGCAGGGTAGTGAGAGAGCCTAGCCTAGTGTCAATACACTCCGTTCTTTACCTGCTGTCTAAATTCGATATAAATATATAACGCCGCGCTTTCTCTTCTGAAAATTATTTTAACTTTGATTGTGGTTATTTCTTTTCTTGTATATAAGATAAAGCACGGTATTGAGTTCCACCACCTAATACGTTTTTCTTAGCTTCACGCTGTATCCCGCAGAAATCAGGGTAGGTAGAGGGAACCTAGTGTTAAGACACTCCGTTCCCCACTTTCTGCCGAATTTGGAGGCATTGCGTGTTAAGTGGCGGAACTTAACGCCGCGCTTTACCTCGACACTAGAGCGAAAGAAATTTAAATATAAAATATCTCGAGTGGAACTTCTCGAGTGGGAATCGAACTCTCATACTTTATGTTTCGATTTCGTGTGGAGAGAGGAATCTCGACAAGAAGACCTAGTCTTCTTTGACTACCCAGCCTTGGTATTGAATCGACTAAGAACTATCATTGCCCAGATTGGAAATCAAAACGCTGACAAATCCCTCTTATGATCATACGCCGACCACATGCGCCACAATGGCCAAAAATGCCATTCTAAGATTTTTTTAATCACGCTGTATCCCGCAAACAGCAGGGTAGGCAGAGGGAACCTGATGTTCAGACACTCCGTCCCCTACTACGTTCTAGGATTTTCCTTGATTTAAATTAGTAATATCGATACAAATAAACGCAAAACTTACATCACTATGTGTCAGAAAACTATAACATGTTCAATTTTGATGGGTGATGTAATGACAACGTGATTAAGGACATTAATAGTAACGCCTACACTTGATATTGTATTTGGGAGTAGAAAAATTAGGTCACACGAACCAAAATAGATTGAGCCTATAGCCTATTTTCTTTGGTTTCACGTCTTTCTCAAATATAGGACTACCTTGTATGTGGGTAGATGTGAGTAGATTCTATTTATATACAGAGAAATCCAAATTAACTAAATTAAATGTGAAAATACTATCAAAAGATAACATAACGTATGTAGTAGATGATCATAACCATCGGATTGAAAGGACTATTTGAGTCACTCGAATAAAAAATGACTATTTGAATTAATACATGAATTAGACTTCTAGGGAGGTCTATTTCAGCCCTCCACAATATTTATGAGTACTTTTGGCTTTCACGGCGTCGAAATAAAATAGCAAAATCACAAAAATACGAAAGAAAAAGACACATAGGTACTACAAAAGTCGCGTATATTAAAAAATAAAATATGATAAATAGTAAAGTGTGCAAGAAAAAATTACGTCGTTTTAAACTTATCAGTAGAATCAAAGGCTTTTCTCTTCCAGACTATATTTAATTCTCTGCTGTGGTGACAAAACGTGGTGTCAGGCTGAAAGTGGAGAGTTATCTCTGAAGAACAGAGGTTGTGGGTTCGATTCCCACTCGAGGAGTGAAAATATTTAACATTTCCATTTTCTTCGTCCTGGTGTCGAGCCAAGGCGCGGCGTTAAGTTCCGCCACTTAACACGCAATGCCTCCGAATTCGGCGGTAAGTGGGGAACGGAGTTTCTTAACACTAGGTTCCCTCTGCCTAACCTGCTGTGTGCGGGATACAGCGTGAAGCTAAAAAAATATAACTATAATATAACATAACAGATTAAACTATAATTGAGATAAAATAACAGTTAAAATGAAATTTAAACTTTAAAATGTAAAAAAATATGAATAAAATAGTTTTCACAACCACTTTCTATACGCCTATACTATTGTGTAATACTTGTAAATTGAATTTCATATGAGAAAATACACTTTCTACGTAACATTCATTATCACTTCGTTATCACCTAACTTACTACAGGAAATCCGACTACAGGTTAACCATTTTAAGTTAGAAGTTTTTAGAGATAGCTCGTTATAAAAATATATTAAAATTAAATAAAAAAAGTATTATTTAATAATTTTCTGATTTTTTTTTCTTTTATAATTTTTTTTTAAGAAATTCATACATATTATGAATATGTATACTGTTAATATGAACTTCAGTTCGTTAGTTTTGATACTTCTTGTAATTATAGAAGTAAATGGTGATGAATTAGAAGATAAAAGTGTTGTGGAAGCGAGAGGCAAAGGAAAATATGCTTTATTAAGTAAGTTTTTTAATTTTTTTTTTTTTTAGTTTCATTGTATCCCTTGCGGGGTAGTCAGAAAGAACGGAGCGCCAAAAGCTTTTTTCAAATTCAAATTCAAATATCTTTATTTAAATAGACTTTTGTAAGCACTTTTGAATCAAATGTACATAAAGCTACCACCGACTCGGAAGGCAGTTCTGTTGAGAAGAGCCGGCCAGAAACTCAACAGTTGCTCTTTTCAAATATATAAATTACAATCTTATTATTTGATACAATTTTTAAATTATTTCATCATAATATTCACAGTCCTTGAGAAAAAGCTTACTGTATCTTCTGTACTTATATGAGAAATATTGTAAATACTAATAAAATTTTGTATTGTACTCCAAAGAAGCTATCGTGGCGAAATAGAACAAGCCTTTGACAGTAATTGCGTATGGTTGAAGGTTCGATATTTCTGCTTTAGTAAAGAGCACAAAGCTTGGCGTTAAGCTCGGCACCTCACCTCAACACGCAACCTCTCTAATTTATGAGGAATGTGAAAAAGGAAGTTTCTTGACAATAGGTTCTTTATAAATATCCTGTAATCCGTGGAAAACGGGAAGTGAAAAAAAAGGTCAGAGTCTAAGTCAAAGTCAAAGTTATTCTTCATATTCACATCTTTAGTAAGCTATTTCGAAATAAACAAAAAGTAGGAAGGAAATTGATATACATTTATGTTCGTTCTAACTATAACCTACTTACTACAGACGATAGTGGTTAATTTTTTGACTAATTTAACTTATCTAAATAGACCAAAAAAGGAATGTAATTACATGAAAATACTTGCAAAAATATATTGTTAAGCTTGTAAAAGTGTAATGAGATGTGGTTGTTCAAACTATAAAACTAGTAAACTTGAATAGAGTTTACTGGTTTTATATCGAAATTTTCATAAATATGTAGTAACACTTTAAAAATGTTTAAAAAGTATTTAATAAATGGCATTCTCTCTTGCCAAACGATTGTTCGTAGAATAATCTTTGGATAGCAGAAATTTGTAACAATCTCTCTACAGAGATGCTAACAACAAAAATAACTTGTAATAAAGCGTATAAGAATTTCGACGCAGTGTGTAGTAGAACGCATGGCTCAATGGTGAGAGCACCTGGATGGTATTCAGGAGACGCGGGTTCGAATTTTTATACGTTTTCTTTAAATGTCTTTTTTAGTTTTTTACCTTTTATCATCAAGAGAGATCCTAGTGGCTTCCACCCTTCTTTGTCGAGCCAGGTAACGGTTTAGGTCTTACCCTAGTAGAAATTAAATTCACAATCCACCCACCCTTCCTCAAGTCCATTACATTATCAATAAACAACAACATACATGAATGCAACATTCAAACTGCACAAAAGATTTAGACATCAATAGTACTAACTTTTCTCTTAGTTTCCATGCTCTTTGTATTCTAGTATTATGAGAAATCTTTGAATCGCAGAACCAGATCGGCCTTTGAGCCGGTCTTCAAAAATCAAGAGCAAATTGTGCGGACCATTATGAATACAAAGGCAAGTCAAATTGAAGCTCTTTTGAGAGTGCCTCCTCCCTGTACGTGTAATAAAACAGTAAATTTTCAATTTCTGTTCTGCTGTATATACGTTTTGATGAAGAGAACGTTGTTCGTTTTCAAATATTCAAGTTTCGGTATGAAATATTTGCTTTTTTATACATTTTTATGAATATTGAAAAAAATAAGAAGTCAAAATTGATAGACTTAATAAATTAAAAAAATAAATTAAATAGCTTCACGCTATATCCTGCACACAGCAGGGTAGGCAGAGGGAACCTAGTGTTAAGACACTCCGTTCCCCACTTTCCGCCGAATTCGGAGGCATTGCGTTTTAAGTGGCGGAACTTAACGCCGCGCTTTACCTCGACACCAGAGCGACACTTAATAAATGTAGATGCCAATATACAGCAGTTGGAAGTGTTTGCATACTCGATGGTTGTAGGTTCGGAGGCGCCTTTAATTATTTTCATACTCCAAAAAATATTATCACTTTAGACTCAAAGCCATAGTTAGTCAGTAGTGGTTTGTACTACGGATCTACGGATCTAGAAAAATGCAGAAAGTTGACAACAGAGTGTAAGGACACTCTGTTTTTGAAAAAAATAAATCGTTAAAATAATCTACTAACAAATAGTTAAAGTTATTTCATAGTTATAAATAAAAGTTGTTATGCAAATATGTCACAAAATATAATATATAGATTTGTAAATTTTTAAGTTTCAATTCCTGAAACGACTGTAGGTCGTCTCTTCGAGTACCCTAGATAAAATAACTCCTTTGAGTGTAAACTTCAACAAGGGAAAAGGCAAATGCTTAAAGTTTATATGAAAAATGCCCTTAGCAAAAGTTTGCAAAAAGTAAGTTTAAAAGTATATTAGGTTAATCTTTGGAACAAATGTAAAAAAAATGTTTTATAATGTTTCAAATTATTCACTGGAGAGTTAAAAATGGACTTGACTTTATATGGTAAAACAAAAACAAGATGCTATCGTGGTGCAGTAACAAGACTTGACTGTAAACAGCGCTCGTTTTCGCTTCGGTCGCGGGTTCGATATCACTCTAAGAAAATGTATGTATATTTTTTTTCGTAATTCTATTTTATTACTCTACGGACATAAGGTCTGTTCTTTTTTAATTTTTCTTCCTTTTTCATATACAATACATTTTTTTTTGACAATATCAGTACTTAAGACTAAGGCCAGTCGTGGCGCAGTGGCACAAGCGTATGACTGTAAACGACTGGTTGTGGGTTCGATTCCCACTCGAGGAGTGGAAATAATAATATTTACATTTTCTTCGCTCTGGTGTCGAGGCAAAGCGCGGCGTTAAGTACTAACTAAGGACTAAGGCTTATACAATATACCCTAAGAGAGTCCAGTCATTTTTATTTCAAATTTAAATTGCCTGTTTTCATGTTAATACAACTAGAATATTAAACGTAACTTAACATAATTCATATGTGCATAATTATTTCTTACATCTATTACATATATTTCTTACTACTAAAAAGGGACCTATTTTTATTTAAAGATTAGGAACGGGATATGGATGATTGCAAGAAATTATATTTAAATTATTAACCTTTCACAGGTTTTCACAATACCTGGTTAGACCACAGCAAGGCGTTGAGTTCTTTCGCTTAGTACGCAATATTTCGCATTCTTAGGGAACAGAGGGTCTTTACACTTGAGCAGGGATAGCCCTGCTTATCCAGCTAAGTGGGAAGGAGTGTTAAATTAAATGGCCAATGAAATATCTACTGTATATTCAATAATTTAAATATTTACTAAATTCACTGGGCTCGGGGCCAGTCGTGGCGGAGTGGTACAAAGTGTGACTGTAAAACTGGTTGTGGGTTCGATTTCCACTGGAACAGTGGAAATATTTAATATTTCCATTTTCTTCACTCTGGTGTCGAAGCAAAGCGAAACATTTAATATCTCCGAATGTGGCGGTGCGTGGGGAACGGAGTCTTAACACTAGGTTCCCTCTGCCTACACTGCTGTGTGCGATATACAGCGTGAAACTAAAAAAAAAGAAAAACAATCAGTAAACAAAAAAACATTTTATAACTACTATAAGATAAAACCTCACTCTACAAAGAAAAATGAAGCGCCAAAGGAAACCCGCAGCTCCAAAGCGTCATAGTTAACTAAATCTATTATGACTTTGCATACAAAACGGAAAGTTAACGTTATACGGCGGCGTCTATTCCACATATCAGCGGCACGAGTTGAGAGTTCAGGTAGTTCGTGTATTATAAACTTATTCCTAGGATCCGATTAAATCTATACTCGTTATTGAATTTGAATATGAATCTGAAGCTAAAATTATTATAAGTTAATGCTGAGGTTAGAGAAGAGGGAGGAATGTTACTGAATCCTTTTTTAATTAGCAATCTATTGTTAAGGTGTATGCAGTGTATAGGACAGTGTCGGTCAGTTCGATTCCCACCCGGAGAAATGATTGTATTTAATTATCTGACAAAATGTCTGACAGTCGTGGCCCAGTGGCACAAGCGTGTGACTGTAAACGACTGGTTGTGGGTTCGATTCCCACTCGAGGAGTGGAAATTATATTTTCCATTTTCTTCGCTCTGGTGTCGAGGTAAAGCGCGGCGTTAAGTTCCGCCACTTAACACGCAAGCCTCCGGATTCGGCGGAAAGTGGGGAACGGAGTGTCTTAACACTAGGTTCCCTCTGCCTTCCCTGCTATGTGCGGGATACAGCGTGAAGCTAAAAAAAAAGAAAAAAAATTAACATTGATTTCCGCCATTAAATTTTCTTAATTTCTCAATTTTGGGTGGAAAGTGGAAAACGTGCCTTGACACTAGGTTGTATCTAATTACTATGCTATGCCTTAAAAAAGCGTGGAGCTGAATTTTATAACTTAAAGTATTCTAGTAGGTATATCGTTTTAAAATAAATGACTTCAAAAATGGAGCTTCTCTGATTGTAATTCATAAATTAGAGTAAATCTCTCCTACTTGCATAAATAACAATGTACCCCTAGATATGATAATAAGCAAATAATAAATCCTAACATGATTTGTTTTATATACTTAGTGTAGTATAGATTCAAAATATAGTATAAAAGTTTCCATAGCTTTTTGATAACAAGGAAAACATCTCCTTTTAAACATTTTTAAACTGTTATTCTACACTTAAGAAAATTGAAAAAGACATTTAAAGAAACGTATAAAAATTTAAACGTAGCGGGATTTGAACCCGCGCCTCCCGAATACCGTTCAGGCGCTCTCACCACTGAGCAAGGAGAGAACGCATGCTCATTTCAAGGAAAACATCTGTAACCCAACTGTTTATTTATAAATATCTATATTAGATTGCGAGTGAAAATCTTTAGTAAGTTTTTTTTTCATTATTTTCTCACATAATACGAAAGGCAGAGAAAACATAGTGCCAAGATCTCCACTGTGCACCTCAATTCCAAATATAAAGTGTTGAGTCGTAACTAAACGCCGCGATTTGTCTGACCAGAGCGGACAAATAAAAATAATTTATCTTAATCCCCTCAAGTGGAATCCAATCCACGACCATTCACAATCAGATGCTGTCCCACTGCGCCACGATAGCCCATAAATATTGTAAAAAAGCTGATTTAAATTATTTATTTCAGCCAATTTGGCGATTCTGGTAGCTGCAAAAGTGGGACTTGCCAAGATTCTCCTTGGGATAGCTTTCGTCGTTTCCGCCATAAAAGCCATGGTGGTTATGGCGTGGGCACTTGTCATAACTAAATATGCACCTGAGTTACGTCCAAGCTATAAGCATTCAGGACCTCCTCCTAATATATTTATGGAAGTGTTAATCAATAGCTTCAGACAAGATTGATTTTGGTAATTCTTTTTGTTTAATTTTACGTATTTTTTTAATACTATATAAAAAACTTATGATTTTTGTCCAATTTAAAAGCATCACGTTTCTCTGGCATATCATTGTAGTCAGATCCTAGTACCTAGTATCAAGACTCTCAACGGAGAAAAAAAGATCTCAATATAAACATTCCTCTGAGTGGGATCGAACCGACAGTCATCGCGTAAACAGTCAGAAGCTGTCACACTGCGCTACAATGGTCTCAAAATAAAAAGCCTTTGCATTAAGTATTAAGAATATAATATAATAATTTATGTAAGTAAAACCTTCAAATCTTTTTGGAAAATGATGCAAACCAAAAAATATGACAAAATAGGTATACGTAAAATTTATATGGAGAAAGAATGCGAAACTTAATATTGAACCAGTTTAACTGTTTTTTTGTATAGCAAAGTAGACTGAAGGAACTTAGTGTTATCATACTCCGTTCTCCATTTTCCACCCGCATCCGAGACACTGCGTGTTGAGTGGCGATACTTCTCTTACACGTAAAGTTAAAAATCGTATTTACAGTCCGATACTGTCCACTGCGCTATAATAGCCTCTAATTATTTATTATATTCTACTCTTTTCTTCTTTCCGCTCTATTAGATTTCTATGAGCCTATAAAAGAGTTTTTAGGAATGTTATGTACCTTTTTTAAATAGGTATTATTTATTAAAAACATTGAAAAACACAGTCTCTACAACTATCTACTAAATAACTCACTTATTCAGGCTATTTTTAAACTTTTCGTTAATTTGCTAGTCTCTCTATGTATGAATTTAAATCTCAAAATCGCCTGAACCGATTATGCTAAAATTTTCACTGATATTATAGAATATTTTTACAGATTTTTTTTTGTGTATTGATGAAGTTTAATTCAATTTTGATTCAAAGTCAAAGTCAAATAATTTTATTCAAAATAAGAAGTTACATGCTTCATTTTTTGAACGTCAAATAGTTTATACCACCGGTTCACTAAAGTTAATACCTCAGACCTGAGAAGAACCGGCGCAAGAAACTCAGCGGGACTTTTTTTTAAAGTGATTGCTATATACAGATTTATTGCAGACAGTGATATTTTTGAAATAGGCTGGAGCGAGCACTTCATTCCCAAGGCGTGTTATCATTTATAAAATCTTGAATTAGGTAATAACCTTTAACACACAACCACACAACCAATAAACCATTTTGATTTTCAAGTAATATTTTACCAAAGGGGTAATTTTCGTTAGCTATTAATACTTAGACGTTACTCCGGTGGCGGTAATTCTGTTAGTTGGTATTACACTAGGCAGATAATCTTGTTATTATGATCGTGTTTGAAGGATAATCTTATAAGTAATAATTGAATATATATAGATATGCTATGTATAGGTATATTACAGACATAAAACAATTAAAGCGCTTGACGTATTTCTGAAATGAGAATATGTGAGAGATTGATTCTCTAGATATATATATATATATAAAGAAGTATCACTGACTGTGGCCAGTCGTGGCGCAGTGGCTCAAAGTGTGACTGTAAAGCGACTGGTTGTGGGTTCGATTCCCATTCAAGCGGTGGAAATATTTAATATTTCCATTTTCTTTGCTCTGGTGCCGAGGTAAAGCGCGGCGTTAAGTTCCACCACTTAATACACAATGCCTCCGAATTCGGCGGAAAGTGGGGAAAGGAGTGTCTTAACACTAGGTTCCTTCTGCCTACCCTGCTGTGTGCGGGACAGCGTGAAGCTGAAAGAAAAGAATCACTGAATTTCTTGCACTGATTCTTCTTAGGTATGAGGCATTTATTTTAGTGAACCCGTGTCCAGTGGTTAATTATTTGACATTCAAATAACGAAGCAAATAAGAAAATATAAGAAGTTACATACTTCTTATTTTCAATAATATTATTTATTTGACTTTCACATTATTCTTGCACTACGACCATACAGTCGGTATTTTCTGTTAAGAAATATATATTTTTATTAATTAAAAGACCGTTTATAAGTATCATAGATGTCAGTGTCTCAATGTTTTGCCTAAGAGACCATTACCCGTACCAAACATTATGTTACTGCTTTGTACCTTGAGTTTACATATTCTCGCATAATATTGGGCAGAAAAAACCCGACATTAGATGATCCGATTTGTATGTGTTTCTCAAATATGATAAGTAAATCGTTTGCAGAACTCAACGCCGTAGTAAATCTTAACAGACCGATAAATAGCAAAATACTTTAAATTCTTTTATTGTTATTTAAAATTATTTCATAAGACATTTGAGACTTATATTAACACGGTATCCTTTTGTTCACAGTTCACTTCTTCTACGTAGCAGCAACAAAGCTTTTCGTTCTAAAAATAGTCTACGGTATAATTTTCTACATAATTATAACAAAAGCATGGCATTTAGTGCTGTGGCTCATCCATTATATGAAGAAGAAACACCATGAACCCATAATAATAGACCACGAGCCACACCACGAGCCAGACCATGGGCCACACTATGGGCCACACTACGGGCCACACCATGACTACGGGGGCTATGGGAGCTGGAGTCAGCAGGTGTATGATGCATATCCGAACCACGATTACAAGCCAATTTATGATGCTGATGGGTCTTACTCAGTTGGTAGAATTAAGAAATTGTAATAATGTACTGAAATTATTCAGCGATCTTTAAAGCGTTACTCTCACTTAGAATATGAAGAATATATTAAAAAAATAATAAATTTAATAGCAAAAATATATTGTAATAAGCGTATAAGAAGTGGCGGTCAGAATGCTTGGACGGTGAAAAAAAAGCGCCGGTTCGATTCCCGCTATGTTAAATGTATACATATTTGACTAATTAACTGAATAAGTTTCTATCTATATCGTGTTATTGCAGCGTAGCTAAGATAATTTATTGATGAATCACTCATTGTATACTTTTTCTGCGTTTAGTGACGTTTACTGGTTAGGTGATACATGTCAACAACATATAAATTGAAGCTGAAATCTAAATATTATGTTACTTACTCCACTAGCAATCACAATCAAAATATTAAATGAAATTTAAATAAGAAAAGTTTAAGATTTTTTAAAGCTTCACTTTAATCAGAGAAAACCTAGTGTTAAGACACTCCGTTCCCAATTTACCATCGAATTCTGAAGGCATTGCGTGTTAAATTGTAGAACTTAACGCCGCGCTTTGTCTCCACACCAGAGTGAAGAAAATGAAAATATTAAATATTTCCACTTCTCGAGAGGGAATCGAACCCATAACCAATCGCGTTTACAGTTACACTTTTTTCCTCCATTATTCCTCTTGTTATTGTATTATGAGGAGAACGGAATGTCTTGACACTAGATTCTCTCTGACTACCTTTCTATGCGAATAAAATCGTAAGGTAACTTTAACATAAACCCATTATACGAATACAAACATGATTAGTTATTTATTTATAATATAAGATAGACTAAGTTAGTATGTAACGGATTTTTTTAGCTTCACGCTCTATCCCGCATATAGCAGGGTAGGCAGAGGGAACCTAGTGTTAAGACATTTCATTCCCCACTTCCCGCTGAATTCGGAGGCTTTGTGTGTTAATTTACAAAACTTAACTTGCCTCCACCCCAGACCGAAGAAAATGAAAATATTAAATATTTCCACTTCTCGAGTGGGAATCGAACCCTCAACCAATCGCGTTTACACTTTACACTTTTTTCCTTCATTATGCCTCTTGTTATTATATTATGAGGAGAACGGAGTATCTTGACACTCTCTGACTACCTTTCTATGCGAATAAAATCGTAAGGTAACTTTAATATAAAAAAAGCGCTCTCACCACTGAGCATGCCTGAACGGTATTCAGGAGGCGCGGGTTCGAATCCCGGTGCGTTCAAATTTTTATACGTTTTCTAAATGTCTTTTTCAATTTTCCTAAGTGTGGAATAACACTTTAAAAATGTTAAAAGAAACTTAAATATAAGTTCTTTATCCGAATACAAATATGATTAGTTATTTATTTTTAAATATAAGATAGAATAAGTTAGTATCTAATGGATAATTAACTATTTTTGTAAAAAGCGTTGTTTTTATGGAAATTAATTATGTACCTGTTGTAGTTGCCATTTTCTATGTAATAATAAATAAGCTTTAAAAGCTTTTGCGTTTTTGTTGTTTATTTTCAATCTGTAAAATTGATTTATAATTTATTAAATATAGTAAAGTTTTATTTTTTAGTATTAACATAGACTAACCTCGATATCCGGTTTGCAATGTCACCTGGTTCGGACACACGTGCAAATCTTCAAAAAAATCATATAGATTTTAAATTTTTATCGTGACGCAGTCGGAGATACGTGTAACTGTAAACGACTGGTTGTGGGTTCGATGCCCACTTGAGGTGTGGAAGTATTTAATATTTATATTTACTTTGCTCTGGTATCAAGGCAAAGCGCGGCGTTAAGTTCCGGCACTTAACACGCAATGCCTCCAGAATTATGCAGGATACAGCGTGAAGATAAAAAAATACATTTTATTTTAATATAAATTTAAAAAATATGTTATAAAGGCAATATATGTGCAGTGGGAAAATATTTAACTGAAACGCAATTGGTTATTGATTCGATTCTCGTTTGGTGTCTGTTATTTTATTTTATCTTCACGCTGTATCCCGCTCACAGCAGGGTGGACAGAGTTTACCTAATGTTAAGACACTCCATTCCCCGCTTTCCGCCGAATTTAGAGGTATTGCGCGTTAAAGGGCGGAACTTAAAAACACTCTTTGCCTCAGCACCAGAGCGAAGAAAATGGAAATATTAAATATTTTCAACCCTCGAGTGGGAATAGAACCCACAACCAGTCGCTTTGCAGTCACAATTTGTGCCTCTGCGCTAGGACTGGCCCCCTGGGGTCTGTTACTTAAAACAAAATTTGAATATTCTACTGCCGAACACGCAACTTCTACTCTCAACTAGGTTCTCTTTGACTGCACTGTGACTATATGGGAAAAAGCGTAAAGCTGTCAGACACACCAATAAAGTTCATAAAAAGACATTTAAAAAACTTGTTTTTTTTAGCTTCACACCTAGTGTTAAGAAACTCCGTTCCCCACTTTCTACTATAAAAAAAACTTATTTCTATAATAAATATATATGTTATGTTATATCTTAACTATAATATTAATATAAAAAATTATAACCCATGCATAGTAAGGGCAGAAAGCTGTATATTATTGCTATATTTGAACATGCTATTTCCTTTAAGCATTTCCATTCAGTGGTCCAGAAGTAATGTGGGAGCATCTTAAAATCGCTGTCAGACGCTTATTTTGCGGGTAGAAAACATTTTAATATAACGTTCATTTGATGCTATGACTTCATATATATTCAAATATTCATTTAAAAAGATTTATCTATCTAAAAAATAGAAATAAGTAAAAATAGAATTGTTGTATACGTACATCTTCGTAAATACGTTTTTTTGTATGGCTTATAAGCTTAGGTAAGAAAAAGGATTAGGTAGAAATCGGTGAAAACTGTAAAATAAGGTTTGAAGTAAAAATACTGTATTAAATATATAAAAATAAAACTATTTTTCTATAAAAAAATAAAGTAAGTATTGCGTAACTAAACTTTTATAAGTACTGAGAGGAAGCTATAAATGAAAATAAGTTCTACTAAGAAAATTTAACGGATAGCGCTATAGTATTTTTTTTAAAAAGTAAATACCTTTTACATGAAAATAGCACCTTTACATAGAAAATACTCGCATACGTATATGATGTAAGTACATACACTTATTTCTACTTATTACCTAAGAATACTTTCGGAGAACTGGTACACAACGAGGACGTTTAGGTAAAAAACATAAATTAAATGTTTAGTAATATATCTATAAATATCTATGTATAAATACACATTTTTCTAATTTACTTAACAAAGTTTTAAGTTTTCAAGATTTTATAGTATAGTATTCGCGATTTTTTACGCCAATTCTTAATTATAATGTATTTTTTTAAACAATAATTTACATGTTTTGCCCAATTTAAAAAAATATTATATTAAATATTATTTAAAAAAAAAAATACGCTGTCCTAGAAGACTGAGGAGCAATCTATATTTAACTGTAACATAGACTACTATAGTATTAAAAACGTTGGACTTTCTGCAACATATTTCGAAACACCAAAAAATACACATTTCAAATACTTTAATTTAAAATTATCTAAGTTTTCCACAAAAATATCACAACATCTTGCCTAAAGAGAATCCGAACGTACTGTTCTTACCCTAATCATTGAGTGAAGTGACACAATCGAAATTATAGCTCCCTTGGCGTGTATTTAGATGTGATCCGTCTAGTAAATGTATTGCTGTATCTTACAGCATCCCCGGAGTGTTCATCTGATTAAACATGCTTTTTGTTTTAAAATTGACGATTTCTTGTTTAAATTTAGGTCATTTCAACCTTTTAAAAGCAAGATCAGTAATACTTACATTACAGTCGCTTAAATAATGCAATGTGTATAAGAAAAAGTGGAATATTTTTATAGAATCACACTATTATTTTCGTTTAGCAGTACAGTCAGAGAGAATTTAGTGTCAAGACACTCCTCCCTGTTCTTCACTTTCCACCCTCATACGAAATATCGCACATTAAACGGCAGAACTCAGTAACTAAGGCTACTTTTTTTCAGATTATAACTTTTTGTTCTATTTCACACGGACAAAGTCACAGGCATAGCTAGTCTAATATAATATTAAATATAGAAAATATCTGTAATTTTAATAATCGTCTTGTATTTACTCGAAATGGCGCAATAAAAGTAAATAGACGTTTCCTTAAACGAGCTGCTATAACATTGTACCGTTAGCATAAAAACTAACTTTATAAGAAGATCGTGATTATAGTGATGTTGAATAGAGCAGAAACCGTTGTTTTGAATATATACTACAATTACTATATTTTTTCCTTACATTTCCTCTAGCTATCAGCTATTTTTACGCATTATTTACGCTTATACGCTTAAGTTACGCTTTACGCAGCTTTTTTATAGCTATTTTTATTAGCAGTTCTATTTATAGTGGGCTAGGCAGAGAGAACCTAGTGATAAGACACTCTGTTCTTTATACCATTAAATGCAATTTGTGCATACAGGGTTCATACAATTTGCAGTAGAAAGTTAATAGGTATTGGCTTCTCGTTAAGTGCTCGCTACAGGCTAGTTCTTTTAAATGTTTAGAACATTGAAATCATCATGGTGCAGTAGGACAATTTCTAATGTTAAACGCAATTGGTTTTGGGTTTAGCCCCCTCTGATAATATTAAGCGCATCGTTAAATTCTGCTAACTAACACGCAATATGTGGATTTAGGATACAAAGTGGAGGACAGAGTGCCATGACACTAGGTACTGTCTGATCGTGCGAGATGCAGGGAAAAATATAAACCAGTTGCAAAACCCAATTTCACTCTTTATGTACTCGATTGGGGCCAGTCGTGGCGCAGTGGTACGAACGTGTAACTGTAAGCGACTGGTAGTGGGTTCGATTCCCAATCGAGGAGTGGAAATATTTAACTTATTCCCATTTCTTTCACTTTGGTATCAGAGGCAAAGCGCAGCGTTAAGTTTCGCCACTTAACACGCAATGCCTCCGAATTAAGCGTAAAGTGGGGAATAGAGTGTCTTAACACTAGGTTTCCTCTGCCTGCAAGGTTGCTGTGTGCGGGGCACAGCGTAAAAAATGCACTCAATTAGATGCGGTAATATAAGATATAAAAAACGAAGATTTAGCTCTTTCCCGTAAAGATAAGAAAGCTAAGTGCCAAGACACTTCGTTCTCAACTACACGGAACATACAACACTTTGAACAAACTCTCCCCAAGTGTAATTAAGCCCATAAGTCCACTTACACTTACACTTAACTTAAACTTAAACACTTAACACAAACTGTTTATAGGTCATTAATTATGAACCGATACATTGATTTTACAAGCTTCACTGTTTTCTTCGTGTAGTGGGATAATCAGAGGGAGAGATTTTTGTGTTCGTCTTTTTACCACTTTCTGCCCGAATTCGAAATACTACCATGTACGCTGAGTGAGGGAACTAAACACCGCGCTTTGTCTTATTCATTACAGCGGAGAAAAAAAATATTTTTTTTTTTATAGCTTCACGCTGTATCTCGCACACAGCAGGCTAGGCAAAGGGAACCTAGTGTTAAGACACTCCGTTCCCTACTTTCCCCTGAATTCGGAGGCTTGCGTGTTAAGTGACGGAACTTAACGCCGCGCTTTACCTCGACACTAGATAGACTACTAAAAATAGAATTATAATTTCCACTCCTCGAGTGGAAATCGACCCACAACCAGTCGTTTACAGCCACACGCTTGTGCCACTGGGTCACGACTAGCCCTGACTGGACTGGAATAATTTAGATTTTATAATTAGATAAATATTTAAATCGTATTCACTTCACTTCTTCCGGGTGGGAATTGAAGGCGCAACCTATTACATTTACAATCTCCACTTCACCACGATGGCGTTTAGTTGTACTTACAGGTTTTTGTTAAAATAAATACAATGATACTCCAGTTTATTGTATTTTAAAAGAACTTTTTAACATAAAAATTATTCGTAGTAAAAGCTTAACTAACTTAAAGCTCCACTGCTAATAAAATAGCCAAGTAATTAAAAATAAGATCCCAACTATCAGGCGAAAGTTGGAATAGTTTAAGTGAATTTGTGTAACGTGAACTTCTCGTGAACTTCTTGGGAAAAGAATTGTATTATAGACGTTTATAAAGGGTGGTGGAATAGAATATTTGATTTGTGATATACTTTCGTTTTGCTTTTTTTTTAGCTTCACGCTGTATCCCGCTCACAGCAGGGTAGGCAGAGGGAACCTAGTGTTGATGTTATGACACTCCGTTTCCCTCTCCGCCGAATTAACGCCGTGCTTGCCTCGATATCAAAGCGAATAAAATGGAAATATGTAAATATTTTCACTCCTCGAGTGGGAATCCAACCCACAACCAGTCGCTTACAGTCCCACTGCGCCACGACTGGCCACATTCATTTAGTTTCACGCTTTATTCTAAGAGGGATAATCGGAGAGAGAGCGAGGGAACACTGCCAAACTAAGGTCTGCATACTTCTTTCGCTTCGTCCACTGTCATCAACCTCTTCATACACGCCCTGCTTTCTACTTTTTATACATTATCTACTATTTTAAGCTGTTATTCATATCGTTAGATAAAAAGTCCCCAATGGGTTGATCTTTCATCAATTGTTTTTTGAAAATAATAGAGAAAAAACATTTTTACTCTTTTTCTTGTGAAGCAGTGTAGATGGAGAAAACTGGGTGTCAAAACACTCCTTATAAAGAAAAAAATATAGATAATATATTGTATTTATGCTCTTAGTGGGGAACGGAGCGTATTAACATTAGGTTCCCTCTGCCTACCCTGCTGTGTGTGGGAAACAGCGTGATCCTAAAAAAAAATTATGCTCTTTGTTGTATTTATTCTATTTATATTTTTCATATAAAAATAATATTTACCCCCACAACGATCGCTACATTACAATTTATGTCTCGCACTACTCGTTCGATAATACTAGACAATACCCTTTAAGCACTAAAGTCATTGGAGCAAAAAGTATTTATTTCTTATAGTTTATTCAATAGTTAAGACTTACAAGAAGTTTCAGATACTTGCTACGAAATAAAAACAAGAACTGAGCACAATTGGTTGGAAAGAGCTTTTATTTTTGGATACCTTTTATATTACTTTCTAAAGTGTAGGCACGATCAGACGACGAAGAAATCTAGGTCACAAGAACTGTCTTTGGCTAAGGTTTGTAGAAATCTTTTATCTATTGTATTACTTGAAGCTTTTTCCTGCATACAGGGTAGTCTGAGAGAATCTAGTGTTGAGACACTCCGTTTTTCATTTTCCTCCCGAAATCGAGACCCGCGTGTTAAGTGACGAAACTCAACGTCGTATTTTATTTTGGGTACCAGAGCGGAGAAATGAAAATGCTTAAATTATTATATAATCATTGTCCCGAGTGGAAATCGAATGCACAACCAATTGCTTTTACAGTGAGACTGCACTGTGATTACCTCTTTGTACTTCGTTGTACTTTATTTTACTTCATTTTATAATATGTGGAGATCATCAAGGTTGAGTGATACAATGTTTTACTACAAACTTGAATGGTTGTGCGTCCGACATCAATTCGTGAGAGCAATTATGTTCGTAATAGTATTGTTTCTATGCTCCAATCTAAAGGTAAAGTGCTGCATCGATTTCCGTCATGTAATACATAATATTCGATAATTAAAGAGTTTTAAGTTTGTGGCCAGTCGCGGCCCATTGGCACAAGCGTGTGACTGTAAACGACTGGTTGTAGGTTCGATTGGTGGTGGGAAAAGCGCCAGGTTCCGCCACTTAACACGCAATGCCTCCCAATTCGGCGGAAAGTGCTGCTGTGTGCAGGATACAGCGTGAAGCTAAAAAAAACTAACCTATGTTAGTAATAAGTCACTCTTTCCTCTATTTAAAGAAATTAGTTGCTAAACGTAATTCAGTGTCTCGTTTTGTTTTATGGCACTAGAACCCACTACTTACATGTACTGTTAAATACTTTTCTACTATACCATAGTGACGTGAGTAACCTGGTAACCTGAAAAAGACATTTTTAAAAAACGTAAAGAGTTCCGAAACCGGGCCTGTAGGAAACCCTACAAGATAGCCTTTTAAGTTTACTTACAAATAAACATAATACAATAACTTATACCGGCATAACCGCATGTATAGGAAACCTAGTCTTTCTCTTTAGAAAGTATGTATTATTGTAGGTATTTCCATCTGGTAATTCCATTGCATTCTTTAGTTTATGATCTTTGTGGTAAATGAACATTTCTTTCTTCATAAGACAAGTTACAAATAAATAAATTGGTCGATTATAATGGGAATTGTAATCTAGTGATTTAGGAAAATTGCTTGTTGAATTGCGGAAGTTAACACCACACTTTGCCTTGCTACAGCTACGGGGAAGTAAAAATAAAATTTAGATATAATGGTTGCTTTGAGTGCTTATTAAAGTTATACTCATCGTGTTTACAGTTAGACTTTATTCTACTGTGTGACGATGGTCTAGTAATTGCTTATTGTTTAAATAATATAAAGTTTCTTATATCTTAATCTCTACAACGAATTAAAGTAATATTTAATAAACAATGGGGCCAGTTGTGGCGCAGTGGCACAGATGGGGACTGTAAACAACTGGTTGTTCGATTCCTACTCTAGGAGTGGAAATATTTAATATTTCCATTTGCTCTGTTAACGAGACAAAGCGCGGCGTTAAGTTCCGCCACTTAACACGCAATGCCTCCAAAAATCGGCGGAAAATGGGGAACGGAGTGTCATAACACTAGGTTCAGTCTGTCTACCCTGCGGTGTGCGGGATAGTGTGAAGGTATAAAATAAAAAAATAATAATAAATAAACATTTTTTACAAAACGTATAAAAGTTTTGAAAGCAACTGAATTCAAACCTGCGCCCACAAGAAGCGCATTTCCCAATACTGCTAGGTTTACATTTTTTATACGTTTTCTAAAAATGTTTTTCTTATCAAAAAAAAAAATAAATAGAACTTCAATAATATTAAAAATAACAATATTACATTGTTATCTATTACATATATGGAAACATATTATAAAACCTGTATATTATAAAGACTTTATTTTTTTTTACTATTACTAAATCAAAGGATCCTGGTGCAGCAGGGCAGCGTGTGACTATTAGCGTAATGGTTATTGGTTCTATTCCCACTTGGGCAAATGATTATATTTATATATTTTTATTTCTTAACAATAGTGATAAGAAAAAAACAGCATTAAGTTCCGCCACGGAACATACGATATGAGTGTAAAGTAGAATGTCTTGACACTAAATTCGCCCTGACTTCTATGATATGCGGAAAAAAGCGTAAAGCTGACATAAACATCCATACTTATATTATAAACTAGCGGCCCGCTCGCAGCTTCGTCGCGTTATCTACGTGGCTCTTTCGGTATATTGCAACCCTCGGGGGTGGATTTTTGAAAAATAAAGTAGCCTATGCTTAACTTTGGATGATCAACTATATATATGCCAAAATTCCTTACAATCGGTCAAGCGGTGTAGATTAATCATATAAACTTTCATCCCCTATTTCAAGGTTTAAGAGATTAATTTTTGAAAAAATAAGTAGCCTATGTTTGACCCTGGATTTAATACTACTTTTATTCTAAATTTCGTCTAAATCGGACCAGCCGCTAAAGCATAACAGACAGACAGACTTTCGCATCCATATTTATGTTATAAATGGGAAAATCGGTGTGTTTGTCTGTCACGCTTTCACGGCAAATCTACTAGGCCGATTTGGATGAAATTTAGAATGAAAGTAGTAAAAGTGAGTGGGGTTTATATGAAAATTCTAAACTGCTTGACCAATTGTAATGGTTTTCAAAAATCCTCCCCCGAGGCTTGCAAAATAACGAAACAGCAATGAAGTTCACGCGGCGAAGCCGCGAGCGGGCCGCTAGTTAATAATAAAACTAGGTAAGGTAAGGGACACTAATATCACAACATGTTTCAAATGTTACGTAAGTATGTTTTGAACATGTTTACGTTTTATTTGGTATAGAAAGTCGAATATTTGTATATAGTTTGACTGGTTAGTATAACTTATAACAGTTGAGAAATATATTTGAGTAAAGCTTAATTATTTTCTATATAAAATGGAATTTAAGTTGACAAAAAGACTTCAAAGTATGGTTAACTTGTTAAGTAAATAAAATTATTATTATGTATTAAGCCATCATGGCGCAGTGGAAGTATGTGACTGTAAATGCGATCGGTTGTAGGTTCAAGCGAATGATCATAATTCAATTATTTTCACTATATAAATAAAACAAAACACAAAAATTGAGATCCGTCTTTGAACACATTATTATTTTAATTTAAGCGGCAATTTCAGGCTAAGGTTTGACACTAGATTTTTTTTACTACTTTACCATTCGGGGAAAAGCGTAAACAGCCGTTTTAGAAACATTCATAAAAAAATATTGAAAAATTTACTCAAAATACGCACTTTTTATAATTTACCAGCTTTTTCTTAATTTACGGAATAAAACTAAATATATATATTTAATAAATAACACGTTTATTTCCAACAAACATTAATAACCACTCACTTTAAAGCTTATTCAGTCTTTTCCATAACAACTCGTACAATCATTCCTCAGCCTCGATCAACGCGTAGTCGAGCCCATTCCCATCCACACCTTTGGTAACTTCGTTGTCCTTCGCAGTTTTGGTTGTCGTTTTTAATTCCTTTTTCCTTATTTTGCCTACATGTGTTGTAGCCTCAGTTTCGATCTGCTCAATAGGAGCCACTGACGATGTTTCTTTAAGATCTACCTTCTCTGTGGGTTCCTCAACCTTTTTTTCTGGTAAAATAACTTCGATTGGAACCTCTCTTTCTGGAATCGGTGGTGGCAGTTCGTGTTTTGGCGCTGAGATAATCAAAATACCCTTTTCATTTAGCACCGCCTTCACTTCTTCCTGCTTGGTTCCCGGTGGCAGAACAAAACGTTGAGCGAAATGATTTGCCAAAAATTTGTTGTCACTATCCACTTTGTGTCTTCCCTCCACAATAATATACCGGTTCTTAACCTTAATTTTCAGTTCATCTGGCTTGAAACGCCTCACATTCAAACTAATCTGATATTTCTCTGAATCTGATATAATCTCTGGATCTTCCAAGCTTTCTTCCAAGTCGAGAGCAGCCGCTGCTTTGACCAGTTGTCCCCAAGGCCACAAATAATGATATGCAAGAGAATGGGACAAGTGCTTGTCAATCAACGCGAAGGGATCCACATAATGGGTTTTATGTGATCTTTCTTCGCACACGGCGAAATTTAAAATGGCGAAAATTAAAGCGTATTTGTACATTTTGTGTCGCGTTTGTATGTTATATTGGCTGGTTCGCGCTGTTACCGCTCTTATATAGCTTCAGCGATCGTTCTCGAACGTGTGTCTAGTTCCATTGATGATAAGTGCGGGGCAGGCGTCGTCTACCGTTGGAAAGTGAAACTGTTGAGTCACACTGACTCATGGCAAGTGGGTTATGTTGGTGCGTTGAACTCCTTGTTTTATGTGTTTGTTTTGATTTTTTAGTTTGTTTTTAGAGTGATAGGTAAATATTTGAGTTTTATGGTGTATTTTTTTATAGAAATATTTAATATATATATTTTTTCAATGATATTTTCTAACATGATACCTTAGAATGAGTATGTTTACATAAAATATTCTTTTTCAATTTTTTTATTTATATTAGGAATATATTTCATATATACACAAATATATTTTTTATAGAAATTACTTTAAATTATAATTTATTAATATTTATAATATATGAAAAATATGTACCAAAGTTTTGCAACTCATGCGTTGGGATTATCTACACACACTATTACACAAACACACACACATATATATATAACTGCATCAGTGTGCGTGTACCGTTAGCAGCGTCATTATTGTTTGTGGGTCATTTACACATCTTTATTTGTGTTTTGAAGTTTCTGAATAAGTTATAAGTTAAGTTTTCATTTTGTTTGTTATCATTGTCTTTCAAAATTTTGTACTTTTTTCTATATAACAAATATTATAATATTATTTATGTCATAATATAAATATAAAATTTTTATTAGTATTATAAATATTATTCATATATTTAGAAGTCCGGAGATAACTTTATCCGCCTTTATTTATTTTGTGCTATTTTACATTTTGTGATCAGATCAGATACACTGTCCGTAGGCGAAGTGTTATTCAAATACCATCTCCAGTCCATAATTATATTATAGCATGGTATATTTTAATGTGTTCAGTATGCCCAACACATACTGAACACATTAAAATATACCATGATCCTTTATCCTTTTGCTGCAAACTGACCAAGTTGACCAGGATAACGAGATTAACTTCTTATATTATTTTAAGACTTAATTTTTTTTTATTTAAAAAGGACAAGGCAAACGAGCGTTCGGGTCACCTGGTGTTAAGTGAACACCGTCGCCCACGGCCCCGTGTAACACCAGAGGAGCTACAGGGACGTTGCCGGCCTTTGAGGTAAGCGCGCCTTTTGAAGGTACCCATGTCGTATCGACCTGGAAACACTGCCGCTGGTAAGCTATTCCACAGTTGTGTGTCGTGTGGAAGAAAATGACGACGAAACCGCACAGTACTAGAGTGCCAGGTATCCCGATGGTGTGGGTGATATTTCAATCTGACACGTACTGTGCGGTTGGAAAATTCAACGGCAGGTATCAGGTCAAACAGTTCTCTAGAACACTCCCCGTGATACATGCGATAGAGAACGCATAATTTGCATTTTCCACACAAAAATATTATATTTTACAACCTTTTTAGTGATATAACATAAACTAAATAAATATACATCATAACAGTTGGGTAAATCTCTACCACAGAAACCTCGGAATAACGAAATAATTCATAAATTATGGCGCTTTTATTCATATTACGAAAAGCTTTTAAGTCTATTCTACTATTACTTACTTAGTTTGAAAAGCTCTGACACATTTAACGTATTTTACATATATATTTATGCGTACAATGCGTGAAATATAATAAAGCATATTTATATTATTATAAAAATAGAATAAGAAGTAAAAAGCTTTTTAAAAATTAAGTATATTATTAAAAACGCTTTAGAAACGTTTTTTTAACTTTACTACGTTTTCTAGTTACTCTCAGCAAGTCCTTTAGGTTGAAACTCAATTTCTATCAGTATTTATCCGCCATATTGGGTGTTCCGCCATCTTGGATTTAGGATAACCTCACATAGTTAATTATTCATGTATTAATATCTGAATTAAACATGTTATAAATTTAGGTTCATTCTGCTGAAAAGAAAGAAGGTCCAAAATTGAGTTACAAGTTCCCACTCGAATAGACATTGTAAATTAAATTCAAAACTTCTTTTTATATTTTAAAGTGTTACTAACACAGGACATTTTGTAAATCGTCCAAGCTCTCTGACTGCTGGTTAGAGGCATGGGTTCGAATCCCGCTACGTACAAAACTTTTATGTTTTCTAAAAATATACGTGTTAAATAAAAATTTGAAATAACGATTAATTTCTCCACTCTCCGTTGTCTACTGTTCATAATTTTCTAGCATTACCAGAATGAATCTGCCATCCTGTGGTTTTTAATACTGCAACTGTACAAAAGGCTGTATTATAATGTAGGTCACCTTGTTAAGAGTATTTTAAAATATGAAGCCCTAATTGGATGAAGATTTTGAAGAGAAAACTATTTACAAAACTGTTTTATTTTTTTGTAAAGAACAATGGCTTTGTAATTTTTATTATAATTTTTGTTTATTTTTCTTGCGCTAACAATAAAAATAAGCTGTAATATGCTTATAAAAAAATCCACCTCCAGATGTAGAACGCATAGTTTAGCGGTCAAAGCGCTAGGACAGTATCCAAGAGGTGCAGGTTCAAATCCCGCTGTTTCAATTCAAATATTTATATGTTTTATAAAAAATATTTTTGTTTTGTTAATTTTTTTTAGGTTTAAAATCATGGTATTCCCTTTCACTCATGTTATAATGGCTGCCTAATAAAAAGCTATTATACACAGGCGTTCTTTATTATAGATGGTGTCCCAATTTCGGTAATGACTGAAATAATGACTTTGAAAAGAAAAAGAAAGCGACTTAACAATTGGAAAGTTTTAACGTGAAGTGTGAAATTAAATGTTCATTTATATGTAGGTTCTATTGGTACTTAGTTCTGCCCGTGACTTTGTTTGTGCTAATTTCAGAATATTATCGCATAATAAATTAAAAATATGTTTAAATATAAGGAATTTATATTTTTTTTTGTTATACAGCTTTTACTGCTCAGCAGGATTGTCTAAGAAAAGCTAGTGTCGAGAATCTCCGTTCTTCACTTTCCGAATTAAATTGTGTTAAGTGGCGGAACTTAATATCACGTTTTACTTACTGGTAGTATCTGTAAGTGTCACAAAGATTTGTAATATTTACTTTAATATTAAAGTATTGTTGCATAAATTATGCTTGTATGTATTGTAGTGTATTGGAAGAGAGTCTGACTGTATGCACGATGGTTGTAGGTTATATCACCACTTAGTAGATTATTTACATTTGTCAGCATGGCCTTTAGATCTTTCGCTTAAATGTAGAAAAAGAAGGTAGTGTCTAAACACTTCGCTCTCACTAAACAATATAGTAATATTTGTTACTTAGACTTTCCGTAATATAGGTACCTGTAAAACACAAATTATACACAAAGAATGTAGACTATAATAACAATAAAAGTAATCATTCGTTTAACGAAATATGAACCTATATAATAATATTGTACCTGTATATAAAGAAATTGATGACAGTGGACCTAAAAGCATGTAGGGGACAGTAGCGTTTGGCTCCGTTCTTTCTGACTAACCCGATAAGGACAAAGATTGAAGCTAAAATGAAGAAGCCATGCCTCCGAATTCGGCGGAAAACGGGGAGCGGAGTGTCTTAACACTAGGTTCCCTCTGCCTACCCTGCTGTGTGCGGGATACAAAATTAAATAAATCATTTTATCAAATCCGGACACATGTACAATTTTTGTCAATGTACAAACATTAAAATATTTTTTTTTTATGCATAAGTATGTATGTAGAAATAGTACATTGTTATTGCTTTCATTACTTTCACCGTTTAACTGTCATAATAGATCTATTGACGCGTAAAGTACTCGTTGCCTTAGTAACGAGTACTTCACTTTATTCAAAAGTGTATGTCAAACATGAGTATGTTAATATTGTATTATGTCTACGTTACGACGTACGTCACGTTTTTTTTTTCGTATTGTTAAGTAGTCATAGAGAACCTAGTATCAGGGACTTACCACCACAGGGATAGGTATGGACTTACCACCGAGGATGCCGAAGACTGTGCAAAGTGGAGGAGGTTGAGCAGGAAGGCAGACCCTGGCTAAAGCTGGGATAGTTGCCAGGTAGAAAAATAGAGAACCTAGTATCAGGGCACTTTTTTCTCCGCTTTCTGCCGGAATATCCAATATTATTCTCGTACCATATAGTATTAAAATAAATAGCATAGTGGGACACAGTGTGTTTAACCACGATTGGTTGGGGTTCGATTCCTACTAGTTGGAACAATCGTAATTTAATTATTATTTTTATTTCTCCACTTTGGTGTACAAGATAAAGCTTATATTCTCAAGATTAAGCTCACATTCGGACAGAAAATGGAAAACGGAGTGTCTTGACACTAAGTTCTCTCTTTCTAGAGTAGTAGTAGTAGTAGACATAATATGCAAAGCGCGCAACATGCGAACAATGTATGCAATTCATTACTCGCATACAGGTTAAGCAATTATGAATCAGGCCAATTAACAAATGGGTGACCGTTACGGTGATATACTGCCGCATTCGATTCAATTCAATGTGCAGATTACTTCAATGCTTGTTGTTTGACGGTCGAAAATTATAAGCATGTGTAGTATAGTATAGAATGTGTAGAATAGTAGTAAAGTATTAAATAAAATTTGTATGGGATAATTTAGATGTTAATGAGGGCGTCGTGGCGCAGTGGGATAGCGTTTGACTGCAAACTCAAGTGGTTGAGGATTCGATTCCTATTAAACGTAATTGTTATATTTAAATTCTTTGTTCTAGAGAGACAAAGCGCGTTGTTAATTTTCGCCAATCTTGATTTTGGGTAGAAAGTACTTTAACATTAGTTTTTCTCTGATTACCTTACTATACGGGTAAAAGCACAATAATTTCTTTTAAGCTGCCGTCCAGAAAATGTTGTACTCGTATTTAAATATTTTACAATTCGAATTCATTTAAAATATACGAGTACCTATACATTATTGAATTACATATATACTAATTATATTTGACAGGTCTTTATTAATTTCACTTGTATTTATAAATGTAAAAAATGTGATTAAATTGTTAAAATTTTTTTTTTAATTTCTCGTTGCCTGATTTATTTAAAGAAATGTACCCGTGTCCGGATTTTATAAAACTATAATTTTACACGTCATAAACCGTAATCGTAGTGTTTTTTTTAATTTATTTATATTGCTTTCTTTTCACATTAATATGTTATTTTAATTTGCAGTAAAATATACATTTTATTGAAGTTTGAAAGTGTCGTTGCAATTAATGCATTTATTAACTAACTTTTACTTTTATGTAAAAAATATCGGAGTAATATTTTAGACCACAATATTTTGATACACGGAACTAAACGCCGTACTTTGGAGGCAGTGGGACAGTGACTGTAATCGCTGCAGGTAGTGTGTTCGATTCCTACTCGTTGGAATGACCATAATTGAATTATTTTCATATCTCTGCTTTAGTAAAAAACAGCGAAGCGTTGAGTTCCGTCAGTCAATAAGCAATGTTTCGAATTCGAGCGGAAAGTGGAAAGCTGAGTGTTCTTAGAGACAGAGGGAAAAGGTTTGTAACTAAAAAAGTTATTTAGTTAGTTATTTAGTGTTTGTTAGCCACTTCATTTGTATGAACTTAATGAATCTTGTCATACTAATATATGATTATTTTCTATACTTCCACAGTTTTAAGCCCCTTTTTTATTTTTTTATTGGAATTTCGGGGATGAAGAGAGGGCTCTTATTGCTGCCATATAAGAATACAGGTTGCCTGTCAGTGGCCATTTTCATTGATAGTTATAAAATGGAAAAAATACTTTAACAACTAACATTTTATATGCGACCAGTACTTTATTGCATTAACACATAAACCTCTAGTTAGTAATACACGATATATAATACAAACAATATTTAACCCTATCACTTGATGCATAAAGTCTAATTTAATTAAATCAGTTGCCACCGTTACGTCCATCAATTTCTAGAACGTATTACTGTTTCGAAACAAACCAGTACTTTAAAGAAAGTTGCAAGCGAAAATTATATTAAACGTTTGGTTATAAGAACTAAAACACTGTGCATGATATCTAGATTTGATCTAGAAAATTCTTCGGCAGGAACGATGTAAACAAACGCAACAGGTGGGGTTCGTGAGGGCCGGTGGGGAAGTTTGGGAAACAAGGGCTTTTAGGAGCTTTTTTAATTTGGTTTATTTTGTTCAAGAGATACCTTGATTTTCGTATATGTTATTTTAATTAACTTAATTATTTTAAATTTTAATTTTCGTGCAATATTTTTCTTTGGTAACATAATATAGTAAGTAAGGATATTAACTACAGCAAACAACATTTTTTATAATTTATAACATAATGATATCAAAAACATTTAAATTCGGCAATAATTTTAACAATATATGTAGATCTTATTATATCTTTTTATTACTTTAAAATTATATATAATTTAATGGTAAGATGGATAAGGATGATGCCGTAAATGAAGCATCTTTCTTGTTGTTCGAAATATTTAAATACATATATTGCCTATATAATTACTACAGTAAACTATAGTGAATTCAAAAAGCTATCTCAAAACCATTGCTTATTATATTCTTGTATTACTTGTCTTTTATTGCTATCACGTTCATATTAAATTAACTACGTGAATACTACGTAGCATGGTTTTCTAAAAATACATTTAGAAAACGTATAACATTTTTTTAAAACAACAAAAATAAGTTGTAATAAAGCGTATAAGAATTTTGACGCAGCTAGTAGGTAATAGAACGCATGGCTCAGTGGTGAGAGCGCCTGGACGGTATTAAGTAGGCACGGGTGCGAATCCCGGTCTCTTTTAATTTTCCTAAGTGTAGAATAACACTTTAAAAATGTTTAAAAGTGTTTAAAAAATTCATATACATAAATATCTAAAATATAATGATGACAAAGATTTATAAAGTTATATACTAAATTTTATATACTCGTACTTATTGTAAGTTTTGGTTATCTAACTTAACATATCATACCCCAGTCTCCTCAATCAAGCGGCGAGGGCACAAATTGAATGATTACACGTTTTTTATATACATACACATACACGTAATTGACACTGGTATGATTTAAATTGTTATTTATGTTTTTGCGTAGTTGTGAATGTACCAGATATTGGGACAAACAGATATTTGAAGTTTTTCTTAACCTCTTCTTTTTTATATATGTATTATAGAAATATTTCATACTTAAATATAAGACTTTACATATTCAAATTTTGCTATTAAGAAGTAAGAAATCTGGTACCATAAAGCGCGGCGTTAAGTTGCGCTACTCAGCCCTCCATGCCTCGAATTCAGAAAATTGAGACCGGTAGGTCCTGACACTACATACTCTCTGTGTACATTGCTTTGTATCAAAATGGGAGAAGCTGAAAAAAATATATTTTTTTTCTTTTTTTAATTGGGAAACTCTGTTCATGGGCTCACAGGTGCCCATGGCTGAAAAAAATATTTATATTTATCAATAATTATTATTTAATTACAGTATCTCCGCTTTCTGCTTCCAATACGACGTGTGACCCGACCCTTATTAGAATATAAGTTCACAAGCAATGTGTCATCAATCGCTTCACTTTTTCACCACTGCTTCATATCTTCTCACATATTATTAATAATGTGGCCAGTCGTGGCACAGTGGCACAAACGTGTGACTGTAAACGACTGGTTGTGGGTTCGATTCCCACTCGAGGAGTGGAAATATTCAATATTTCCATTTTCATCGCTCTGGTACCGAGGCAAAGTGCGGCGTTCTGTTCCACTACTTGCATACATGCAATGCCTCCAAAATTCTCCAAAATGTCTCCAAAAAATTGGGAACGGAGTGTCATAACACTAGACTTTTGCCTACCCTGCTTTGTGCGGGATAGAGGCTGAAGCTAAAAAAAATTTAACAAAATCCACAGCGATGATTTCCGTCTCCTCAAAGCTCAATACCTCGAAGTCAGGTGGAAGAGAACGGAATATCTTAACACCACATTCTCTCTGACTACACTCCTATGCGGAGAAAACGAAAGTTGCTTTATATTTATAACAACAACTAATGACGTACATTTTATTTATTTGACTAAAATTCATATTAAAAATTATGCTCAATATTCTAGTATATTATTATTTAAATATATATTTACTTTTATACTCAAAAACAAGACTCTGCGAGTGACTCAAGAGAAAGTAATCGTGAAAGCTTATTGCGGTTATAAGGAAAATGCCGTCGTTAAATACTTTACAAACATTTATATTATACAAAATATTATGTACTTTCTTGTTCTTTTGTATGTACTATAATTATAATGGTTATTATTATTATAATAACCATTATCCTAACTTTCTAAGTTACCCTTACTACCTAACCAAACCTATAGGTAGTAAGGCGAACTATTCAGCTCAGCTGTGAAGAACTATCATCTTTGTTCCTTTCTAGCACGTATTTACAAAAGTAATATCGAGGATCTTTTTAAAAAATACATTTTTTGAAAATGAATAAAAAATTGATCTTGAAATTAATAAAAAATCGGTCGAGGTTCGAATCCCGCACTGTTCAAATTTTTATGCGTTTTCTAAAAGTGTTTTTTAATTTCCTGGAGTAGACTTACTAGGGCAGTTACTTTACACTGGACTACATTTTAATGCATAACCATTCAATTATACTCAGATATATAACAACTGCAGTGTAGTAGTGACATTTTTTATTTAAAGTACACTTCGAGTGCAACCGAACGACTCAACCATACAAAAATAGACAAAAAAGGTGTTTTTGTTCAAAAATGAGAATAAAGGTTACCAAAAATGTATAATTTTATAAAAGCCTATTCTTTAACTTTTTAAAATGACACATAACCATTTAATCCAATTACCCACTTTTAAAAAATATCGTGGTATGAACGTAAGTCCGTCAATTTACTCCTTGCAGTACAACGTTTTGCGCGGGCAACCCCTTATATAAACCCCGTATGACAACGCACCCTTATCAGTCGCCTTATCCAAGTTGACGGAAACCAAAAATCACCGCAAGATAGATACTGATTAAACAATTTCCCGCCACTATGGATACAAAAGACCAGAAGAAGTCACCCAAGTTGTCCTTTGATACAACAGGGCCTTAGTCAGCGAGAAGTCGCTCGTCGACTGAATCTGAGCCAATCGCAGTATCCGGGTATACAGTAGTTCCAGGAGACACGTTTCTTACTCTAGAGGCCCAGATAACAGTCGGCGGCCGGAGTACTTACTTATGAGAGAGACGATCGTTTTATCGTCTCTACAATTCTTAGAAACGCCATCCACGGTTGTGTAGCCGGCAGCATGGCTGCGAGAGGTACGGGGTCGCTGTCAGTCAATGGACAGTAAGAAGACGGCTGAATGAAAGATGGTCAATTGACTCCAAACGGCTGCCAGAGGCCATAAAGTGCCCACGGCTCACCGACAAGCTCGCCTGCATTTCTCGCGAACACATCGTTGGGGCTGTGAAACAATGGCTATCGGTCATGTTCATGACGAGTGCAGAGTGTTGCTGCATGGCAGCGACAGGAGAAGCTCGAGGTACCGGCGTCCAGGCGAATTGATTTCCACAATGTGTTTCAGCAGAAACAGTGGCATATGGCGGTGGTTCGTGTATGATGTGTGGGGGCATTTCGTGGAGGAAAAAAACCAGCTCTTGTTTTCATCCCTGGTGGAGGCCGAGGAGGCGGTATGACTGCAGACCGATATGTGGAAAGACGTTCTTCTTGATCACGTCTTTCCTTATGAAGGCTTCATAGGAGATGGCTTCCTTCTAATGCATGATGATGCCCGATGCCATTGACAGCACGAATCAACTCGCCAGTTCCTGGATTGAAGTTGATATTGAGACCATGGGGACTGGCCACCACTCAGCCCTGATCTGAGATTCCATGAAACACATATGGGATGAGCTGAAAACGCAGGTCCGAGCCAGAAATCAGCGCCTGCAAACATTGTAGAGCTTAAGACAGCGCTCGAAGAGGGAATGGGAAGCTCTCCCTCAAGATCTGGTAGTAAGGGTTATCAGGGTTCGGAGACCGCTTAGAGCTGTATAAGGCCAGGGGGGGCAACACGTAGATTATTGATTAATAAATTACTTTATTTTCATAACATTGGTTTTTCATGTAATTTTAATTTATTCTGTGTTTTTTTTCACTTATTCAATTTTGTTGCTTTGTAAGTAGGCATTCGATTAAATGGAAAAATATGTTTGCAGGACTTTCAAATTATGGTATCACTTTAAGTATGAAATAGGCTTTTCAAAAATTTAATTAGACCTATATTTTTTTTTATTTAAAAACATTATACACCATTTATGAGTTTTTAGAGGTGGAGTCGATTCGGTTGCACGCGAGAGTATATTCTCGCTCACAGCAGGTTAGGCAGAGGGAACCTAGTGTTAAGGACATTTTACCCGTTTTCCTCGAATTCTGGATGACAGAACGAAGCAAATGGAAATATTACATATTTTAATTCCTTAAGTAAGAATCGAACCCACAACCTGTCGTTTACAGTAACACTTTGTGCCTCTGCGCAACGACTGGCCTCAAAAATTTTTATATTTAAATTATAAAAACTGTAACACACTTCATGGTAAATATCACGCCTGGTATGATCGTCGTGACTTTTGAGACATTAAACATGATTTGTAAAGTAGTTTAAACATTTTTAAAAGTGTTATTTCTCACTTAGGAAAATTGCAAAAGACATTTTAAGAAAACATATAAAAATTTGAACACAGCGGGATTCGAACCCGCACCTCCTGAATACCTTCCAGGCGCTCTCACCACTAGCTCAGTGGTTCGTTCTTCTATCCGCTGCGTTTTTCTATCCGCTGCGTCGAAATTCTTATACGTTTTATTATTACAACTTCTTTTTGTTGTCAGCAAAAAATGTTTATATGTTTTTTTTAAATGTCTTTTTCAATGATTTGTAAAGGTTTTGTTATAATTAAGTATGTAAACTGATTATAAAGACGCCATCGCCACGCAGTGAGACAACACTCGAAGAAATGATTATATTTATACTAAGGGCGCAACCAGACTCTCAATTTCGACTCGCTGCACTCGCGAAATCTCGGGTGCCGTTTACATATAGAGCGAAGCGAGCAAATGAACATTTATTTACTAGGCACGCGAAGTTCAATGTTGCCAAAACTTTTCGCGTGATTTTTTTCCGCCGTAGATTTCAATGGGAAATCAGTTTTTTGGTGATAGTTCCTCAAGAACATTTTTTTTTCATTATTTTTAAAGACCTACATAAATCTATATTGATATTAGTGTAAGTGCAAAATATCATAAATTTCTAAAGTGTAGTTTTCAAGCCCATTAGTCACAAAGACTGCAAGAAAGCCATAGAATTTTCTTCGCTTTAGTACTTAAGAAGCAGCGCGGCGTTGAGCGACAGCTCAACCCATAATATGTCGATTTCAAAGGAAAAGAACGGAAGCTACAATTTTTTTATAATATATAATTATCGAAATGTTTTTTTTTTATTTACCTCCTTAGGGAAAACAAGCAGCGGCGTTGAGTTCCGCCACTTAATACAGGTTTTATCTAACTACTCTGCTAAGCGAGAAAAATCTGAAATTGCTTTTTTTATATACATTTATTTTATTTAATTACATATATAATATTATGATTAAGACTAACAAATAGTAATATTTCAAGTAACTTTACTCCTGGAGGTGAGAGAGTTCATCGTACATTTCGCAGCGGTCAAAGTCTCAAAAAAAATAAATTGCCAATTTATCACAAATGTTGTTTTAATGCTAAGCTGTCTGTGAAAAGTTTTGAAACATGAGAAACAATTTAAAAATAAGAATGAAAATGTTTTATGTTTCACGTTCTTTTAACTTTTTATTTTCTGATCCTATTTTTATATTTACGAGTATTTCAGAGGATATTCCGTATTTGGAGGCGGAACTTAACACTGTAGTTTGTTTGACTAAAGTGGTAAATGGTGAAGAAACGGATCCAATTTTAAAAAAAGTTGGGGTCACGACCATTTTAAAGTCAGCCAAGTGCGAGTCGGAGAATGAAAAAGTAGATAATTATAATTTAGACACTCGCAACAATATTACAATATAACAATATAACATACAATATTTTTTCATTTTATTAATGTGGTTCGGTGACACTAAAATACGTTGTAATTTAATGAACTTGTGTTAAGCAATTTAGGTTGTGGCCATGCCCATAGTACGGTGGACCCACGTTTGAAGCGGTTCTGGTGTAATGAAAATATTAAAATATAAACTTATCCTTAAGTGTGAATCGATGGTACAAATATGATTAAGTACATATATCCAAACGTAGTGACAGTGATCTTTGCAGATAATTTAAAAAAGGCCCTTTGAATTGATCTATACTGTTTAGAACATTATTAAACACATTTTGTAGTAAAACTTAAAAATATACTTTTTTTTTATCTTCAAGCTGTATCCCTCACACAGAAGGGTAGGCAGAGGGAACCTAGTGTTATGACACTCCGTTCCCCACTTTCCGCCGAATTCGGAGGCGTTGCGTGTTAAGTGGCGGAACTTAACGCCGCGCTTTACCTTGGCACCTGACTGACACCATTCATATATTCATTATACCAAATAACCTTATGTTAATAATGAACTACTTTTTCATACAAGATCTTTCATTGGTTTTTAAGGTTTTTTTCACAATTAAATTAAACTAATTTAATCATCTTTATTTTGGTATTTGGTATTGAAAAAAAAATTAAAATTTCACCATAAATACTTTAAACATTTTTAAAGTGTTATTCCACACTTACTAAAATTGAAAAAGACATTTAAAGAAAACGTATAAAGAATTGAACTCAGCGGGATTCGTACCCGCGCCTCCTGAATACCGTTCAGGCGCTCTTACCTTGGTGAAAATGGAATAACACTATAAAAATGTTTAAAGTATTTAATAAATAGCATTCTCTCTTGCCAGATGATTGTTCGTAGAATAATCTTTGAGTAGCAGAAATTTGTAAAAATCTCTCTAAAGAGATGCCAACAACAAAAATAAGTTGTAATAAAGTGTATAAGAATTTCGACGCATCGGATAGTAGAACGCATAGCTCAGTGGTGCGAGCGCCTGAACGGTATTCAGGAGGCGCGGGTTCGAATCCCGCTGCGTTCAAATTTTTATACGTTTTCTTTAAATGTCTTTATCACCATAAATATATGTGATTGATCAGGTTTTAAATAATGTTATTTTAAATACTATTCTACAATATAACCTTTAAATATTCTTAAACTAACTAACTACTTATATAGACACATAAAAATAACACATGTCATATACCAATAATATTTCCCCCTACAGCGTACAAGGTTAAGCAATCTGTGGCAATTTTAGTCATCAAATGCCGCGGAAAGGCCTCGACTCCCCTCATCCCGCTTATAAACATAATGTGCTCTAATATAAAACAGTGGAAGAGACAATAAAGTGACCTTTTTAACGGTTATATTGCTTAAAAAAAAAACGTAGATATTTTTTTAAGAATATTTTTTTAGGTAGGAAGAGAGAATTTAATGCAAAGGCACTCCGTTCTCCACTTTCCGCCCAGAATCCAGTTATTGTGCGTTGAGTGGCGGAAATATATATATGTATGCAGATTTTTTGTTGTTAAGGAATATGAGTGCTTGTTATATAATCATTATTTTTAATAGCAATTAATTATTTATTTTGCCAGATTTACTTGCTTTTGAAATCTTATCCTTTACGTATTACCTTAAAAAAATATCGAGTCACTTATATGCCACTTTCCGGCCGATCGAGTATCGAAACTTATGTTAAGTGGCAGAAGTTAACGCCGCGCTTAAGTTACTAAATTTATATAAATCTTCAAATTTATATAACAATTAAAATGAAAAATGGAGTGTAATAGCACTAGGTTCCGCAAACAGCCGGGAAGGCTCTGTTGGGTGCGGAATACAGTGTAAAGCTAAAAAAGAGTTAAAAAAATAGAAGACCATTATGGCACAATATGACAGCGTCCGACTGTAAACGTGATGGTTGTGAGTTCAATTCCCATTCAGTGGAATGATTGGAATGATGGGTAAGTAGAGGACGGAGTGTCTTGACACTAGGTCCTCTCTTGTTGTACACCGCTGTACGAGAAAAACCCTTTAACTGCCTTTTCTTCCTAATATATGTTTAAAAAATGTAAGGTATATATGACCATATAAAAAAAATGACCCTTCTGTTCATTCCCATTTGTTCCTTGAACCACGATGATTGCGAGCGGTCGTAATAGCCTCGACACTTCGTCAACGGCCCAAGTGAAATAAAACAGGACGTAAAAAATGACTTTGTTTTGTGTAGGTATAAAAAGATTATGGTTAGTAATTTAAGATTAAGTTGTTTTTATAGGGGCACAAAGTGTGACTGTAAACGCGGCTGGTTGTGGGTTCGATTCCCACTCGAGGAATTGAAATATTTAAATATTTCATTTCCTTCGCTCTTGCAGGGTAGTCAGGTAGTTTTTGGTGTCGAGGCAAAGCGCGGTATAGAGTTCCGTCACGTAATCCGTAATGCTTCCAGAATTCGGCGGAAAATGGAGAGTGGAGTGTCTTAACACTAGGTTTCTGCTCTGCTGTGTGCGGGATATAGCGTGACGCTTATAAAAAATACTGATATTAAAAACCATCTTGGTTTCGGTACATTCTTTGATTAATTTATTCTCACTTTCTCATTTTTCTTACAGAACCTATTGTGAAGACATTACGTTCTCTACTTGATGAGAAATTAAAATAATTTAAATACGGCACTATTAAAATCTCCGATCGGTTCTCCAGGGATCGAACCCTTAACCAATCGATTAGACAGTATTTGCAATTAGACAGTATCCCGCTTCGTCACATTTTCGTAGTAAAATAAAAGAGAACTAAAAATACAATTGTAATATTTCTCGAAACCATTTAAGTTATTGTAGCGCAATAAGTATTTAACTGTACACGGGATGATTGTGACTTTAATACACACTTACCCTGGCCCCTGGGCCAGTCGTGGCGCAGTGACACGAAAGTGTAAATGTAAATGACTCTTTGTGGGTTCAATTTCCACTCGAACGGAAATATTTAATATGTCCATTTCCGTCGCTCTAGTATCATAGGTAAAGCGCGGCGTTAAGTTCCGCCACTTAACACGCAATGCCTCCGAATTCGGCAGAAAGTAGGGAACGGAGTGTCTTAACACTAGATTCCCTCTACCTACCCTTCTGTGTGCGGGATACAGCGTGAAGGTGAAACAAACAAATAATACACACTTAGAGTAATGATTATATATTTATTTTATGTATATTTTGCTGCTCTAGTTAACACAAATTGTGAGGTTAGATCTCACTATTCAACAAATAATACTTTGAATTTAGGCGGAAAGGAAAGAAAAAACAACGGAGTGTCTTAACACTAAATTTTCTTCGCCTACTAAATATAATATTCATACACGCCTTAATACGTAAAATTACATAAAATATTTTTCCAGTAAATGTATGACAATATGTACTATAAAATCATATTCCACAGGTAACTAAGTTACTACTGATTTGATACATTACCACAGTCATATTTTAAGAGTATTAAAGTAACTGGTGGACCCTTTCTCTCACCAGTTCAAAAATTCAGTGGGAATTGTATCTAATACCACATACTCTGTATACTCCCACTGCGCCACGAAGGCATTTTTGACAGATTTTTTATTTAAAATGAAATTAGGTTAATGCACTTGTGCCTCTGTTGGCAGACATTGGCTTGCCCAGCTAACTGAGCAGGTGATACTGGTCTGTTGCCAACAGGGAGCAAGTGTGGAAGTAAAAAATTGTGATAATTAGTTATCAGATCGTGTGGTTTTTATGAAGATAGTTTAATTTTTCTTGTTGCAAATTTAGTTTTTGACACTATTTTGTACATAATTTACGTGCATTTATATTTTATGTATAATCTTAGATAGTTTTTTACATTTAGTTTAGATATTCTTTTCTCTCAATATATTAAATAATTTTACAAGTTATCATTGAACTATTTATAAAATAAACTTTTTTTTCATAGCTTCACTCTGTATCCTGCACACAGCAGGGTAGGCAGAGGTAAGTGGAGGATCTTAACGCTGCGCTTTACCTCTGATACCAGACCGAAGGAAATGGAAATATTAAATATTTTCACTCCTCGAGTGGACATCGAACCCACAACCAGTCATATCGTTTACAGTCACACGTTCGTGCCTCTGCACCACGGCTGGCCCTCTATACATTAGTTTTACAATATATCAGTGAGCTATTTCTATAATAAACTTTTTTAAATTGGAATTTATGAGTTTCACTATGGCACCCCCAAAAAACGAAGAACGGAGAGCCTAAATTCTTGACTTTCTACTTTACTTCCTTTCTATTTACTCTGTTATGCAAATAATAAAAGGCGGAAAAAAACTCCATTATTTCAATATATTTGTCTAATACTTAATGATGCATTTGCTATATTATACCTACATTAAGGCGTTTAACACTTTACCTATTAAAGTGACTAAATTTTTGTGTAAAATTTAACACAATTTTATAATTATTAATATATATTTATTATTAATATACACATATTTTATTTATGGTTATTATTCATATACACTTTATAGTGTCAACTATAAACGCTGAACTTGGAGGAACGCCAGTTCAATGCCCGGTTGGGATTTATTTGGCTCATAGTCAATGAAAGCGAGAACTAACTGCGTTTTGATATCAACGAACGAACAAAGTTACAAATGTCCTTTAGTACAGCAATAAAAACGTTTTCAGGTTATTCTTTTTTATATGTCTTTTTTGTAGTAATGTTTTGTTTTACTTTTACGCTGTATCCCGCACACAGCAGGGTAGGCAGAGGGAAGCTAGTGTTAAGACACTCCGTTCCCCACGCACCGCCGAATTCGAAGGCCTTGCGTGTTAAGTGGCGGAACTTAACGCCACGTTTTGCCTTGATACCAGGTGAAATAAATGGAAATAATAAATGTTTTCACTCCTCGAGTCGGAATCGAACCCACAATCAGACGCTTTACAGTCACACATTGTGCCTCTACGCCACGTCTGGATTTTGTAGTAATATTTTGAAGTTTACACTTTTTGTAATAAAAAAAATTAAAGTGTCGTTTTTAATTTCATTAAGATGCAGAAACTAATATAGGCAGGTAATATAAGTATGGCCACGATGGCCACAACTAAGTAGTTATTTACTATTAATTATAATTATAAATAGTTAAAAGAAATACAGAAATAATATTTAAAGCTGTTCCAATAAGAGTTTAAGAAGAAAACTGAAAGAAATTATAATTAAAATGCAAATACTAACACATGGTTCAGGCAAAGCAATTCGTTTAAGTATTTGCTCTTCAAAGTAGTAAGGCGGCCAGTAGTAAATTTTTAATTTTGAAATGAAACTATATTAAACGGAATATATACCAAGTATATGCGCGATTAATTTGTGTATATTTTTGGTATCCGGAAATACTTAAAAGAAATCCGAAATTTTGATCACTTTACAGTAGTCCGTGGTCTAAGGTACATTAACAAACATAAAACGTCGGATATTCTTAAAAAATTAAAAATATATATTTTCATATCAAGTAAAAAATAATAATAATTTAAAAAAAAATACTTATATTAAAAAAAAACACTCGAGTACACTACAACAGTTGGTTAAGAAACTGTACTTTTAACTAGATTACAAAATAAGTCGCAGTAAAAAGAAACATCGCCGTAAAATGTATTTTCAAATACCGATAATCCGGTTAATATAATTTCATGTCAAAATAGTAGGTGCGTGAGTGCGTGCATACATTTCTTAAGTGGCGGAACTCAACGCTGCGTTTTATCTTACCAGAGCGAGAAAAAACACTTAAGTTCCCGAGTTCCTAGAGCCAGATACTGTTCCACTCTGCTAAGATGACCATATATTATATACTTTTTTTTGTTCAGTTTCAAGTTTCTTCCCGAAAAGCAGGGTCATCGGAATGGACCTAGTGTCAAAACACTCCGTCCTGCACTTTCGGCCCGAAATCGAGACATTGCGTGTTGAATGGCGGAACTCAATACCGCGCTTTACTTTAGGAACCAGAGTAAAGAAATTTAAATTTAAATGTAATCATTCCCCGAATGGGAATCGAACCCATAACCGTAGACTTACAGCCAGCACTCATTGATTTCTCTACTCGCCTCACACATATGTACAAACTGACATTGATACACATACATACATACATAAATCGCCTGTCTATATTTGCATACAGCCCAGGTTTACTCGGCTGACCACGCTTTGTAATTTTACCTTTAATTGACCTAGAAGCTGATTAAGCTGCATGTATACTGGAAATGTACTCGTAGGTCTTACTGTGTCCGTAGTTCAGAGAGAATTAGTATTGTACGTTTTGTATATTAAAGAGTGAATATATGAATATCTAGTGACGAGACACTCCGTTTCTTGCTTATTAACATATTTTTTTTAATTTTAATATAAACATTTGAATTGTAAGTGCTATTTGGTTGTGGGTTTTGTCGCTGGAGAGGTCATTATTATTATTTTTTCTCCTTCACGCTCTTTCCAGCATAGCCTTGTAGGCGGAAAGAACCTAATGTCAAGATTCTCCGTTCCCCATTTCCCGCCCACATCCGAAAGATAATGTATTGAGTGACAGAATTTAATGCCGCGATATATCATGTCACTATAGCGAAGAAATGTATACAACTTAAATATCATCACTTCCCCCAACTTTTCGACTTAGTAGAATTTATTTTATTTCTCTTTATATGTGGGTTTCTTGGTATGCAAATAGAATTTAGTGTTAAGACTCTCCGTACACTACTACTACTTTGCTACTACTTTACTACTACCTACTCTGGTAAGCGTGAAGCTGAATATTTTTTTTTGACTTCACGCTGTATCCCGTACACAGCAAGGTAGACAGAGGGTGCATAGTGATAAGACCGTTCTTCAATTTCCGCCGAAAACTGGAGACATTGCGAGTTAAATGGTGGAATTGAACGCCGCGCTTTGCCTCGACACTAGAACGAAGAAAATGGACATATTAAATGTTTCTGTACCTCAAGTAGAAATCGAACCTACAACCAGTTGTGTTTACAATCAAGCTTGTCCCTGCGCCACGACTGGCATCAGAAAAAGATTCAGAATTAAAAAATATTTCAAAGAAAATAAAAATTATATTCCATTAGATGCTTCATATCTGAGACCATTAATGTGATTAAAAAAGCTAATTCTTAAAGCTTATCCGAGACATAATTTAGATTAACTCACAACACAGTGTAATTTATTAAGACGTTATATTATGAATATATATTTTTTACAAAGAATTTTTTCATCTACAGAGATGTTTTATATTTCAAATGATATTAAAGAAATGGCTAAGTATTTTATATTATATCAGAACTGCTTAGTTATTATTACACATACTGTGGTAGGTAATTTACTATATATCCACACTTATATTATAAATGCGAATGTTTGTGTGTTTGTCTGTCACACTTTCACGGCTAATCTACCGGTTTTGGATGACATTTAGTGAAATTTTATTTTTAATGAAAGTAGTAGCGATGACTGGGACTAGAATAACATTTATCAAAAATCAACCTCTAAAAGGTTGAAATAGGGGATGAAAGTTTATATGAAAATCTACACCGCTTGACCGGTTGTAATGAATTTTGGCATATATATGGTTGATAATCCAACGTTAAAAGTAGGCTAGTTTATTTTTCAAAAATCCACTACCGAGGGTTGCAACATAATGAAACAATTAGGCAGTCCACGCGGCAAAGCCGCGAGCTGCGGGCCGCTAGTAGATTAATATGTACAACTATTGGTTACAGGTTCGATCCCCACTTGTGGGAAAAAAATCTTCACTGTGCCAAATCACGGCGTTAAGTTTCGTCATTCTACGTACGGAAGTCTCAATTTCGGAAAGTGGAGAATGAAGACGTTCTGATTCATTGTGAGTAACTTACTTGCCATGTGAGAAATTAAATATATTTTTAAAATATTTTTATTGATGGGGGTGGTGGGGCCAGTCCTGGCGCAAGCGTTTGACTATAAACGACTGGTTGTGGGTTCGATTCCCACTCGACGAGCGGAAATATTTAACTTTTCTATTTTCTTCGCTCTGGTGTCGAGGCAAAGCGCGGCGTTAAGTTCCGCCACTTAACATGCAATACCTCCGAATTCGGCGGAAAATGGGTAACAGAGTGTCTCTGCCTACCCTGCTGTATGCAGGATACGAGGTGAAGCTAAAAAAAATTTGGTTTCAATATACTTGAAGATGCGGTGCAATTGATACTCTTCTTTCATTGTGTAATAAATAAACTATATTGATTAACTGGGCTAATCAATTATAAGATTGCTAGTATTATTATAATACTACATAACTTTTTATATAACGCAAATAACAACACATGATTGAGGCAAACAGATTCGTCTAAGTAATTGCTCTTATAAGTAGTAAGGCGGCTTAGGGGTAGATTGGTTAATCTAATGGCCCGATTTCGAAGAAATCCGGAATGAAAATAGTTGAAGACCCAGAGTCAAACATAAGCTACTTTTTTCAAACTGGATGGTTTTCGGACCCTAAGTGTTGAAATAGGTAATGAAAGTTTGAATACAAAGTTACATATATAGAAAGTTATCCATACTTGGCCATACTTATATTATAAATGCGAAAGTCTGTGTGTTTGTCTCTCACGCTTTCACGGCTAATCTGCCGGTCCGATTAGGATGAAATTTAGAATGAAAGTAGTAAAAATGACTAGGTCTAACATAGGCTACTTATTATTTCAAAAATCAATCTCTAAAGGGTTGAAATAGGGTATGAAAGTTTATATCAAAAATCCAACCGCTTGACCAATTGTAATGTATTTTGGCATAAATATAGTTGATAATCTAAGCTTAAATATAGGCTACTTTATTTTTTAAAAATGCACCCTCGATGTTGCAATATAACGAAATAGTTCAAGCGGCAAAGCCGCGAGCGGGCCGCTAGTATTTTAATAAACTAATTTCAATTGAATACACTTTTGAAAGCCGCCTTACTATTTATAAGAGCAATTATTTAGACGACTCTCTTTGCCTCAATCATGTGTTGTTATTTGCGTTATATAAAAAGTTACGTAGTATTATAATAATACTAGAAATCTTATAATTAATTAACCCAATTAATTAATTTAGCTATATATTTATTATACGATTATTAAATAATAGTATGAATTTCACCACAGTGGTCCTCATTTGATCTTCATCAAGTATATTAAAAACAAAATTCTATTATATTAATAATACTAGAAATCTTATAATTGATTAAAAATCGAAAATAAAGAAAATTTTACAATTTAACCATAATTAGATGAGTTAACCCAGTTAATCAATAGTTAGGCTCCCGCCGCCGGTGTCCTCGGAGGATTGATTCGGTCCCCGTGGCCCGGCTAGTGGCGGTCGAGAAGGAGCACCGTCAGGTTTTAGTGGGTAACGGCGGCGTTATCATCTTGCCTCACCGGAGTCCCACATAACCACGTCCCGAGTCCCCACTCGGGCTGGTATCCGTAACGGATTTCCTGACGTTAAAAAAAAAGAAAGAAGTTAATAATTAATTAACCCAATTAATTAATTTAATCAATAGTTATATTTATTATACAATTATAAAAGAAAAGTATTAATTTTACAACAGTGGCATTCATTTGATCTTCATCAAGTATATTGAACGAACCGTAAAAACATAACAGACAGACAGACTTTACACATTTTTTTTTTTTATGGAATAAAGGAGGCAAACGAGCTGAAGGCCCACCTGGTGTTAAGTGGTTACCTTCGCCCATAGACATCCACAACATCCACAAGTTATGGATGCGTTGCCAGCCTTGGGAATATGGGACAGAAGGAGGGAGGAAGGATGGTGGGAATAGGGAGAGCTGGCTTACATGCCATCGAACCGGAACACATCATAAGATATTTGGCGGTTCGTCTTTGACATGATAGAGGTCGCGAGCCAGTCGGAGAACGAATCTCCTACCACCAAACTACTGGGTTACCCGCCTTTTACGGGACGCTACCCAGCGGCGGGGGGGAATTGTATTCTTAACCCGTCCCCCCACGGGCAGAAAATTTTATTTATAAAATTTTCTACCCGTTTTCTCAATCAATTCATTCAATTCATTTATAAAATTAGTATAGATTCATTATAATAAAAAAAAACCTTTTTCACATCCTAATGCCTTTTGAAAACAATAAGAGAGTAAATTAAAAAATATCTCTATCAATTTAGAATTAGGCTCATTTGTATGCAAATCGGGACATTAGCACGGATTAGTGATCCGACGTGAAATGGAAGCAAATTCAAGGGGTTCCGGACACAACTAACGAACAAATCGCTTTATTATGCAAAACTAAGTCGAATATATCTTGAAATGAGATTTAGTATGAATTATAAGTCATAGATTATGTCAGTCGTGGCCGAGGGGCTCGAAGTGTGACTGTAAATAGGACAGGTTGTAGGTTCGATTGCCACTCGAGGCTAAGCGCGTTCCGTTTTCGTTTGTTTTGCTCTGGTGTTTAGGCATTACGCGGCGTTAAGTTACGCGACTTAACACGAAATGCAATGTGCTGCCTCCAGAACTAGGCGACAAATGGAGAACGGAGTCTCTTAACATTAGATTCTCTCTGTCTATCCGCCGTGTGAAGGATGCTAGAAAAAATGATGGAATATTGATATTTAATATTAATTGGGTACACAGCTTTAGGACTGAAAAGTGTCTTTTTTGGTTTCAGCCCACAATTAATTGGAAACTTCGAACTATGAAGACTTGTTACATGGTGGAAAATAATTATATTATGTTTTTGAGACACATACATAAATGAGTTTTTTTAATATCATTTAAATGACAGTTGTGTTCTGATGTCAGTCACTGTTAAGATGTATCGCTCGAATTCAGAACCTTGTGTATCACCTATACTCAGTAGGGCTCAATCCTGCGTTTTATCTTGTTTAAAAACCAATAAGTAAGTGACACTGTTGGAACCGAAAATAATAATTTGAATTTCTGCTGTTCCGATTTCGAGTTACCAGCTATTTAAGTGGCATTTTACCTTGGACGATACAATCTTAAAGGAAAAATAACTGTACTTTGTCTATCCAAGAGTACGAAAATGATTTTTTTACGTATTAACATTCTATACAGTGTAAATCAAACTCACACTTACCTCGTTGTATATAGTGAGATACTACGCAATTGCAGCATTGTGGCACATTATTCCTTTTATATTTTCACCAGTCGTGGCGCAGTGACACGAACGTGTGACTGTAAACGACTGGTTGTGGATTCGATTTTCACCCGAGTAGTGGAAATATTTAATATTTTCATTTCCTTCGCTCTGGTATCAGAGGTAAAGCGTGGCGTTAAGTTCCGCCACTTAACATGCAATGCTTCCGAATTCGGCGGAAAGTGGGGAATGGAGTATCTTAACACTAGGTTCCCTCTGCCTACCCTGCTGTGAGCGGGATACAGCGTGAAGCTACAATATTTTCACAAAGTATAATTAACTAATAGCTTGCGGACATATTTGTCATAGATGAGCCTCTTATATGGCTGAAATCCGAGCTTCATACAAATTGAAATCAAGAAAGCTTTATGGGTTATATATTTTATTAGATTACTGGATCACAATTTATTATTAGTGAATAGAAAAGATGCAAAGATCTCTTAGTTTTTAAAAAATCTTATCTATGAATTTTCTTCGTGGATTCTGATATGGTGGCAAATAATGAATATATTTAAATTGTTTTCATTTCTCTGTTCTGTTTAGACATAATACGGTGTTAAGATCCATCACTTAACACACAATTTGCTATGAAAGTGAGCTAGCTATTTTGCTTAAACAATAAGCAATTTCTATTAAGAAATAAAGTAATTTCTATTAATTCAAATAATAAAAACAGGTTCGCTTTTAAAATATACAACATATATTTTTTATTAATAATAGTTACAAACAAAAATTTAGTTACCAAACACATATCACATTAACTTGCAATTAAACTTAAGCATTACCTAAATCCCTTTGAGGTATATGCGATTTTTCAAACAGGTCCATCATTTTTTCGTTATCTGTGTAATATTTTGTTAGTTCAGAGCTATCTTTACCAACTATAACACTGCCAATAATATTTTCTTGTGTTGCACCAGAAAAGTCAACTTTGTTCATTTTCATTTTGTTATGAATGTTTTCATGTGCCAAAACATTTTGTGTTTGTCTGCTATTTTGTGTTCCTTCCTTACGAATGCCGCATATAGTTTGTATTAAAGATCCTAAAGTCATTTGGTCGAGAAATCTCCGTTGAACAGCTGTTGCTTGTACATTAGCTATAATATCTTTATATTTGTTTTCCAGCTTTTCTAGTGCTGTATTTAGTTCTAGTTGATGTGAATCGGTAATTTCTTTAGTGATCTCAGCTCTTTGTTTCATTAGTTGAAGCTGTAAGAAACATTCAGTTAATTGTTTCTCTTTCTTTAAGTTTAGTATTTTATCTTCGTATGCTTTACAATATTTATTCTTTGATTTTTTACAATTGTTTATATATTTTTCCAAATCTGCTTTTTGTATTGTCGATATTTGTGTCAAGTTCTGTTTGAGTTCCTCCATATTAGAACACAATCGAGCAATTTCTTCAGTTTTCTTATTAATAATTTCATCTTTGGTTATTGTGATATTTTTTATTTCATCTATTTTTTTGGCAAGAGATTCTTCGTATTGCTTTATAGTTTCTGCTATTTTTTGGTCATACTTTAACTTTAGTTCTTCTTTTATGTTAGATTCAATATCAATCATTTCTAATTTATGTTTCGCATGTATTTCTTCTATTTCGAATCTCTTCATGTCCTCAAAGTCACCTAAAGTATTTTTCAGAGTTGTAATATTTTCTATTAACGTATTTCTTGAAGCTTGAACTTCTTCTAATTTACATTTCAATGACTTATTAGTAATTAAGCATTCTACAGATGGAGTGCACGTACTTGTTGAAGCATCAGTTTTTAATATTTCCTCATAAGAATCATCACATTCGTCTTTAATAATAGAATTGTCTTTCAAATTCATCAACTCTTCACGGAAATCTTTATTTTGTTGTTTAAGATCTCGAAGTTTAAATATAAGATTTCTGATTCTAGATTGGTAATATATATTATGAAAGGTATTGCCTAAATTAAGGCAAACATTTTCATCGCTCTTTATTTGCTGGTCGTCTAAATGTATATTACTGTTTGACATGTTTTGAGTAATCACAATATTTGACTTATTATTATTATTACTCTTTGATTCATTAATACATCGTTTGATTAAATTACTATTTTTGGAAAATACACCGGTGATTGAAGCAGAGCTCTCCTCATAATTACAATGAGCTCTCGTACTATCTAAATCGACTAAAATAAATTCCATTTCAGTTGAAGATTCATCATGGTTAGTATTAAGTGGGAGAGGAGGTAATTCATCAAAATTTGGCTTACGAACAAATGGTTCTTCCAAGCTCCCTCTAGTGAGTTGATAGCATAAAGTAAATATATATTTGTTTCGCAATACTTTTTCGTTACTGTAGGATTGGCAAAGTTTTTGAATCCAATCATGGCAAATTTCGATTACGTTCTGATCTAGGAGCTGACCCAAATACGGTCTTATTATTTCTAAGTAGTGTTTGTATTCAGCGTCAAGGCTTTCTTCATCCTGTTCCTCCATTATTGAATTTTGACCCAAATATGTAACTTCATCTGTCATGTTATTTTTTGAAATATCATATGTCTTATATAGAGTCTATGGAAATAGAATATTTTCATAAAAAGATAAAGATTGACATTTTAAAGAATTAATTACGAAATATTTAGAAGGACCGGACACTGTAGTGTAATAAGTTTCAATAATAAATTAATAGGTATATTATATAATAATAAATATAGTTTTAATTTTTGTGAATAAAGTTTTTTTATTGTTTTTTATTTTTCTTTATTTGTATTTCTTTCATAAGTTTTTTTTATAAAATATTATATAACTAGCGGCCCGCTCACGGCTTCGCCGCGTGAACTACCACTTTCATCCACTATTGCCTCTTAGGAATTGGTTTTTTTTTTTATAAAAGGGGGATGGCCTAAATTTAACCTTGCGTCACTAATTATATTCTTGCGAAAATCATCGATGCATCTAGTACAATGTCTATACTATTTGATAACGTATAGTGATAACTGATCTAGTAAGAAAACGTACGAAATCTGCTATCATATATCTATATGATAGCAGATTTCGTACATATACACCATCAGGTCATAATATCTTAAATAAATTTGACGCTTTTTATTTTATTTTACAATTGTATTACTTATTAATATTAAAAAAAAGGTTTACTTGCAAATCTATATATATAATAAAAGAGTAGAAAAGTCAATTCTGTACATGAAAAATTTCGGAAAAATTTTAATTGGGTGCGTTAATATATCGATAACAGAGGCCAAAAATCCACTCAGTAGAATTTTTGTCTGTCTGTCTGTCTGTCTGTCTGTCTGTCTGTTAATTTGTTCGCCAATCACGCAAAAACTACTGGACAGAAATGAATGAATTTTGGTATAGTGATAGCTTATAGTCCAAAGGTACATATAGGATAGTTTTTATCCCGGTTTTCCATGTAGTTTTTTTGGAAAAAATAAAAAACCGATATCAGTAAATCATTTATATACTGATATCTACTGGGTAGAAATTAATGAATTTTTGTATGGAGTTAGCTTAAAGGTTAGAGCAATATATGGAATAGTTTTCATCCTGGTATTCTATACACACTGCGGCAGAAAAATAAAATAAAAAAAAAACATTTAAATTGTGTTGGTAGTTCACGGGTAAATTTAAATTTGTTTTAATATCACTAATATTACTTAAAATAATTATAAAATAAATTGAGCACAACATTTATTGAAGATAATTTGCTATTAAAAATACATTTGACCGGTCTACAAAACTTTATATTATCTATATGACAACAAATGTCACTACGTTTTCTGTCACCATCTGTTATTATATAGTTGACATTGTACTAGATATATTCGTACTCATTAATATTATTATAAAAATGTAAAAATCTGTATCTCTTCTATAGGTTTTGTTTTCACGGGTAATCTACTAGCCCGCTTTAGATGAAATTCGAAAAGAAGAAGTCGTAGGGTCAAATATAGGCTACTTTTTAAAAAAAATCAAACCCTAGGAGGTTGAAACAGTGGATGAAACTTATGTATGTTAAGAATATAGTGAGAATGAAAGATCTAAACTCCTTGACTGATTTCGATTAATTTTCTTAGGAAATAGTTGATAAGGCAAAGTCAAATAGGCTACCTCTCTTTTTTAAAAATAATTCCAGAGGTGCTAAAATAGGGTATGAAAGTAGTAGTTCACCCAGCGACGCCGCGAGCGGGTCGTTAGTTTACCCTGGTATTCAATATAGTTCCCGCAGAAAAATAAAAAGTACCAAAGTCAAGTTATATTGATTATTTGCAAGTAAAGGTATTTTTTTTAATACCAGTAAGTAACACAATTGTACAATAAAATAAAAAGTCTAAAATTTATTTAAGATATTATGACCAGTCTATAATATTATATACCTGATGGTGTATATGTACGAAATCTGCTATCATATAGATATATGATAGCAGATTTCGTACGTTTTCTTACTAGATCAGTTATCACTATACGTTATCAAATAGTATAGACATTGTACTAGACGCATCGATGATTTTCGCAAGAATATAATTAGTGACGCAAGGTTAAATTTAGGCCATCCCCCTTTTATAAAAAAAAAAACAATTCCAAAGAGGCAATAGTGGATGAAAGTGGTAGTTCACGTGGCGAAGCCGCGAGCGGGTCGCTAGTAATCAATATAACTTGACTTTGGTACTTTTTATTTTTCTGCGGGACTATATTGAATACCAGGGTAAACTAACGACCCGCTCGCGGCGTCGCTGGGTGAACTACTATTTTCATACCCTATTTTAGCACCTCTGGAATTATTTTTAAAAAAGAGAGGTAGCCTATATTTGACTTTGCCTTATCAACTATTTCCTGAGAAAATTAATCGAAATCAGTCAAGGAGATCTTTCATTCTCACTATATTCTTAACATACATAAGTTTCATCCACTGTTTCAACCTCCTAGGGTTTGATTTTTTTTAAAAAGTAGCTTATATTTGACCCTACGACTTCTTCTTTTCGAATTTCATCTAAAGCGGGCTAGTAGATTACCCGTGAAAACAAAACCTATAGAAGAGATACAGATTTTTACATTTTTATAATAATATTAATGAGTACGAATATATCTAGTACAATGTCAACTATATAATAACAGATGGTGACAGAAAACGTAGTGACATTTGTTGTCATATAGATAATATAAAGTTTTGTAGACCGTCAAATGTATTTTTAATAGCAAATTATCTTCAATAAATGTTGTGCTCAATTTATTTTATAATTATTTTAAGTAATATTAGTGATATTACAAATTTAGTTTCACCCGTGAACTATCAACACAATTTAAATGTTTTTTTTTATTTTATTTTTCTGCCGCAGTGTGTACAGAATACCAGGATGAAAACTATCCCATATATTGCTCTAACCTTTAAGCTAACTCCATACAAAAATTCATTAATTTCTACCCAGTAGATATCAGTATATAAATGATTTACTGATATCGGTTTTTTATTTTTTCCAAAAAAACTACATGGAAAACCGGGATAAAAACTATCCTATATGTACCTTTGGACTATAAGCTATCACTATACCAAAATTCATTCATTTCTGTCCAGTAGTTTTTGCGTGATTGGCGAACAAATTAACAGACAGACAGACAGACAGACAGACAGACAAAAATTCTACTGAGTGGATTTTTGGCCTCTGTTATCGATATATTAACGCACCCAATTAAAATTTTTCCGAAATTTTTCATGTACAGAATTGACTTTTCTACTCTTTTATTATATATATAAGTATGGATCTAAAATTTTATTATAAGTATATTGAAATTGGGATGCAAATTGAAATTTTAGCTTATAAATTGACACCACTTTAACCTAATAACATAAAAAATATATTTCAAACGTATTGTAATACATGTAATAATTATTTTATTAGTTTAATGTAACATTTGTAATACATTATTAAAAAAGATATCTTTCTCCATTTCTTGTCTCCTTTTCTCACAAATGTTCATCCTTTAATGCACAGAAAATTAGGCACACATAGAATGAAATCATTCTTTGTTTATTTTTTAGCCTCGCGCTATTTCCCATATAACAAAGTAGATAAACAGGTTTTAGATAATTTTTAGTGTTAATATTCCACTACACTCTCCACTTTCCACCAAATCGAGACACTGTGTATTGAATAGCGAAACCAAAACGCGTAATGCATTGTTGCGTTCACTAGAGCGAAGAAATGAAAATAACTAGATTTTGATCATTGTACCGAGTGGTAATCGAACCCACAACTAACAAGATACAAACACATCTTAAAATAACATATATGCTAAATGATATCTTAATTATGAGTCGCCACGGCATGCATAGGGACGGTTCAAAAAAAACACCTAAATACACTAATATAATAAAAATAGCTTCACGCTATATCCCGCACACAGCAGGGTAGGCAGAGGGAACCTAGTGTTAAGACACTCCGTTCCCCACTTTCCGCCGAATTCGGAGGCTTGCGTGTTAAGTGGCGGAACTTAACGCCGCGCTTTACCTCGACACCAGAGCGAAGAAAATGGAAATATAATTTCCACTCCTCGAGTGGGAATCGAACCCACAACCAGTCGTTCACAGTCACACTCTTGTGCCACTAGGCCACGACTGGCCACATATAAATTTTCGACAAATCTATATAAAAAATTATATATCATATTCACAATTACACATCTCCTCATCAAATAAAACAGTTCAACCACGAAAATACTCGTACAGTAAAACTGTAAAAGGATAAAAATTGTTATTTTCAATCCTTAGTTTCAAATCCAGCTCAAGTTAAAAGAAATGTCTTAAAAGCACATCTATTATAGGTTGCGCTTTCAGTTGCCAGTATCACTAAGGAGCTTACTCTGGACGTAGGCAACGACTTTAGACCGTGTAATCGGATTTAGAATAACTTAATGCTATGGAAAATTTATTTAAAACGTACTCTACGTATAGATATTTTTTTTGTATTATTCTTTTTTGTATTAAATTAAATAGTTAATACTGTATGTAATTTGAATGCCGTCATCACCTATAAATGCGGCGGCACTTTAAATTTAGTAATCTTTTGTGTTGTATCTTTTATATGTAACTGTCAGTGCTTGTTGTGTTGGTGATCAAAATAAATAATTTATTTAAAACGTACTCGTATACTGATATTTTCTTGGCGTATTTTCTCTGATGATGGTTTCGTCGGTTGTCGAGCGTGGGATGTTTTACTATGGTGGTTTAATGATATAATAACATGGTAAAATCTTTGACGTTCAAAAAATGAAGCATGTAACTTCTTATTTTGAATAAAATTATTTGACTTTGACTTTGACGTAGTTTAAAGTTTTTTTTTGCAGTTTAACGGTCAGAGAATTTAGTGCCTGGACACTTCGTTCTCCATTTTCCAACTTAATTTTGTTTCTTTTAGTTGCCATAGTAGGGAATTGAAAATAATTTAAATTTAATCAGTGCCCCAGTGAGAATCGGGCCTACAATTATTAATCGTGCTAGCTGTCATGCACTGTCCCACTACGTCATAATTTTGTCCTTTCAAAATAAAAAAAACTAAATTTGAAGGAAATGTACCTTTATTCATTTTTTCAAGTAATAGGTAACTCTAGTGCAGAGATAACTTAATGTTAAGGCACGTATGTGGAACTAAAGATAACTCGTGTGGTGGAACTTAATAAATTAATTACATAACCCACTAGATGCTATTACTTATCCACTAAAAAATAGATACTCAAAATTTAATAAATAACTTCAACAACAAATTCAAGTGGTTAAGAAATATTTTTTTATTAATATTAAATGTGAAAACAGAACAAAAATATGTTAAAATTATTATGCATTTCCGCGGTTTGATTAAACAAAGTAAAGAAACACCTATAAACTAGCAACTGCCCGCAACTTCGTTTGCGTGGACTTATGACTATAATATATCTACTACTTCTATTGCTACCTTACACTGATATTTATGACTGATATATATGTGGGCGAGTCCCTTTAAGACCGAATTCGAGACACTGCATATTGTATGCCGGAATTCAACGCCCCATTTAGTCTTACTGGGTAGAAAATGAAAATTCAAATATACCCGTACCATCGAAGAAAAGCCCAATAATCAAAATATTACTTCAGACGCTATCTGAAGAAATAAAAATTAAAATATAATTATTCCCCGGGATGGGAATCGAACCCATAACCATTGTGTTGCAGTCAGACACTATTCCAGTGCGTCACGGCAGTCTCGAGTAAACGGTAAGTGTAGAGCGTTGTCAATATAATACCTTTCTCAAATATTTTTTTTTCAGCTTCACGTCTTTTCTTACAAGGCATGAAAAATCGTTACAATAGAAATAAATTTATCACTTTAAGTAAATAGTAACAAAGACGCATATTGTATTTCTTGCTCCGTTATTTCGACCAGGCACTGCTTTTTGTTCTTAGACTATTCAACGTTTACTGTTGCTTGGCACAGTAGGCACAGAGAACCTAGTATGAAGACACTCCTTTCTCCGTATGGGATGCCAATCAGTACTTATATATTGTTTTGTTTTTTTCCTTATTTTGGCTTTACGCTGTATCCCACACACAGCAGGGTAGGCAGAGGGAACCTAGTGTTAAAACACTCCGTTTCCCACTTTGTTTTTTAATTTAGATATTAGCAATTATACTGATAGTATCCATCCTACTTCAGTGTGACACGATGACATCTACTATTATTAAAATTTAGTAACGAATAATTAAATTTTCTATTTAAATAGGCTTTAGTATAAAGCCATAGTGATATAGTATTCTATTCTACGGTAATATTTACAGAGAAGTTGCTTTTTTATATTGCAATTTAAAAATGTTAATAAATAAATATTCCTAATTTAAATGAATTCACATCTAAGAAATTGAAAATACAAACAAACATACATAGACAATCATCATTCCAAGTTAAATTTAAAATGGGGAACGGAGTGTCTTAACACTAGGTTCCCTCTGCCTACCCTGCTGTGTGCGAGATACAGCGTGAAGCTAAATTTAAACCTGAAAATCTAATTGTAAGACGGCGGCTAATTTTTGTTGCCACTGATAAGCTAAAGCATAAAGTATTTAAAATATTTTATCAATTAAAAAGTAAGACTCATCAAGCTCCATAAATTAATGGCATCCTCGTTCCTTAGATAAGAGTAATTTATTAAGCAAACTGAAAAGAAGGCACTTTTGGGAAATTTTTATCAAACAAAATCATCTCTTGAATGTTAATATGATCTCTTGAACCTTATATGAATGGAAGATGTCGTCGTAAGATGGTGGTTGTGGATTCGATTCCCGTTAGGAGAAATGATTATATTTAGATTTTAATTAGATTTTCATTTCTTCACTCTAATACTTAAGACAAAGTATATTTCGCCACTCAACATCAACTCGTGGTAAAGCTATCACATAGCATCGTTAATCACAGTTATTTGAAAATACAAAAATATCCAATAAGTGCACAGAGGGTATTATCCGTATGGGGAGTCCGTATGGGCAATGTCTTAATACGTGGTTCCCTTTTTTGTGCGGGATACAGCGTGAAGCTAAAAAAATACTGTATTATCCTAAGCTCTTGACTAATGAAAGAAAACTTATATAGTTACTAGCGACCTGCTCGCAGTCACGCCCGCTTGATTTCTCTCATCAAATTTCATCCATTATCGATTATATAAAGTTACATCCATCCTCTTAGGGGTCGAAATGGAAATATTAAATATTTCCACTCCTCGAGTGGAAATCGAACCCACAACCAGTCGTTTACAGTCACACGCTAGTGCCACTGCGCGACGACTGGCCCCACTTGGGGCCTTACTACTTAGTAATATTATAAATATTGTAATCTAACAATAATAATAAACCTTATTGTGTTGATATTTCAGCTCTAACAATTAAAACTTATATTCTTCAACATAAAATACTTATCTAAAGTCATAAATTATTCAAACAATCGAACATTATAACAGAAATTGCTAATCTTTTATTACTTAAAATGTTTTCGCCACTTAAATTTTATTTACATGCCAACGCATTAAGAAGGCCCCCGACGTAAATTCCATCAAGAATATGCTCCTATAAAGGGGTTTTGCGACCGAAGCCGTGAAATCAACCATAAAGATAAAATTACTTTAAACCATTCATTTACCATAAAAATAATCTTATTCGCATCTTTATGGTTTCAGAATATGATATTGTAAACCCATCTTTAAATTTGCCGGTTCTGGCGCAGTGGCACGAAGTGTGACTGTAAAGCGACTCGTTGTGGGTTCGATTCCCACTCGAGAAGTGAAAATATTTGTTATTTCTATTTCCTTTGTTCTGGTGTCGCGGCGTTAAGTTCCACCACTTAACACGCATTGCCTCCGAATTCGGCGGAAAGTGGACAACGGAGTGTCTTAACACTAGGTTCCCTCTAGCAGGGTAGGCCCCTGCTGTGTGCGGGATACAGCGTGAAGCTAGAAAAAAAAATCTTTAAATTTCCCCAGTAAAGTACACTTTCCCTGTAAAGTTTGAAGTGATTTGTTAGAAAATAGAGATTTAAGACATTGGCTTAGATGCAATTTGTAAAGACAATTTTTTAGTTTCTTGGATGTAATATTAAATAAGTATATTTTTTCATTTTGAATTCTGGTATAAATGTGTAAACATGTGTAGAATGTTAATATAACCCTAACTAAGGTACAGGTTCATTTCCAGATATAAAAAAAAAATTACATTCCATAAAGTAGGTCTGTTTGAAGGCGGAACAGGCGAAATGCGGCGTTAAGTTTCGCCATTTAACACACAATGACTCGATTTCGAGGGGAGAGGTGAAAACGGAGTGTCTTGACATGAGGAGCGGTACTCAATGTCACCTTGTCTCCTATGAGAGCGGAAAAATAAATACTTATATTTATTCCCTCGACTAAGGGATCAAACACACAACTAATCACGTTTACAGACAGGTGCTGTCCCATTGAGTTACTATGGCGTAAAATTCTAAATATATGTATCTTTATATCTTTATTGAAAAACATAATAATCACAAAATAAAACCATACTTATCAGGGGCCAGTTGTGGCGCAGTGGCACGAATGTGTGACTGTAAACGACTGGTTGTGGGTTCGATTGCCACTCGAGGACTGGAAATATTTAATATGTCCATTTCCTTCGCTCTGGCATCAGAAGTAAAGCGCGGCGTGAAGTTCCGCCACTTAACATGCAATTCATCCGAATTCGGCGGAAAGTGGACAACGGAGTGTTTTAACACGATGTTCCCTCTGCCTACCCTGCTGTTTGTAGGATACAGTGTGAAGCTAAAAAAAAACTTAACACTAGATTAAAAGCTTTAAATAACGGTATTTATTATTTAACCTTACGATTTTCGGTTCAACGTTTTCTTCTATTAAAGTTAACTAGAGACTGAGATAACCTTATCAATAGTTAGTAGTTTTATGGACGTTTCTAACAATCCCCTTTATTTCATTACAGTCTTTAAAATCTATTGCTTGCAATACGACTGCTTTGTTAATATGTTCATATCTAAAATAAACCTTATTTACCTAATATTAAAATTCATTTTTCTTTAACCAATATAGGTGTCAATTAAAATCATTATGCTTTCGTATTTGGAAGGAAATTGGGCGTCTTGTTATATAGTATCTAATTTGCTCTTGTGCTGTTATAGTGCAGATAGGACGTGTTAGATTGCACGTAATTGCGGGTTCGAATCTCTTATAACTGTTCGTCTCAAATATCTTAATTCTATTAATATTATAAACGCAATAGTTTGTATGGATGTTTGTTACACTTTCACGTAAAAACTACTAAATGAATTTTAATGAAACTTTACAATAATATAGTGTATACAATAATTGTGGTCAGTTGTGGCCTAGTGGCACAAGCGTGTATATACGATACTGTAAACGACTGGTTGTGGGTTCGATTCCCACTCGAGAAGTGGAAATATTTAATATTTCCATTTTCTTCGTTCTGATGTCGAGGTAAAGCGCGGCGTTAAGTTCCCCCACTTAACACGCAATGCCTTCAGAATTCAGTAGAAAGCGGGGAGCGGACTGTCTTAACACTAGGTTCCCTCTGCCTACCCTGCTGTGTGCGGGATACAACGTGAACAAAGAAAAAAGTAATGACGAGAATCAAACCCACAACTAATCGCAATTACATTTATATACACTACACCACACAATTACTATTTACAACGTCTAAAATGTCAAACGTTTTCGTAACAAGAAAATAATAACGCTAGTTTACTATAGAATAAGAAATTTCAAAGAAATAAAATCTATAAAAATAAGACGAAAAGAGGATCAGGTCGAAATGACAAAATATTTGCTGTTGCTGCCACTTTCGCGAAACACAAACATCACATTGTGTTAGGATAGCTGGCCACCAATAAGGCATTGACAGTAGTGTACAAGGTATAAGAGTTTAGCGTATATAATTATCCATACTTATATTATAAATGGGAAAATCTGTGTGTTTGTCTGTCACGCTTTCACAGCTAATCTACCGATCCGATTTGGATGAAATTTAGAATGAAAGTAGTTAAAGTGACTGGGTCTAACATAGGCTACTTAGTTTTTAAAAAATCTACCTATAAAGGGTTGAAAGTTTGTATGAAAAATCTACACCGCTTGACCGATTGTAACGAATTCTGGCATACATATAGTTGATAATCGAAGGTTAAACATAGGCTACTTTATTTTTAAAAAAAATACCACCGAGAGTTGCAATATACCGAAACCGTAACGTAGATCACGCGGCAAAGCCGCGAGCGGGCCGCTAGTATTAAATAAATGTTAAAAATTATTTAGAAAAACATAAAAAGTTGAGGCCGTCGTGGGACAGCGTCTGACTGTAGAGTTGATTGTGGGTTCGATTCCCATCTTTCTCGGGGAATGATTATATTTAAATTTTCATTTCTTCGCTCTGGTATGTAAAGCAAAGGGCGGTGATTAATTTCAGCACTCACTACGTAATGTTTCGATTTTGGAAAAAGGGAGTGTTTTGACACTGACTTGACTAGGACCTCTCTCCTATATGAAAAAAAACCTGAAACTGAAAGAAAGTTTAATTGAATACGTATAAAAATATCGGAGCCGGGTGTTGAAGTGTAGTTAGAGAAAATATAAATATGTAGATACTCAATTTTTCACTTCCCCTCCGAAATCGAGACGTTATGTGTTGAGTGGCGGAACTGAACGCCGCACTTTGTCTGAGTGCCAGAGTGAAAATAAGAAAATAATATAAATATAACCTTTCCCTCGAGTGGGGATCGAACCCACAAGCAATCATGTTTACAGTCAGTCACTGTCTTACTGCGCCACGGTCACCTCACTTAATTTACAAACAAATGTTCATTTTCTTTATTTTAATCTTAAAACAGTTATTTAGATTAATTACTAGTTAGTTTGTAGTTAGTATACAGTAATAATAATAAACTTTATTGCAAATATAATAAGTATAATTTATATAACAACGCGCAGGTGTACAAGAGACGATATTATCGTTTAAATAGCAGACTTTTCTAGACACTTTTAAAACATAAAAATGGATTACCTTTAGAAGGAAGTTGCATGAACTATAAAACTAAGTAAGCATAAAAGTTTAACTTTATAATGTAATATGTGTGCTGTAGGAAAATGCTAGTATGTAGTGCTTCTCAGTATTTTCGCCTATTACCAATAAAGTTCCAGTGTGGCCAGTCGTGGCCAGTGGCACAAGCGTGTGACTGTAAACGACTGGTTGTGGGTTCGATTCCCACTCGAGGAGTGGAAATATTTAGTATTTCCATTTTCTTGGCTCTGGTGTCGAGGTAAAGCGCGGCGTTGAGTTCCGCCACTTAACACGCCTCCGAATTCGGCGGAAAGTGGGGAACGGAGTATCTTAATACTAGGTTCCTCCTGCCTGCCCTGCTGTGTGCGGGATACAGCGTGAAGTACATTTTATTTAAAGTTAGATTAGAACTCGCAATTGGAATATGTAAATATGAAGTATGATAATTTAAGTTAAATTTTTTGAATACTACTTCAAGTGACACTTTCCTTTTTAAAGTAATCTTAATTAGGAAATGAAGAGGCTTTAGGAATAAAGTATTAGACTTTAGAATAACATTTATTATTCGATATTACTAGTACCCTCTTGATATGTAAAAATCTATAGTCACTATTTAAAAGTGTAGGTATAAAATATATGATACTGACCGTAATATATTTTAATCAATATATATTAATGATTTTAATTACTTTATATCCATACTTATATTATAAATGCGAAAGTCTGTGTGTTTGCCTCTAAAAGGTTGAAGTAGGGGATGAAAATTTATCCTATTCATGGGGTCATTGTAGCTTGGTAAACTGTAAACACGATTGCAGATCGATTCCTGCTCGGGAGAATGATTATATTTAAAGTATTTTAATTTCTCTACTATAGTACCTTAGACAAACCGCGGCGTCGAGTTTCGCCACTTATACCACTACGCATGCCGCACCATGAAACAAAAATAAACTTCTCAATTCACAAAATTTCCGTATAAAACTAACACATGCTGAGTATTCGTTTAAAAAATTAAAAAATCTCTTACGCTTTTAACTTAAACCCATCGATAACATGTAGCAAATCATAGACTATATGAAAGCAAATATAGCTGGCTAGTACATATTAGTTCGAAATATTTCTCTTTTGTCTTATTCGGTGGTAATTTTACTCAACTTCAATGCAGATGAAGCAGATAGTGTAGATCCTGTAGTTAGTTACTGGTATTTGATTTTCCTTTTAGCTCGTTTTGATTAACAACTGTTTGTTTATAGTTTGTGCCCCAGTCGTTAATTTGATATTGTTGTGATATCTGTAAAGCAGTTGTCATGATTTTTCTTCTTTGGAAGGTCAGAGATAGAGAAAATACTTAATAAAATGTCGGCCCTTACTTTCTTCTTCAAATATATACCTTAGAAGGAATCGAACTCGCACTTTACTCTAGTCTGTTCCAATAGTGAAACGGAGTAGGTACGTTGCTAATGTTCTTCGCTAACCTTTTTACAGTACAATCATAATAATCATTATTTATGGTAATCCAATATTATAGTTAGGTGGAGCATTATTTATAGTTAGGTGAAGTCAAATTGAGTAAGGAAGGGGGTTTTTTACCTAATAATAAGGTTTAATTTAAATAAATTTTAACCCCTTAAAACTGTACAAGCTTAAAACTACGAAAAATATCATAGTTAAAGTTTATAGGTTTGCAGTAAAATGAAACCCGTATCTATACTTTTCAATAAAGTAACAAGCAAGTTTCTTAGGCAAAGCGTGTTTAACACTCCAACAAGTCCTCAAGAAGTATTAAACTAAGTAGTATTACTACTATATGTTCACGCTGTTTCCCGCATATGAGAGTAGTTAGGGAGAATGTCTAGAGAGGCTCTAATACTTTTTTTAGCTTCACGCTGTATCCCGCACACAGCAGGATAGTCAGATGGAACCTAGTGTTAAGACACTCCGTTTCTTACTTTCTGGCGATTTTTCGAATCATTGCGTGTTACGTGACTTTACTTCGATACCATAGCGAAGAAAATACAAATATGAAATACTTCCACTCCTCGAGTGGGGACCGAACACACAACCAGTTGCATTACAGACACTCCTGAGCCCCTGGCCTCAAATAATAATAGACTTCCATTATAATTATTCTTTTATCCATAAAAGTACATAATAATTACAAACCACAGTATTTCACAAAAGACTGTGTTTATAATATTCTATGTCGCTACAAAGCAGGTGCTAAGTAGCTTCCTTTTTATGGCAAATCGTGACAAACATTTTAACTAATTTGTTGTTTGTAGCAAAGCGCTAATTTGACGAGCGCACTTGAATCATTGCTACTGGCCAAGGCTTGTAGAAATCACTGGAAAAGAAATATATAGTTTTTTTAGCTTCACACTGTATTCCGCACACAGCAGAGCATGCGGATGAAACCTAGTGTTAAGATATTACGTTCCTCACTCTCTGTCGAATCCGGAGGCATAGCGTGTTAAGTGACGGAACTTAACGCCGCGCTTTGCCTCGACACCAGAGTGACGAAAATGAGAATATTAAATATTTTCAATCCTCAAGTGGGTATCGAACGTTTACGTTTACGTTCACACTTTGTGCCTCTACACCACGACTGGCCTCTGGACTGGCTGAATGTATCCATACTTATATTATAAATGCGAAAGTCTGTGTGTTTGTCTGTCACGCTTTCACGGGTAATCTACCGGTCCGATTTGGATGAAATTTAGAACGAAAGTAGTAAAAGTGACTGGGTCTAACATAGGCTACGTATTTTTTCAAAAATCAACCGCTAAGGGGTTGAAATAGGGGATGAAAGTTTATATGAAAAATCTAAACCGCTTGACAAATTGTAATGAATTTTGGCATAAATATAGTTGATAATCTAAGCTTAAACATAGGCTACTTTATTTTGTATAAATGCGCCCCCGAGAGTTGCAATATAACGAAATAGTTCACGCGGCGAAGCCGCCAGCGGGTCGCTAGTAGTTAATAATGCAATGTTAAATCACACTGCTTTCTGACCGTCGTGACACAGTTTGAATGCGTCTGACTGTAAATGCGATGGTTCTAAATTCGATTCTTACTCTGTAAAATTTTTAAATTATTTTGATTTATCCACTCCGGTACATAAGACAAATAGTGATTGAGTTCTGTCTCTTACCGCATAATGTCTCATTTTCTTGGGGGAAATTGGAGAAGGGAGTGTCTTGATAGTAGATTCTATCTGGCTACCTGCTACATGAAGCTATTTTTAATTTCTACATTTCCAACTACGTAATAATAAGTATTTTATTATATAACAAATATTAATAAAATTCAAAATATAATATAACGCATATAACCCAAATAATTAGTCTACATACACTGTACGCCCTTTAATAAAATTCAAAATATAATATAACGCATATAACCCAAATAATTAGTCTACATACACTGTACAGGGTGTATAGCTAAAGGAAGTATTAGTAAAATGTAATAGCCGTATACAGAATATCCGCTTCCGGTCAAACGGACCGTAGTCCACTTGCCAATAACATGTTATTAGTTGTTTCATATTATTATGATAAAGGGAATTTTGTTTTAGAACTCGTTAAGGTTATGAAATTGGTAAAAAGATTTAATTATAAACGTGAAATTGTTAATTGAGTCTGTTATGGCGCAGTGGCTGTAAGGGTGGTTGGTTGAGGGTTCAAATCTCGTTCAGGGAATGAATATATATGAGATTTTTTTCTAATTTTGGTAAGATAATACGTGGTGTTGTGATCCGCCCCTCAACACGCATTAGAGCACTGGGAGTCTTGACAATAGCTTTTCATTGTTTATGTTGTGCTCCTGCTATGCGATAAGGAGCATAAAACTAAAATTAAATTAATATTATTATTGATTCATTTGGCCGAGTTGGGTTGTATATACCTACTAAATAATTGCAAATTCTATTAAGAGAATAGTTTTCAATTTAAATACCTGTCATATTTATTTAGATAAGCACAAAATTAGGGAATGCTATTGCAGAGTCTAGAAATTTATCGTTATAAACATAAATTACAAAAATATAATATATAATATTAGTAACTACCAGTATCTTATTTGTGAACCTAGTGTCAAAACACTCATTTTCGCACTTTTATTCCGAATTCAACATTGCAGAGAAATATTGTGACTTTTTTTAATAGTATTAAAAAAGATAAATGTAGAAAAAGACATTTAGAAAAAGTATAAAAATTTGAACGCAGCGGGATTCGAAACGGCGCCTCCTGAATGCCGTCCAAGCGCTCTCACCACTAAGCCAGGCTTTCTACAATCCGCTGCATCGAAATTCTTATACGCTTTATTACAACTTATTTTTGTTGTTAGCATCTCTGTAGAGAGATTTTTACACAATTCTGCTACGCAAAGATTATTCTATGAACAATTTAATTAATTTAATACTTTAAAAAAAGTTTAAAGTGTTATTCCACGTTTTCAAATTTCCTAAGTGTGGAATAACACTTTAAAAGTGTTTAAAAATGTAGAAAAATCTTAAAATAGAGAATATGACACAGAGAATGAGAAATATTGAAAGACTCTATGACACAAACTGTTTGTACAAACGACAACAGCAAGCTTTTTATAACTACTAATAAAATTTAACTATAAACTTTATAATGCATTTTTATGGTTAATTAAATAGATTATCAAAATGATATATTATATAGGCTATAAACTCAATAATTCCTTCCTATTCCCACTTATCCTTCTCCTTCGCCCTCAAGGCTAGTAGGGCATGCACAACTCCTCTAATGTTGTGGATGTCCACGGGCAAAGGTAACCACTTACCAACAGGTGGTCCACTTTTATATTTAAAAAAAAGTGTACACTACACAAACATGTACACCTAAATTTTAGAGGTTTTCGTGTAGCTGCTGGAAAGACGTGACTCAGGGATTTTTTTATATACATTTATATTTAACAAGGTAAAAAATATTGTACTATTCTCGAATTTACACAAATTTTGAAGCACATTGGTTGATTGCTAGAAAGATTTCAGATATAATCTCAGATATACTTATATTATAAATGCGAATGTCTGTCTGTTTGTCTCACGCTTTCACGGCTAATTGACTGGTCCGATTTGGATGAAATTTGAAATGAAAGTAGTAAATAATCCAGGGACAAACATACACTATTTATTTTTTTCAAATTTCACCTATAAAGGGTTGAAATAGGGGATGAAAGTTTATATGCATAATATAAACCGCTAGACCGATTGTAATAAATTTTGGTATAGGCTACTTTATTTTTCGAAAATCCGAGGGTTGCAATATAACGAAACATTTACGTAATTCACGCGGTGATATCGTGAAAATGTCGCTAATATAACATAAGGTGAAGTAGATAAAAGTAAATTAAATACTTCCCCCAATGAAAATCAAACCCAAAACCATCGTCACTTTTTGTGCATATTAATCAAGGCGAACCTAGTGTCAAATTACTTCCTTAAAAACGACATATTGCGTGTCGAGTGGCGGAATTAAACACCGCGCTTTGCCTCGATACCAGCCTCAGCCTCAAGCCCAAAAATTGTAAAAATTTGAATATTATCATACCCCAGATTGAGAATCGAACTCATAATTATTTATAATTAAACAGTCAAACACATTTCCGGTGTACCTGAAAGCCAGAAAAACAGAGTGTCTTGACACTAGCTTCTTTCTGCCTACTCTGCTATGCGGGAAGAAGCGTGAAGCGTGCTAAAAAGTGATATATTAGTAAACCTATTTATTTTATTATTTCAATTAATGTAATCATTACTATTTTAATATAATCCTCACTATTCTAGAAACACCTAACATATTTCCTTAAGCGTTCAATTAAGTTTTTAGTTATATAATTGCTTTAAGAGCCAATCATGGCGCAGTGGAACAGCGTCTGACTATTTGGTTGTGGGTTTGATTCTCACTTGGGAATTACTTAAAGTTTCATTATTTTATTCTAGTACCAAAGGCAAAGTGCGGTGTTGAGTTTCAAATCAGAGTTTCATCACGCAATGTCTCCAATTTGGTCGGAAAATAAAGGATAGAGTATCTTAACACTATGTTCCTTCTAGATAGAAATAACTTGCTATGTGAAAACGCATAAAGCTACCAATTTCTTTTATTTTTTTTATTTAAACATAAGAATATATTTAAATATATAAGGTAAAAAATCTAAAAGTGTAAATATTATAAATGCGAATGTCTGCGTGTTTGTCTGTCACGCTTTCACGGCTAATCTACTGGTCCGATTTGAATGAAATTTACAATGAAAGTAGTAAAAATGACTGGGTTTAACATAGGCTACTTAGTTTTTCATAAATCAACCTCTAAAGGGTTGAAATAGGGGATGAAAAATCTACACCGTTTGACCGATTGTAACGAATTTTGGGATATGTATAGTTGATAATCCAAGGTTAAACATAGGCTACTTTATTTTTCAAAAATCCACCACCGAGGGTTACAATATACTGAAACAGCCACGTAAATGACGTGGTGAAGCCGCGAGCAGGCCGCTAGTACATAATAAATAAGTCATGTATGAGTGAGCGCATGAGTAACCTGTTGTTACTTACCGGACTAAGAAACATTTAATGACTGTTACACTTACATTAGTCACGGGTCACAGGTTCTATTCAAGCCTTGGTTTTGTTTGAATCTTTTTGTTTTTCCTTTATGTTAATACGTTTGTGTATAATGAGATCATAGTGGCGCAGTGTGACAGTGTCTAACTGTAAGGCGAGGGTTGTAGATTCAATACCTGAATGTTGTTTCTATTCCATTCCCCAAAAAATTATTGTATTTAAGTTTTAATATCTTTGCTCTGGTACCTAAGATAAGCGTTGAGTTCCGTTTTTTCAACACATAATGGCTGGATTTCGGGTGGAAAGTGGTGGATGGAGTGTCTTAGCACTAGGTTCCCTCTGCCTACCTTGCTATGTGCGGGATACAGCCTGAAGCTAAAAAATTGTACAAAAAAAAGCCAACAGATATTTAGATATAAAAATTCAAATTTAATTTGTCTTTTTGTGCCTTTGTTACTAAGAATTATGCTAATTAAACAACAGTCGCTCGTTTTTATTTTGTTTGAGTGTATTATTAGAATATTATATTTTGTTTTATGATGGCATCAGTATTAGCTTTTTATATGGAGATGCATAATAACAAATTAATTCGAAAAAGGAACTTTAGAGGATCGTTATTAAAATTATTTTCTTGTTAACCTCTCGTCGTGGCAAGGATATGGGTATTTTATGAGTTTCAATCTTCTTCTCCGGATTGCAGGAGAATCAGAGAGAACCTAGCGTTAAGACACTCCGCTCGTCACCGTTATATTGTATGTTAAGTAATGAATCTCAAAGTCGGGCATTAGTTTACCAAAGTAGAAAAAAAAAATTAAATATGTTCACTGCGCTGACTGGGAATTGAACTAGCGACCATGGTATTTCACATTCAAGCACTGTTCTACTGCACTATGCCGTTCACAATATTGTATTTTCATCGAATCTGGACCCGTGTCTAAATTTTCAAGTAATTCAGCCGGAAGGAAGTAAATCTAAATGCCGTTACGAGATTTTCTTACGGATACACAACAAATATAAGTGAAGCTGATAAATGTTTGGAAAAATAAGGTACATCTATCTACTCATCAATCAATTCTATCTATCTATCAATCAAAGAAGGCCATCTCGCAGGGTGATAGCATCTAACTGTGATCATGATTTTTTGTTAGTTAAGTTATTCAATGCAATGTTAATGATTTATTTATGTAAATTTCCCCGCTTTGTTGAATAAGACAAAATGCGGCACTGAGTTTCGTCATTCAACATATTTTGATCCGAATTCGGACGGAAAATAAATGTCAGAGTGTCTTGACTTGTCACTTCTTTTTCTTCTTTTTCACGCTGTATCCCTTGCGGGGTAGTTAGAGAGAACGGAGCGCCAAACGCTACGGTCCCTGCATACTTCTTTCGCCTCGTCCACTGTCATCAACCTTTTCATACACGCTCTCCGGGAGGTCCTCATGCTTTTTACGTGACTTTCCTCCAGTATCGTCGGTACTGTGTTTTTGAAGGTCAACCGAGATCTCCCCCTGCTATCTTTCTTACCATTCTTCCATCACTCATCCTCTCGACGTGCCCAAACCACCTGAGCCTTCTTCCGCCCTTCTTCTTTCTCGAGTATTATGCTAAGAGGGAAGCTTGTAGCTGAAAAAATCAATATATCATTCAAATCGAGACAATTTTGTATTAACAACGCATTTAGTTTTTAGTTATATAATTGCTTTCCATTTTACACTACACATTCCATTAAGTTTTTAGTTTTATAATTGCTTTAAGAGGCAGTCTGAATTTCGAGCAGAAAGTGGAGGACGGAGTGACTTAACACTATGTTCCTTCTAGAGAGAAGTTGCTATGTGAAAAAAATATGAAGCAAAAAATAAAGATTAAACTCGAAAAAAAGGCAAACAGAGACCATTTCCATAACAAATAACTACTCTTACTTACTACTACACACTGAGTTTGGCACAACGAAACACTTACTTAGGGTCTAAATTTAACGATTATTGGTCTAACGCAGCGGTTATCCGCTTATGTTACGAACGCGTAAGCTGAGATTAGGTTGGACCCAAATCAATTTAAGTTAAGCATTCTGTGAATATTCCTAGTTATGGCGTTAACCGGAAAGGTTTAAACTACGATTTGTATTGTAAATTGTAAATTACTTAAATTTTCATTATTTTGTTCTAGTACAAAAGACAAAGCGCGGCGTTGAGATCTGCTACTTATCACGCAATGTCTGAATTTCGGGCGGAAAGTGAAGAGCGGAGTGTCTTAACACTATGTTCCTTCTAGGTAGAAAGAAGTTTGGGCTAGTGGCGGGAGAGGAGCACCGTCAGGTTTTAGTGAGTAAACGGCGGCGTACCATCTTACCATCTTAATCTTGATCCCTCCCCGGGCATCCGTAACGGATTTCCTGACGAAAAAAAAGTAGAGAGAAGTTGCTATGTGAAAAAAATATGAAGCAAAAAATAAAGATTAAACTCGAAAAAAAGGCAAACAGAGACCATTTCCATAACAAATAACTATTACTTACTACTACACACTAAGTTTGGCACAACGAAACACTTACTTAGGGTCTAAATTTAACGATTATTGGTCTAACGCAGCGGTTATCCGCTTATGTTACGAACGCGTAAGCTGAGATTAGGTTGGACCCAAATCAATTTAAGTTAAGCATTCTGTGAATATTCCTAGTTATGGCGTTAACCGGAAAGGTTTACACTACGATTTGTATTGTAAATATTTTAACTGTTAAAAGTTATTTGAAAGGTTGATGTTTTCATTTTAATTAGTAATTAACTGTTGGAAATACATTTTGTGGAGTCACAAGATATATATACAGATAAATAACTTAAAAATTGAATTCAAATCTTCTGGCATCTAGCTTTAGGTATACGCTTTTCCCCCCATAGAAGAATAGTCGGAGAACATGGAGTTCAATTCTGGATATTTCATGAAGTCATTGTAGCACAGTTGACCATCTGACTGTATACGCCATTGTCTTTTCAGTAACCTAAATTTTGGAATGAACAAGAAGACTTTTATATTAATGAGCAATTTCATGTGTTCTATCGTATAGTTCATTTTATAATATTCACACAGCGTGCTGAGTGGTGGAATTTAACGCTGTGATACCAGAGCAGATAAACTAAAACAATTTAAATATATTCCTTTTTTTAGCTTCATCACGCATACAGTAGGATAGGCGGAGGGAACCTGGTCTTAAGACACTCCGTTCCCCACTTTCTGCCGAATTCGGAGGCATTGCTTGTTAAGTGGCGGAACTTAACGCTGCGCTATGCCTCGATACCAAAGCGAATAAAGTAGAAATAATATTTTCACTCCTTGAGTAGAAATCGAAACCACAACTAGTCGTTTATAGTCACACACTTGTGCCACTGTGCCACGACTGGCCTTGCTGCATGCTACAATCATTTCCACGAGTGAGAATCGAATACAACCACTCGATTTTACATTCCTCATAAAAAATATTAAAAAAAAAACAATAAACAAATCAAGCAGATGATCAGACACATGAATATTACGTAAGAAGATGCGCATAACATTACCTACACTACTAAGTAAGTATATAATACGGGAAAAACCACAATTATTATAAATCGTGAACGACTCGTGCAAATTGCCCATTAGCGGAATATAATTCAATATTTTCCTATACCTCGTGTTCTCGCTGCAATAAAAGTTTATTATATAAAAAAAAGAATTAAATCATTATCGTCGATATGGAAGAATACTTAGTGTTGATTAATGAGCCCTTCAAGTGTGATTGGTGGAAATTTTATTATGAAAATTATGATTAATCGAGACGGCTGTTAAAATTTCGCTTATAAAGAAATGGAGGAGAGAGAGAGAGAGAGAAGCTTCACGTCACTTTACTTTTCTGAAAATGTTTTATAAATTCCTATATATATATATATATATATATATATATATATATATATATATATATATATATATATATATATATATATATATATATATATATATATATATATATATATATATATATATATATATATATATATATATAGTCTCTTTTGCCAAACTTTTGAGTAATCTTTGGGTCACTACACAAGCAATACCGACCGCTAAGCCATGCACTTGCAACTTTTCACCCGAATAATAAAACAGTTATAATAGAGAGTATACATTAAATGTAATAAGTACAAAATAATCTTAGAATAAATAATCTTGTCTTCGTTTTCGTTTGTCGATTTCGGAAAGTAAAGGAACTATTGAATGTTCCAGACGGATGGACAGTGCAGCTAAACTATAACAAATAATTGTGGTACCTTAAAGGAAAACACTCAGCATGATAAGCTATTTCCGTTCATATTAATCAATGATGAAATATAAATTAAGATTATAAAAACGGTTAATAAAAAGTATTGTAGAGAGTGGAGGATGGAGTGTCTTGACACTAGGTCCTCTCTAATTACAGGAAAACGCATGAAAATGTAAAAAAACATTATTAATAAGAACTACAGACAGCTGCTAGTACAAAATTAATATAATAAAGAGATAAAATCCGTAAATTTGTTTGTAAGGGCTAACCTTCGGAAATACTGAACGCACTATGAAAATTCTTTCACAATCAGAAAGCTGCACTATACAAGAGCTATATTTTATAATGATTACTATAGGCTATATTTTATAATGATTGAACAGAAAGTTCAGAGAATCTTAAATGTCTCAAATAGAGGATAGAAGCCGCAGATCGTTCGGCGAAGTCGCGAACAGGCCGCTAGTAACAAATATACACGAAAACACGTCAAATAAGCTATATCCCTCCAAAAGATTACACGATCCAATTACTTCCTCCAACTTTAAATCATACCTCCAACACACGTTAAGTTGAAACACCTGCTATCGTAAGAATACAACCAATCACATTGCAATAACTCAGCTACTTGTGTATAAAAGTTTATTAATACTTGAAGTTTATAATTATAATCTACGGAGTTCGCGCTTGTTGAATGGGCTTTAGGGAAAACTCGGTGTTCGCTTTATCACGTCGAAGCGTATTGTTTGGGAGTTACTTTAAAAGTGAGATTTGCTGAGAAAGAACAGGTAGGTGTATAATGAAAATGATGTAAGCGTCTGAGTGTATATGCGATGACGGGGTTTAGGATTCGATTCCCGCTCAGAGCAGTGATTATATTTAAATGGTCCCAGTTGTGCCGCGGTGGCACGAACATGTGACAACGACTGGTTGTGGGTTCGATTTGTAAACGACTGGTTGTGGGTTCGATTCCCTCTCAAGATGTGGAAATATTTATTATTTCCATTCTCTTCGATCTGGTTCTGGCTGTTCGAGGCTAAGCGCGGCGATAACTTCCGCCACTTAACACACAGTGGATCCGAATTCGTCGGAAAGTGGGGAACGGAGTGTCTTAACACTAGGTTCCCTCAGTCTACCCTGCTGCGTGCGGGATACAACGTGAAGATAAAAAAAACTGTAATTTCTCCACACCGGTGATATGGCAAAGCGTGTTTTTTTGCTATTCAGACGCAATGCCTCGGATTTGGGTGGAAAGTGAAGAACAGTGTCTTGATACTCGGTTCTCTCTGACTACATTGCTGGGGAAAATGAGTGAAGCTTTACTATATATAATGAAAATATTATAAGCTCTTGTCCCAAACATATTGAAATGACAATGTATATTTTTTTTTTTTACTATACATTCTTTTTATATATTATTCTGTTTTAATATTAAAATATTAAAACAGTTTTTTACTAAACGAATATGTATTTACACATATCCCAAAATAACATTTTTTCCAATTTTTCGTCTCACTGCCTGTTTATTTGTAATCTCTGGAACGACTGAGCGAATGTAATAAGGAGCAATTTATTTTAGTTTAGATATATAACTTATTGGTTAAATTCTGTGCGGACGAAGCCGCAGGCTCAGTTAGCATTTTATATTTTGAACCCCACCCGCACAATACATTGGATTGCAGTAGTTAAAAGTGAAGTTAACTTTAGGCCATTGAGGCCAGTCGTGGTGCAGGCGCACAGAGTGTAACTGTAAACCAACTGGTTATGGGTTCGAGTTCCATTCGAGGAATTGGAATATTTAATATTTCCATTTCTTCGCACTGGTGTCAAGGACAAGTGCGGCGGTGAGTGAGCCTTTAGATTTCAAAAATTTGATATCAGGAATGGAGTGTCTTAGCACTAGGTATCCTCTGCCCACCCTGCTGTTTGCGGGATATAGCGTGATGATAGAAAAAAAATGAGTCATTAACCAAGGCTTTCTTTTCTGATTTCTATTCTAGCTACAACTTTTACACCTTATTTACAACCGGAAGTATAAAATATTAACTATTTAAACAATTAAATTATTTTTAAACTACAAATACGAAGCTACTTTGTAATGTCTATTAACCTTAGTCACGTTAAAGGAATTGTTCTAATTTTAAAGTAAAATTAATATTTCCATGTTAAAGTTTGTTGGATAAGTTGTCTAATTTCCGTGGCCTTTTGTTATTGTGATATTGTCTTCGAAAGTCTTAGGGGTTCTATTTGTATAGAAATTATTATTTATGTAATAAAAATAAGCATAATAATGAATTGGGGCTACTAAATTACTGGTTGTGGGTCGATCCATTCCATTTTCTTCGCTCGAGGCAAAGCGCGGCGTTAAGTTCCGGCACTTAACTCGCAATGCCTCCGACACAGTATGAAGCTTAAAAAAAAGAAAATAAGCATTACTAATGGAGAGAATATGGTTACAGAACCGTTTTCTTATTTATTATTTTGTATTATTTTTATTATTTAACATTATTTTTAATCTTCCTTTTTTTAGCTTCACGCTGTATCCCGCACACAACATGGTTAACAAAGGAAACCCAATATTAAAACGCTTCGTTCACCATATTTCGCGGAATTCCGTAGGCTTTGCCAAACTTAATGCCATGCTAAGTGGCGAAACTTAACGCTGCGCTTTGCCTTGACACTATTTTTATATAATAAATATTATTTTTAGTGGCCAGTCGTGGCCCAGTGGCACAAGCGTGTGACTGTAAACGACTGGTTGTGGGTTCGATTCCCACTCGAGGAGTGGAAATTATATTTCCAATTTCTGCGCTCTGGTGTCGAGGTAAAGCGCGGCGTTAAGTTCCGCCACTTAACACGCAAGCCTCCGAATTCGGCGGAAAGTGGGGAACGGAGTGTCTTAGCACTAGGTTCCCTCTGCCTACCCTCCTGTGTGCGGGATATTGCGTGAAGCTATTTAATTTTAATTTAATTTAAAATATTATTTTTAACATTACTTCATATTTATTTGTATATTTAAAACTTTAGTGCTGTGTAGTTATTAGTAGCAATGTTTGTGAGGTGGGCGTTAATAACCGCGACATAGTTTTACAATTACGCGGCTTTTATCGTGCAAAGTGCTTTTGATGTCATAGTAAATTAATTAACAAATAAAATTATAAATTATACCTAAAATATAATATAATAATGGGACCGTCGTGGCATCGTGGGATAGGGCTTGACTTTGAACGTTTGTCAATTCGATTCCCACTCGAGGAGATGTTTAAATTTGCATTTCTTCATTCTGGTATCATAACAAAGCACGGCGTTGAGTTCCGCGACTAATCAAACAATGTTTTGATTTCAAGTGAAAAAAGGAAAGACAGAGTGTCTTAACACTAGGTCCTATCTACCCTGCTGTACGGGGAGCTTGAAGCTGAAAAATATATTTCCTCTAACTGGCCTTCGAACTCACAACCAGAACGTCACAGTTATTTAGAAATAAGTAAAATAGGATAACTCTCTTAGTTTAATTTAAAAAAATCATTTAATTTTAGTTCTGAGCACCAATACATGTAATTGTAATCTACATACAGACAGTCTGATTTAACAATGTCATTTAAGAGTTAAAGTCATATTTAGAATAAAAAGGATACGAGACCAGGTCTATGGATCTTAAGTATTCAAATACTATAATAAATAGAAAATAAAAAATTAAACAAAAAAAAATAAAAAATAGACATCCATGTCAAGATTGAACTGTGGATAAACCATAAAAAAATAGTATAAAAAAGAACCGCTCTTCCAACTGACTCCCTCCTTCCCTCCTACCCTCCCTCCTTCCCTCCTACTCTTTCTCCTTCCTTCCTGCATTCCCAAGACTCTAAAGTTGTGGATGTCTATGGGCGTTACCACTTACCACAAGGTGGTCCTTCTGCTCATTTGCCTCCTTTATCCAATAAAGAAAAAAATCACAGTTCTACCCACTGTTCCTCAATGGTCTTCTACAGAGCTATTATATTTCTTTTCACAAACATAAGAGGATTTGTAAAGGCAACATCCAATCAAAGACTGTCTTAACCATAACAATAACAAGCCTATTAACAGACGGACAAAAACACAATATTATTATATACCACGCTGTAGCGCTCCTTTTCCCCCATTATTTGTTTATATCTCTATTCATTTCTTGTAATTGTGTGAAAGTTACTTGTTTTAGTTAAATGAATGCTGTCATGCATTTGTTATTTGTAATATGATAACACCATTATGGCTTAGTCGAAATATATGATCATATTGGATGGTTGCGAGTTCAATTACCATTCAAGTTTTTTTTAACTTCACGCTGTATCCCGCACACAGCAGGGTAGGCAGAGGGAAATTAATGTTAAGATACTCCGTTCCCAATTTCCGCCGAATTCTTGAGGCATTACTTTGACACCAAAGCGAGCCTGCCTCGAGCAAAATAAAATGTTAACTATTTTAATTCATCGAGTGGGAATCGAACTCCAACTTTGTGCCTTTGCGCCACGACCGGTCACAATTGTAATATATAGATAGTTAGTAATATATAGTGTCTGATAAAAGAAAATTAGAGACCAGACGTGGCCCAGTGGCACAAGCATGTGACTGTAAACGACTGGTTGTGGATCCAATTCCCACTCGAGGAGTGGAAATATTTAATATTTAATACTTCCTTTTTTTTCCGCACTGATGTCGAGGCAAAGCACGGCGTTAAGTTCCGCCACGTAATATATCCCTGCTCTCTGCGGGATACAGCGTGAAGCTAAATAAAAAAAGGAAATTGTGCAAAATATTAAAACTAATAATTTCTAACTCAGTTCATATTAATTGCATATTTCAAATCATTCAATCAACTCTATGCAGCGTAGAATGTTAACACAAAAACTATACACGAGTAGTAAATGATGAAAGTTGTTATCGCGTTGTGAAATTATTAAGCAATAGTTTGCAAACACTGTGCCTATCTTTATGTGTTCATACATTGTTTGTTTATATACATATGAGCATATAAATATATATAAAAGCTTTTTTCTTTTTTTTAGCTTCACGCTGTATCCCGCATACAGCAGGATAGACAGTAAGAACTTAATGTTAAGACACTCCGTTTCCCCCTTTTCGCCGAATTGAGAGCCATTGCGTGTTAAGTACTTGAACGAAAGAAAAATGTAAATAATAAATATTTCCAATCCTCAAGTGGGAATCGAAACCCACAACCAGTCGTTTACAGTCATACGCTTGTGCCACTGCGCCCCGACTGACCTCAAAAGAAATCGCTTATGATTGACTATGGGCCTTCTACTATTTTTATTCTAAATTCCATCCAAATCGGTAGGTTAGTTATATCTAACGAACAAAATAATGTTTATATGAAATTAATACGTTGAGTACTTTTCACTGGAGCCAGCTCTTAGTTAAACCGGAAAAGACTTAGGCATACATCTAATATACTTACTTATATATATATAAAAGTCCATGGTGGCACAGTGGTACCGTATCAGTGTAAAGCTAACACGGTACCACAATAACTGAAGGTTCCATTCTTAATTTGGGGGAAATTTTTTATTAAAACCTATTTTCATTTGTTACACATTAATAGTATATGTTTTAGTAGTGTTTGAAGTAGCTAGTAATTTGAAGAGGTTCTACGTGCTATACCAGTTGCTGAAGTAATCATAGTTGGGGGGGATTTGAACAGTCACGTAGGTAAGGCTGCGGATACGTATGAACGTGTACACGGTGGTTTTGGGTATGGTCGTCGCAATACAGAGGGAGAAAATTTTCTCAGAACCTGTATTGTATCTGACTTGGCCGTCGTGAACACGTTCTTCCAAAAGACTCCGCAGCACCTTATCACGTATAAGAGCGGATCCCACTCAACTCAACTAGATTATCTGCTGACCAGACGGTGTCATATCGGCAAGGTGACTAACTGTAAAGTCATTCCAGGTGAAAGCCTGACGGCCCAACATCGTCTTCTTGTCATGGACTATGTCGTTACCCCGAAAAAGAAAGTAACCGAGAAACGTGAGCCTCGGATTAGGTGGTGGTTGCTGAATGGACCGATGCAAACCGACTTTCGAGCAGAGGTTGAGAGTCAAAATTTTTCGACTAATACCGAAACTGCTCAGGAGGCTTGGAATCGAGCCCAGTCAGCAATTATCGCAGCAGGTAAACGAGTTCTTGGCCTTTCTAGGGGAGGACGGGTCATCGACAAGGAGACATGGTGGTGGAATGACGAAGTGCAGGAGGTGATTCGTGGAAAGAAGGCAGTTTAAGGAGTGGCAGCAATCCAACTGTCCTGAAGACAGACTAGAGTACATAGCAGCGAAGCGTGCATGTAAAAGGGCTGTTGCCAGAGTCCGCAGTGACAGGTTATCACCTCTGTATGATACACTTGAAACTGCGGAGGGGCAGAAGCTCATTTAAAAATTGGCACGAGCTCGGGATAAAGCGACGCAAGATATCGCCAAATGTCTTTGCGTCAAAGATTCCCAGGGCGCGCTGCTGTGTAATCATGCCTCTGTGAAGGAAAGATGGAGATGCTACTTCACGGAGTTGCTAAACACTCAGCACCCGTGCAGCCTTCCAACCGAACCACCTCCTAATCTTGGACTTATTGCCCCGATAACACCTGACGAAACTCGGAATTGTCTTCGACGCATGAAGAATCGGAAAGCGGTGGGACCTGACGACATTCCGATCGAAGCGTGGAAATCTTTGGGCTCTCATGGTGTGCTCATACTTACGGACCTTTTCAACCGCATCTTGAACACTGGGACTATGCCACGTCAGTGGCGTTACAGGGGGCAGTGTTCAGGGTTGCGGTAGTTATAGGGGCGTTAAGATCATGAGTCACACCATGAAGCTCTTTGAGCGCATGATCGACCTCAGGCTCCGCCGAGAGTGTACTGTCTCTGAATGTCAATATGGGCTTCAGCCAGGATCGGGCACCGTGGACGTCATTTTTGCCCTCAGAACTCTGATGGAGGCATACAGGGAAAAAAGGAGAGCTCTGCATGTGGCATTCCTTGATCTGCAGAAGGCCTTTGACTGTGTGCCTCGTCAATGTATCTGGTGGGCATTGCGATCCAAAGGGATCCCTGAGGCCTATATTGACATCATCAGAGACATGTACCGCGATTCCGTTTCAATGGTTAGGACTGCAGTTGGCGATACAAAACCCTTTCCGATCTCTGTTGGGGTTCACCAAGGCTCGGCTCTTAGCCCGTTCTTGTTCAATGTAGTGCTGGACACTGTCTCGGCTTACATCCAGGACCAGCCCCCATGGCTGATGATGTATGCCGATGACATAGCGCTCATTGACGAGAGCCGGTTGACGCTGGAGCGGAGAGTGAACCTCTGGAAGGGTACGCTTGAGAACGGCGGTCTTAAACTAAATGTGACGAAGACCGTGTACATGGCTTGCGGGAGCTCGGACTCATGCATTATCCAAATAGGTCCTGAACCAGCCGTTAAGTCGGAAAAGTTCAGGTACCTTGGATCTATTCTGCACGAGTCCGGAGGCATCGATCACGATGTCCAAGCCCGTATCAGCGCTGCTTGGGCGAAATGGCGTGAGGTTACAGGTGTGGTCTGCAACCGCAGAATACCGCCCAAGCTCAAGGGACTAATATACAAGAGCATGATCCGACCGGTTCCCTTATATGGCAGCGAATGTTGGCCAGCACTGTCCAGGCACACTCAGGAGCTCCACGTTACGGAGATGAAGATGCTGAGGTGGATGTGTGGCGTTACGCGGGCTGACCGCATACGCAACAAATTTATCCGAGGTAGTGTTCGTGTCCGTGACGTAGCGGATAAGCTTCAAGAGAGTCGCCTGAGATGATATGGCCACGTTGCACGCCGGCCTGAGAACTATGTCGGAAGAATTTGCCTTGATATGTCTGTCCCTGAAGCAAGACCCCAAGGACGCCCAAGAAAGCGATGGCTGGACACCGTGAAGGAGGATATGAGAGCCAATGGACTTACCACCGGGGATGCCAAAGACCGTGCAAAGTGGAGGAGGTTAAGTAGGAAGGCAGACCCTGGCTAAAGCCGGGATAGTGCCAGGAGGAAGAAGAAGAAGAAGACCTAGTAATAGTTTCCATGAGTCCAGTTGTATCTTTTCCATTTTTATCGCTCTGGTATCAGAGGTAAAGCGCGGCGTTAAGTTCCGCCACTTAACACGCAATGCGTCCGAATTCGGCGGAAAATAGGAAACGGAGTGTCTTAACACTAGGTTTCCTCTGCCTATTCTACTATGCGCGGGATACAGTGTGAAGCTAAAAAAAAAAACAAAATATACAAATATTATATTACATCTAATGCAATTTTTTATTGCAATAATCGACCATTAAGCTATTTCTCAGAGCTCATATTCATACTCTGGTTAAGATAAATCTTTGTATTTTGTGAATAACGATATCAGAATATATGATAATGGTCTTTTGCCTTACGGAGATCCTTTCAAAATGTAAAATGGCTGATATAAAACGTGAAATGGAAGAATTATAATACTGTTTTAGCTTAAATATTATGTGGTAATATTGACAATGCACTACTTGCACCAGTTTCTTTTAGTTTTCCTTTAAACAAATTTATTATGCGAATGTTAGTTTTACCTGGAATGTTGTCAATATGGAGGCATGAAGGGTTGTAAAATTAGTAATTATTTTTTATAAAATAAATTAAAATTAAATAGCTTCACGCTATATCCCGCACACAGCAGGGTAGGCAGAGGGAACCTAGTGTTAAGACACTCCGTTCCCCACTTTCCGCCGAATTCGGAGGCATTGCGTGTTAAGTGGCGGAACTTAACGCCGCGCTTTACCTCGACACCAGAGCGAAGAAAACGGAAATATTAAATATTTCCACTCCTCGAGTGGGAATCGAACCCACAACCAGTCGTTTACAGTCACACGCTTGTGCCACTGGGCCACGACTGGCCACTTTTTTTTATTTATTAAATTTTAGAATATAGACCTTTTTTATTTTAATAGTAAATAAAAAATAGACTGGTTCCTTTTACTGACAATTGAGGTGAAGAAAAATGCTAAAATTTAAGAAGGTAATTTTATTTTACAAACATATATATATGCACAAGTCTCACAATGAACTGTAAGAAAGATACATGCCAATTAAGACAGACAGTCTCGAAAAACTGATGTCAAATTTAACAGACGAAACTAAAAAACTGATCAGAGATCGTAAATATTGGATGGATTGGATTGTATGCAAATTCTTTAAAATTACAAATTAAAAATTATATTATTATTCCATTTTCTTCTCGGCAAGGGTTATACATACGAAATTACGACTAATAACTAGCGTATAGAAATACTGTTAATTAAACTAAAACTAAAATGAAGCCAGTCGTGACGTAGGGCCACAGAAGCTTATCTGTAAAAGCGACTGGTTGTGGGTTCGATTCCCACTCGAGGAGTAGAAATATATAATGTTTTCATTTTCTTCGCTCTGGTGTCGGGGCAAAGCGCGGGGTTAAGTTCCTCCACTTAACTAGCAATGCTTTCAGAATTCGGCGGAAAATGTGGAACGGAGTGTCTTAACACTAACCTACTCTGCTGTGTGTGTGAAGCTAAAAAAAAAGAATAAAGAAATATTTTTCATGTTTTTTTCAAAAATTTACAAAGCACCTTTTGGACTATGTACCTAACAAAAAACCCACATTGACTCACAAGTAAGTACTCACGTCTAAATGAATCACACACTTCACTTATCTTTGTTGATAATTTTAATGTTTTTGTTTAAAGTTTCAACCTGACGTGTCTTTTAAAATGCAAATTACTTTTACAGTGAATTGTTTTGTTATCTGTATGCAGTAGTTACGATTTGCGCGAGCTACTTTTTCACCATTGTGGCACGTTGGGACGGATGGTTATGTGTTCGATACCCGCTCTTTGAATGATAAGACTAATTCGGCTATTCATAATTGTTGTGTTATTTCTCTCTGCCTACTTTGCAATGTCTGAATTAGCGTGAAATAATTAAGAAAAACATACTTGACATTTATTTTATACAAAAAATTGATACTTGAACTACAGTAACCAGGCAAATAAATATGTATCTACATGTAATGAAGTACTAAGAAAATGACCTCATTAGACAAGTTATTCTAAAGACCATAGAATAATATATGGATGGTCTGAGAGAGCACAGTACGAAGACATCCTCCACTTTCATTCCCAAAAATTTTTGCGTTGAGTAGCGCAACTCAGCGCCTTGCTTTGTCTACCACCAGAGAGAAGAAATGACAATAATATAAATACAGTCTTTCCAACGAGTGGAATACGAACACACCTTTCTCCTTTATAATAAGACATTATCCCCCGCGCCAAGATTTTTGTTGCATTATTATTACGGGGATTTATATCGTATCATATAAAATGTTTTTGATAAAACAATAAACGATTGTTCGTCTTTTTACATATCATTAAGTTATATAGTAGGTAGGTAATGGGGAACGGAGTGTCTTAACATTATGTTTCCTCTACCTACCCTGCTGTGTGTGGAATGCAGCGTGAAGCTTAAAAATATATGTTATAATTCTACAGAGAGTAGAGCCCCAAGTCACTACTCTCCGCTCTCCTTACAAAATGTAAATAAAATGAAACAAAAACATGCTATTTGTAAAGGAAATCGTGTCCTTTGAAGTTTCATTTAGTATTTACGCAAGCGTAAAAATACGCTTAATTACTTAAGTTAGTTCCGCCAAAAAGGTCGGTTGTAAGTTTTTACCGAAATACCGTTATTTAATTGAATTTTCTTTATACATGCTCATATTATAAATATGCGATTTAAAATATGATTTTACTATGACGCAACTGAAAATTACGTTATGGCAGTCGTGGCGCGATGGGTGTGGGTTCTATTCCCACCCATCGCGCCACGACTGCCTTAACGATTATATTTATACTGTCAAACGCCTCTCTAGACTAGAGAAGACGAGGCATTATCAAATATTAACATTACTTTGTAATATTTATTCATTCTTTTTTGGTTTCTTTGTAGCTTCACGCTGTATCCTGCACACAGAAAGGTAGGCAGAGGAAACCTAGTGTTAAGACACTTCGTTCCCCACTTTCTGCCGAATTCTGGGCTCATTGCGTGTTAAGTGGCAAAACTTAACGCCTCGCTATGCTATACCAGAAAGAAGAAAATGGAAACATTAAATACTTCCACTCCTCAAGTGAGAATCGAACTCACAACCAGTGCCCCTACCACGATTGGCCTCATATATTAAAATAAAAGCAATTCCAACTTGAATTGTGTTCAATATATATTATATTATAGTCTTAGAGAGTAAAGAAAGCGATAAATCTTGTAAAGCAATTAAAGAACGCTGTATTCACTTGTAGGTAGGTATAATTAAAGGAATTCCAATACCACTTGCCACCATTAGATCTTCATTATTTTACTTGAACGTGACAGTTTCTAGATGTTTGTCGTGAATTTAGCGTTTTTGTCTACCTTTTTTTGTTTGCTTCAATTGTGTCTATAATGATAAATAGTTAAATAATTTATTGACGTCATTGTACCGCTGTCTTATAGTAATAGGCATTGTAAGTTTCACTGTAAACGCGACTGGTTGTGGGTTCGATACCCGTTGGAGGTGTGGAAATGTTTATTATATCCATTTCCAGCGCGGCGTTGAGTTTCGCCACTTAACACACAATGTCTCCTACCCTGCTGTGTGCGGGATACTGCGTGAAGCTACAAAAAAATCTTTTTTCCGATCTAATGAGACAACTTGCGGCGTTGAGTTTCACTACGCGCAAGCGATGTGTAGAATTTACGCGGAAATTTTATATGTGTAAATTATTATTTTTTATCATATTTTCTCACGTCTGTGGCATTAACTTTAGTGAAACGGTACTTAGTAGTTAACTGTTTGTTGTTAATAAAAAGAACCTTATAACTTCTTTCTTAAAGAAAATCATTTGACATTAAAGTTAACTTATTACTATGCACTATATAATGTAATCATTACTTAGTGCATTGTGGCCAGTCATGGCCCAGTGGCACAAGCGCGTGACTGTAAACGACTGGTTGTGGCTTCGATTCCCACTCGAGGAGTGGAAATTATATTTCCATTTTCTTCGCTCTGGTGTCGAGGTAAAGCGCGGCGTTAAGTTCGCCACTTAACACGCAGGCCTCCGAATTCGGCGGAAAGTGGGGAACGGAGTGTCGTAACACTAGGTTCCCTCTGCTTACCCTGCTCTGTGCGGGATACAGCGTGAAGCTACTTAGTGCATAAGTGAATGTTAATTTAAATTTCATAAATAACATTATAATTTCTGTAATCTAATGCTTCGGTTATTTAATCATTCCCCGTGTATTTAAAGTTGACAGCAGAGTGACGTAACACTGTTTAACACATAAGGAATATGTAGGTACAGCGAATTTTAATAACAAAAAAATAAAGTAAGAATGAAGAAGGGCGTGCTCAGGTGGTTTGGGCACGTCGAGAGGATGAATGATGGAAGAATGGTAAGAAAGATCTATGAAGCAAAGGTGAGTGGTAAGCGAGGCAGGGGGAGACCTCGGTTGACCTTCGAAAACACAGTATCGATGATACTGGAGGAAGGTCACGTAAAAAGCATGAGGACCCCCCGGAGGGCGTGTATGAAGAGGTTAATGACTGTGGACGAGGCGAAAGAAGTATGCAGGGACCGTAGCGTTTGGCGCTCCGTTCTCTCTGACTACCCCGCAAGGGATACAGCGTGAAGCTAAAAAAAAAAAATAACAAAAAAAAATATAATATTTTAAGGACAGTAATAATGAAATCATCAAAAATGAACATGTTTCTACTCAAAATCAGTCATTTATGCAAAAAGTTGCGAAAGACGAAAACGCGATATATCACGTTCAACCATGCATGTCTCCAATTATGGAGTAACTAAAGTAACTGTCACAAAAAAAAAAAAACATATAGGTTAAAGGGTCTTTCTCGCACAGCAGGGTAGGCGGAGAGAATTTTTATAATAAGAGACTCCATTCTCTACTTTTTGCCAGAATCCAAACGGAGGGTCCGTAGCTACCAGATAAATTGGCAATGGCTGCCGGCCTTTTCGTACAGATATATTGAAGCGTTATAAAGCAATCATATGTTATAATAAACAAAATGACATGTTTGACACATGTCAAAACATGTCTGAGATATTGCATATTGAGTTGCGGAACTAAACACAATCTTTGTCTTGCCACCAGAGCAGAGAAATAAGTTTGTTTTAGCGTCACGCTGTATTCCGCATGCAGTAGAGTAATCAGGGGAAACGTAGTGTTAAGACACTCCGTTCCCCACTTTCCGCTGAGTTTGAATTTTGTGGCATTGCGTGTTAAGTGGCAGAACATGCTGGCTTCCTTACACAGTAACTGTCACTCTGCGTCACGATGGCCTCTAAAACAAAAAATATTAGTAATTTATTCTGTATTGTTATCATCAAATATGGCAAAACAAATGAACACGTACGACAAGTTCAATAGAACAAGAAATGATTTTTTATTTGAATATATGTATAAACATTATATACACTTGGTCTGTTTTCTTATTTTGCTTCCTTCCTTTACTTTTTTTAGCTTCACGCTTTATTGCTTGCGGGGTAGTCAGAGAGAACGGGCCGACAAACGCTTAGGTCCCTGCAATACTTCCACCTCGTCCACTGTCATCACCCTCTTCCATACAGTAAAGTCACTACGGGAGGTCCTTATGCTTTCTACGTTATCTTTCTCCAGTATACTGTGTTTTCGAAGGTTAGCAAGGTCTTTCTCTGCCTCTCTTACTATTTATATTTTTTACCGTCAACTTACATTCTCATATATTATTACTTAGAAAGCTAAGAGATATTAAGTTAAGCGGCTTATTTCTATTGTACTAAGTAATAAATGCAAGAAATCATAATATATTTTTAGCTTCCATTATCCTGTACGTAAGAGGAAAAGCGGAGAACTTAGTGTCGTGACACTCCGTTCTCCATTTTACGTTTTATTTATTGATGGAAGGTCGAGGTACGAGCAGAAGAACCACCTGATAGTAAGTAGTAGTTCGCCTATGGACATTCACAACACTAGAAAAGTTGTGGGTGCGTTGCTGACCTTAAGGTGATGGAGGAAGAAGGGAGAAAGGATGGGGATGGTGGAAATAGAGAGAGGTGGATTACATGCTATCGAACCGGAACACATCATCAGATATAAATATAGTGTCTAACGTTTTGTATTGGCCTCAACAGTGACAATGGTGGGGTGAGACTTCTGCTTCATCCATACCATTGTCTGATCACCCCTCTGGGTGATCTATATCTACGAAATGCAAGCATTACATGGCTGTTCGAAAGGTTGTCATCAATGACAGTGGCCCTGTGGAACTCGAACTTGTGATTGTCGAATTGACTTGCGATTGTCGAATTGACTGACACGTTACGACTATTCCTGGAAATGTACTTTTATACGTAGTACTCTTATATGTACTAAGTTACTTTGTTATTAAAGACATGCATTAATATGTCACATTAATAGTATTACGCCTTTCTATACAAAAAAAAATATTTTAAGCATTTTAAGCCATAGAAATCTTAATAATTTATTATAAGCCCTCAAACACACTGTTCATTTTGTTATTAAAATTTCATATACTTAGTAAAATTTTCCTATAAGTACGCTTGAATTACTGACTACGCACAGACAGATCTACTGAACGCACGAAGGTGAAATTTGTCATATCATATCATAAGGAACCTTCCTAAGAAATAAATAAGAATTTACGCTTTGTTTTCAACGTAAATGAAATTAAGGAAAAACTACTAGTAAAATACAATACATGTAAATTATCAAATAATTTGTATTTAATTTTTACGTAATTTTGTACTGTAACAATATTTAACAGCAAAATTCACGTAAATTTCTTTTTTTTCCAAATTATCTATACAACACTAGTAAACTTAGAAGATACCTTTTTAGGAAGCATATGAAAATTTGAATGTATTTGCGGTGTACTCTCATCTCGGGGTGCTTGCCGGTTCGAATACGCACCACGCACTACGTTGTGTTACATATAATTATTTCATAATAACAATATAACTGTTTTTTATGTGGTATACTTTATGTATGTAATGTGTATGTCATAAATGAGAGTACACCACATATTCAAACCCATCTTCATGGAAACTGCCCGGTTAACGATTTACGGTTCTTTATATATACTTTCTAAAAAAGTATTTTTCAATTTCCTTAAAGTTAAAAGTACTTATAAACTTTACTGTCTGCAGAAGGCCGTCATGGCGCAGTGGAACAAACAGCATCTGATTGTAATTGTGAATGGTTGTGGGTTCGAGCACCTCTTGGTGGAATGATCATGCTCGTATTTTAATTATGTTCATTTCTTCGCTCTAGCGAACATGATAAAGTGCCGAATTTATATTTGTTCATCAGTAAGCAATGTCCTGATTTCTTACGGATAGTGGAGAACGGAGTGTTTTGGCACTATATAAAACTCTAGTCTGGTTTTGGTCTGCTCTGTGTTACGGGAAAAATGAACCGGAAAAAAGAGTACTTAGAACCTTTACCTACATTTTTAAAATAAATAGTACATAAAATTAATATATAACAAATTTTTTCACTATCTTAAGATACATCGACCATTATATTAATAATTACAAAATCAGCAAAATCAAAGTCACGTATTGTATAGATAAATGTGGATGCGTTTGAAGAAAAATGAGTTAATATAACATAGTTGGATTACTCTAGAAGCGGTTTCAAGGCCGATGCGAGTTAAAGATTACATTTTTATAGATGTGACTTATTCGATATAATTTTATCAATTTTTTCTACTTAGTATGGTGGTCAGAGGGAACCTAGTGTCCAGACTCTCCGTTATGCAGTTTCTATTTGAAATTGAGATTTTTTATGTTTAGTTGCGGAACCTAACACCGCGCTCTGTATTACCAGAAAAGTAAAGAAAATTGTTTAAGTGTAATCCTCGAGTTGGAATCGAATTCGCAACTTTTTCGCTTATTCTATAGCGGTTATTATATTATGTTTTAAAATTTATCTAAATTGTTATTTAAAATTAAGTACAAATAGATATAAAGTATAAATTACAAAGATAAAAAGAAATATTTTGGTAAAAACATTTGTATTATTTAAAAATTATGAGAGCGAAGTGACCAGTCACTATGCTCGTGTAGTCTCTATGTGTTTTTGTAGTATTAAACCATTTAACAATAACGTAATATAACTTGTTAACGTTACGCTTATCTAAGTATTTTATGATTATAAGTATACTTGGATTTATTAGATTTCACGTTTTCATATTTTTGTAGCATTAAAATTCGAACCCATAGTTATTATCATTGTCAGATTCATATATAATGTACCACGGTGCCATATATTACATAACATGAAGTGTTTATTGCATGGTAGTGGAATTCTTGTACAAGTCAAACGGAAAGACAATGTAGCAATTTTCATTTCATACATATTTATTAAATTAAGTCTGCTCTTTACAAAACGTATAAAAATCTAATTAAGAATAATATAACAATAACATTGATATCGTTTGCAATAACGCCATTTTTAGTGTACAATAATTATAAAAATAATAGTAGCAATAAAGCTTAAGTAGATTATTCATAAACTTAACTAAACTACATATGCTAGAATATTCATTTGTAAACACAATAAAAATACTCATAAATCACTAGAAAAACTACCATTATTTATTATGATTTGTTTTCTTTGCAACGTATTAATGAATCATGTAATGTCACATCTAGATTTCAATGTCTTTGCGCATCGTCATAGTGGACGGCGATGCGCTTCCCCGCTCTCCCCCACTCAGTATATAGCCTCAAACTCCGGCGCCGCCGTCAGTTTTTATGACATAACCGCGTAAAACGCACGTAAACACAATGCTCTCGTCGCGATTGTTGATATTTTTCGCATTTGCAGCACTAACGGCTGCGTACCCGGCTGATAACGGTCCGTTCCCGCGACCTATTACGACGATATCTGAGTCTGACTTCGATGATCCCTCCCCATGGTTCAGGTTTCCAGCTTTCGGAAACATATTCGCACCGCTAACTAGATTGTTCTCTAGTTTCGCTGACATTGGACCAAGGATCGAATCTGACGACGAGAAGTTTAGAGTTATAGTCAACGTTAAGGATTATAGCTTGAGTGACCTGAAAGTAAAGGTGAAAGGCGACTTTATCCTTGTACAAGGATCGCACGAAGCTAAACAAGACGACCACGATCTGTTTGCCAGCCAATTTGTACATACTTATTCATTGCCAGTCAACGCGAGCGCATCGGATGTGACCGCAAAACTGACATCTGATAAATATTTAATCATCACAGCTCCACTTAGCGGCGCTGGTGATGACGGCAAGTCAGTAGATAGGGAAGTACCTATCGTTGAGAGCAAAGAAGTATGGAAGAATGAGGAGAAAGACGACAAAGATAAACCAGTAGACGTGCCAGTTGAGACCAGCGAGGTGCTGACAGTTGATGAAGTTAAAGTGACCACCGACCTACCGGCGACAGTAGCTGAAGAAGACAGAAAAGAACCCACTACCCCGTCCGAAGAAGTAACCGTCCGTGACGTTCCCAACGAAGTGAACGAAATAAGCAGCGCTAATGAAATCCAGCCTTAAGTGATTATTCTAGTATGTATTTATAAAACAGTATTGTAATAAATATTTTTAATACTACACAGTGTTTTGTTTGCGTGTCGGTATGCGCTTAGTGCGTTCATTGTTAGCGACCTGAATACAAATCACGTACATGTGCACATATGTGGCTAAACAAAGATTTCAATTATGTTTTTTTATCAATTGCACGCATCTCTTGAATTTTACATACCTGTTAGAGAAACTGCCTGTGTAATTATTTCCGTTTACTTTAAGACGTTTGTATATTGAAAGGAAAACACCCATTTTAAAAAATGTATATTATTAACTGAATATTATTTAAAGTCTTGGACAAAGTCATTTTTTTTATTAAAAAATAATAAGTTAAATTCTTAATTTTTTGAGCGTCAAATAATTTAACATCTCTTACTAAAGTTAATGGCTCAAATCTGAAACGAACTAGCGCAAGAGACCTTAGTATGACTTGTGTTTTTTTTTTTTAAATCAACAATTAACATATTTACAATTATATATTTATGACAATAATAACGGAAAATCTCACGATTAATCGACTATACATATTTCAAACGTAAATTGCCAATATTGTAATTATAATAAACTTTTTATAATTAAGTAGGGGCCAGTCGTGGCACAGTGGCACAAGTGTGTGACTGTAAACGATTGGTTGTGGGTTCGATTCCCACTCGAGGAGTGGAAATGTTTAATATTTCCATTTTCTTCGCTCTGGTGTTGAGACAAAGCGCGGTGTTAAGTTCCGCCACTTAACACGCAACGCCTCCGAATTTGGCGGCAAGTGGGGAACGGATTGTCTTAACACTAAATTCCTCTGTCTACCCTGCTGTGTGCGGGATACAGCGTGAAGCTATAATTAATTGCTGCTAATCGTTGTTCAGTATATAATTTGCGTCCTATCTCTGTCCATAGTAGAATATAAAAGAATGTAATTATCTTGGGATTAGAGCTAAGCAATCCTCTTTGTCATTTCCTTTACGTCGAAAATATATTATTATTCGTTAAGACTTAAGAATATATTTATATTTACTAAATATATTTCTTTACTAAATTATTTTTATATTTACTAAATATATTTCTTTACTAAATTATTTTTATATTTACTAAATATATTCTTTTAAATATATTTAGACGTAATTGATTCGATAAATTTTTATTTTTATGCATATTTATTATTATATTTCCGCCATTTAGCATTTTTTTGGGAAAGTGGAGAACAGTGTCTTGACACTAGGTGGAGACAACCTACCTTGACCTTGACTACCTTGATAAACTAGAAAAATTATAAACTTAAAAAAATATATGTTAGAATTGCAATATATATAAAATTTTCCTATTATATATGAAATCGTTCAAATTAGTGAATAATAATAAACATATATTAACCCTTTATTTAGTTTTATTAAAGGTACATTTTTCGGAAATGTATAAAAATTTAATCGCAGCGGGGATCGAACTCGGTGCGGGTATTACAAGTGGACGACTTGGCTTGAACGGTTTCCAAAAGGCGTAGATTCGACCTCAGCTATCTTAATTTTTTTATATTTTCTTTAAAAATGTGTTCGAGGAATTTCTTTCATAGTTCTCTCTCTTACACATCTCTTGCCAAATTTCATATTTAAACAAAGCTTTCTGTATATTATCTATGATTCACACACACACACACACACAGATTCAGATTTGAAATATTTTTATTCTATATTTTTATTAAATACATATATATTATTTAAAATGACAAGATTTCATCTATTCATATGTCAAATATTAAATTTTGACATCCGGGTAAACGTACCCAATTATGTATTATGTATGAATAATAAGGTCATCTGAATAAATTAATATAATATGTGTATCAAATGTTGATAGTCTATATTTCAATGTTGTACTAGAAGTTTTTTTTTATTTCTACCTATATTACACTAGCTTGGTTAGTGACTGTATTCTTTACTGTCCCGGTTCATCAGCATTGTAGTAAACTTTATTTTATCAAGAAAAAAGAATAGAGGTAGATGGTAGAGATTAGAAAGATACATATATTCCTCTTTTTTCTTCGCACAACTTTGACTTTGCAAGTCAGAGAGAAATAAGTGTGAAGACACTTACCGTTCCACATTTTTCACTCTAAATTGAGAAACATTGCGTAGTCTAATATATAAATAGTGGAACTCAACACTATGTTTTGTCTTATTAACCAGGGCGAAAAAATGAAAATACTTTTAACATTTTTAAAGTGTTATTCCACACTTAGGAAAATTGAAAAATACATTTAAAAAACGTATAAAAATTTTAACGCAGCGGGATTCGAACCCGCGTGCTAACAACAAAAATAAGTTGTAATAAAGCGTATTAGAATTTCGACGCAGCGGATAGTAGAACGCATGGCTCAGTGGTGAGAGCGCCTGAACAGTATTCAGGAGGCGCGGGTTCCAATCCCGCTGCGTTCAAATCTTTATACGTTTTTCAAAATGAAAATAGTTAAATGAAATCATACATTAATTATTATTTTTATTTCTACCGATTTTTTGGGAATGGATCGATAAGGAAAGAAAAATGCTGAACGCTGTCTCTAAAATGCAAAGGAAGCTTACTGACCTTGAATATGTTAACCAATTATGAAGCAGCAAATAAAGGTGTGTGAGGTTGTAACAGGTTTGGAGACTGCTAATTAAATCTATACTTCATTGTATAGAAGTCAAATGTCTACATCTACCTGACATCATTACAAAAATCGATCGTAATGTTTTGTTTTTATTTATTATGAAAAAAAATGGCCATCGTGGCGCAGTGGGGCTCAGAATACGATGGTTGTAGGTTCCTTTCACATCTGGAGGAGTAATTATATTTAAAATACCATTTTCTCGCTCTGGCACCAAAACCACCTCAGGCAAAAGACAAAGCCCGGCGTTGATTTCGAACATTCAATACGTCTCGATTTCAGGCGGTAAGTATTTTGACACTAGGTCTTCTCTGCCAAGTCCGATAAGCAAGAAAAAGAATGAGGCTTCCCTTATAATGCTAAAAGATATTGACGTCATCGAGGCGTAATGGCACAGCGTTCACTTTAAGCATAAGTGATTGTAGGTTCAATTACCATCCTATAATTTTGTTTGTAGCTTCACGCTGTATCCCGCAGACAGCAGGGTAGGGCAGAGGGAACCTAGTGTTAATTCGGAGGCATTGCGTGTTAAGTGGCGCTTTGCCTCGATACCAGAGCGAAGAAAATGGAAATATTAAATATTTCCACTTCTCGAGTGGGAATCGAACCCACAACCAGTCGTTTAAAGGCACACGCTTGTGCCACTGCTCTACGACTGGCCCCAACCACTATTCTACCCAATTAAGATTCTAATTTTGTTTTTTCTATTTTTAACTATTCATTTTTTTCTCTAAGACAAAAGGCAGTGTTAAGTCCCGCCACTGACACATTACAAAATATTTAATTAAAAAAAAAACCTTAAAAGAAAACATATTTCCTTGAACACCGACATTATAACCCGGAACATTGGAAAAGTCACGGTCTTCATTAATAATACAATTTCAAGATTTATGCTCTAATTCTTGATTAGATTTGTATGGCATCTGCTCTATATATGTATGTATGTATGTATGTGTCCATACTTATATTATAAATGCGAATGTCTGTGTGTTTGTCTGTCACGCTTTCACGGCTAATCTACTGGTTCGATTTGGATGAAAATTAGAATGAAAGTAGTAAAAATGACTGGGTCTAACACAGGCTACTTAATTTTTCAAAAATCAACCTCTAAAAGGTTGAAATGGGGGATGAAAGTTTATATGAAAAATCTACACCGCTTGACTAATTGTAGTGAATTTTGGCATATATGTAGTTGATAATCCAAGGTTAAACATAGGCTACTTTATTTCTCAAAAACCGACCACTGAGGGTTGCAATATAAAGAAAGAGCCAGGTAAATCACGCGGCGAAATATTTTTTAAAATAACTTAAAAAATCACTCAAAGGTATTCAACATTATAATAGCAATGGCAAAGGTTGTTTTTTTTTGTAGTTTCACGTTGTGTCCCGCACACAGAAGGGTAGGTAGAGGAAAACTATTGTTAAGACACTCCGTTCCCCACTTTCTGCCGAATTTAGAGGAATTGCGTGTTAAGAGACGGAACTTAACGCCGCACTTTGTTTCGACACCAGAGTGAAGAAAATAGAAATAATATTTCCACTTCTCGAGTGAGAATCGAACCCACAACCAGTCGATTTATAGTGACTTTGCTCCAAGACACACACTTTCACACATAAAGCAATTATAATCATTTAAATATCTCCGAGTGGGAATTGAACCCACAACTATCTCGCGTACATTCAGACGCTGTTTCATTGCGCCACGATGGCCTAAAATATTGTATACTTATCATAGACTCTGAGCTAACTAGTTTTAAATATATGATTTTTTTTTTATTTACATAATCAAAGACTGACAAATAAGGATTCTTTTCATTCATATAAAAATTAAAAGTATTGATATTTGCACCCCTTTGGACACCAAAGCTTAAATCAGAGCGCTTGGACATCCAAGTGATACGGGTTCGAATCCCGGTACGTTCAAAATTTTATATAAATTGTAATGCATTTAAAAAATATATATATATTTGTACTTGAATCCTTTCATAGCAAATTCAATACACATTCACTTTTACATACTATAATATTTATATTATGACGCACAAGCTATACTATAAATTTATCAAGCTATTCGATAAAATAATGCATAATTTTAGCTCAAATTTATTCATTTGTATAGATTTGTTACGCTTTGTAAGTTGGTTTTTTTTATTTTAGCTTCACGCTGTATTCCGCACACAGCAGGGTAGGCAGAGGGAACCTAGTGTTAAGACACTCCGTTCCCCACTTTCCGCCGAATACGGAGGCTTGCGTGTTAAGTGGCGGAACTTAACGCCGCGCTTTACCTCGACACCAGAGCGAAGAAAATGGAAATATAATTTCCACACCTCGAGTGGGAATCGAACCCACAACCAGCCGTTTACAGTCACACGCTTGTGCCACTGGGCCACGACTGGCCACCAACAAGTTAGTTTCGTGATTTTGTATATGTACAATCGTATATTCGAGACAGTGCCTGACTGTAAATGCGATTGGTTACGAGAGAAAGTGGGGAACGGAGTGTTAACACTAGGTTCCCTCTGCCTACCCTGCTATGTAAGGGATACAGCGTGAAGCTATACATAAAAAAAAAACGAATAACCTAAAATTGAGAATGCAAAACAGAAATTACATTTGAATCGATCACTAAGTGTATAATAAAACCAGATTATACGCTGCGATATTATAAATGGATATGGAATACATTATGGAGATAAGTTAGTGCATAATATACATATTTGATAGCGTCTGACTGTTACCGTAACCGCGATAATTGCGGGTTCGATTTTACACTCAAGGGAACAATTATATATTGATATATTGATTTAATTTCTTTGCTCTGATATTTTATTTGTATGTATGTTTGTATTGTTCTTTTATATATATTTTTTTGAAATAACTTAAAAAAAATACTCAAAGCTATTCAACATCATAATAGGCAAAGGTTGTTTGTATTTTTTTATAGCTTCACGCTGTATCCCGTACGCAGGGTAGGCAGAGGGAACCTAGTGTTAAGACACTCCGTTTCCGTGGGGAACGGTTGTTTATATAATATTTAAAAAAAAAACAACTTCACGTCAAACAACCATTATAAATGGATATGGAATACATTATGGAGATAAGTTAGTGCATAACATATGTACATATTTGACAGCGTCTGACTCTGACCGTAACCGCCATGATGTGGGTTCGATTTACACTTAAGAAAATGATTATATATTCATTGTTTTCATTTCTTTGTTCTTATAAACCTTTTTTTTTTTTTTTTTTTTTTTTTTTTTTATCGTCAGGAAAATCCGTTACGGATACCCGCCCGGGGTGGGGACCCGGACGCGGTTATGTGGGACTCCGGATCGTTCTTCCGTTTACCCACTAAAAACCTGACGGTGCTCCAGCAAGGCTCGCCGTTGGAGTCAAGGGGTGGTGGGCACCCCCGACGGCCTGCTCTGAGTAGCGCGCGGAGCTACCACGCGCACCTACTCGGGCCAGGGGAGTAGGCGGTCAGAAAGCCCCACTCTGACCGCCCTCTGGCCGGTGTTAGGGCGGAAGGCGACGGTCGTGTGCCGCCCTCCGGCGACCCGGCCGTTTGCGACGGATGGCGAGTTCGGAAGATTCCTCCCTCGCCCGCTCCGCCGCCTCCTTCGCGAGCATTACTGCATCGCAGAAGGATACGACCGAGTCCCACGACGCCTCGCTGCCCACCATGGCTTTCAACACGGCAGGCAGCGAGAGGTCGTCCCCAACGACGCCGCGCAATGCGCGGCGTTGAGACGCCCAGGCTGGACACACCTCCAGCGTGTGCTGGGCCGTCTCCTCGAGGCAGTCGTCGCAGTGGTGGCAGCGAGCGTCGGGCTCCCTCCCAGCGATCCCACACAGGTATTTCCCGAAGCATCCATGCCCCGAGAGTACCTGCGTGGTGCGGAAGGTTAGGACGCCGTGACGCCGCGCTAACCACTGGCGGAACACCGGACGAACTGCCTCGATCGTCGACCGGCCGGCGGTTGGTGTTGCCAGCCGGGACTCCCACACTTCCAGCGCCCTACTGCGCTCCTCCTCCTGCAGTGCTGGCTCTGCCGCGAGCCCCTCAGCCAGACCTTCCCTGCGCCGGCAATAGACCGACGCAAGAGCCACAGCGTCTAGGTCCCACGGCAGGACTCCAGCCAGCACGCACGCCGCCTCACCGGAGATGGTCCGGTACCCCCGAATCACCCGGATGGCCATCACCCTCTGCGCACGCCGCAGCAGGGTGACGTTCTGTCGATCCAGGGCGTCCGCCCAAACGGGGGCACCGTAGAGCGCCATCGACCTGACCACTCCGGTGTACAGCCGACGGCTCGACACGCACGGCCCACTGACGTTGGGCAAAAGGCGCGCCAGAGCCGCCGCTGTCCTCAGGAGTTTCGGGGGGATGATGGAGAAGTGGCCACGAAAACTCCACCGTCCATCCAGGACAAGTCCGAGGTATTTCATGCTCCGCGCGACGGTTATAGTAACACCGCCGACGACGATGTGGGCCCCAGCTGGTGGGCCCTTTCGCGGAGCATGAAAATAGAGCGCCTCGGACTTGTCGAGGGCGACCTCCAAACCGAGACGACGAATCCTCCCGATCACCACGGCCGCTCCGGCCGTGGCGAGAACCGCCGCCTCCCGGAACGTCCTCTGCTGCGCCAACACGAGGGTATCGTCGGCGTAGCAGACGACGCTCACTCCTCGAAGGGTGCTGCCCCGCAGCACCCAGTCGTAGCCGATGTTCCACAGGAGCGGACCCAGAATCGAACCCTGTGGAACACCGCACGAAACCTCCATCTCCTCCCACCTTCCACCTGGAGCGGGAAAGGCCACAGACCTCCCGGACAGGTAAGCCCCGATGACGCGGCGCAGGTATGGATGGCACACGATGATATAACAGTGCCTCCTTGATGCAGGGCCAGGGCAAGGAGTTGAAGGCGTTGGCGATGTCAATAGACACCGCCAGTACCCCATCGCCCTGAGCCACTGCGTCCTGCGCATGGGACTTCACCTTGAGCATGGCATCCACCGTCGAACGACCACGGCGAAAGCCATACTGCAGGTCCGAGAGATCCGGGCCTGACTCCTCCAGGTGCCGTAGCAGCCTCCTCGCTACTACGCGCTCGAAGAGCTTGGCGATCTCGCTCAAGAGCACGATTGGCCTGTAGGCGGACGTAGAATCCGCCGGGCGCCCCTCCTTGCGAATGAGGACCAACCTGCCTGTCTTCCACCGCTGTGGAATTATGGCTTGAGCCAGACAGGCAGTGAATAGTCCTTTGACCCTGGTCTCCAAAAAGGGAAGAGCCAGAGTCAGCGCTCGGCCAGGGACGCCGTCCAGGCCTGGGGCAGTGCTCTTGTCGCGAGATCGGCGAACCGCCTCTTCGAGCTCCTCCTCCTCTACGGGTGGTGCGACACTCTCTTCTTCCTCCTCGGGCGCTGCAGAGCGGGCCATCGCTGGTGCTGTAAAGCTGGCCCGCTGCGGGAACAACGACGTCAGCACTCCACGGAGAACGTCCGGTTGGAGTGACCGAGTCACGGGTGGAGCCCATGACCGGAGTTTACCCCGCACCATGCGGTACGGGGTCCCATAAGGGTCCGCGTCGATTCCCTCGAGCATCCGGTCGTGCGATTCGCCTTTCGCACGACCGATCGCCTCCTGCAGCGCCGTACGCGCCTCGACGTAGGCGAGGTACAGCCGGTCTTCCTCCTCCTGAGTCCGGTGTACCCGCCGCCTGCGATAGTGTGTGTACTGGCGTCTCGCCTCAATGCATGATGATCGCAATTGAGCGATCTCGCCCGACCACCAGTACACATGCCGCCACGGAGGGCGGCCTCTGGATCGGGGCATAGACGCGTCACAGATACGCGTCATAGCCCCCTGCGCCCAGTTCGCGGCGTCTTCAACGGACACCGTTCCCTGGGGCAGCCAGGATTGCACTATCGCAGCCTCCTCTAACAACTGCTTGTCGAGGCGCCATAGTTGCCACCGCGGTCCGCCCTCGCGAGAGGTTGGACCAGGGGCTAACGGCACCGCCGGATGTGTGGAGACCTCATACCTGATGTATAGATGGTCCGACAAGGTCTCCACGTCTTCCAGCACTCGCCAGCCCCTGACGTTACGCGCTAAGGCCGGGGTCGCGAACGTGACGTCCACGATGAACCCCCTCAGCCGTCGCACGCACGTATTGGCCGTCCCCCTGTTGAGGACAGACAATCCGGAAGCAACCACCCACTCAGAGAGTGCCGCACCACGCGCACTCGTCGTTGCGGAGCCCCACATGTCCGACTTGGCGTTCAGGTCTCCTGCAACCAACACGCTAGCCGGACGATGGCGGTCTATCATCTCCCCCAATTGGATCAAAAAATCCTCGAACTCGTATAAAGTTCGATTGGGGGAGAAGTAGACGCCTACCACAACGAGGTCACCGACAGTCGCCGCGACGCATCCCATCCCCTTCTCAACTCGCGAGAAGGGCGAAGAGCCCGCGGCTACCTGGGTGGCAATAGCCACCACCCCGGTGTTGTCAGCGACCCAGTTGTCCCTCGATGGTATACTGTAAGGCTCCGAAACAACTGCCACCTGTATCGACCACTGCACCAGGCTTTGGACCAATAAGTCTTGGGCCCGCGCGCAATGGTTGATATTCGCCTGAAGGATGCGAAGAGCCATTCTTAATTCTCCTCCATTGGCACCTCCGCACCCTTCACTGGGGTTTTCGACGCGGCTTGACCCGCAGGTCTCGCCGCAACCTCTCCTCCCTTCTTCCTCTTCCCTTTCTTTCTGGCCTGCTCACGGACCTTGGCGCAGGCAGCGCTCCCCGCCAAATGGTCCGCAGGCCTCTCCGCTGCTTCACATGCGGAACAGTGAGGCTGAGCCGAGCACCCATTCTTTTTGTGCCCCGGCTTCCCGCATCTGAAGCAGTAACCACTCCGGTCCACATCACTCGTGCATTTCGCTGCCATGTGCCCCACATCATGGCAGCGGAAGCAACGCAGAACCCTGGCCTGCAAGAGTTGGACCCGTGCAGAGACGAATCCAACCAGCAGCCTGCCGCCGCTCACCTTCTTCGCTGCCTTTACGGGGCAGCGAACCCACGCTGCGCCAAGACCGTTCTGGTCCCGACGGACGTCTTGGGCCATATATTATACGGTTCCAGCCTCGCAGCCACCTGCTCGGCTCACCGCCAGCGCCACCTCCTCCGAGGACACCGAGTCATCGAGGCCACTGACTCTCAACTCCGCACATTTGACTGGCCTCGTGACTCGGACATCCTTGGCGTCCAACACACTGCGCATGCGCTCCGCCAGTATGTCCGCCTTCTCCGCGCTGCCTGCACCCGGCAGCTCCAAAATCCTGCCTCCAGTGGAGGCGACCCTAAGCCTCGCATCTTTGATGCCCAGGTCATCCAGCTTAATTTTTTTCTTTGACCTGGGTGAGGACCTGTGAGTAGGTCACCTTTCCATCTGCGCCGGGCTGCAGAGTCAGCGTGATGGCCGCTGAGCGCGGAGACCGGAGCTTTGGCGCCTGCTTCTTCGGGTGCTTCGGCTGCTGCTGCCTCTTCGCTGCTGGAGGTTGTTGCTGTGTAGCCACCTTCTTTTTGCTACCTTTTTTGGCAACAACGCTCCATCCCTCCGACATGTCCACCGGAGCCGGCGGTAGAGGACGCGGAGCAGAGGGCTCCACTGCTTGGGTCTTTCCCTTTCCCTTACCCTTGCCTTTGACAGGCTTTTGTCCTTTCGTGGGGGCAGGGTTGGCAGGGGCCGTGAGAGTGGTTACCCTGACCTCCTTCTCCGCAGGTGCAGGCTGTGCTGGGACACGTCGAGCCGCTAGTGGCGGCCGGACATCCTTCGCCGGCAGCAACCTCTCTTCGATGGCCTCCAGGCGGGTGCTCACCATTGTGCCGACTTGCACCATGATGCTTCGCATCATCTCGCCTGGGACCTCCTGCCCAGTCGCTCCACGGATTGATGTGGGTTGCGCTGGTCGCTCCCGCTCCCCACGGATATCCTTCCGTAGGAGGTCAATCTCCTTGCGCATCTCAGCCAGCTCGTTTTGGAGACGAGCGGTCTGAGAGCGCAATTGAACCACCTCCGTCGTGGCCGTGCGCTGAACCAGAGCGTCCACCGCCACGGCAATGGATCTGGCCGCCTCCTTTAGGGCCCTGGTAAATGTCCCCTTAAGGTTGCTCGACTTGGTGGCAACATTTTGGATGACGGCCAGACTGTCCTTTACCTGATTCGTTAGGTCGATAGTCAGGCTGACCTCCTCCGGCTCTACCTCCGACAGTAGGGACATCTCCGATAAACTGGAGTTCGTCCTACTGCGGATATTTCCAGCCTCTGTCACCAGTTCCTCTGTTGTCCTGGCCCCAGCTTCTTCCTTCTCAGCCAGTGACTTCACCTTCCGGCTGGCAGCGATCTTAGGCGCAGGCCTGTCAGATCCTCCATCTCCAGAGGAACCTGACTCGCCACTTTGCCTGGGCCGCTTCCGTCGCTCTTTAATATAGGACGCCCTCACCTTAGAGCGCTCCGACCCCACCGAAATATCTGAGTCAGTGTTCTTCGACTCAGACACTCCCCAGAAGCTGCTCCCGGAGGAGATCGAACTCTGCCGTGATCTCGTACTCCTTCTCAAGGTCGATGCCACCGCTCCAACGTCCATCCTTTGGAGCACAACTCGCGACTCCTTCGGGGCGCCTCGGTCGGTCTGAGGCAACCCGTCCACTGATTCGTCTACACCGCCCGTCTTGGGCACCACGAATCCATCTCCGTCCCTCTCGGACACCACTGTCTTTGCACCAGACAACGATGCATCCTCCCCGCCGCCTCCTGCGGCCATGTCAACTCGCACACGCTTCTCCACGCCGCCTCCTGCGGCCACGCCAATTCCTACGCTCTCCACATCTCCGCCCGTCTCGGGCCCCTCACCCGCAACACAACAAACTAACTCGCCCCCCCCAGAATTCGCGGGCTTGCGTGCCGTAGCACGGCCGGATTGTCCCTTACGGGCTTTACCGGCCTGGGGTAGTTTTGTAGTTCCGTAGTCTGCCATGTTGTTGTCGGTTTTGCTTTTCTGTCGGGGTGTGCTCCCCTAGGCCGTGTCCTTAACAAAGGACTAAAGGCACGCCCATGCCTACTGTTTTGGTCCGCGCCGGACAAGTCCGGTCCACTCGCCCGCGAGAGCGAGTGGTTTCCCCCTATCCGCCACCCGGGGGACGCGCCCAGTAGGAGACCAGCAACTCCCCTGGGGTTTGTTCATGTACCTAAGACAAAGCGCGGCATTGAGTTCCGCAACTTATCAACGGATTGTCTCGGTTAAAGGAGGCAACTAGAAGAGGGATGGTTACTAGGTTCTCTCTGAATACTTCGCTATGGAAAAATAAACGTGAAGCTGCAAAAAAAGAAGTCTTTGAAGCTAAAGATTCTGATGATTTTTACAGTTTCACGTTTTTTCCAGAACAGTGTGATAATCAGAGAAGACTTTAGTGTCAAAACACTCCATCCTTCATTTTCTGCCCAAAGTTGAGTTTTGAGTTTTGGACAATGGAAAACGGAGTGTCTTAGCACTAGGTTCCCTCTGCCTACCCGAATGTGTGCGGGATACAGCGTGAAGCTAAAAAAAACATATTTTTAAACTTATTTTGCGCTAAGTCTTAATGGCAAGGTGAGACAGTGTCTGATTAAATGAGATTGCTTATGAGTTTGAATTCAAATAGCAAAAATGGTTATATTTAATTGTACTTAAACCTCTTAACATGTCAAAGATTCTTCTATTAGCATATTTAAAATAAATAAATAAATAGCTTAACGCTATATCCCGCACACAGCAGGGTAGGCAGAGGGAACCTAGTGTTAAGACACTCCGTTCCCCACTTTACGCCAAATTTGGAGGCTTGCGTGTTAAGTGGCGGAACTTAACGCCGCGCTTTACCTCGACACCAGAGCGAAGAAAATGGAAATATAATTTCCACTCCTCGAGTGGGAATCGAACCCACAACCAGTCGTTTACAGTCACACTCTTGTGCCACTGGGCCACGACTGGCCACTAAGCATATTTGCAAAGTATATTATTAACGACAATATATAATCATTATAATATTATTTACACACTTAACGTCTCAACTAATCCTCGTACAAGTTACAGTACATTGACTCCAAATTTATTAGATATAATATAATATTTGAGCAAAAAGTTTATTTTTAGAAGTAAAATATTAGTATTTTTTCCATTATACATTAAGCAAATTACGTAGGTATGTAATAATACTAGCTTCTGGAACGCGGCTTCTCCTACTGGAAGTACGTATATGATTTCATTTCTCTGTATATTTTTCACAGGTCATTGTGCCGCTTTGTGACTGTGTTAATGTACGCAATGGTCAAGGCTTCAATTCCCGCTCGGCGGAAAAATTAAATAAATTATTTTTATGTCTCTGCTACCTAAGATAAAGAACGCCGTTGAGTTCTTCCACTCACTATGCAATATAAATATCAGCTCGAATTCAGGTGGAAGATGGAAAACGGAGTGTTTTGACAATAGATGACGACGACTACTCAATACATGACGATTTTCACGGTCTACCCTGCTATGTGGAAAAATAGCTGTAACTAAAAAAAAAACATATTCTTATGACCTGTATATGTACGTAGATAATATTCATTTAATTGTCATTGAAAGTTTAAAAATTTGGTTTCTAACATAGGAGTGCGTATGCCCTACGAGAAATATATGTTGGTATATACTCATCTAAGAGGACACTACACTCCCTCCGGATAGAAAATGTCAAGGTGACACCAATACCACGAGACCTAAAGGATACCCTCTACCTCACATTCACTCAAGAGGAGAAGGAATCCTTGATCACTCAGGGATACGGCTTGGAAATGGGTGCAAAAGTACTAACAATTCACGAGGCCCAGGGACTGACCACCAGCACAGTTGTAGTAGTGAATACAAAACCAATGAAAATAAAGCTGCACGACAGTGTCTCACACGCAGTCGTTGCGATAACGCGCCATACCAGCAACTGTGTCTACTACTGCGGTGGTGAGGACGACGCGATAAAGAGACTAATACGGAATGCAACGAGAGCAACGACCAAAGGTATTGTGGAGTACAATTTGAAGATGGCCATAAAAGATAGGAACGAAGCGGTCATATCCACTACTATAGCATTAATGCCATCCACACCCCATCCTTAAATAGAAAAATATGTATGTATGTAGTCGTAAGAAATATGTGTTATTACGTAAGAAATAAAATAAATTATACACTTATAACAAATTAATTTAGGTTAGATTTAACTCCATTATGATAGGAAAATTGTATATAATGAAAAAGGCAACGTTTTATAATAACTGGACTCTCTTAGGGTATATTCTTAGTTTTAAGTACTGAAATTGTAAACAAAAAAAAAAGCATATGATAAAACAAGAATCATGTTAAAAAAGGTACAGACCTTATGTCCGTAAAGTAAAATAGAATAATAAAAAAAAAAAAAAAAAAAAAAGAAAAAAAAAAAACATAAGAGTCACTTAAAAAAAAATTAAATTCTGAACCTTGAGTATACAAATATTACTTAACAACCTATATGAACTTGCAATCACCATCAAAAATAATATATATTTTTTTCGTTTTCTTTTTTTTTTTTTTATCTTCACGCTGTATCCCTCGCGGGGTAGTCAGAAAGAACGGAGCGCCAAACGCTACCGTCCCAGTATACTTCTGTCGCCTCGTCCACTGTCATCAACCTCTTTATACACGCCCTCCAGCGGATCTGCATGCGGCTTACGTGACCTGTGACCTTCCTCCAGTATCGTAGATACTGTGTTTTCGAAGGTCAACCGAGGTCGGGACCACCGGACGGTTGACCAAAATATTATTAACAGCGTCAAAATGACAGAGTACATACAAACATACATACATTATAATTATGTACAACCATATTGTTTTGACTGTACACTTATCTACTGAAGCATTGTTATTTGACATTGACTTGAGCCAATCAAAACACCACGTCTTGAGTCCGCTAAGCATATTAATTAATGTATTGTTAGAGGATTATAATTCACTATAGCTATTGGTTTAGATTTACGAGACAAGTATTTAGTCACGTACAGACAGACGGACGGTGTGTTAGATCAATTTCTATATATAGATATACGAAATGTTCAGAAATAAATGGTAAATATCCATACTTGTTATATAAATGCGAAAGTCTATCTGTTTGTCTGTCACGTTTTCACGGCTAATCTATTGGTCCGATTTGGATGAAATTTAGAATTAAAGTACTTAATAATCTAAGGTCTAACATAGGCTACTTTTTTGTATGAAATATTAACCTGTAAAGGGTTGAAATAGTAGAATAGAGTTTATATGAAAAATCTAAACTGCTTGACCGATTGTAATGAATTTTGGTGTAAATATAGTTTATAATCCAAGGTACAACATAGGCTACTTTATCTAAATCTATCCTCGAGAGTTGCACTATAACGAAACAGTTATGTATTTCACACAGCGAAGCCGCGAGCGGGCCGCTGCTTTATATTATATATCTGTGGGAATAAATGTTTGTATTTCGAATTTAGGCGGGTAACCCAGTAACTTGGTGGTAGGAGATTCATTCTCCGATTGCCTTGTGAGCACTATAATGACAAGAATAAACCGCCAAATATCTGTTGACGTGTTCCGATTTGATGACATGTAAACCAGCTTTCAATCTCCCTGTTCCCAATAACTTTTCTCCCTCCTTTACTCTCAAAGCCAGTGCCGCATTCAGTCCAATGCTTTTGATGTTCATTGACGATAGTAATTACTTACCAACAGGTTGTTTGATGGCTCGTTTGCCCCCTTTAATGTATAAAAAAATGATTCCGGTGGTAATTACTTACCATCAGGTTGTTTGGTGGCTCCTTTGCCCCCTTTTATACATAAAAAAATGATTCCGGTGAAATTAGAGAACGGAGTGTCATGACACTCCGTTTTCTTTCACTTCGCTATGTGGAAAAGATAAGAAGATACATTTGTCGGTAGGAAAAATATCTCCTTTCGAATCTTCGACCGTCAGGAACAATCCCACTGCTCCACATGGGCTTCTATAATGCTTATATTTATGTTTAACCGAACTGGTTGGATAGAGTGTTATGTTAGGTTCCTCAAACAAATTTTTATTTTAATATTTTCTTTATAAATTTCTTCATACACTTAGGATAAGAAAATATATTTTGGAAAACGTATAAAGATATATACGCAGATCGTTCAAACACTGCTGCGTCGAAGTTAACGCTAAGGACATAAATGAGTTGTAACAAATATATAAGAATTTCAACATTAAATAACTATGTAAAAACGGCCAGCTTACTTAACTAAAATGCTTGTTTTTTCAAGAGATGCACATTCGAATCCTACTACGTTCAACGTTAAAAATATTTTTTTAAATAAAATACTTATCCTAAATTTACTTGCAAAATATAAAAAAAGGGAGTAACAATAAGAAAGTAGAATTCACATTATGAAAGTTCACTGACAGTTACCTCCATACATAAGTATGGATATATGTAAGTATGTATGTAAGACGTGATCTTCAAACTTGTTACGAATTTGTATTTTTCATTAGGCCTTGTTCTGCTGCGGTTCGGTTTCTCGACCATTTACGCGTATTTTCTGGGAACAGTAACGATATTTTTACAATGATGACAGTCCATATATTGATATGCTATACTGAAATATTCATATGATTATTTTATTTAAAACTAAATGATTATTTGCAGCGTAACTACAATATGGGGCCAGTCGTGGCACAGAGGCACAAAGTATAACTATAAAGCGACTTGTTGTGGGTTCGATTCCCACTCGAGGAGTTGAAACATTTAATATTTCCATTTCCTTTACTCTGGTGTTGAGGCAAAGCGCAGCGTAAAAAATATAAAGTATAAGCATTTCAGTTGACTATTTTTTTTTTTTTAACATAATTTATCAATATTATAGTATAGCAGTCACTGTACAGAAGTTTTAAATAACGGTAAAACACTTGTACAATTGATTTACCATGTTTACGTTGGTATTACTATATGGTACAAACACGTATTGACAACATCGGATGCGGTCAGTGACTTTAGTGGTTATGGTGTAAAGAGAGCGGTTCTTTTGCACTTTTTGTGAAATTTTAAACTCAAGATTTTACAAGTATTAAACTTTTGAATAAAACAAAAAACGATAAGATCAAGTCAAGGCCATCTTGGACAGCACTGTGTCTGACTGTTATCGCGAATACTTGTAGGTTCGATGCCCACTCGGGGTAATGCTTATAATTAAATTTCTTTTCATTTCTCTGCTTTGTGGATAAACAAAACAAAGCGCGGCGTTCAGTTCTCCCGTCTTATACATAATGTCTCGAATTTAGAAGGAAAAGCGGAGAGTCTTGACTTTAGTTTCTCATTTTACCTACCCTCCCTTTTTGACCACTTTGCGGTAAAAATTGTTCTGTGAATAGCTTAAATCGGACAAATATATGAGTGAACAGCTGTCATGCATTATTTATTTGAAATACATCTTATACTAACACGCGATGGTTGCATGTTCGAATCTGTTTTAGGGAACTAATAATAGTTGTGGCCAGTCGTGGCCCAGTAGCACAAGCGCGTGACTGTAAACGACTAGTTGTGGGTTCGATTCCCACTCGAGGAGTGGAATTATTTAATATTTCCATTTTCTCTGGTGTCGAGGTAAAGCGCGGCGTTAAGTTCCGCCACTTACCACGCATTGCCTCCGAATTCGGCGGAAAATGGGGAACGGAGTAATACTAGGTTCCCTCTGCCTACCCTGCTGTGTGCGGGATACAGCGAGAAGCTGAACTAATAATAGTTATAAAATTGAAATATAATTGATAAGTGATGTTCTTCAGTTTCATGCTATTTACCTAGGTCTATAATATTATTCAAAATATCTTATTTTGCTTAACTTCTCAATCGTCAAAAATCGACCAAAGTACATTAGAATTAATGCCTCATACATAAAAAGAACCAGCGCAAATAACTTATAAAGAATGACTAACAATGCGATAACAATTTCTAAGAATACTATAAAAATATATAAACGGAAATATACATTTAAAAAACATGTATATATATACATATATATATATATATATATATATATATATATATATATATATATATATATATATATATATATATATATATATATATATATATATATATATATATATTAATAAAAAAAATAAGTGATAAAGTGTAATAAAGCCTATAAGAATTTCGACGCAGCGTGTAGTAGAACGCATGGCTCAGTGGTGAGAGCGCCTGGACGGTATTCAGGAGGCGCGGGTTCGAATCCCGCTACATTCAAAAGTTTTTATATGTTGTCAATTTTAGTCTGGAATAACACTTAAAAATGTTTAAAAGTACATATATTATATGCAAAAGTCCAATCTAAATGACATTTCGAACATCCTCACACACAATAGGCTCTTCAATGCAATGATAGCGTCACTGTAAACTAAATACGCGTACATTTTCACGTGATAATGGCTTTCCAAATAGTAATCAATGCTCACTGAAAATTGCTGTTCGTGTCTCTTTATGAATGACTAGCGAATTGTTCCCGGCTTTACTTACTATTGCTTTATAATTTAACGGTATACTGATTTTCTCTTTCGCTCAAAGTTATGCTTCACACTGTATCCCGCACGAAGCACGGTAGGCGGTGGTAAACTAGTGTTAAGACATTCCGTTCCTCATTTTTCCCTAAATTCTGGAGGCATTGCGTGCTAACTGGTGAAACTTAACGCCGCGCTTTGCCTCGAGACTAGAGTGAAGAAAATGGAAATATTAAATATTTCTACTCGTCGAGAAGGAATCGAACCCACAACCAGTCACACTTGCCACAACCGGAATCTTGGTTTTTGAAAAAAAAATCCTTAATTACAAAACGTAGCTTATAAGTCACCCTGAGTCTTCATCGATTTTTATTTCGAAGTAGTTGTGCCTGCACTTATCTGAATGTAAAAGTAGCCTCAGTTCCTCCTTATATGCTTTACAGATCACAGGCAGCTCTGTCAGGGCAGTTCCATCACAATCGGTCCAGCTTTTTCAAAAATTAGCCGAAACAAACACACTGACAGACATAAATTGTAAAAAAAGTCCATTTATTATATATGTACCGAATATACATACTGTGCATTTAGTAAAAAGCTATTATTTTAATATTACAGACAGACACTCAACTTTTATTTATTTATATAGATTCTATCCAAATCGGGCCAGTAGACTAGCCGTGAACGCGACAGACAGACAGTGGACTAGTATGAAAGTATGGACTAGCAGTACTGTTGCAAATAAACTAGAAATTCGCTATTTCGATATCTCTCAGTCGCTCCATGAAATGACGCTTGTGTTTATGGTATATAGTGTCATATTTTTTTTATTGAGACTCTCCTACTAGACTACTAACTCCAAATATCAATAATCGATTCTAATCGAAAAACTGCAACCTTAGATATGTCTAGTAATCAATGTTTTGTGTAAAGTAAAGGTTGAATACATATTTCCAATTAGCGGTTAAATAGATATTATTTTAATATTATAAGCAGATACTTCAATTTTATTTATTTGTTTCATGAATATCGGGCCAGTAGATTATCCTTCAAAGCGTCACAGACAGACAGAAGGCTAGTATAAAAGTATGGTCAGCAATAGGTACTGTTAATATTAAACTAGAGAGTTCTTCGCTTACTAATAAGTAACTTACTAACTAACTTTATTAATTTTTAAATTTACTTTACTAATATTTCCATTTTCTTCGCTGTGCTCTCGAAGCAAAGCGCGGTGTCAAGTTCCGCCACTTAACACGCAATGCCTCCGAATTCAGCGGAAAGTGGGCTTGGAGTGTCTTAACACTAGGTTCCCTCTGCCTACCGTGCCGTGCCGTGCCGTGGATCCTGTCGATTCTACTGTATTTCTCGGTATCACCAAGAACTCCAAACTACAATGGGGACCTCATATTGATGGATTGGCGAATAGACTTAGCTCAGCAGCATTCGCAGTTAAGAAAATTAGATCATTAACTGACGTAGAAACGGCTCGGCTTGTTTATTTCAGCTACTTTCATAGTATTATGTCATATGGCATTATACTCTGGGGTAATGCAGCCGCTATTAATACAATCTTTGTCTTGCAGAAGCGGGCTATTCGCGCAATCTATAACCTAGGTCCTAAAGATTCCTTAAGGCAAAAGTTTAAAGAAATTAATATATTAACAGTTGTGTCACAATATATTTATGAAAACATAATATATGTAAAAAAAAATATTAATGATTTTGCCAAGATCGGTGATGCACATAACATAAATACCAGAAATACACATAAACTTACTGCGCCTGTAACCCGATTGCATCGAATCCGTAATTCTTTCATGGGACAATGTATACGCTTTTACAATAGGATCCCAGAAAACGTCCAAGAATGTTCCATATCACAATTCAAAAAAATTGTGAAGAGACGTTTGTGTGTTAAGGGTTATTACCTAATTAATGAATTTTTGAACGATAACACGCCTTGGGAATGAAATGCTCGCTCCAGGCTATTCCAATGGTATCATTGTCAATATATAATTATTTGTAAATGCTTGACTTAAAAAAATATATATATTAAAAAAAAATCGGCCCGCTGAGTTTCTTGCGCCGGTTCTTCTCAGGTCTGAGGCATTAACTTTAGTGAACCGGTGGTAAATTGTTTGACGTTCTAAAAATGAAGCATGTAACTTCTTACTTTGAATAAAATTATTTGACTTTGACCTGACTTTGACTTTACCCTGCTATGTGCGGGATACAGCGTGGAGCTAAAAAAAATATGATTTACTTGAAAAAAAAGGTTTGTAGTTTTTGAAATAGGATCGATTGTGATATTGGGCGTAAAACCTCTAAAAATGTACACATAAAATTGTAATTAAACTTCACGCGCTTGAACAGTATCGAAGGGGAACAGGTTCAAATTCTACTCCATTTTTTCACTTCATTTCTTTAAATACCTTCACTCATTATATGCAGGTCGTTTAAAAAGTAATTTAGTAAAATTGTTGAACATTTTGTATTTAACACCTGATAAGAGGAGGAAGTGAGTGTAACGTTATGAGTCGTTAAAATTTGTTGTTTTGTTTGCGTTTTAAGTTATAATTATTGTATATTTTTAATAAAAATAAATTTAATACGTATAAGAATGAATGCAGTAAAATTAAGACTTATTTTTATAATTTCATTAAGGTCATTGAGGCGTAGTGTGACAGCGTTTGTAAACACGAGTGAGTAGTGGGTTCGATTCCCATTCGAAGTAATTATTATGGTGTTTTTGTAGTAAATCTGTGTGTAAAACGTAATAGTTGGGACGGATCCCTCTCCGGAAATGATGTACCTAGCCTACCGATTTATATTGTGTTTGTTTTGTTAGTTTATCCTTATCACATTCTGCAGTACTGTACTCTGCAGGGTATATAACCTGTATTTTTATATGTTGTCTTTCTCGGCGTTCTTTTTATATAGAAAGAACGCCGAGAAAGAAAACATAAAAAAATTCCTTAGTTAGTTACATCTTACAGAGGCCGTTGCGCAGTGGAAAGTCCAATTGTAAATTCGATGTTCGTGGGTTCGATTCTCGCTCAGTGGAGACTCTGGAGAGGATTGTATATTCATTTCTCCGCTTTAGTGAAGACAAAACCGGATCGTGAAGTTCCGCTACTTAACTCACAATGTCCCAATTTCGGGCGCAATGTGGAGAACGGAGTTAATTGACACTAGGTTCTCTCTGACCTTGCTATACAAGAAAAGGTTGAAGCTACATATATTACGATAATCTATTGATCTTATACTCGTATAGCGATACGCTTTTTTTTTTATTCATAATGTAAATAGCCGTAACAACTAAGTTATGTATGGTTCCACTGTTTCTGTAATATTTAATGGTGGATTAAGAAAACAAGCTAGAACCACTATGGTTCTGGTGAATTAATTAAAAGAAAACGAAATAAGTGTGGGTTCAAATATTTGATAGTTAATATTTGAAAAATAATCTTTTTTTTTATTCTGTTCTTTAGTTTGGACTGTAGGAGGCAAAATTCAAGTTTGTACCTGTAGGAATTTCGGAAATTCTTATTTTATTATACTTTATACTTTCCAACTTTGACGCCATCGTGTTGGGTTTGACAGTATCAAATTCATATTCAAAATGTCTTTATTCTAATATATTTTTTTCAAGCAATTTGAAACCATAACATTGTAACTGATTGTTACATTGTAATTAAAAAATAAAGAAGTCTTATATCTTTTTGTAAATTCGGAGAAATTATTGTAGTCAAATTATTTTCAATCATTCTCTGGTCAAAGTGCGCCTACAAAGTGCGCCTTTGAAATAAATTGAAGTGGAGAACGGAGTGTCTTGACACTAGATTCTCTCTCAATACTGACTGAAAAAACGTGAAGCTGATAAAACATAGATCCTCTCATAAAACTACAATTGAGGAGAAGAACTCAGCAAAGCAAAGGTGAAAATAAAATGAAATCGACTTTTATTTGATTTCTTTAACTAATTTTAACATTTTAAAATATTCTTCCCAGGTTTAGGAACACTTAGAAAACGTATAAAAATTTAACACAGCGAAACTCGAACCTGCACCTTTAGAAAACCATCTTATCACTCTAACTGTTATACCATGCGTTCTACATCCGACTTCGTCGAGATTCTACTTAAATATTTCAAACTGTTATTATTATGGCACTGTCAATTTATTATAGACAGACGCCGTTATTGTTTTTTATATCATTGTTTTTACGGGAAATGACAAAAGATACGCAACCATTCAAAATGACAAATGATAAAGCCCACAGTGTTGTCGAAAAAACAAACGATCTATACCAGGGCTTCTAAAACTATGGATCGTGACCCCAAACATGGTCGTGTAGCATAATTCTGGGGTCGAAAGATTTTAATGTCAAATATTTATATATACCATTTTATAACTAATACAGTGGACTTGCAGCGTCTAGACACGCGAATTCTAAAGCTATATATTTTCATATGTACATGTGTATTGTTACCTAATAAATAACTGGGCCACGACTGGCCAATAAACATGTGGCCAGTCGTGGCCCAGTGAGACAAGTGTGCGACTGTAAACGACTGGTTATTTCGTTAAGTTCCGCCACTTAACACGATGACTCCGAAATGCCTCCGAATTCGGCGGAAAGTGGGGAACGGAGTATCTTAATACTAAGCTTTCTCTGCCTACCCAGCTGTGTGCAGGATACAGCGTGAATCTAAAAAAAATATAAAATCATGAATAATATAGTTTTATTTCTTTCATATTTGTATGGGGTCGTCAAGAAACTCGCAATCATAAATGGGGTCGTGAATGACAAAAATTTTAGTAGCCCTGATCTATACTAATCTAACAGTTATATGTGAACGATTTTATGACAATACTTTATTGTTTAGAAATACTTCAAATTATTTATATATCAGCTTCACGTTTTTTATGCGGGAAATAAATATTACTTTAGTCAGAGGGAACTCAGTGTCAAGACTCTCTGTTCTCCACTTTCCATCTGTAATCGAGACTGCGGGTGGAACTCAACGCCGCGATTTGTCTTGTTCACTAGTACGGGGAATTTAATACTAAATTTATGTTTATTGTACCGAGTAGGAATCGAACCTACAATTAATTGCTATTATATTATATTCATACGCAGTCTTACTGTTTCACGATGGCTTTAATATTTATATTTATGTATTACAAATCTATTTATTGTATCTTTATTTAGTGTATAAGGAAATCATGGCTGTTATGTCTTAGGCCCCACACATTAATTGTGGATTTAAATCATTAATGGAGGAAATTTATAATACAAATCGCTCCTGTGTGAGGCCGTTGCAGTCGCGGTGGGACAACGTATAGCTTTAAGGAGGAGGTTTCAGGTTCGATTTCCACTCGTTTACACTTCCACACTTGTGCCACTGCGCCACGACTGGCCCCTGCTACTGCATGTTAAATCCGCATAATTTGCTTAAAAAGGAGTCTAAAGTTTTTCCTTCATTTACAAGTATAATACAATACATCATCTACAGTCTAGGCATTTTATATGATTCATACATAACTCTTGATAAGTAATTTCCTCATAAAACAAGACGGTTAGTCATTGCTCACTATTTCTACTAAGAAATGTTATCAATTCGTGCATACTTAACTATAATAACAAGTAGCTGTGTTTACATTTAAACAGCTTCACGCTTTTATTATAGCACGGTAGATAGAGAGAACCTAGTGTTAAGACACTCTGCTCTCCACTTTCTGCCTAAAAAGGAAATATTGCATGGTGAGTGGCGAAACTTAATGCCACGCTTTGTTTTAAATATCAGAGTGGAGAAATGAAAATAGTTTAATTTATAATTATTCCCACAAGTGGGAATTGAATCTATAACCATCACGTTTACTATTATATACTATGCTGCTTCGCCCCGAAGCATATTTTATTATCTGTTGTTTTCTTGCAAAATATATTAGGATTCCCTGTTTGCAACTACTAACAGAGAGGTCTCAGTGCAATAAATAATATATATGTAAGTTTCGCACTCCTTTTGAAAAGTATCAATTGTGGCCAGTCGTGACCCAGTGGCACGAACGTGTGACTGTAAACGACTGGTTGTGGGTTCGATTCCCACTCGAGGAGTGGAAATTATATTTCCATTTTCTTCGCTCTGGTGTCGAGGTAAAGCGCGGCGTTAAGTTCCGCCACTTAACACGCAAGCCTCCGAATTCGGCGGAAAGTGGGGAACGGAGTGTCTTAACACTAGGTTCTCTCTGCCTACCCTGCTGTGTGCGGGATATAGCGTGAAGCTATTTAATTTAATTTAATCAATTGGGATAAATATGAAATGAAGGTTTGAAGCTAATGTGGCGTATTGGGACAGCGTAAAACTGTAAATGTTTGTTTTTTATATTCGATTCCAACTCGGGGAAATGATTATTTTGAAATTATTTCCACACCTTCTCTCTGCTAATATGACAAAGTGCTGCGTTGAGGGCTGCTGCCGCAAACAAAACAAAATCTAAACTTCGGGTAGAAAGTAAAGGACGGAGTGTATTGACACTTGGTTATCTCTGACTACTCTGCTACATAGGATAAAATGCGTTACACTTTTTGTACGACAAAGTTGAGTTCGACCACCCATTGTATTGAAACATTGCGTTCAATAAGTACAAATTCATATAAAACGAGAAGAACGGGGTGTCTTTCTACTAGGTTCTCTACCAACCATGCAATAGTTGAAAAGGCATAAGGGTAAAAAAATATCAATTATATGTTTCAAGCCAGAATACAGGCTTAAGGGTTTAAGATAGACTAGAATTTCTACCAATAATTTAGTATATTTACGCCTTCGCGAATAAATTAAGCCGCTTACGTAAATCACTATTATCATGTGTCGAAGACAGGCGTTTGATATAAATTAGATAATTAATATATAGATAGTAAATCAACATTTCAAAATGGCGACAGGAAGTGATAACACAATTGTAATATTGTCAGTCGCAAGGCGAATCCTTGATGAGCTGATGACCTTTGAAAATGGTCGAAAAACCTAATTAACTTAGGTCGTCTTTGATAGGGTTCAAAGAGAATATATGGCCACATTATTTCATATAAGAGACCATTATAATGCAGTGGGACAGTTCTTGAGTGTAAACATAAGTGATTATGAGTTTTTGCGTGGATCCCAGATTGGAGGAATTATATTTCAATTATTCTCATTTCCGTTAAGTTCCGCCACTTAACACCCAATGCCTCCGAATTCGGCGGGAAAGTGGGGAACGGAGTGTCTTAACACTTTTTTTTTAATAGGGAAACTCTGTTCATGGGATCACAGGTGCCCATGGCATTTGTTAGTATTAATTTGTATTGTGACAATTTTAAAAGCACTGAGACTTATATTTAATGTAATCTAATGGTGAGGTCTTGAATTTTTGTGGTAAATATATGTATATATATGTATATATATATATATATATATATATATATATATATATATATATATATATATATATATATATATATATATATATATATATATATATATATATATATATATATATATATATATATATATATATATATATATATATATATATATATATATATATATATATATATATATATATATATATATATATATATATATATATATATAATTATAATAAAAGTGTCTTAACACTAGGTTCCATTTGCCTACACTGCTGTGGGCGGGATACAGCGTGAATCTAAAAAAAATCAATCCGCTTGCTCTCACATATCACATAACGGTGTAAGGTTCCGCCCAATACGTACTGGTTAGGAATTGACTGTCAGAAAACAAACAAACAGACTGTCTTGTCTTAACAGGAAGTTCTTTCTGCATTCTTGCTGCGACGCAGCTGGTAATAGAACGCATGGCTTAGCGGTCAGAGCGCCTGGACGGTTTCCAAAAGGCGGGGGTTCGTATCCGGCTGCGTACAATTTTTTCTACGTTTACTAAATGTCTTTTTCAAATTCCTAACTTTGTGAATAACACCTTAAAAATCGAGACGTGCGACGGCGGAATTCAACGTCACGTTTTGTCTTAGGTATCAGAGGAAACAAATGGAAATAATTTAAATATTATCATTCCAACGATCGGTATCGAACTGACAACCAATCACGTTTACAGTCAGGCGTTCCACTGCGCATTCCACTGCGCCACAATAGCATAATATCTAAAAAGTTACAAAAAAAACAGTAGCAGTCGTGGGACTGCCGATAGAAGTGAAAACATAATTAAAATGAATAATGCTAAATTTTAAATACAAATATTCGTACAAATATTAAAAATATATTCGTTGTTTTCATTATTCATTTATCAGTATAAAAATATTAATATGTTTCATACTCACTTTTATACTGAAGTCAATGAATTTAAATTCAATAAATAAACAGTAATCCTTCAATTAAATAGTGCGCTAGTCTGGCTCTCCATAGCTATAGATATACTATTATCATTAGCATGTCGGTGACGCAAACCGAGGATTTTACCCTCTACCAAAACGATCAACGCGCCTAAAGAAGTTTTCACTTCAAAAATGAATATAACTAAAATACACTTAATGCAACCACGAAGTTAGCAACGTCATAGAAATTAATCTTCAGAAATAAATAACTATTATTTGTAGATTTAGACGTCGTTTATAAGGATAAATTATAAGGATATATTATTTCACTTTATGTAACCAAAAGAATGAACTAAAACAATTAAAAAATCGAACCTACAATCACCATTCTCATTTCCACTGCACCACCATAGCGTCAATTTAACAAATTTCCCTTTAAAAGCTTTGCAAAAAAAGGAATACAAAGGATGTACAAAGCTTTTTAACGAGAAACATAGCAGTACTCGGGATATGTAATCGCCTCACGTAGAACAATCTACATTTTATCGAACACTTACGTAAGAGGAGTTTAAAGAAGTTATTGTTGCTATTCAGTTTTTCTTATCGGAATTACTATTGGTAATACTGGTTAGTTGTTTTAATGTTATCAAGATATTTATAATATATATATTGTTATCAGTATGTAAATGGGGGTATGGGACCAGTGGCATAAAGTGTACCTGTAAAGCGACTAGTTATGGGTTCGATTCCCCCTAGACGAGTGGAAATAATTAATATTTCCATTTCCTTCGCTCTGGTGTCGAGGCAAAAGCGCGGCGTTAAGTTCTACCATATAACACGCAATGCCTCCGAATTTGGCGGAAAGTTTAAAGTGGGGAACGGAGTGTTTTAACACTAGGTTCCTTCTGCCTACCCTGCTGTGTGCGGAATACATCGTGAAGCTAAACTAACTAAACTAAAAATTCTAAAACATATCCTATTTTAGTTAAGAAATTCTAAGAATATATGAAACGTAAGTAATTATTACTTCTACCGGTACCAAGTGTCATTAGTTTTTTGTCTTCAATTAAGACAGCAAATTAAAGGGGAATGCAACGAGCGTTCTTGCGAGTGAAGCGATTACCTTAATGTTCTAGTAGTATCTTATTTATATCTATAAGAACAATTGCACAATTGTGGATTATTTTACACTATATTAGTACAGTGATAAAGAGTCTTGAAGCATGAACGGTTGTGGGTTCAATCCTTGTTTATGAAAATTATTAAATTATTAAGATATTTTTAGAAAATGTAAAAAAATTTGAACGCAGTGGAATTTAAGAATTTTCTTAATGTGTGAAATACCTTAAAATGTTAAAAGTACTAGTATGTTTTGTAATTATATATTTTTTGATAATTTTATAGTGACTAAATAAAATAAAATATTAGAATAGCAATTTATTAAGCTTAGTTCTTTAATGTTATTAATGTACACACTTCTAATATGGAAAAACATTTTTAAAAAATCTATGTTAATTTTGAACGGACGTAGAACGCTTGGCTTACCTCCCAGAGTTCAAGTTTCAAAGAGGCGCAGGTTCGAATCCTCCTGCTTTAAAAATTTATACATATTAAAAAAAAACAAGATGAGGCCAGTCGTGGCGCAGCGGCACAAACTGTGACTGTAAACATGATTAGTTGTGGTTCGATTCCTACTCGACGAATGGACATATTTAGTATTTACATTTTCTTTGCTGGTGTCGATACAAAGTTGCTCTAGTACGCAATGACTCCAGCATTCGTGGGAAAATGGAGAATGGTGTATTTTAAAATTAAGTTCCCTCTGACATTCCTGCTGCGTGCGGGATATAGCGTGAAGCTAAAAAATATATACATAAACTAATACACATACATATACATATATATACAGCTACTAGTTAACAAACAAATCCATCTGCCTTCAAATGTGCGGAACAGTGAATAATGCGGAAACGTTTACTTCAAGTGGCCATACTATTACTTGGGTACGTCCAAACACTGTCAAAACTTTCCCTAAAAGGATAGACAGTGATAAATTTTGTGATTTACCACTTTAGTCTACAGATTTAAGAAACACAAATTCAGAAGAAACAAACTAAAATTTAAATGAATTAACTTTATTTGTGGCCAGTAGTGGCGCAGTGGCACAAGCGTGTGACTGTAAACGACTGGTTGTGGGTTCGATTCCCACTCGAGGAGTGGAAATTATATTTCCATTTTCTTCGCTCTGGTGTCGAGGTAAAGGGCGGCGTTAAGTTCCGCCACTTAACACGCAAGCCTCCGAATTCGGTGGAAAATTGGGAACGAAGTGTCTTAACACAAGGTTCCCTGTGCCTACCCCGCTGTGTGCGGGATACAGCGTGAAGCTAAAAGAAAATATTTACTTTCAATTTGAATTATGGAATGTATGGACTGGTTTAGTGATTGGTCATGGGTTCGATTCCCACTCGGTGGAATGATCATAATCTTATTATTTTTAATACTTTCCCTCATTCTATCCTTCGGGTCTGGTAAGCAAGGCATGAGGTGCTGAGTTTTGCCACATTCTACGTTGAAGTCAGGAAGATAATGAAGAACGGAGTGTCTTGCCACCAGGCTCACTCAGACCACCCTGCTGGGAAGGAAAAGGCGTGTATCTGAAAAAAAAATATTCTGTTTTCATTTAGAAATTGAAAAAGGTTGAATGAATACATATCAACCAACTATGAGAAATGAAATAAATTGTTTTTTATTATATTATTATTTAGAAAAACTAAAGCACTTTCGTCGATTACCTTCGCCATTCAAATTCAAAAAGGTTAAATTTTTAATACAGTTGATTGAATTTTTACTGTAAGCACTATTGTATTTTATTTTGAAAAATATAATATATAGAATAATATTTTTTATTACAGAGACCCACCTGGCTATATAGGCTGTGTATTTTATTTAATATTTTTGAACACTCTAAAATGTTACTTGCTTACTAAGAATAATAGTTTGCCAATAAATCTGAAGTAAACTGGTGCTAAGACACTCCGTTCTCCGTTTCATGCCCATTTCAGAGATTTGTGTGTTGCCAGATTCGAAAAATAAAAAAAAACTATTTCTTCGTATAAGAACTAGACTTACAATCTCTGCGGTCATAGACATGATTTCACTATGCCTGTATGTGTTTTTTTTCAGCTTTACACTGTCATCCGAATAGTAAAGTAATCAAACAGAACCTAATGTCAAGATATTTCGCCCTCACTTACGGGGCAGTTCCCAACGCCGCACTATGTCTTAGCTACTAGTATAGAAAAATGAAAATAATTTAGTTAGGGTCCAGTCGTGGCGCACAGGCACAAAGTGCAAGTGTAATGCGACTGGTTGTAGGTTTGATTTCCACTCGAGGAAAGGATGGAAACGTTTCAACTTTTCTCGCTCTGGTGTCGAGGCAAAGCGCGGCGTTAAGTTCCGCTACTTAAAACGCAATGTATTCAATTCGGCGGAAAGTGGGGAACGGAATGTCTTAACACTAGTTTCCCTATGTTTACTCTGCTGTGTGCGGGTACAGCTAAAGAAAAAATAATTAAATCAAACCGGAATCGAACTCGACTATCTCGTTTACAGTTCACTGGTGGACTTTATTATATAATTATAATTGAAACAAAAATGAAAACAAAAAAGGACAACTTTTTACAACAACTTAACATTAGAAAGACAATTATTTATAATCATTAGTATAATTCCTCATTCTAAATTAAGTTAAATGCGATGTCTGTTTGTTCGTAATTACTGTCACATGAATGCACGGCGTTGATCTCAACGTGATTGTTAATTAGCTTTCCTTCGCTCACGTTTGGTAAACATACACAATTGTACATATGTATCTATTATATATGTACTAGCGGCCCGTTTGCGGCTTAGCCGCTTGAACTATACAACTTTATTTTGTTCCATAACTATATTGTTTTATCCCAGAAAATTCACGCTTCACGCTGTATCCCGCATACAGCATGGTAGGCAGAGAGAACCTAGTGTTAAGACACTCCGTTCCCCACTTTCCGCCGATTTCGGAGGCATTGCGTGTTAAGTGGCGGAACTTAACGCCGCGCGTTGCCTCTACACCAGAGCAAAAAAAAAGGAGATATTAAATATTTCCACTCCTCGAGTGGGATTCGAACCCACAACCCGTCGTTTTAAGTTACACATCTGTGCCACTGCGCCACGACTGACCCCTGTAAAGTTTGTTATCTAATTTTAGATTTTATAAGCGATAACACACCTTGGCAATGGCTCGCTTCAGTTTATTTCAGAAGTACCACTGTTTGCAATAAATCTGTAAATTACAATTGACTTACAAAAAAATCCCGCTCAGGTACTAACATCAGTGAACCACTGGTAAATTACTTGACGTTAAAAAAATAAACATGAATCTCATTGAAAAAGGCATTAAGAAAACGTATAAAAATTTTGAAGGCAGCGTGATTCGAACCCACGTCTCCTGAATTCCGCCCAGGCCCTCTCGCCACTGAGCCATGCGTTCTACTACCAGCTGCGTTGCAATTCTTATACGCCTTATTACAATTTATTTTTGTTGCTAGCATTAGAATTAGTAGTAAAATCTACTAGCCCTTTTACTTACGAATATATATATGACATAACTCAAAATTGATATATAATTTCGTTCAATAAATCGAAAAACTACTTCTTCTAGACTCAAACCAAGGATCTTCCACAAAACTAAACAGACTGACTGAATAACAAATCACTTGTTATCATTACATAATCAAATCAAAATCTAATGATGATATTTCAAAAATCCATTCTCTCCTCGTAATTCCTAGGATAATCATACAATAATTCGCTCTATCCATTCAAACGGCAAGTGGAAGTAGGTAGCGCCAATTACGTAGATTACAGAAAATGCTACAATTGTTCTGTTGCAGTCAAGGACGTGGTCATTTTGTCATTATATGGCATTAGTATATGCATATATAGAGTTGTGAGTAGAAAATACTTTATAGTGATTCATATGACGTATGTTTGTATGCGCATGCGCATTTTTAAAGTGTTCCACACTTAGGAAGATTGAAAAGACATTTAAAGAAAATGTATAAAAAATTGAACGCAGCGAGATTCGGCCCCGCTGCGTTGAAATTTTTATACGTTTTCTTCTTTAATTGTCTGTTATATTATGTATATAATTCTTAGTTTTCTTTTATAATAAAATACAAAAAAAGACTTGAAATAAAATGCAATAAAAAGTTGAAAAATTGTAACGTTTTTATGACTACTACGACCTTTAATCTCTTGCTTTGCTTTTAATTCAAAATATTACATTATAAGTATTAGTTACTTGTCAATAGGTACATGCTTATGCCTGGAAAACTATATATTATCAATATATGTAAATATACAATACAATACAATACAATACAATACAATAGCCTTTATTCACTGACCATAGTAACTCGTTAATCACAAATACTTTTTTTTTTTTATAAATGATATAGAATATAAATAAAAATTTGCATGCATTAAGAAGTGATATTGTTATCAGCAACCAGTTCATTTTTAGTCAGGTTGTCCTTTGACATAGGCCTCCCCTGTTGTCTTCCAAAGTTCTCTGTTCCAAGTTAATCTTCTCCACCCTTTTGGAAAATCATCCTCCCATCTTTTTACTTGACGCCCTTTTTGTCTCTTTCCATATCTGGGATACCATTCCATTACGTCTCTCGTCCATTTTTCTCTGTTTGTTCTCATAATATGACCTGTCCAATTCCATTTCATTTTTTTTATTTTTTGTATAACATCACTAACCATAGTTTTTTTTCTTATTTTTGACGTCATCCACGTGTCCATGTGTTATATATTCAGCATGTTTCGCTCCATGTTACGTTGGCAAACTGTAAGTTTTTGAATATTCCTGCTCGTGGCAGGCCACGTTTCGCACCCATATGTAAGGCATGGTAGGATACAGGTGTTATATAGTTTTCTTTTGATTGACATTGGATTTTTTTCGTTCTTAAATATTTCCTTTAATGACCAATACCTTTTCCAAGCGTTACTTATCCGTCTATCAATTTCTTTTGAGCGTTGATTGTATGTGGCTATTGTCTGTCCTAGATATATATATTCATCTACATATTCAATAATGTCTTGTCCTATTTGTATGTTTTCTCTTATTGTGTTTGTTATTAATTTGGTCTTCGTTGGGTTCATACATAGACCTGCTTTCCTACTTTCGTTGTCCAGTTGCTGTAACATAGTTTGCAGTATATTTGCTTTTTGAGCAAAGATAACAACATCATCGGCGAACCTTAAATGATTTATATTTATTCCGTTTATATTTATTCCTAAATCCTCCCATTCTAAGTTTCGGAATATATTTTCTAATACCGCGTTAAAAAGTTTTGGGGAAAGTGGATCACCTTGCCTAACTCCTCGCTTAATACTAAATTCCTCTCCCAGCTGCTCGAGTTGAATCTTAGCTGTCATATTTTTATAAATTTCTTTTATGATTCTTATATATTTTTTGGGTACGCCCTGATTACGTAACGTTTCGCATAAGTAGTCGTGATACAAGGAGTCGAAAGCCTTCTTGTAATCAACGAATGCCATGTAGTATTGTTGTCCATATTCATTTAGTTTTTCTATCATTTGTTTCACTACATATATATGGTCTATTGTAGAATAATCGGCGCGAAACCCAGCCTGTTCCTTTGATTGGTTTTGTTCTAGTTGCTTAGTTATTCGACCGAGCAAAATCTTTGAAAAGACCTTATATATATTAGACATTAGGCATATGGGCCTATAATTATTAATTTCATTTTTATCTCCTTTATTGTGTATTAAAACTATGGTAGACTTAGTCCATTGATCTGGTATTTGTTCCGTAGTCATTATTTCATTAAATAGATTTGTCAAATATTTAGATATAACAATAGTTGATTCTTTTAATAGCTCATTTGAGATTTTGTCTTCCCCATATGCTTTACCATTTTTTTGTGTTTTTATGGCTTTTACAGTTTCTGAATCTAGTATATTAGGCGTGTTTTCCTCGTTTGTGTCTACCTCTATTTCTTGTATTGTTGTTCGATCTTCCTGTGAGTACATGTTTTTATAAAATTCTGTTGCTACTTTAGCTATTGTTGACCTTTTCTTTGTTAGTTTCGCATAATAGTTTTTAGCTTTGGTTTTAATGTTGGGTATCCATTGTGTATATTCTCTTATCTGTTTAAGACCTCTCTTTATTCCTCCTGTTTTCTCTATTACTTTTCTTAATGTATCCATCCTCACAGCTTTCTTGTAGTTTCTAATTGACGCTAGAATTCTTTTACTAATATCAGTGATGTTTTGCTGATTTTCCTTTCGATTTTGTAGCATTGTTCTTCTTTCTTCCATTAACTTTATAGCTTCATCACCTAATTTATCTTTCTTTCCTCTTTTAGTATTACACTTACTTAAATTTCTTAGTTCTTTTTCCAAAAAGTCATATTTTTCTTGTAATGCTCCTTTATTCCCAAATTGATGTAATTTATTAGTTAAGTCGTTTAAAAGGTTCTGTGGTATTGGCGTTGTTATAGTTGTATGTTTGAGAGGGTAAATAATGTTTTTTCTTGATTTGCTACTGGCGTATTGTAAAGTTCCTCTTAATATTCTGTGGTCTGAATTGAAATTTAGTTTATTTATTACACCGACATCACTAAATAAATTTTTATCTCTAGCAAGTATGTAATCAATTTCATTTTTATGTCTGTTATTGGGAGATGTCCATGTCCACTTTTGAGACTTCCCTTTTTTGAAAAAACTATTCATTATTTTAATATTATTTGTAAAACAGAAGTCTATGAGTCGGCGTCCGTTGTCATTTCGATCGCCACTAGTGTGATTCCCTAATACAAATTCTTCTTTGTTTAATTTCCTTCCCACCTTTGCATTAAAGTCTCCCATCAAAATTGTATTTTTGTCCTCCTTTCCCATTAATATTGCCAGGTCTTTATAGAAATCATCTTTTATTTTTTTCGTATCATTTTCACAAGGCACGTGTACTTGTATAATCGTATATGGTTCTTTGGACTGTGGTAAATTAATCGTAAGTACTGCAATTCTTTCTGATATTCCTTGGAAGCTAACTATTTTGTCTTTCAGATGTTTTTTAATTAAGAAACCCATTCCATATATCCCTTGTACGACACCATAAAAGTAAAAAATATAGTCATCATATTCCCTTATCTCCTCCCCTATTCTTCTTACTTCACAAAGACCAATGACATCCCATTTGATATTACTTATGGCTTCTTCTAATTCTAGTAATCTGTGGTCTGTCATCAATGTTCTGACATTTAGTGTCGCTAGGTATATTTTGTTACTTCTTTTTTTAGTTTTTTGATACACTGAATGGGGTGATTTTTGGGGGGGTAGTGGTCTTGCATCCCCACGGGGACCAGCCGGATCGGGGATGTTCTGCTTCTGGTTGCTTATATTTGTTTGCTACTTCGATTGGCTTGCTATATTAGAAAATGAGTTTGATTTGGCTCTCATCAAATCAAAGGCGTTCCCTCTAGTTCCTTTTGTTGTTGAAGTTTTGATGGTTATGTTCTTTCCCCGACTCTGATTATTTGGAGAAGTGGTTTTCTCTCTTTTTTTCTTTTCTTTGTTTAAAATACTTTTTTTTACTATCAGTTGATCATATTTTAGGTATGCAAAATTTCCTTTCTCACGTTCCTCTATTAGCTTTGCTTTCAATTCCTTTCTTTTTTCTAAAATATCCTTGGGATGGATATATATAGATATATATATATATATATATATATATATATATATATATATATATATATATATATATATATATATATATATATATATATATATATATATATATATATATATATATATATATCAATATATGTAAATGCAGTTCATGAAAGTAAAAGTTTTGGATTTTTGACGACATCAGGAGCTATATGATATATATAAAAGAATCATCAGAATCGATTCACAGAAAAAGTCATGTGGTAACACACGTAGAAATACAGTATCGAATTCATAACCTTTTCCTTTTTAAAGTCGCTTAAAAAATAAAAGATAGTAATTAACGCGGTCACTGCTGCATCGAAGACTATGATGACCCATACCTCGATATAAAAGATGTATATATGTATGGATATGTAATGAAATATTTATATTTTATGTATTAAATTGGAGGCTCGTCGTGGTACAAGGTAGCCTTGTGCCCCTGTACAACGACTCTGGATTTCTCTCGAGGAGTGGAAATATTTGATGTTTCAATTTTTATTGTACTGGTTTAAAGCACGGCGTTAAGTTCCGCTTTTTAACATACAGTGCCTCCAGAATTCAACGGGAAACGGGGAACGGAGTGTCTTATCGCTCTACCTATCTACACACCTTGGCAGCGTGACGCTAAAAAAAAGAAATATTGTATTGTTATTAATAATCCTTATTGTAATTAATTGTATAAACAGGTAGTATAAAAATAACCAACTTCGCTTTAGTTAAATATCTCTTAGTTTTAATTCTAAGAATTAGTATATGTCTACATAAGTCGATATAAGTTACAAATCCAAAAATATTAAGAGAAGAAAGCATACAGATTAGGTGTCGTAATGTTTGTATATTGAAATAATAAAAAAAGTGTTCCCAGCCTTTGTTGTAAAATATTATGTGTCTATTTTTAACTGCCTTCGTAATTTAGAACCATCATCTTAGTGCTTTGCAAGAAGCTCAAATGTTGATTTTTAGCTGCCTTTATTTTATGGTAAGTAAAAATAACAACTTCACGCAATAACTTCTACCGAGGTATTGGGTGAGAAAACCTAGATACTACTGTTAATGGCGGAAACTCAACAGCGCACGGGGGCTTGCAGAAGCGCAAAGAAAGGGAGGAAGAGAGAGAGAAAAAAAAGGACAACGAGAAGAGAGAGAGAGAGAGACAGAGAGAGAGAGAGAGAGAAAGAGAGAGAGAGAGAGAGAGAGAGAGAGAGAGAGAGAGAGAGAGATAGAGAGAGAGAGAGAGAGAGAGAGAGAGAGAGAGAGAGAGAGAGAGAGAGATGAGAGATAGAGAGAGATAGAGAGATATATATATATATATATATATATATATATATATATATATATATATATATATATATATATATATATATATATATATAATAGTTGTACTTTTTTTTAATAAACATATTGAACTAAAATACATTTTAGAAAACGTATAGAAATTTGAACGCAGCGGGATTCGAACCCGAACGTCTCTTGGATTCTGTCCAAAATAGCAATTGAGCGGTTGAAGAGTCTTTCCTGATCGCGCTAATATAATATACTCGCGCGAATAAAAAACACTTCATAATGTTAAAAATATTGACATAATTATATTTACTCTTTTTATTTAGCAGCTCAGTGTTACACCTTCTGACTGACACGATAGTTACGTCACTCAAAATGAGGCTTAACTACTATTTTTTTTCTTTTTATCTTTTTTTTTAACATCACGCTGTATCCCCTTCGGGTTTTTCAGAGAGAACGGAGCGCCAAACGGTCCCTGCATACTTCTTTCGCCTCGTCCACTGTCATCAGCCTCTTAATACACGCCCTCCGGGAGGTCCTCATGCGCCTTACGTGACCTTTCTCCAGTATTGTCGACACTGTGTTTTCGAAGGTCAACCGAGGTCTCCCCCTATCTCCCTTACCACTCACCTTTGGTTTATACATCTTTCTTACCGTTTTTCCATCAGTCATCCTCTCGATATGCCCAAGTCACCTGTTACTATATTATAATAAGCAATATTTCAGATTGAGGTGGAAAGTGGTAGCCAGTCGTGGCCCAGTGGCACAAGCGTGTAACTGTAAACGACTGGTTGTGGGTTCGATTCCCACTCGAGGAGTAGAAGTATTTATTATTATTAGTAAAAGCGCGGCGTTAAGTTCCGTCACTTAACACGCATTGACTTCGAATGCGGCAGAAAGTGGGGAGTGGAGTGTCTTAACACTAGGTTCCCTCTGCCTACCCTGCTGCGTGCGGGATACAGCGTGAAGCTAAAAAAATAAGAAGAACAAAATAATTTCTCATAGCATATTATGAAAATATGATATCAATGCAATATTTGTTTAAACTTTTCCACGATTCAAGTCATATGTTTGTTTGGTATAGTTATTCGTTAGCTTGTCTCCGCTGTTGCTACAACTGTGGTAACACAATAACCTGACCGCGGATGTCGGGTAAAAACATCACGGTCGCACGGGTATCGATTTGTGTATAGAGTAATTATTTGGTTTAAGAAATTATTTATTTTTTATATATATTTTATGTTATAATTTGATGATTTTTTTGGATAGTAGAGGAGAGAGAGCTTAGGGTTAAGATGTTAGGTTTCCGCCTGAAATTGAGGCAGAGAAAATAAATATAATTATAATATATCATAATCTTCTCCCTTTATATTTATATAGTAAATTAAACGGATGGCATCTAAATTCTGTCTAAGTTATAAGATAGGATTTAGACGCCATCCGCTTGATTAAAAAAGAAGGATAAGTATCCTTCTTATTATTTGAATGCGCTTTTTTCCCAATATATAATTAATTATAAAAAGTTACATTAAATCTACATGTTATATAAATTTATCTAACTACTGTGGCTTTGATTCCCCTCTGTGGAACATCATGTTTGAATCATCCTCATTTCTTCGCTATAGCGAATTTTCAGCTTAAGTGAACAAAGCGCAGCATGGCACCAATCAACATACAATATCTAGAATACAAGTAGAAAATAGAACGGAGTGCCTCGACACTAGCTTAAATGATACGAGATATTTATTTAAACCTTAATTTAAGTTAAAAATTAAGATTTAAATTAATGCCTCTGTCTCAAGTTGATCTGTGTATCAAATTGAGCGTGCACTTGCATTTAAAAAGTTTAACGCGGAACAAAATCGAGGACGAGATGCAGATGAGTTTTCTTAATTATTTCGTTTTTGTTATTGGAAAATTATTTTCTTTACTCATAATAATAAGTACTGTTTTTATTTTTATGTTTTTTATATATTTTACTCGAGAAATAAATAATTTGAAGTTATTCTTGATTTCGATACAGGTTGATGTGGTTTTGATGTATGTTTTCTTCCGGTATACCAATATCAGAGACCTAGTGTCAAGACACTCCGTTCTCCATGAATTTAAGATCTTTGTTTGAAGAGAGAGATAGACTTTGTTCTCATGCTTTTTAACTTTGACCTTCCTCCAGTATTATCGACACTGTGTGCTGGGAGGTCAGCCGAGGTCGCTTACCGCTTACATAGCTGACGTTTAGTAATTTGAACCCATATACTAAAATATAATATAAATATTTATATAGTACAATTTTTATTTGGAGCCAGTCGTAGCGCAGTGGCACAAAGTGTGACTGTAAAGCGACTGGTTGTGGGTTTGATTAGGACTCGAGGAGTGGAAATATTTGATATTTCCAATTTTCTTCCCTCTAGTGTCGAGGCAAAAGTCAGCGTTAAGTTCCACCACTTAATACACAATGCTTCCAGAATTCGGCGGAAAGTGGGACAGACGGGGACGGAGTGTCTTAACATTAGGTTCCGTCTACCTATCCTGCTGTATGCGGGATCAAGCGTGAAGCCAAAGACAAAAAATATTTATTCGCTCTAGTACCTAAGACTAAGCGCGGTGTTAATTTTGACCCTTTAACACACAATGTCTCGATTTCGAACGGAAAGTGGACAACGGAATGTCTTGACACTAGGTCATTTCTGATTCTATTGCTGTGAGGGAAAAGGCGTCAAGATACAATATTACAAAATCTATAAATACTTCCAATATAAGAACAAATTTCATTTGTCAAAGGCCATCCCTGAATAGAAAACACTCAGTTTTATTTATAGCTAAACGTCGATATTAAATTATATATTTTTTCGCTTCATACGCCTTTGGAACCGTTACGTGTTTGAAGTATGGTATTTTCGTATTAAATATTTTACTTGATTCCTTATACATTTTTTATTTATAGGTATATATACTTTTTTTTAGCTTTACACTGTATCCATCCACAACCACTCGCTTTGCAGTCACACTTTGAGCCCACAAGCCATAATCCTATAAATTATAGAAATAAAGTATTTAATTCAATAAGCAATAAGTAACGGGACACAGCATGAAGCTAAAAAAAGGCATGTGTAGGCGTAGTGGAACAGAGTCTGACCATAACGATTGGTTGTTAGTTCGATTCTAACTTGGCCAAACGATTATTTACTGAGAACACGAGATAGTGTCTGAAAAGTAGATTCTCTATGCGAACCTCTTTAGGACAAATAAAACGTGAATCTAAAAAAAATATAAAAATTCTATACTGTTTAAAAAAATCATCACCGGGCATGAAAAATAAAGTATTTTCAAAAATAGATGTTTTTCAGAAAAAGTACTGGGAAAATATTATAAAATTTTTACGACCCTAATATTTCGGGGAGACGCTAATTTAATGTGACCGGGAAGAAAAATATCAGACGGGTTTGGATGTTTTCATACAATACACTAAGTTTTTATACATTTGGTCTTATATGTAGGTATGATGTTTGTATATTTATGCATACTTGAATTTACACTCAGAGGGCCCATTGTTGAAATACTCTGTTTTTATCCCGGTACTTTCCGCCCACCTTGTGGGCACGCCCATATTGTTAGTGACATTGTGTGTTGAATGCCGTAACTCAACACCGCAGAACATTAAAACTGAAACTGCAACTTTTTGTCTGTCCAGAATTACCAAAATGAACTATTATTATTATTATGTTTTAGCCTCATCCTATATCCTGCACACAGCAGGGAAGGCAGGGGAAACCCAATGCTAAGACACTCCGTTCCCCACTTCACGTCGAATTCGGAGGCATTGTGTATTAAGTGGCGGAACTTAACGCCTTGCCTCGACACCAGAGCGAAGAAAATGGAAATATTAAATATTTTCATTCCGCGAGTGGGAATTGAACCCACAACCAGTTGTTTACAGTCACACGCTTGTGTCACTGCGCCACGACTGGCTTCTTGAATTATTTTAAAATTTTAAAACTTCCCTATGATGTCGAACCTATCACTGAGCCGTGTACAGTTTGAATTAAATCTGTGCAATGCTGGTGTATGCATTACTTATTATTCTTCAGGTTCACGTTCTTCTCATATTAGGGCAGGCGGAAGAAATTTAGTGTCACGTCCGTTCTCCACTTTCCACCTGAAATCGAACCATTGCGTGTGTCATAGGATAACTTAACCCCGCGCTTTGGCTTACCAGATTGAAAATATTAAATAATTTAAATATCAGTTTCCAAGACTCCTATTGGGGAAATCGAATCTACGAGTACAAACAATTGCGTTTCTAGTTAAGTGTTGTCTCACTGCAGGACGATGACCTCTTAGTTTGTTTAATAATTAAAACGTCATTATTAATTTTAATATACTTATTGATTCTATTATTCTAATAAACTTTTTTTTTATAGTTTCACGATGTATTCCGCCAACAGCAGGGTAGGCAGAGGGAACCTAGTGTTAAGACACTCCGTTCCCCACTTTCCACCAAATTGGGAGGCATTGCGTGTTAAGTGGCGGAACTTAACGCCGCGCTTTGCCTCAACACCAGAGCGAAAAAAATGGAAATATTAAATATTTCCACTCCTCGAGCGGGAATTGAACCCACAACCAGTTCGCGTTTACAGTCATACTTTCTGCCTTTACGCCACAACTTGACTCAAATATATATCTAATTTTAAATTTCAAAATGTATTATTTAAATGTCCTTGAAAAACTATTATAGTGTACGAAATTTTCGTAGTTTTCAGTTGACTTTTATTACTTTATAAGCTCTGTATGGAAAAGTTTTGACATGGAAATTTATGGGGAAAGTTATTGAGCTTTGTATGGCGTCAACCTTGAACTAAAGATTAGTAGTATTAGTTGATAGTGTTGAGTAAAATTGTAAATATATATACGTAAATAAAGATATATGTACCCAAAAATATTTCACAATTTTGTGTGACTGTAAACGACTGGTTGTGGGTTCGATTCCCACTCGAGGAGTGCAAATTATATTTCCATTTTCTTCGCTCTGGTGTCGAGGTAAAGCGCGGCGTTAAGTTCCGCCACTTAACACGCAAGCCTCCGAATGCGGCGGAAAGTGGGGAACGGAGTGTCTTAACACTAGGTCACCTCTGCCTACCCTGATGTGTGCGGGATACGACGTGAAGCTAAAAAAAAAATACTTCCACTGTTAGTTTTTTACAGCTTCAAGCTTTTTTCCTGCAAGGCGGGGTAGTCAGAGAGGACCAAGTGTTAAGATACTCCTTTCTCCACTTTCTGTCCGAAACGGAGATAATTTTTTGGTACTAGAGTGAGAAATGAATTTTGAAATATAATCATTTGAATTTTTAGTAAGTAAATATACAATTACTTATTATATTATATAACCAATATTTATCTACTTTATCAAAAACTTTCCCCCATAAGAGAGATCACTTAACAAAGACACTCCACCTGAGTGTGAAGGTGTCGGAGGTGTCTGTCAGAATTCAAAAACTGTACCCTTAAATTGATCTAGCATCAGGCGAGTAAATCATTTTTTGAGCAAAGCAAAGGTTGAATATGCAATCCTTTAACTCGTTATTTGCAATAAATCAATCAATTGATATTGGGCGTTAATCACATTATAGCATCACCCGTGGAGGGACGGGTTAGAATACAATTCCCCTTCGTCCCGTAAAAGGCGGGTAACCCACTGGCTTTGGTGGTAGGAGATTCGTTCACCGACTGGCTCGCGACTATATTATCATGTCAAAGACGAACCGCCAAACATCTGACGACGTGTTCCGGTTCGATGGCATGTAAGCCAACTCTCTCCCTTTTCCTACCACCCCATCCTACTTCTCTCCTTTACTCCTCCTCCCTTAAGATCGGCAACGCATTCACAACTTTTCTAATGGTATGGATGTCCATGGGCGAAGGTAATTACTTACCATCATGTGGTCCTTCCGTTCGTTTGCCTTCTTTCATCAAATATAAATGAAAAACATTGATACATTCGTAATACTTCAAACAAAAACAATGAGCGTTAAAACTGTCACGTGAAGCCTTATAAGTCAAGGTTGTGGGGTTATTCACATCTAAATGTAACCGCACAATGTATAGAGGTGATGTTTATTGTTAAATTCGTCTTAATATCTTCTTCCTTCTTACAACACCTGAATTAAATTAAATAACTAATGACTTTACTTACCCTTTAGTTAGAGAGACCATGTCGCTTCGTCCGATTCCGAGGTATTGCGTGGTGAGAGCTGAATTTAAAGCGACATGTTACCCTATTATTATAGCAAAATATTTGTAATTATTGCTTTGAGTGAGAATCGAACCTACAACCATTTGTGTTTATAGTTAACCGCTATCCCACTGTGACACAATAATCAACCTCGCTCAAATTCCTAGTACTATGTACATTTTTTTTTACCTTCACGCTGTATCCCACACACAGTAGGGCAGGCAGAGGGAAACTAGTGTTAAGACACTCTGTTTCTACTACGCTACTATTTTCCGCCAAATTCGGAGACATTGCGAGTTAAGTGGTGGAACTTAACGCCGCGCTTTGCCTCGACACCAGAGCGAAGAAAATGGAAATATTAAATATCTCCACTCCCCCAGCGGGAATCGAACCCACACCCAGTCGTTTACAGTCATACGCTTGTGCCACTGGGCCACGACGGGCCCAACCTAGTGAAATGTACATCATATTTCATACTTACCTATCATAATAAGATTTATTAATTAACAGTTAAGTGATCGTTAATTTTAATTTCATTTAATTGTGATACTAATTTCATTATACGGGTATAACATTAATATTACAATTTGAACATAAATTTTCTCTATGGTTGTTATTTGTATAATTGGTTTAGCTTCTGATAATAGTGTTTAGTATAGAAAGATTTTTTTTACGCTTTATTCCGTAGTGTAGGTTAGTCAGAGAGAATGTCATAACCTTTGATTATCCACTTTCCGCCTGAATTCAAGATATTGCTGACAAGACATGTTGGCTGGCGGAACCTAACGCCGTGCTTTGGCTTCTAACTGGAGCGAAGGACTGAAAAAATCAAGTTTAATCGTTCTCATTTGGGAATCGAACCCACAACCATGTGTTTACAATCAGACGTTGAAAAGAAGCTGAGGTCGTCATGGTGCTCTGGGAGAGTATATGATTCTGTATGTATATGACACTGAAGGGAATGATTATCAAAAATTTTCAATTCCTCGCCCTGGTACTTAAAGCAAACCGCAGCTTTGAGTATATTTTCTATATGAAGGACAAGGCAAACGAGCGTTCGGGTCACTTGATGGTAGGTGAACACCATCGCACACGGCCCCGTGTAACACCAGAGGAGCTACAGGGACGCAAAACTGGGGCACTCACTCCGTCACATAAATACATTTGACACATGACGCCTGTGGGACAGTGACAATAAATTGGAAAATTATGTACTATATAATTTATTTGAAAAAAAAATATTTAGCAAGCAAAGAGAAGATATTATCAAAATATCGGAGTTCCTCTTCCTTATTTAGACAACACCTGTTGGATGACATTCTCTTTAAGGAGACTAAATCAATACCTATATTACAGAAATAAACAATCTCTTAAGTAAAATTTTAATAAAGACTCATTGATTAAAGTCAACTCGGTTACTAGTTCAGTTTTTTAGCAGTTTCAGTTTTTGTAAACGCGACGGTAGTGGGTTTGATTCTCCACTCGGAATTTTATTTATATATTATATAAATTTCTCTGCTCTGGTATTTATAAAACAGTGGGCTTGGAATTCAGCATTTATTTAACACACAATGTCTAAACTAGTTGGATATTGAAATACGGAGTGGACGTGGGAAAAAGCAGTATCTCGCACACAGCAGAGGAGGCAGAGCGAACCTAGTGATAAGACACTCCGGAAGCATTGTGTGTTAATTGGCGGAACTTAAAGCCGCGCTTTGCCTCGACACCAGAGCGAAGAAAATGGAAATATTAAATATTACCACTCCTCGAGTAGGAATCAAAGTGCAAGTGCTTCAAAAATTGAGGTGTTTAAGTGTTAACAGTATAAAAACCGCATTAATTTTTATAACCAAACGATAGCGTGATTAAATGCAATTCATACAGCGCCATCTGTTGTTAAAGTTTTTAATCTACACGAGTTTTAAACGAAAATGTGTTTCAACTATTAAGCTTTGATTTCATACAATTTTAATGAGTAAATGTAATGAGTCTTTCGTAAGGATTCAATGTGATTGTTGTAGGTTCGATAACAACTAGGTGGAATAATCATATTTTAATTATTTTCATTTTCCTGCTTTGATTAGTAAAATTAAAGAAAGTGAAATAAAAAAAAATATTCTTTTTGAGTTTCACTTCGCTTTTTCCCAATTAGCAGTGTAATCAAAATGTCAATACACTTCGCTCTCCACTCTTCCCCCGAAATTAAGACGTCTAAGGTGTCAGAGCGGAGAAATTTACTAATAAATTGTCATTCCCCCGAGGTGGGAACCAAATCCACAATCATATGGGTTATAGTCAGTCCCACTGTGCCTCGATTGCTTAAAAAAAATTAACTAATTTTAAATAAAATACTGGGATCTTGTATAATATATAAATTGAAGCATTCAATTTTAAACGTTATCTACATTCATATATAATACATACACAACAATATTCACAATTATCTTAAGAACAGTGGTAGACTCGGTCATAAACAAAAGAAGTTATAATATTGTCTGTACTCCAAGTTTTGATTTTCAATAGGTAAATAAATTACGGAGGCCGTTTTGGCGCAGATGGAAAGGATCTGACTGTAAACGAGATGGTTGTGCGTTTGATTTCGACTCAGGGGAATGATTTTATTGAAATATTCATTTCTGCGATGAAGTAGAAAGACAAAGCGCGGCGGTGAGTTCTGCCACTTAACACGTCATTTCTTGATTTCGGACGGAGTGTCTTGACACTAAGTCCTCTCTGACTATATAACAGTTATACGGGAAGAAGCGTATCTGCTTTTTTTTCTTTGATTATTAAATTATTTCCTCCACATTAGCAATAGCGAAGAGAATAAATCATCCTGATTCCATTAACATAATTATCGTTAACGACTGAAACAAATAACATAGAAGTAAATAACTAAGCCCATATAAGTAGACAAGTAGTGATTAATCACTACACTCAATGTCTACTTCATAAGAGGTACATTATGATATAATGTACTGAGCTGAGCTAACAAATACATTGGTATACTTTAGTATTCAAAGTAATACGTCTTAAGGTTATGACGAAAACGTCCTAAAAGCTTTCGCCTATTGTATTCGTTTTTAGTAAGAAAATAACTAAGTTTTTCTTTCTTTTATTTTATTTTCTAGTAAAGAGAAACCTAATCTGCCTGATAATTTAAGGACAAACATATATATTTATTACTGGGTAAAGCCCGCAATTTCGTTTGAATAGACTTTATGGTATGCTAAAATTATTTGCAATCTTATTATATTGAAATTTAAGTCATAATTTTGATAATTTTGTTGTTTCTTAGGCCTGAAGAACTTACAATCTGTTTTTAGTACAATTATTAGGTAGTTTTAGTTCCTGAAAAGGACCTAGCACACCTTTCCCGCCTATTCGAATATGTACATACGTAGTTTTATCAAACTAGATATAAAAAAATCAAAACCATTTTGTAAAGATACACGTTCTCCGCTTTCTGCACGAAATCGAGACAGGGCGTACAAAGTGGCGGAATATAACGCCGCGCTTTGTCTTAGAAACCAGAGCTAATAGAACTCGAACCTACGACCATCGGCAGTCAGACGTTGTCCCTGACCGTGCCAGAGTGGTCTCCAAATTAACCTTTAAAATATATACATACATATTCTATTACTCTTTCTAAATCATATCTAAATTATTTTTATAAATGTATTCAATGTACAGACACATTTTTAACTATTTTATTATAGCATAGTTTTTTATCTGGCCCGCATCAAAGAGGTTAGTTTCATATTAAAACATAAAGCAGCTTTACGGTTTTCCCGCCAGAGAGAACCTAGTGTCCACTCTCCACTGACTTCATTCTCACCAAATTAGTTTTAATAAAAGGAAGTCACAGGAATACGTTTAAAAATATTTTTTTCACTATTTTAATCATACATTTATTTTTGTAAATTATGACATTACTAAATTTATTTAATAAATAAAATGTATATTCAATCGTTTTAAGCGCTTAGCTATATTAATAACCATTAATAAACTGACAAAATAGCCATTTGGCAACTTGAAAATCTTCTACTTGTTTACTGAATACATAATAAAAAATCAAAAATCCTCATATAATTAACTAAGAATTTAAATACAAACGAGAAAATACAACATTTTCACAACAACACTCCCAGTTCGTGTATTAATTAATAACATTAAATACATTCGCGTTAACTTTTTACAGCAAATAACATTTTAATATCCGCCTTATAGCTAGCTGGTAATCAAAGAAATTACTTAATAAGTCACACAATTACGACCAACGGAGGCAATTATTATCAAAATTTCTGAATATTCGTGTATTTTTTTGTATATAAAAAGATTTCAATAGATACAAAATAAGATTGAGCATAAATTAGGTGTGTATTTTCATGGTTTTTGGGGTTCCGTTAATAAAAAAACATCGTGGCTTATTCGGATTGTAAACGCAATTGGTTAAAAAAGAAGCTTTATATATTTTTTCACATAGGGAGAGAACTTGTGTCAAATCACTCCGTTCTCCATTTTATATCCGAAATTGATTTATTTTGCTTGTTGATTGGTGAATTCAACGCTCTTTGTATTAGGTACCGATTCTCATTTGAGGACACGATTATTATTTTTTTTAGCTTGATGCTGTATCCCTTGCTTGTAGTCAGAAGGAATGGAGCGCCAAACGCTACGGCCCCTGCATACTTCTTTCGCCTCATCTACTGTCGTGAGCCTTTTCATACACGCCCTCCGGGGGATCCTCATGCTTGTTACCGTGACCTTCCTCCAGTATCGTCGATACTATGTTTTTGAAGGTTCGAGTGAATCGAGGTCTCCCCCTGTCTTTCTTACAACCTGCCTGAGGAAACCATGATATTTAAATTTTCATTTCTTTGCTCTGGTACCTTTTTTTATTTACGTGATGAAATCGGTTACGGATACCAGCCCGATTGAGCACTCGGACGTGGTTATGTGGGAGTCTTGACGGAGCCATCCGTATACACACTAAAACCTCACGGTGCTCCACCATTATCCGGGGCCACAGGTACCCCAATCTTCCGCGTATTCGCTCTGGTACCTAAGACAGGACGCGGCGTTGAGTTCTGCCCCTCAACGCGCAATGTCTAGATTTTGGGTGTCGGGAACGAAGTGACTTCACATTAAGTTCTTTCTACTACCCTACCATAAAACATGAAGCTGTATTATGTAATAAGATATTCACAAAAGTGGAAAACTCAAGAATGGGTGAAATGTTGAACAAAATTTCTACAGAACCTTCATCACGTGAACTCAACTTGCACTTGGCTATCATTTTTTTAATATTTTACCTGTCTAGTAAATGTTGTTTGTGACAGTGTTTTGTGAAAGATGAGAATCATAATGGAGTTGCCTCTATAACTTTATTATTAATATATTCATATTATATAGGATGGTTTAATGTATAAAGTGGCTTAATATATAGGCTAGTTTATTAGTACTTAGGTATTTTTATACATCCCTTATGCCACAATGCCTCCAGAATTCGGTGGAAAGTTGGGAATGGAGTGTCTTAACACTAGGTTCCCTGTGCCTACCCTACTATGTGCGTAGTACGTACATATGGGATACAGCGTGAAGCTAAAAGAAGAACTACTGTATCAAAACAAAGCATTGTTTATATCCAAATATATGAACACAACATACCAATAATGCAAAATGAATCCCGATTTCTCGCATATAATAGAATGTAGGTCACCGAATCTACTGAAACTAGTAAAAGTAACGAAGTTTATTTTATGGCTAATACAATACGATAAAGTTTTCTTTTTCCCAAACACAATATTGGGCCAGTCGTGGCGCAGTGGCACAAGCGTGTGACTGAAAACAACTGTTTGTGGGTTCGATTCCCACTCGAGGAGAAGACATATTTAATATTTCTATTTTCTTCGCTCTGGTATCGAGGCTAAGCGCGGCGTTAAGTTCCGCCACTTAACACGCAAAGCCTCCGAATTCGGCGGAAAGTGGGGAACGGAGTGTCTTGACACTAAGTTCCCTCTGCCTACCCTGCTATGTGCGGGATACAGCGTGAAGTTAAAAAAAAAATGTTTTGATTAAATAGGTATCTATCTACGTATAAAAGTGACTGTTAAAAGGAGTAAATGAAATGATTTTGGTCTGTTATTTTTGTTGGTTCTCTTAGGAAATAAATATTGTCTTACTTAAGCTAGTTTTTGAGGTAATTGTGATGTGAATAGCGTTTTAGCGTCAACTTGATTGGTTGGGGTTAAATTTCTACTTGGGGAAATGATCATGTTTGAATGATTTTCATTTCGCCGCGTTATGGCAAGGCAAAGTATAGAATATGGACGGAAAGTAGAGAGGGACGTCTCTTGTGACACAAAGTTCTCCCTGTTTACCCTCCTATATGTGAAAAAGCGTATAAATAAAAAAAATGTTTTAATATTTCCATATTTTTCGACAAATTAGAATCGAAAAGGGTTTATAGAAATACGTAGTTTGTTAGAAAATTAAGGCAATTGTGGGTTTGATTCCTCACAATAGGTTCTTTTTATCTCGCAAAATGACTATCCTGAAAAAAACTAATTGTGGGGGGGGTAAAAGTGACCAGTCGTGGCCCAGCAGCACACGCGTGTGGTTGTGGGTTCGATTCCCACTCGAGGAGTGGAAATATTTAATATTGTCATTTTCTTAGCTCTGGTGTCGAGGTAAAGCACGGCGTTAAGTTTCTCCACTTAACACGCAATGCCTCCGAATTCGGCGGAAAGTGGGAAACGGAGTGTCTTAACACTAAGTTCCCTTTGCCTACCCTGCTATGTGCGGAATACAGCGTGAAGCTATTATATTATAAGTAAGTCAATGGTTTTTTACAAATTAAATCAGCATTTACAGTCAGCAAGACAAAAAGTATAATATAATTATATAATTATAAATTTATAACAACAGATGATTAACAATATTATGAAATTCATTAAAGCATTACAAAATAAAATATAAAAATAATTAAAGCTAATATAATATATTAAGCAAGTGGAAAATAATAGGTGTCAATAGTTGAAATTTGGCATATGACTTGGAAACCCAGGAATATCCCATACGAGAACAAAAACGGTTTACGTCACACAGTAAAATAGTATAGTTTAATGTACATTACAAAGTTGCGGGCAACAACTTGTCTAATACAAATATTTACAATCACAATCCAAATGCATCAAAATAATAAAAATAAAACGCTACATATGAACGCTAAAAGGTTTTGCTTAGGAATTTTCCATAATATTTGTACGTTTACCTGCACAATATGTATCGATATGTATAAAAACGAACATGATCGGCCAGTATGGGCCAGTGTTATTGTAAAACATTTGATTATGGGTTCGATTTCTACTCGTGGAGTGGAAATATTTAATATGTCTATTTTCTTCGGCCTGGTGTCGAGGCAAAGCGCGGCGTTAAGTTCCGACATTTAACACACAATGTCTCCCGAATTCGGTGGAACGTGGGAAACGGAGTGAGACACAGCGTAAAGCTAAAATAAAAAAAATAACAGAAAGAACAGTCTATCCGTATCAATTATTCAAAACTTTACTTAACATACAGAAATGAATTTAAGCAAGAAAGTATTGTAGCTTACAGTGAGTGGACACCTGCTTAAAGTGAATTTTGTAATTGATTAACAAAGTCTAAAGACTTTCGCTAAATTGATGTAGCTGTCGTAGCACAGTGGAAAAGCGTCTGACTGCAAAGTGAAGGGTGTGGGCTCGATTTCCATTCTTGGAATTTGGACAAAACGTGGCATTGAGTTCAGTCACTTAACACGCAATGTCTCAATTTCGAACGGAAAGTGGAGAGCGGAGTGTCTTAACCGTTGTCCTCTCTGACAACTCCACTACTACTTATTGATGTTTTTGTTTAAAAGTTGTAATACATAAGACGTTATTAAATCAATGTGCTACAGACTAACGCTGGGTTTACTTGTCCTTTCCTTACTTAACTCAAATATGTAGCAAAAGCTCTTCATTCTATCACCACTGACTTGAAATTTATCTCAGAATCTCTATCAAAACGCAAGCAACGTCACGAGAAACAGCCAGTAATAATACAAAATGGCTCCGATATAACAAATACGTCCATTCGCACATTTATAGGCACTAAACTATAAACATTTACTCAAATTATTACTACTCTGTTTACATATCACTTGTGTTCGGGAAATTCCAGTCGTGTAAATGTGCATAAAATATTTAATGCGTTAAGTACAGTGTGGTTATGTTATAGATAGTATATGTTTGTTAGATATGTATGTGTCTGTATTAATTATGTATGTATTTAAGCTTGTCTTTTTGTCAGCTTCACGCTGATTCCCGCATAACAGGAAAGTTTTAATACAAGTCAATAATTTACAGGGTAATTTTGTTTGGTGGTAGGAGATTCGTTCTCCGACTGGCTCGCGATTACTATCGTGTCAAAGACGAACCGCCAAATATCTTATGATGTGCTCCGGTTCGATGGCATATAAGCCAGCTCTCCCTATTCCCATCATTCCCATCCTTCCTCCCTCCTTCTGTCACTGTACATTCCCAAGGCTGGCAACGCATTCATAACTTTAATGTTGTGGATGTCTATGGGCGAAGGTAACCACTTAACACCAGGTGGGCCTTTAACTCGTTTACCTCCTTTATATCATAAAAAAGAAAAAAAAGTCAGAGAGATTTTAGTGTCAAGACACTCCGTTCTTCACACACAAAGGCTTTGAGTGTTGAGTGGCGGACTTATACAACACATTTGTCTTATTGCACAGCTTGATGAGTATTTAACTTTGATTTTGATAATGATTTAACGATTTTTTTTCATAATTAATATGATATAAGGACAGCTTGAAACTAATAATAAAATTTTATATATATTTCTCTTATTACGCGGAAGGCGGCATTATTGAGGGTATTGTGGCGGAGCGGAACAGCGTTTGACGGCAAACGCGATTTGTCGTGGGATCTATTCCCAATTGGGCAAAGGATAGTAATTTAAAATATTTTTATTTCTCTGGCCCGTCTGGTTCTTGTCTATTTTGATAAGAAACAAGACACGATGTTGAGTTTTTCTTCGCAAAATATAATATCTCGATTTTGTATGGAAAGTGGAAACCGGAGTGTCTTGACACTAGTTCTATTTGGGAACTCAAAGAGAACTAGTGTCAAGACACTCCGGACAGTGGCAGGAGATGAAAATAGAAATGTGTGAGGATTTTTTTTATTGTTTTGTTTTTTGATGTCATCCGATGTCGCAATTTATCTTAGTTCGGAATAACTTTTGTAAGTTACTTCCTTTTGCGATGAAAGATTATGTTGATATGTCACTTGCTTGTTCGCGATATATATTAGTTATTTTTTCTACGCCTTATCAGTTTTGTATATACTGACACAAACTTATTTATACCAATACCTATAAGACCAGTAGTGGGGCATAAGGGTGACCGTAAACGAAACTGGTTGTGGGTTTGAATCCGACTCGAGGAATGAAATCTTACCTGTTTCGTTATATTGCCACCTTCGGGGGTGGATTTTTGAAGAAATATGTAGCCTATGTTTGATCCTGGATTTGTAACTACTTTCATTTTAAATTTGTTCCAAATCGGACTGATAGATTAGGCGTGAAAGCGTGACAGACAAACAGACCAATTTTAGTATTTGTGATATAAGTATGGATGGATTATGTAGATTACTTTGCTCCAACACTACTTTTGATTAAGTCCTGGATTTTTTTACAAAGAATATGTCCTATCCAAAAACCTAATTGTTCTTGTCACAACACTCCGTTTTCCTCCTTCTTCCTAAATCTGAGACGTTGCGTTATAAGTGATTGAAGTCAACGCCGTACTTTCATCTACGACCAGGGGGTAACTGAAAATAATTTAAAAATAATAATTCTCCCGAGTTTGACTCGAACCCACATCTAAATGCATATATACGAGTAGGAAGACATTGTCCCACTGCACCACTAAGGTAACTAAAATAAAAGAAAAATCTCTATTTCTGTCCCTTTTCTAGCTGACCCCTTAAATCTCCCTCTTTCAAGGACTTAAACATCTACTACATAACATGTTTATACGAACATAACATAAATATTAATGAATCGGTAATCGTATACTAAACATTTCGATGGAATCGGTTAGGATTGGATGTAATTAAGGAAGGTCAGCCTTTGTGGAACATACGAGCGGGTGTGACGCTTGTGGCCTGTTATCTCGACTACGTAATATGTAGCTGTTTGTAGGGTGACCATGTTTTTGTATAGCTTGATATATGGTTGGCGGTAGTTTGATATAATAATGTATCAACTGACAGACGAATGCCACCTCAGTCTACCTGTGACCACGGACTACTGGAAAGTGTTCGAAACGTCGGGTTTCTAAAAATATATTTTCGAATACTAAAAATATACGCGATTAATCCGGTTAAAAATAGTTTCATTTCAAAATGTGTAGTAATCGCGAAAACAAAAGATCATATTATAGCTTGATATATGTTTTTTTTTAGGTTTTTTTAAGATAATTACATTTTAATTAAAAAAAATAAATATCGATAGAGAAATGTAGTAAATTGAAAAGTTAAATAATAAATAAATTAGTAAGTTATAGATTATGAGTGATAAAAACGTCGCAATCCTAGTTCTTAGCTTCACATTTAATCCATGGGGATATAGCCGTTTCCTAATATTTTACTAGATTCTAACTTACCCTGGTCACTTAGCTTTATTTATGGAAATACGCAAAATGGAAGTCTAAGTGACCAGGATAAGTTAGAATTTAGTAAAGTATTAACGGCTATATAAGAAAGCGTCAAGTTGTATAAAAAATTATACCAAAGTAGACTTACGTTTTAAAATGTAATCTTTTTTCCGTCCCCTATAAACATATATACCTTCATATTCCTTTGTATTCCTCACCTATACATCTATATTTTATACCTAAGGTACTTAAATTGATAATATACGTTATTATGATCCACATACAGCCTTTTTGTTGAGATTTATAACTTTTATTTTTTTTTTAGTTTCACGCTGTATCGCGCACACAGCAGGGTAGGCAGAGGGAACCTAAGACACTCCGTTCCCCACTTTCCGCCGAATTTGGAGGCTTTACGTGTTAAGTGCTGGAATTTAACGCCACGCATTTCCTCTGATACCGGAGGGAATATATTAAAATATTAAATATGTCCACTCCTCGAGTGGAAATCGAACCCACAACCAGTCGTTTACAGTTACACGTTCGCGCTACTGCTGGCCACATTTTTTACTTATTAGCAGTAAACAAAATAGTAAGCAATAAAATCAGTATTTATTTATAAGATACTTTAGAATGTTACTTCATTTTTAAGTGCGTTTCATTTGTAAACATTGAAAAGCAAATCCTAATGAATCAATGAATATAATTAAACAATTTGAGTGCAGATCAAAGTATATAATTATAATTTATACTTGAAGTTGTTTCAGTGGTTTGTTATTTTTTTGTTATTATAATTACAAAGTAAATATATTTGCTTTATATAATATAAAATAATTTGAAGTGTGGAGAACTGAATAGTTTAATATTAATTTTTCTTTGTATGCTATGTGTTCTTTTAGTTGAGTGTGAGTTCTTCGATTTTCGATAAAATTTTATTTAGAACTCTTATGAATATCATTCTATAAATTGAATTTGAATCCACTTATACTAACACTAAAATGTAATATTAAGTTATATAAAATTTGATTATATATTCCCGAACTAGATTCGAACCTATGATATTATGCGGCTAGTTAAACATAAATATAATTTATCCTCAACTGTTAATCATGAAAATAGTTTTTAAGCAAAATATGTGGCCAGTCGTGGTTCAGTGGCAAAAGCGTGTGACATAAACGACTGGTTGTGGGTTCGATTCCCACTCGAGGAGTGGAAATATTTAATATTTCCATTTTCTTCGTTCTGGTGCCGAGGTAAAGCGCGGCGTTAAGTTCCGCCACTTAATACGCAATGCCCCCGAATTCGGCGGAAAGTGGGGAACGGAGTGTCTTAACACTAGATTCCCTCTGCCTATCCTGCTGTGTGCGGGATACAGCATAAAGCTAAAAAAAAAAGTAAAGATATGAGACCGTCTCAAGATTTCCAATATCATGTATAACCTACTTGTAACTCTACTTCAGGATCCTCGCTGTAATTCAGTTAATATCGACCATCCAAATATTAAGCACACGCTATAAAATTTAATATGAGTATACTAAAATTTTATTATACAATCATGTGTAATAGCTGGGATATCGTAATTTATACATTTTTTGTCGTCTTGAAGAAGATATAAATAAATATTTTAAAGAAATCTGTTTAAAATTAAGTTTTTTGCTAAAGGAGAAGACTTATCAACGTTTTATTAAAAAAAAAATAACTGTGTTTCAATCTTTCATTTTTACAAATGAAGCATTATTTTTATGTTAGTGAAGATTGAAGCGTCTCAATACTTGATTCTTTTTCACCCTGTTATGCTTAGAAAAGCGTAAAGCTGCTGATCCTTACACACTTGTACCAAGATTCAAGTACATTGATCTAATGTTAGCTATATACTAAATCAAGTCTTTGAGTGAAACTTTATTAATTACATATCTATTTCTAAGTAAAAAATAGTCTGTAGTTTCGTGCGCTAGTTCCTCTTAAGTTTGAAGAATTTACTTTAGTGAACCGGTAGTAAATTATTTGACGTTGAAAAATGAAGCATGTAATTTTTTATTTTAAAAGGAAATATCATAGTACCCACCGTGTGGTGGCTCATCACGTTTCCGGTTTAGGAGTTCAGATCAGTGTCAGTGACTTGTGACTCAAGTATGTTCCACTGTCTTAACCTAAACTTTTATTTTCAGTTTCATGCTTCAACATAGTAGGTAGGGTAGGATAGGTAGAGAGAATCTAGTGTCAAGTGTTTAGTGTCTAGTGTCAAGACACTCCGTTTTCGATTTTGCACCCCAATTGCGAGATATTTCCCTAACAGAGAGTCAAATCCACAACCATCACATATACTGTCAAGCTGTCAATTATTAAATATTATTTAACACGGAATCACATCTTTATCTTTTAATAAAATTATTTATTATATAACTTATTTTATAGGGTAAAACTAGGTAAAACGCCCCAGTTGACAAAACGCCCCACAGCCATAGCAGGCACATTAAGAAAGCTAGATGATACACGTATTGCACGGAGAGTAGCCATAAGTTGATAAACAACATAGCTAATGTGCACGTGTGGTTTATTACGCTCCCTTAAAAAATATTAATAAATTTAGTGTTTCAGTGAAGTTACAATTTGTGGTAAGTTGCAAACATTTTTTTATATTTTAATACTCATTAAATTTAAGTTAAATTGATATTAACTGTTGAAAATACACATAAATACACTTTATTATAAATGTTCGTTAAACGTGATAACTTTGAAATTGAGGCTTTTTTTCTTGATAGGGCGTTTTAAAAAGCAAAATTTGCAATACGCCCCACCGCATGTTTTTTAAAATGCCCCCGTACCGAAATTACATAGATACCAATTTATATTGTATTTTAATTACAGAGTATGTCTCCTTAATATAAACGCAAGACTCTTCGAGCTTCTTGGAGGCAACGCGATCTGTATGAAGTAAAAAAATGGGAGAGAATGAAGCTTCAAAGCACTTCAAAGTTCCATCTTTGAGAAGCACCTTAAAACTGTTCGGATATGGACATAAATAAAAGCGTTGAATGTACAGAAAATTACTACATAACAAAGTCTTCTGAAGACTGGATTCAAGTTTGACACGTTCAGGGTACCACGTTTGTGTAATAACTATGGGCAGAAAGCTGAGAGAGAAGCTGTTAAAAGCAGCAAGATTTGATTTTATTCTATTCAACTATTTTATGATGATTTTAATTTGGTTTATGTCAAAGTTAATTGAAAAGACTGTTATGTTAATCATTAATTTAGAAGACTGGTGTTTTTTTATTGTTACAACTTTTCTTTTAATTAATTACTTACAAATGAAAATGTTTTTTTTTATTTAGAGTTTTTAAGGACTTTTAAGTCTTGCCTTACATTTGTGTTATGTTTGTAAGTTATTAAACTATTGATATATTGTGTTTTTTTACGTTTTGGATAAAATTTAGGAATGGACATATATGAGGACATTTTAAATTGCATGGGGCATTTTATAATACAAAACGAGGCGTATTAGGTAACATGTACCTGATAAAACGCCCCACTCCATGTCTGCAAAAAAATTGAAATAGATCTTTAACCATCGTTCCAATTACATTAAGGTTTTGTAAAATTATTGTTAACGAACCAATTAACGTCCAGGAATAAAAGAAATAATTAAATCTATGATTATTTGGGTTTTATTGAAGGTTAAAAAAAAGTGGGGCGTATTACCAAGTTTTACCCTATGTCATTCACAAAATATTAAAAAGAATATATATTTCAATTTTGTGCCATATTTAATTATGATTCAAAAGATCTCGTGATTCATGCGATTTTTGAAGAGCTTTTTTTTAATATAACGCCCATTCTGTCACTAATTAGGGAGGAACGAGAAATGTAATAAATACGCAAATAATCTTTACGTTAAATATTTTTTATTCAGAAATATCTTTCTTGTAAAGTACCTTAGCATCGTTTTTACATGGTTTTATTAGCTTTACTAGAAGTATAGCTAATGTATAGAAGAAAATCTTCCAACATTATCATATTTTTGGCTTTTCGATTTACTTGGAAACATGCCCGTGTAATCCGGTCCTGGTGACAG